>CM022297.1:311178812-311778812 GCA_011799875.1 Thinopyrum elongatum
TACAAAAGGATGTTACATTTGTTGTTGATGACGAGTGTGTAGAAGAAGCCTTTGAAACACTTAAGAAAGCCTTAACTTCGCACCTATTGCACAAACCACCTAATTGGAACTTGCCTTTTGAAATTATGTGTGATGTTAGTGATTATGCTGTTGGTGCTGTTCTAGGACAAAGGTTGATAAGAATATTAAATGTTATGCAGTACTTATGCTAGTAAAACTCTAGACAGTGCCAAGAAATATGCTACTACTGAAAAGAATTTTTAGCCGTTGGTTGCTGGTGATAAATTCAGATCCTACATTGTTGACTCTAAAGTTATGTTCACACGAATCATGCTACTATAAAATATTTATGGAAAGAAAGATGCTAACCTAGATCATTAGGTGGTTCTCTTGCTACAAGAGTGTTGATTAATATAACTGATAGAAAACGGAGCTGAGAACCCGTGTAGCTGATAACTTGTCTAGGTAGAAAATGTTCTGATACCCACACTTATATGATAGTTTTCCTGATGAGCAACTAGCTGCAATAAAGTTTCTCATAACACTCCTTGGTTGCTGACTATGCTAATTTTATGTGTGCTAAATATATACCACCTAGTTTCACATACAAAAAAAGAAAAAAATCAGTCTATGATTAAGACATTACTTTTGTGGATGACCCACACAATATAAAGGAGTATATGGTATTATTGATGTTGTGTACCGAGCATGAACAAAGAACAATCCTACGGAAATGTCACTCCGAGCTTATGGAGGACATCATGCGGAGATAGAACTGCTCACAACAGTAGAGATCCGAGTTTTTATGGCGCTACTCTCTTCAAGGATTCCCGTAAGTTTGTTTTTCTTGTGTGAATGTAAAAAATGAGGTCATATTGGTAAGCGTCAGGAAATGCCTAGAATTATTCACTGGCTATTTGAAACATTGATGTTTGGGGTGTGTTGATTATATGGGACCTTTTCCTTTCTAATGGGTGATACATATTTTGGTTGCTGTTGATTATGTGTTACTAAGTGGGTGAAGCTATTCCAAAGTAGTAGTGCTGATAACAACATTCATTAAACTTCTAAAGAAGTCATTTTCCCAAGGTTTGGAGTCCACTAGATATTTAGATGACTGGTGGTTCACACTTTATTCATGGTGCTTTCCATAACAAATGCTTATAAATATGATGTGAATACCATAGAATTGCATACCCTATCATCCTCAGTCAAGTGGTCAAATTGAAGTTAGCAATGGGAAATAAAAATTAATTCTACAAAAAACTGTTAATAGGTGCCTGAAAGAATTGGTTAAGAAAATGGGATGATGCACTGTTGGCAAACAAACAACATATAAGATTCAATGGTATGTCTCCTTATAAAATGTTATGGAAAGGCTTGCCATTTACCTCTTGAGTTAGAAAATAAAGCATATTGGGCAATTAATAGAAAAACAACTATGATTTCAAACTTGCCGATGAAAAAGAGGTTTTTGATATTAGCTCACTAGGTGGAAATGGAGGAATGGAGAAACCAAGCTTGAAAACATGCCAAGTTGTTAAAGAAAAAGTTCAAAATGGCATGAAAAACGATCCAAAGCGGAATCTCAAAGTTGGAGAATATGTTCTTTTGTACAACTCTCTAAATGGGAAGGACCTTATGTCATCGAAGAAGTTAAAGTTCTGGAGCGTCAAAATAACAATGCTGAAGGTACTACCCGAGGTGGTCAATGGCAAAGAATTAACACTATATCTCAGGTACGCCTATTAATGTTGAAGCAATATTATTCAAACCATGACACCGGAGGAACACTAAAAGACAACCTTTTTCGGAAAAACACTCAGAAAACAAAACAAGAGAGGTACAGATACGGAAGTAAACGGACTCCGAAAATCCACAAAAATATTTTCTGTCAGTTTTTGGAATATAACAAAAATTGGAAAATAAGAAACAACCAGGAAGGCAACCCTGGTGGCACAAGACACCAGGGCACGCCTGGCAGGCGCGCCCAGGTGGTTGTGCCACCTCGGGTACCTTCCGGACTTTGTCTTTCTCTCATTTGCCTTGTTTCCCAAGATAAAAATACTTTTATACCTCCTGAACCTATTGACCACCGTATCGTGGAGAAATCTTCTGTATTTCTTTCTTGCTTGTTTTCTGTTAGATTTGTTTAAGCCAGGCATCATGTATTCCCCCTCCTCTTACAAGTAGAAGAGGATGCTTGGTTGATGAAGATTGAATGAAGAGAGAAGAAACCAAAGAAGCCTTCAAGGGGGACAGAGCAAGGAAACTACTGAGGATCCAGTGCCGGTGGTTAAGCCAAGCCTTCCTGCTGAGGAAGAAGAAGATATCTGAACCTACTATGTCATCCTACCCCCACTGAGATTGAAGCTTTTCGGATCCATTGAAACGGTTTCGTGTGCAAAATAAAATCTTACTCGTGAAATATTCTATTGCAAGAGCACATGATCGCGCCCCTCCGAGCGTCATACGTAAATTGGAGTATCTTTTGAGCCTGAAGGACAAGATTGCTACTACCTCATCACCTCCACACCCCTTCTTCACCCCAAAGAGACTTGAGTTCATGGTCTGGACACTCCCCTTGGCTTGAGCCAAGCTTGGGGAAGGTGTCCCGGTATCATAATCCCACCACTATCTTTGCTTTCATCTATTTTAGTTCGATCCTTAGTTTTCCTATGATTTAGTTGAATAAAAGTTAGTTCGATCCTTTTTTTTCGAGTGCTTGCTTAGTGATCTATCTTTCGATGTCATCGTGTTCGAGATAATAATAAAGAGTAGTTTGAGTTTTTGTTCTTTACTTTAATGTTGCAATAAAAAGAAAGGAAAATAAATTAAAAAGATCATAGCTAATCTTATGGTAAGTAATGACATCACATAAAAAAGTATGAGTAGTAAAATTTGTTGGAGATTGACAACATGCATTGGTCAATGATGCAATTCATGAAAGAATTAATAAGGAAGATAAGATTCACATGCAAGTACACTATCTGGGACAATTTTGTGATTGTGAGCCCCATTAAATATTTTGTGTCAAAATAGTTGACGTTGGACCAAAGGAAGACAATGTAATGGTTTATGTTTGTTCATGTTCACATAGAAGTTAATTGTCATAGATCCTTAACATGTGGTGCTTGCTCAACATCTTTTCTAGCAAAAATTCCGCACTAAGTAGAGATACTACTTGTGCATCCAAAACCCTTTACCCAAAATCTTCTTTGAGAGTCCACCATACCTACCTATGGATTGAGTAAGATCCTACAAGTAGTTGTTCATCGGTGCAAAAAGGCAATAAAAATTGCTTCTAAATGTGTTGGATCATTTATGTATGTAAGAGAAAATGAGCGTTGCACGAACTTGTGATGGCAAAATAATAAAAGCGATAGCCTGCATAATAAAGGTTGCCATCATTTTGGTTTTTTGAAGGGGGGGCAATTGTAACAAGATATTCTTTTGCATTAAGGGATTTGGCATACAAAAAAATAAGCACATGACAACCTATGCTTCCCTTGGAAGGTGAACACCTCCGTACTTATAAACCCCTGATACAGTTTCCCTCCTATTCCCTTTATTATCTTTCTCCAACTACATGCCGCGATCTTCGGTAGAAATATCTCACTGGCCACCTACTCCCACCGTTGAATGGGCAAGATTTCTCTACCTTGTGACCCACACCCTTGTGCACTTCCGGTACCGAACTAACTCACAGCCAATCTCTTCCAGGAATTGAACATAAATTTTGTGAATTGTTGTACGCATAGTGAGTGTTTACTCATTTAATCCAGATTATTTTTAGTTGTATCCCTTTCCCCACCCTTATCTTTTACTTTTATGAAGAGTCAAAGTTTTCTTCCCTATTCTTTATTTTCTCTTTTGCAAGCATCATGTGGTGAGGAAAGATCTAGGCACATATCCAGTGAATATGAGGGGCATGAGTTATTATTGGTGACAATCACCTTGAGGTGAAACGTTGGGAGGCGAAAACTATAAGCCCAATCTTTCTATGTGTCCGGTTGAAACTTTTTGGCATGGGTACGCTATGAGTGTTAGCAATCATAGAAGATTAAATGATGGTGAGTATGTGGACTTGCCTAAAGGCTCCGATACTGACCCTTCTGAAAATATGATGAATTGTAGTTGCAAAGTTGACTGAAAACATAGTTTGTTGTTTTCAATAAGATTTATGCTTTATACTTCAATGTTGTGATGAATTGTACTTGCTCATGAGAAGTTATATGATAAAAGTTTTGCGATAAAGTTGTTGCTATTATAATAATATGCGTGATGCTTTTATGTCCGTATTTGTTTTATCGACACCCTCTCTCTCTAAGCATGTGGACATGTTTTTCGATATTGGTTTTTCGCTTGAGGACAAGCGAGGTTTAAGCTTGGGGGAGTTGATATGTCCATTTTGCATCATGTTTACCTACTGCTATTTAAATGTTTTATGCATAATAATGCTTTTGGGAGTAATTCTAATGCCTTTTCTCTCATAATATGCTAGGTTTACACAAAGAGGGAGAATGCCGGCAACTGGAATTCTGGACTTGAAAAAGCACGTCAGAGCTACCTATTCTGCACAACTACAAATAAGCTGAAACTTCACAGAGATTTTTATAGATTATTTAAGAATTATTGGAGCAAATAAATACCAGAGGGGCCCACTAGGTGGGCACAACCACACTAGGCGCGTCAGGGATCCCAGGCGCGCCTTGGTGGGTTGTGCCCCTTGACCCACCTTTGGTGCCCCTTTCTGGTATATAGTCATTTTGACCTAGAAAAAAAAGAAGGGAAGGACTTTCGGGATGAAGCACCGCCGTCTCGAGGCGGAACTGGGTAGGAGCACTTTTGCCCTCCGGCGGAGCGATTTCGCCGAGGGAACTTCCCTCCCGGAGGGGGAAATCATCGTCATCATCATCACCAACAACTCTCCCATCTTTGGAGGGTCATCTCCATCAACATCTTCAACAGCACCATCTCCTCTCAAATCCTAGTTCATCTCTTGTGTTCAATCTTTGTACTGCACTCGTACAGCGAGGTGCTATACAAACAGTTTTTAACCCCTTTCCGCGACGGCGTTCTGAACCGTTGCCTAGTGAGTGACTGTGATAGGGGGGTCTTCCCACACGACCTAGAAACCGTCGGGGATATGCCCTCCAGGCACACACGCTCGACAAAATGAGGTCCTATGGCAACCGGTGAGCGATCAAATACGGTTATACGTATAGTAGTGCTAAAAAAATACAATTATACAGGCGAAATCATTTCCGGTCGTAAGTACATCCCACACAGTCAATCCCCACTAAATGTTTCCATTCGTATATACATCCACAATAGTCGGTCCAAGGAAAATGTTCCGTTCGCAGGTACATCACACACAATTTTCCCCATTAAATAGTTTGTGATAGCGTTGCCATTGCACACGATATTAACAATTTATCATTTGCGTTATTGAATCATCACACACGGTGCGTAGAAGAAACTGTGTGGCAAAGGCTGTCCATCACACACAGTTTTTATGTGGTAAACGTTTGCGGCAAGGTGGCCTAACGCAAACAGTTTTCAGAGGGATGTCGTGTGTGATGTTCATTGATCCAACACGTTTATTCCTAGAAACTGTGTGCGTTGCCTGAGGTCATCGCCCACGGTGTTTTCTCAATAACCGTTTGCAATAGAAAAACCAAATTAGCAGGCTAATTGCCCTATTATTAATAATCCATTTATTAATCTAATTGAGATTTCATATAAAGCACACAATATATTTCATTTCAATTAAGGAAGCAGGATTTCATAATTGAAATACATCAGAGTACAACATCATATAGCTTCAGCCTCAGCTACCCCATTACACAACTGTACCAGCACCAAGTTTCACATGCAACATCTACAACCTTTCGAAATTAGCATTAGACGGTACATAGACAGATGCATCTCATCTGGAAAAAATGCTGAATCGGAAGGCGAATATTGAGCCTTCATTGATGTTGAAGGTCTTTGCAACTTTAGGCCAGTGCTGTGGATGATGACGTGGGTGTTGTATGAAAACCTTCACTCACCTCCTGACCATAGAGGTGGTTTGCGAGGTAATCATCAGTGAACGCTTTGGAAAGGCCTTGAAAACAAGGATGGGCATAAATATCTTCTCTATATTGGAAATGGGGCAAAGGAATAAAAAAATGCAAGGGATAATAGTTAGTACCATCTTGTAGTGAACTGATGTCTTCTTCATTGTGCAGACAAAGATCTTGTTGTTTTTTGTCGCTAATTTCTATCCTAACAATCTTTCTAAGTTTCTTGACTTGATTGATTCATGGACAACTCATTTCCCATATGCAAAAAGGGTCGAACAGTGGGTCAAAACCTCTGACAGCAGGACCTACATGTGCAAGACCAAATTGTTAAAAAACTAAATATTAGAATGGTTTCCTGCAATTGCACAATAATGTGCTATTAGACAACGGACCATGCATGTGCTAACCTCGATTGTAAACCTCAGTGCTTCCATTGTTTCCCTGCAACACATATAAGGCAGTTAGATCAGGTTAAGTGAGGGTTCGCATGCGATCAGTAAAATATGTTGATGAAAATAAGCACATTGCAGATTCATCAGATTAATTCAAGACACATGGAAAACTCATTTATCCAAACCAAGCATGATAAGAACTAGGAAAATAGCACTTGTAATGTTCTCATGTATTAAGTGCAGCCAAATTTGATTTATTCCTCACATGCACAACAATACAAAATTACCCACGACAATTGGACATCGGATTGCAGAATGAACCAAGCAGTTAACTAAACAAACCAAACAAAGAACCAAACATTAACTGAGCACCAACATTGCACAATATAACATACTCCTAAGAAGAGATCAGACAATTAACCAACCAAGCATGCTTAACAACTTGGAAATATGCATTGTATTTGTTTCTCATGTATTTAGTACAACCAAATTCAATTATTTCTCACATGGTATTACCATAACAGAATGCACCCACAACAATTGAACATCGCATTGCAGAATTGAACCAAACATTTAACTAAACACCATAACAAATGAACCAAACGTTAACTGAGCACCACATTGCACAATATAACATACTCCTAATAGAAGATCAGACAGTTAACCAAACCAAGCATGCTTAACAACTTGGAAATATAGCAATTGTATTTCTTTCTCATGTATTTACTACAGCCAAATTCGATTTACTTCTCACATGGTATACAATAACAGAATGCACCCACAACTATTGAACATCGCATTGCAGAATTGAACCAAACAGTTAACTAAACACCACAACAAATGAACCAAACATTAACTGAGCACCACATTGCACAATGTATAACATACTAGAAGATCAGACAGTTAACCAAACCAAGCATGCTTGACAACTTGGAAATATAGCAATTGTATTCGTTTCTCATGTATTTTGTAAAGACAAATTCAATTTATTTCTCACATGGAATACAATACAAAATTGCAACCTGAAGAATTGAACATCACATTTGCAGAATTGAACCAAATAGTTAACTGAAGACGACAACTAATTAACCAAACAGTTAATAAGTGAGCACCACATTGCAAGACATATAGAACATATACACTAGAGCAACAGATTGCATGGTAAAATTAGATAGCACAATTCACTAGAATTTGTTAAGGAAAGGCAGGAGCAGCACATGCAACGGGTAAACCAAGCATGCTTAACCGGCGTAGCTAGAAAATGGCAAGGTGCTCCTCCAAGATCTGGGGGTCGGCACGAATGGCAGCCATTGCGACCTCATCCGCGCGTGCGGCCGCGATTTGCTTCTCCGCTGCCAAATGCTCCTTGAGCTCCTGCCTATACTGCGTGCACCATGGCTTAGGGCGGCGCTTATTTGGTGGAGGGGTCGGTGATTTGGGTGGAAGGTGTCGCGCCGGCGGTCGGGGCATGTGGGATGTGGATGGAGGAGGAGGATGGGGGTCGGGTGTGGATTACCTGCCTGGATAGACGAGGCCGAGCAGCGTGAAGGAGGGTCGCCGGTGAGGAGGTGGTGCTGCAAGCAAGGAGTGAAGGTTTCAACTTGGAAAGGAAGGCGGAAACAGGGGAAATGTGGCTTTTGGTAAGGGGGAGGGGGCGGGGAGGTAGATATTTCCACGGAAGCCGAAATTTTTGAATCGGTTTAGCGAAAAAACTGGTGCGCAAAGTGTCATCAGACACGGTCCCTTATTCAGAATTGTGTATGATATGTGAACATCACAAACGATTCAGATAGCTTAACCCGTGTGTGATGAG
The DNA here is from genome assembly GCA_011799875.1 of Thinopyrum elongatum. NCBI lineage: Eukaryota > Viridiplantae > Streptophyta > Magnoliopsida > Poales > Poaceae > Thinopyrum > Thinopyrum elongatum. Next base: position 311,187,089 of record CM022297.1, read on the forward strand.
TTTGAACATCAAAAATTTTGGTTCGAATTTCCCTGGTTACAGTGGTCATCCACATCATTGCATAATTTGGGTACACAAAGGAGACTACAGCACACCCACACTTCTTAATCGAGCAAGTTCAGCAATTAAACAGAGCTAGCTGACCTAAACATTACTCTAACAAATTAAAGACCAGCGCTCTTAATTAAACAAAACAAAGAGTACTACTATGGCTGGTGCTCGTCGATCTCCGCCGCCTGCTCCATGTCGAGCTCGCGCCCGACGGTCTCCTGGGGAAGGGGCTCCATGGCATCCATCGCACCATACTCGGCAAGCATCTCGCCATCCGTGTCCGCCATCTCTTTGGAAAAGGCCGCCACGAGCTGGGCGTGGGCGGCCGCGATCTGGGCTTGGACGGGCTCCATCGTGGCAAGGTATGTGGTGGAGGAACGGATGGCTGCTCGAACGCTCTCGGCGATTGCCAACTCTTCGGCCGTGGGTTGCTGGCCGTTGTCGGAGAATCTTTGTTCGATTTGTGCGTTGACCGCCACGAGCTGGGCATGGGCAGCCTCGACATGGTCGTGGGCGGCCTCCATCAGGGCTAAGGCCGCCGTTGCGGAAAGGACAGCTGCTGTGCCGCTCTCGCCAGTTGCTATCCCCGAGGCAGATGTTGCTGCCGCCACCTGAGAAGCAATAGTGGTCGTTTGGGATGCCTTGGCCGCCCGATCGCAGATTGCGGCCACGCTCATGCACCTTGTTAGCACGCGCATGGCGGCTGCGGCCGCGCTCTCGTCGGAGTGGGCCACCGAAGTTGCCCTCACGACGCGAGTCCACGTCCCCATCTTTCACCTGCGACGATTGAACAGTGAAATGATATTTGGGGAGCGAGCTAGTGTGCTTGACACGCTGGCTGTGGACTATAGCCGACGCACCTTCTCGCGTAAGCCATAGGCGTACTATACACCAACGGTGCTCCAAGATATTTTGTACTGCATCTCACACGGTTGGTGATAATAAACTGTGTGATCTACTTGATTTTTCATCTTGATTTGAATTACATAATGGGGTCACAGCGGCAATGGAGGGTGTTTGAATTGCTAGAACTTTTATCTACAGTGAACATGCAACTATATGTGTGTCGTAAAAAAATTGGAATTATTCAGGGTTCGTTTGGACATTTTATACATTAAATTGGTTTTCTAGCCATTTCAGGTGCACAATTCAAAATTAAACTACATGCACATGCTCCGGTGCACCAACATGGGTTATAAAATCATATATGTGTCCATGGGTTTATGCTTATGTCCCATGCAAGAAATGGGGATGAATTTCGAACACCACGGCACCGTGGCTCTCCGGCAAACATTGAGGTACTTGCTTTTGTAATTCTAGTAAATCCAAAACCCGTCTGAAATTCATGAACCTTGGCATGCTATCATGGAATGGCATCAACATGCTGGGGTAAAAAATATTGTCCCATTTGGGGCAGGTTATGGTATAAGCTTCTCACAAACCAGAGCTTCTCACAAGAAGCCTCATGGTTCCGTTAGGGAAACATGTCACCTTTGTGGACAAAACGATATTCGTCGCCTCTTCTTGCTTTCAATTTTTTCCTGGTGTCAACATAGAACAACAGGAGTGTCGTGTTAAATTTTGGAATTTTTCGGGGATCATTTGGACATTTTATACGCTAACCGAGTTTTCTAGGCATTTATGTGCATAATTCAAAATTGAACTACATGCACATGCTCTAGTCCATAAAAACGAGTTGCAAAATCAAATGTGTGTCCTTAGTTGCAAGCTTAGGTCACATGCAAGAAATGAGAATGAATGTCAAACATCTTGAAACTGTCGCTCGGCCGCTAACATTGAGATACATGGTTTTAAAATTCTAGTAAATCGAAAACTTGTCTGAAATTCATGAAACTTGACATGATATCATGGAACGGCATCGACATGCCGTGGTAAAAATATTGTCCCATTTGGGGCAGGTTTGGGAATAAGCTTCTCGCAAACCAGAGCTTCTCTCACAACAAGCCTGATGATTTCGGTAGGGAACGTGCCACCTTGGGGGACGAAACGATATCTGTTGCCTCTTCTTACTTTCAATTTTTTCTCGTGTCAACATAGAATAACAGGAGTATTGTGTCAATTTTTGGGATTTTTGTGGGTTCGCTTGGACATTTTTATACATTAACTGAGTTTTCTATGTATTTATGTGCATAATTCAAATTTGAACTACATGCACATGCTCCAGTGCATATAGATGGGTTCAATATTGCAATGTGTGTCCTTGGTTGCATGCTTAAGTCCCATGCAAGAAATGAGAATGAATGTCAAACACCTTGCCACCATCGCTCGACCACTAACATTGAGATACATGGTTTTAAAATTCTAGTAAATCGAAAACGCATCTGAAATTTATGAAACTTGACATGCTAGCATGGAACGGCATCAACATGCTGTGGTAAAAATATTGTCCCATTTGGGGTAGGTTGGGGTATAAGCTTCTCACAACAAGCCTCATGGTTACTGTAGGGAACGTTTCACCTTTCTGGACGAAATGATATCCGTTGCCTCTTCTTGATTTAAATTTTTTTCTAGTGTCAACATAGAACAACATGAGTGTTGTGTTAAATTTTGGAATTTTTTGGGGTTCGTTTGGACATTTTTATACATTAACTGAGTTTTCTATGCATTTATGTGCATAATTCAAATTTGAACTACAGGCACATGCTCTATTGCATGTAAATTGTTTGAAAAATCAAATATGTGTCCTTGGCTGCATGCTTAGGTCCCATGCAAGAAATGGGAATGAATGGCAAACACCTTGCCACCGTCGCTCGGCTGCAAACATTGAGATACATGATTTTTAAATTCTAGTAAATCCAAAACTTGTCTGAAGTTAATGAAACTTGACATGCTATCATGGAGCGGCATCAACATGCTGTGGTAAAAAAAATTGTCCCATTTGGGGCAGGTTTGGGTATAAGGTTCTCGCAAACCAGAGCTTCTCACAACAAGCCTGATGGTTTCGGTAGGGAACGTGCCACCCTTGGGGACGAAACGATATCCGTTGCCTCTTCTTGCTTTCAAAATTTTTCTAGTGTCAACATAGAACGACAGGAGTGTTGTGTCAATTTTTGGGATTTTTCGGGGTTCACTTGGACATTTTTATACATTAATTGGGTTTTCTAGGCATTTTATGTGCATAATTAAAATTTGAAGTACATGCACATGCTCCAGTGCAGAAAAATGGGTTGACATATGAAATGTGTGTCCTTGGGTGCACGCTTAGGTCCCATGCAAGAAATGGGAATGAATTTCAAACACCAGGGCACTGTTGATTGCCGACAAAACATTGAGATACTTTGTTTTTAAATTCTAGTAAATCCAAAACTCGTCTAAAATTCATGAAACTTGGCATGCTATCATGGAATGGCACCCGACATGCTGTGCTATTTTTCATGTCCATTTTGAGAGAAGGCGCACTCGAATAACAACCAACAAAGGCATTTTGAAAAAATAGCTACCACTTTAATATCTCAAACGTTTGTATAATTTAAATCGTGTGCGTTCTGTTAACCATTCACGTGATGCCACATGTCTTGGTTTTAATGGCTATAGGAGGTGTCGTGCTGACAGCTGCTTGACTGAACGGGAGGCGTGCGAGCGCAGTCCGGTGCGCAGGCTGACTGAGAGGCGTGCAAGCTATCCTCCAATGTGCAGGCTCACCGAGAAGCATGCAAGCTATACGCTGCGCATGCTCACTGGGAAGCGAGCCCTTTGACTTCCATGGCCACCCGCCTTGCTCGCATCCTCTCCATTAATGGCGCTCGAGCCGCTGTTTAATACGGGCGGCCTTACTGTTCGCCTCCCATTCCCCTCCCTCCCGCAGACTTCCATCAACGCCATGGCGCAGAAGGATAATTTGCCACTAGTCTTCAAGTTTGGTGAAGTCGACTCCGAGCCGGAGGAGATAGAAAATAAGGAGGAATGGGGCCTCATGGACATGGCCCTGAATGAGCTGGCCGCGGCGGTTGCTGCCCCCGCGCCCGTCCCAGCTCCCATCCCCGCGCCCGCGCCAGCGACCATCCCCGTAGCATTGACGGGCTGGTCGCCGAGCACTATCGCAGAGCCGGAAGCCGCGGGCTTCAGCGAGGTCTCTGCGGACCCGCGCGAGCTCGTGTACATGCCAGCGCCAGCGCCTGTGCCCGTGCGCGCCCCTCCACCCACCGCAGCGCCGGTCCCCGTGTGTTTGCCTGCACCCACCGCGCCCGCGCCCATGCCCGTGCGCACGCCCCCCTCAGCGGCATGGGACGCCGCCATCGACCACTACCTCGCAGCGCCGCCAGTTGCTGTCCTCCCGCGCCCCACCCGTCGATCGCGCGATGACATGATGTTTGATTTCCAAGTGAAGAACATTCTGTGCTGCCTTGAAGACTTCAACAATGGCATCCCGGAGGACGACAACGACAACGCCGACGCGGCACGCTGCCTCCGCCGCCGCCGGAAATAGTTTTTTTGGGTTTAATACTGTATCTCGATCATATGAATATAAATTCGCAGTGTGATTGAATGAAAGATGTAGTTTGAACGAACTTGCGTTTTTCTCTCTTAATGTACAGATTTATAAAACGATTTTCTTTTGAAAAAACATCAATGGTTTTTAAATATAAAACACTCATCGCAAACATTTTAGTTAGAACACCCGTATGCAAACCGACAGCTTCCCCAGGAAGCCAAGGGAAAATGTGCCGAGCAGGATTTGTGCAGCTCTTGATCGCAAACATTTTAGATAGAACACCCGTATGCAAAGTGAGAGCTATGGTCTTCCCCCTTAAGTCAAGGGAAAATTCGTAGCGCAGGATTTGTGCATCTCTTCAACGCAAACGGTTCAGATTGAATACGGTATGCAAAGCCAAACTTCGGCGCTAAGCCAAGAGAAAATGTGCCGAGCAGGATTTATACATCCCTTCAACACAAACGGTTGTTTTGGATGACCCGTGTGCAACCACGTACAGACAATTTGGTAAGATTTGCATCTGTCATATTTGGTATATTGCCATTTTTCAAACTGGAAAGATTGACATTTGTTGATCTAGTAACATTGCCATTTGTCAACCTTGTAACACTATGATTTGTCAAAATATGCAGCTAAAAATCACTAGCACTATCTAATTTTTGCAACTAAAATTCAGTAATTAAGCATAGATTTCATTCATAGATTAAGCAGTCATTCTTTATACAAACAGTTCAACTTGACAGCTGAACCGACCAAACTTTTCCCCAATTGTTGCCAACCACGTACTGAAATAGCTAGTTCAACTATATATACTAGCTAATTTTAAGTACGTTGTACAATTTCACCACATCTATAGTCAGATGAACTGAACAAAATAGCCCCTAAATACTACTACTACGGAGGGGCTTTGTACTACTTCCGGCAGCCTCTCCTCTGCCGAGCGTGCTCAGTCAGAGGCAGAGGAGGAGGAGCCTACCGACGAGCTGGACAACTGCAATACGGTGCCTGCCGCTACTGCACCTTTAGCGACGCTCACCTCGAACGCCCTCTGCCGCTCCAGACGACCCCTCTCGAAGCGGTGGTCCTCCTTGTAGAGCTCCTGATTCCTCGCCTCCGCGGTGGCGTTTGCTGCAGCCACGGCAGCGGTAAGGCTCTTTGCGTGCTCGACGAGGCGCTCCTCCTCCTCCTGCAGGAACTCGGTGTAGCGCGCAAGGTCACTGACGCACGTGCGGGCCTCCACCTCCGCCTCCCGCCTTCGGGCGGCGGTGGCGGAGCGAGTGATGACCCCGGCGGTCGACGGGGGGCTGGCGGCCACGGCGGCCAACGATGGGGTGGCGGCCACGACCACCACCTCCCGCCTTCGGGCCATGGCGGCGGAGCGGGTGATGGTCACGGTGGCCGGAAGTGGGGTGGCGGCCACGACGGCCACCTCCCGCCTTCGGGCCACGGCGGCGGAGCGTGCGATGGCCCTGGCTTTCGACGGTGGGGTGGCGGCCACGGCGGCCGGCAACCACTGCCGACGGGCAGCGGCGGTGGAGCGTGTGGTGGTTGTTCCGCGCACACCCAACAGGGACGCCACACCTACTACACTACGCCGGGGACTGCGTCACCGCCGCGGTGTAGCCTCCCAGCTGGAGCTGTCCTCTGATGACGGCGGAGTGGCTGAGCGACGACGACGGACCGGTGCCATTGGCGATTGTGGGAGAAGCAGACGAGATAAGCTACAGGGAGGGAGGGAAAAATGCGACACAGGACTCATCGGCCGTGAGGGTTTATATAGCAGGCCGGTAAGCATTGGGATTTTGGGGGATTTCATCGACTCGGGCAGGAAGCTTGCGCGGAACCTGCGCGGTTGCATGGGAACGAGCTCACCACCGTTTGGCCAAAAGAACGCCCCCGCGCGCTGCTCAAGCTTGCGCTCTAAGCCATCTGCGGTAGCGGTGTGACAAGACGTGCGAGAGGAGGACGAAAGGACACGTACACATACGGTTAATAAAATAAAAACATTTGTGATTAAATTACCTACTAACCCGTCCTGGTTTATAAGTCGTCTATGTATTTTTGTGCCAAATTTTGACTATAGATTTAACTAATAAAATACGAATGCATGTCACCAGAGATCATATCGTTGGATTCGTATTTGAACATAGTTTCCAATTATATAATTTTTGTAACATGCATTAACATTTTGTTGGTTAAATTTAAGGTCAATATATGGCACCGAATATAAAGGGGACTAATAGACCAAGACGGCGGTAGTAGCACACGGCCGCTCTCTACGCAGCGACGCAACTATCGGCCGGCTTGTAGACAACCATTTCCTGCGTGCTCAACTGCTCTATGCGTGTGGTTGCTTGCGGTTGAGGTGGCCGCGGCATGCTCTGCTCGTGTCTCGCCACGCGCGCTCTGCTCTCGCGTCCCTCCGGGTGCTCTACCCTCGTCCCTCCACGCGTGCTGCCAGTGTATGGGGCCGGCACACGATCACGCACGTTCGTGTGCATGCGGTTGCGCCGGGCGCGGCGCCACGATGTAGTTACCCGCTGCAAAATCTGCCATGTGGACGCGCCGAGAATCCAGGCCGCCCGGCCCCCATTTATTCCTGCGGCCATTTACCTTCATCTCTCGCGCCACATGACACAATAAGCACACCCACGACGACACATACAGAGAGGACATCCAGCGGTTCCAATGGCGCTCCCCGTGGCTCCAATGGCGCTCCCAGTGGCCGACGATGACAATGGCGGGCAGTTCACCACGCATCACGTAGTGGACACCCACGTGAGGGGGAAGGCCCTCTCGGTGGTGTAAACGAATGAGCCGGTCTCGTTGGAGAGCTCCATCCAAACTATGGAGCAGTTGCTTGCCGAGGACAAGTACCAAGTGGTCGGCTTCGACCTCGAGTACACCATCGGTCGTGCCAGGCACGATCAGAAGGTTGCCGTCGCCCAGTTGTGCATGCGACATGACGTCCTCGTCTACCACTACCACCTAGCCACAAGGCCTTGCGAGCATTCCTCTAGGTTTATCAATAGCTCCGACTACAGTTTCGCTATGGTGGACACCACCAACGATCTAAAAGTGCTCAAGGTTTCGGGCTTGAAATGCCAGAATCTTGTCAACATCCAGGACCACTACAAGGTCTGGGGCAGCGACAACAACAAACAGAACTCCCTGGTTGACCTTGCCTCGGCCATCATCGACCCCTGCTACATGAAGATGAAGGATGAGAGCAAGAAGGACAGGAACGCCTGGCACAGTGTCTGGCATTAGAGACTCGATGAACAACACGTTAAGTACGCGGCCAAGGACGCGTACACAAGCTACGAGATTTACATGCAGATCATTGACATGAGGGAGTGTCTTCTTCCTGCCCCAGACGAGGGATCGAGCCACAAAGCAGTGGCGGGAGCATCACAAGAAGTAGATGACTAGACGATCGTTTCTCCTAGTTTAGAATGCATACAATTGTTTATTGAGGTGTGTGCGAATGATCTGTATAGTCACTTATGTAATTGGATGTTTATTTCAGTTATATATATATATATGTTATTCTTCTGTAGACAGAGCAAATCACACGGCTTATTAGCAGCAATCGTCTGTGTTATTATTGGTCTTCGCACACATTTCTGATTACGGACCTGTTTGCCGCGTATCACACACATCTTGTTCAGTTGAACCGTTTCTATTGTGTTGCCTAATCACACACAGCTCATCCTAGTGAACTATATGCCGTATATCGCACACACCCTTATCTGGCTACCCATTTCTGTTGTTCTGCATCATCGCAAACAGTTCTTCTGGATTAACCATTTGCCACTCATCGCACACGCTACTCCAATATGAACCGTGTTTGATGTCACTGCCATCGCAAATGTTTTGCATCTTTTTTGACGGTTTTATTACATCACCGTTTGTGATTGATGCATCGCACACAGTTTCGTCGAAGGGTCCCTGATTCGACTGTCGCGTTTGGACCATCCTGCAGTAGTGCCAGAACCTTAGATTGGTACTTGTGGGTGACTAGTTGTGTTGATTACATCTTGTAGTTGATTACTATATGGTTTATTTGGTGGAAGATTATATGTTCAGATCCATTATGCTATTTAATACCCCTCTGATCTTGAGCATGATTATTATTTGTGAGTAGTTACTTTTGTTCTTGAGGTCACGGGAGAAGTCATGTTGCAAGTAATCATGTGAACTTGATATGTGTTTGATATTTTGATGATATGTATGTTGTGATTCCCTTAGTGGTGTCATGTGAACGTCAACTACATGGCACTTCACCATATTTGGGCCTAAGGGAATGCATTGTGGAGTAGTAATTAGATGATGGGTTGCTAGAGTGCTAGAAGCTTAAACCCTAGTTTATGCGCTATTCCGTAAGGGACCGATTTGGATCCAAAAGTTTAATGCTATGGTTAGATTTTATCTTAATACTTTTCTCATAGTTGTGGATGCTTGCGAGGGGGTTAATCATAAGTAGGACGTTTGTTCAAGTAAGAACAGCACCTAAGCACCGGTCCACCCACATGTCAAATTATCAAAGTAGCGAACACGAATCAAACCAACATGATGAAAGTGATCTGATGAAATTCCCGTGTACCCTCAAGAACGCTTTGCTTATCATAAGAGACCATTTTGGCCTGTCCTTTGCCACAAAAGGATTGGGCTAACTTGCTGCACTTTATTTACCGTTACTATTACTTGCTCGTTACAAATTATCTTGCTATCAAACTACTCGTTACCAACAATTTCAGTGCTTGCAGAGAATACCTTGCTGAAAACTACTTGTCATTTCCTTCTGCTCCTCGTTGGGTTCGACACTCTTACTTATCGAAAGGACTACGATTGATCCCCTATACTTGTGGGTCATCAAGGATGTGCCCCCGCTTCAGGCCGTGAGTGAGAGCAAACAACTTCCACCCCCGTTTCAAGAACATGAAGCCCATGGGGTGAACTCCGTCGCCACCCAGGAGGGGCCGTTGCAGCAGCCTTTTGCCTGCACCCATAGGCCTAGCGGTGCGTTATCTGCCATCTCCGCCGTGAAAGAGTCAGGAAGCCGGAGCCAGGTGCAGGGCCGGCGATGCAAGTCCATGATGAATTCACGGGCCGCCTCAGCCGAGTGGTGTCCAGCCTGGGGAGGTAGGGCGGCCACGCCGCCCTGGCCACCTTGGCCCTAGCCACCTCGCCCTCCGCGCCCGCGCCCGCGGGCGCTGCACCTTCCGTAGTCGCTTGGGCCGGCGTCGGCGGCCGCAGGAGAGTACCTGCGCCCAAAGGGCGGCACCCTAGGCATTGCGGCAGCTGCGCGAGTTCGGCCTCTGCCCCTCACCATCGCCACAGAGATCGAGTCGGATCATGGAGTAGGAGGAGGGAGTCGGAGGAAGAAGATGGGCCGGGGGGTCCTCCCCCCTCGCCTTTATAGCACCCGAAGAAGAGTGCCTCTTCGCCTTCGGAGGTGGACAAGGAAAGCAATGATGGCCTCGCGCCGCGCGCAGGCAGGCTTTATGTCAGCCAGGGCAGTTGCTGATGCGTCGTGGGAGAAGTGGGGGTGCCCCACATTCCATCGTGCGCCATGCGATGAGCCTGCCCTGCAGACGGTTGGGGACCATGTCGTTTTGTCCCCTAACGGGCAGAGACATGCATGCCGTGGCCCTGGAGGCTACTGTCGGGCCCGTGGGACCGGGGGTACCCAAGCCTGTCTGCCTTCGGCCCAGGACGCGACGCGTGTCGAGGGCCCAGCGGATGGCCCACCAGCAAGCTTCACAAGCAAGACTCCTCACGAGGCCCCCGTCAGCAGCCGTCCCAAGCAGACTAGAAGGCACCACCAGGAGCCTCGCGAGGTTGCCTCCCAAGGCCCCTCTCGGAGGCGAACAAGTCAGGAGCTGCTCAGTCCGGTCGCGCGGCCTTGTGTCTTCACATGGGTGACGTGCGCCGTGATAAGCGATGCCAAAGGCCGTGCAAGCAGGCGTGGATAAGGAGGCTTTCCTTTTTCATGCTAAGGGAACATGGCCAGCACGCCGGTTCCCAAAGCAACCCCAATGGTTGCCCCAACGGTGCAAGAAGACCAAGACGACTGGCGCGCAGGGCGGACATCACCGAGCCCACCGGCGTGTCATGGACGGTGGCTTTGCAGGCAAAGACCACCTTTCGTCAGGATAGACTGCGCCCCTATCCCCCTTCAAAATTGTCATTGTGTGGCAACCCTTCCCGCCAATGTTTTCGAGGGAAGAGGACCAAGGCAAGTATAAAAGAGGGTAGGGTGCTGCCGTAGAGGAAGAGAGCATCTTGTACTCTCATCCTCCGTCACGAGTGCAATCCAAAACCAAGTAGGAGTAGGGTTTTACACCGCAAGGTGGCTTGAACCTGGGTAACCACCGTGTCACTAGCCCATTTCCGCTAGCTCGCCCTCGCCATAGCCTCGCCGTGGTTAGCAGTAGGAAGGAGTAGGGTGGTAGGAGCGAGCGCACCCCAGAGTTCAAACCTCTTGGGTCCCCGGAGCCCCGATTCCGACAATTATGCACCCTAGGGGCGTAATCCCCCATCCGATATGAGTGCGCGAGGAGCCCTTACCCCTATTTAGGATGTGGTACATGGCCGAGGTCGACTAGCGTGGCCCGTGTGCGCTTCGAAGGACTGGTGGTGCGTTTACCGCTGCGGGCTACAACCTTTGACGAGTGTACCTCGGCTGCGAAAGCCGTGGTCTGCTCCTCCATTCGGAGTGAGCGTTCGGTGTTACCATTGATTGTGATAACACCGTTAGGTCCTGGCATTTTAAGCTTGAGATAAGTGTAAAGCGGGACTGCATTGAAGCACATGAAAGCTGTGCGCCCTAAGAGCGTGTGGTATCCACTTCGAAAGGGGACGATGTCGAAGATTAACTCCTCACTTTTGAAGTTTTCGGGTGAGCCGAAGACTACCTCCGGAGTGACCATTCCGGTACAGCGGCTTCAACACCTGGGATGACACCTTTAAAGGTGGTGGTGCTCATCTTGATTCGAGATGGGTCGATGCCCATCTTTCTAACCGTGTCCTCATAGATCAAATTGAGGCTGCTTCCTCCGTCCATAAGGACGTGCGTCAGATGGAAACCATCGACAATTGGGTCCAGGACGAGTGCAACCGATCCGCCATGCCTGATGCTGGTCGGATGGTCACGCTTGTCGAATGTGATCGGGTAAGCCGACCACGGGTTAAACTTTGGGGAGACTGGCTCTAGCGCGTAGATGTCCCGAAGTACACGCTTCCTCTCCCTTTTGGGGATGTGGGTAACATAGATCATATTGACTTCCATTACCTCATTGGGAAACTTCTTTTGGCCTCTAGTGTTGGGCCACCGAGGTTCATCCTTGTCTTCGTTGTGATTTTGGGTTTTACTTTGACCCTCCGTCGCTACCTTGCCAGCCTGTTTGAAGACCCATTAATTCCTATTAGTGTTGGTTGCTGGTTCGTCCTGAGTGCCGTGGATTTGGCACGGCCGATCCAGGATCCTGTCTAGTTGGCAAGGTCCATCCTTATTCCCTTTAAAGGGTTTCCTTTTCTGTCCGGATCTAGGTCCGGTGAATCATGCATTAGCTGTGGGGTCCTCTGTGTCGCTTCCGCCATTTTTATGCCAGCGCTTGTTTTTATTATGTTTAGGCTTTCCATTGGCATCGCGTGTTTCTGAGGTGCCTACCTCGCCATTATGGGTACTTCGGGCAAGCCAGCTGTCTTCTCCCGTGCAAAAGCAAATCATGAGTGAAGTGAGGGCGGTCATGGTCCTCGGCTTGTCTTGGCCAAGCTGACGGGCAAGCTACTCATCTCGGATGTTATTCTTGAATGCCGCGATGGCTTCAGCGTCAGAGCAGTCTATGATCAGGTTCTTTTAGTAAGGAACCTATTCTAGAACTTCCGAGCTGATTTTCCTGGCTGCTGGGTGGCACGGCTGAGGTCATCAGTGTCTGGAGGTTGGACGTAAGTGCCTTGGAAATTTGCCCGAAAAGCGTCATCAAGGGCTTCCCCGCTACCGATAGAATGAGGAGGCAAGCTGTTAAGCCAATGCCTAGCTGGCCTCTTTAGCTTGAGCAGCTAGTATTTGATGGCATGGAGGTCATCTCCGTTGGCCATATGTATGTGGAGAAGGAAAACTTCAATCCACACTGCTGGGTCTGTAGTGCCATCGTATGATTCTATATTAATGGGTTTAAACCCTCCTGAAAACTGGTGTTCCATGACCCTATCTGTGAAACAGATGGGGTGAGCTGGACCTCAGAATCGGGTGGTATCCCATCGGAGGTCAGGGGAGAGCCGTGTGTAGGCTTGATCTCGGACACGGCCGTTCCTATCCATCAAGGCGTCGTAGTCATCCGTCCCGGTGGGCGCGCGTCCTCTTGATTGTGGATGGACCGAGGAGGTGCCCTATTTGCTTCAATGTGATGTCGAACGTTGTGAGGGTCTAGGTAGTCCACGGAGTCCATGCCATAATGGCGTGAAGCCAGCTGGGTGTTGAGATTTTCCCGCATTGGCCTGTTCCAACCTCTAGGGGGTCAGTTAGGCTCATCGGCGGTTAGCTCTTCATCGAACTACGGTGTCAGTCTTCGAGATCTTGTTCGTCCATGAGTACTTTGACCCACTTTTCGTTCAGTGAATCTGTGTTAGCCTACAGCTACTACTGCTTGCATTTCATGCTTCGAGCAGTGGTGACGAGGCATCGTCCAAAGCGCTCTTTGTCATGGGAAAACACGGCCACCTATGGGGCCATCGGCCCCTTGTGGTTCGGCAGGGGGAAGGACGCATTGCACAAAGAGCGGAGGGCGCGGGGCAGCGTGGCAGCGATCACACGGGCAGTTTTTACCCAGGTTCGGGCTGCCGCAAGGCGTAAAACCCTACTCCTGCTTTGGTGGATTGATGAGAGGACCATGGCGGAGGCGCAGCGCTCTAGCCCGGCAAGGTCGCCTCGGGGCGAGAGCAGCTACGCGCGTATGAGTGTACAGGGGTCCGAATCCTATCTAAGGTTGCCATGGCCCTCCTTTTATAGATCAAGGGGTCACCACAATGGCAAATTAGTCATTGTGTACTAATTAGATAGCAAACAGTGCCATCATACCTAACTCTGCAGACTGGACAGAGCGCATTAAATGCGCCGCTTAGTGTCACATCGTAGCCTAGCCCGGCAGCCTTGTCGTGCTGTTTTGCCACCTTCTCGCCTGCCTGCGTGACACGTCGCTGGACGAGTGTCATTTGGAGGTGATTTCCTCTGGGGATGGCTGCCACGTGCCAAATAACAGCCACTTAGCATCTTGGGGGCTCGACACCGCACCGATCGGTGACTTGCATTGCTGTGAGGTGGAGCGGTGGAGCCTTGGCGGGGTAATCCGCCCTCAGCATCCCCGGCAAGCCTGCTGGGGCAATCTTGAGGCTTGTCTTCGGTGCAACCTCGTCCCCGCCAGGCTCGCCTTCCCGGTAGGGGAGGTTTTCTCATCGTGGTATTTTACTCCTTGGGCTGATCTTGGTCTTCTTGATCCGCCCTTTGATTCCTCAAAGAGTTGATCTTTCTGCTTGGCCTTGTCCTGGATACTGCAATCTCGTTCTTGAGCCTGTGTACAGTCTGGGCAACATACCTGGGGTTTGTTGCAACGACAGGAGCCCCCGGGCCTGGCCTGAACGCGCTGCCGAGTGTCGTCGAGGTAGGCCCTATTCAGTACACAGGCGGGGAGGCTGTAGTAGCTCACCCCTTGAGATCTCCTTTGATTCTTCATTAATCTGAGCTTGAGTCAGTTTCAGTTTTCCCGCGTGACGTGCAAGATGTCGTGGGGAGATTATGAGCCACGATCCCTGGGCTACCCACGTCCCGTGTTCATGGGGTGGTAACTGCCATTCCATTAACTTCCCCCTTGCAGCGTTTCCGCCACATGCACCGCATGCGTCGTGCGGGGTTGTTTGGCGGATGCAAAGGGCATTGAAATGCGTGTCATGGCAGAAACCCAGATGCCATGGATTGGTGCTGAGGGCAGGCCTTGATTCCATGAGCCATTGGTGGCACGGGGAAGCCGGATTGGAGGAGTAGGGTGGCTGCCTTTGGGGAGGAGGAGCCAGCCCCTGCCGTGTTTGCCTATAAAAAGGGACACAGGGCACGGTGCTTCTCCACACATCTCACTCCTTCCTTTCCCTTTAGCAGTTCCTGCCCACTATGGTGAGGGGCAGGGGTCATGGCGATTCTCCGGTGGTGGCGACGAGGGCTTCTTCTCGACAATGCCTTCCTCGTCCTATTGGGAACGCGGGGGCGGAGCCCGCCGTGAGAGGAGGTGGGAGGGGCGAGGTCGCGGCAGCCGTGGTGCCCGGGGTCGAGGAGGACGGGGTGGTGCTCTGGTTGCACCTCCGCCGACCGCTCATCCCCCAATGGAAAGCCACGTCGGAGATTAACCGCTGGAGTTCATCATCAGGTTGTATAAGCCCCTGCGTGGCCGCCTCCGCCTCCCTACTCCAATTGCGAGGGTGATGGAGCTTGAACAGCCGCGCGCGCTGAAACTGCACATGAGGGGTTGCTGTAATGGCAGCATGCGGGTGGACGTGGATTACCCCGCCCCTCATGTCATGCTCTTCTGACGCGGCTGGAAGACTTTTTCTCGCGCTCACAGCTTGTCGGAGGGGCACGTCCTCCATTTTAAATTAATGGACGCCGAGCTGCTCTCCGTCAAGGTCTTCAGATGCCCGGGAGCTTGCTTAGGGTGCTACGCGGAGAGCTCGACTGATGAAAAAAGCTCCTCCTCGAGCGATAGCGATGAGGAGGACAGTGACGGCGATGACGAACGCGTCGATGGGGAGGGCGACAGCTCCGGCTCCGGCTGAACGCCGACCGTACCATCACTGTCAGGTGTCGGCACCATCATCTGCACTTGCATCTCATTCCCGGCAAGGCGATTTGCTGGGGAGTTGGATGCAGGGGTGGGGATGGTGCCCCGGGCTCCTCCAGCAGTCTCCCAGCTAGACCCCGGCAGGCTTCCTCGCAGGCTGCAGCTTCGTTCGCCTTGCCGTGTCCTGCTGGACCTGGTGGCGGTGGTCAGGGGGACCCTTCCGCCGCTCTCTTCACCATCACCTTCGTCCGTGCCTTCCCGACTTTGTTGAGCTCCCTGTCAAGGGGCCCGACGGGGTCGGGCTGGGCTCCTGCCCAGGCACCCCTTTCGCCCTCTTTGCCTCCTGCCGTAGTGTCTAGGAGGATAAGGACAAGAAAGGGATTACGGGGCACTTATCTTTTTTTTAGTTTAAAACATGTAGGCATCGGCCAAACTTTAGCCTAAATAATGTAAATCTCCTTATCCATGTTTGTGTTCTGTAAGATCTATACTTGATTATCAGCATATAAATGAAAAAGACACCTTTGCCGGGCACTTGTGCATGTACCATCTCCATGCAGAGGTGAAATGCCTCTAAACATTTAAGTAAACAAGTTTCTCCGGCAAGCTATCCTGCTGATACCCTTAGTTTGTTGCCACGGGGCTAGGCCTGCCGGGCACAACCATAAAAAAGGGACTAGCCCCCCGTCGAACCCTTTCGGTCAAAGGCCACTGCGACAACCCTGACTAAAGCAGCGTTCAAGTCAATGGGTAGGAGCACCTATGTTTCGAAGGTGGCGGGGTTTTCATCTGCACAAGTTTGCAAATTACAGAAGAAATATGGATAAGAAGGAACTTATCTGTTTGGCTTGCCGGGGAACATCACGTGGGCTCGTCTTCATTCCTTTTCTTCAGGACCAAGTCCACGGCAAGAATCCTGCAACTTAATGCAGATGAAAACAATGCCACATGCGCCCTCTTCTACATGATCATGCTATGCTCATGATATGCTTATGCATGCATGCAAGTTTCGGGGGGCCCGCAACGCTTCATTTATTTCTCTGTTACTCAGGGTCTACGCCTGGCTTTGTACAAAGGGGTACATGCAAATTCGGCAAAGCTTGTACACAAGGGTGGCTGCCGGGCCGCGCCTTACGGGTAGAACTTACGGAGATTCTCAATATTCCATGAGTCTTGCAATTGAATGCCATCTCTGGTCTCCAGACGGACTGCGCCAGGTCTGGTGACTCGTACTACTCGGTAAGGGCCTGTTGGAAATATGCCCTAGAGGCAATAATAAAATGGTTATTATTATATTTCCTTGTTCATGATAATTGTCTATTGTTCATGCTATAATTGTATTAACCGAAAACCCTAATACATGTGTGAATACATAGACCACACCATGTCCCTAGTGAGCCTCTAGTTGACTAGCTCGTTGATTAATAGATGGTCATGGTTTCCTGACCATGGACATTGGATGTCGCTGATAACGGGATCACATCATTAGGAGAATGATGTGATGGACAAGACCCAATCCTAAGCATAGCACTAGATCGTGTAGTTCGTCTGCTAGAGCTTTTCTAATGTCAAGTATCATTTCCTTAGACCATGAGATTGTGCAAATCCCGGATACTGTAGGAATGCTTTGGGTGTATCAAATGTCACAACGTAACTGGGTGACTATAAAGGTGCACTACAGGTATCTCCGAAAGTGTCTGTTGGGTTGGCACGAATCGAGACTGGGATTTGTCACTCCGTGTGACGGAGAGGTATCTCTGGGCCCACTCGGTAATACATCATCATAATGAGCTCAATGTGACTAAGGAGTTAGTCATGGGATCATGTGTTACGGAACGAGTAAAGAGACTTGCCGGTAATGAGATTGAACAAGGTATAGGGATACCGACGATCGAATCTCGGGCAAGTAACATACCGATGGACAAAGGGAATTGTATACGGGATTAATTGGATCCCCAACATTGTGGTTCATCCAATGAGATCATCGTGGAACATGTGGGAGCCAATATGGGTATCCAGATCCCACTATTGGTTATTGGTCGGAGAGGTGTCTCGGTCATGTCTGCATGGTTCCTGAACCCGTAGGGTCTACACACTTAAGGTTCGGTGACGCTAGAGTTGTAATGGGAATTGTATGTGGTTACCAAAAGTTGTTCGGAGTCTCGGATGAGATCCCGGAAGTCACGAGGAGTTCCGGAATGGTTCGGAGGTAAAGATTTATATATGGGAAGTCCTATTTTGGCCACCGGAAAATGTTTGGGATTTTTCGGTATTGTACCGGGAAGGTTCTAGAAGGTTCCGGAGTGGGGCCCACCTGCATGGGGGGACCCACATGAACGTGGGTAGTGGGGGCAAGGCCCCACACCCCTGGTCAAGGCGCACCAAGATCCCCCCTTAGAAGGAATAAGATCATATCCTGAAGGGATAAGATCAAGATCCCTAAAAAGGGGGGATAACAATCGGTGGGGAAGGGAAAGGATGGGATTTCTTTCCTCCCACCTTTGCCAATGCCCCAATGGACTTGGAGGGCAAGAAACCAGCCCCCTCCACCCCTATATATAGTGGGGAGGTGAATGGGAGCTGCAGCCCTTGCCCTTGGTGCAGCCCTCCCCCCTCCTACTCCTCCTCCTCCGTAGTGCTTAGCGAAGCTCTGCCGGAGAACCACGAGCTCCACCGCCACCACGCCGTCGTGCTGCCGGAGCTCTCCCTCAACTTCTCCTCCCCCCTTGCTGGATCAAGAAGGAGGAGACGTCCCCGGGATGTGCGTGTGTTGAACGCGGAGGTGCCGTCCGTTCGGCGCTTGGATCGGATCTTCCGCGATTTGAATCACCGCGAGTATGACTCCATCAACCGCGTTCTTTGCAACGCTTCCACTTAGCGATCTTCAAGGGTATGAAGATGCACTCCCTCTCTCTCATTTCCAGCATCTCCTAGATTGATCTTGGTGACACGTAGGAATTTTTTTGAATTATTACTACATTCCCCAACAGTGGTATCAGAGCTAGGTCTATGCGTAGATTCTATGCACGAGTAGAACACAAGTAGTTGTGGGCGATGATTTGTTTAATTTGCTTAGTGTTACTAGTCCTATCTTGATTCGGCGGCATTGTGGGATGAAGCGGCCCGGACCGACTTTACACGTACGCTTACGTGAGACAAGTTCCACCGACTGACATGCACTTGTTGCATAAGGTGGCTAGCGGGTGTCTGTCTCTCCCACTTTAGTCGGATTGGATTCGATGAAGAGGGTCCTTATGAAGGGTAAATAGCAATTGGCATATCACCGTTGTGGCTTTTGCGTAGGTAAGAAATGTTCTTGCTAGAAACCCATAGCAGCCACCTAAAACATGCAACAACAATTAGAGGATGTCTAACTTGTTTTTGCAGGGTATGCTATGTGATGTGATATGGCCAAAAGGATGTGATGAATTATATATGTGATGTATGAGATTGATCATGTTCTTGTAATAGGAATCACGACTTGCATGTCGATGAGTATGACAACCGGCAGGAGCCATAGGAGTTGTCTTAATTTATTGTATGACCTGCGTGTCAATGAAAACGCCATGTAATTACTTTACTTTATTGCTAACCGTTAGCCATAGTAGTAGAAGTAATAGTTGGCGAGACAACTTCATGAAGACACGATGATGGAGATCATGGTGTCATGCCGATGACGATGGTGATCATGCCGTGCCTCGAAGATGGAGATCAAAAGCGCAAGATGATATTGGCCATATCATGTCACTTTATGATTTGCATGTGATGTTTATCATGTTTACATCTTATTTGCTTAGAACAACGGTAGCATAAATAAGATGATCCCTCACTAAAAATTTCAAGAAATGTGTTCCCCCTAAGTGTGCACCGTTGCGAAGGTTCGTTGTTTTGAAGCACCACGTGATGATCAGGTGTGATAGATTCTAATGTTCGCATACAACGGGTGTAAGCCAGATTTACACATGCGAAACACTTGGGTTGACTTGACGAGCCTAGCATGTACAGACATGGCCTCGGAACACGAGAGACCGAAAGGTCGAACATGAGTCGTATAGTAGATGCGATCAACATGGAGATGTTCACCGTTGATGACTAGTCCGTCTCACGTGATGATCGGACACGGCCTAGTCGATTCGGATCATGTATCACTTAGATGACTAGAGGGATGTCTATCTGAGTGGGAGTTCATTAAATAATTTGATCAGATGAACTTAATTATCATGAACTTAGTCTAAAATTGTCTTTACAACCTATCTTGTAGATCAAATGGCCCACGCTAATGTTGCCCTCAACTTTAACGTGTTCCTAGAGAAAACCAAGCTGAAAGACGATGGTAGCAACTATACGGACTGGGTCCGTAACTTGAGGATCATCCTCATAGCTGCCAAGAAAGCATATGTCCTTGAAGCACCGCTAGGTGACGCACCCATTTTCCCAGCAACTCAAGACATTATGAACGCCTGGCAGTCGCGTAGTGATGATTACTCCCTGGTTCAGTGCGGCATGCTTTACAACTTAGAACCGGGGCTCCAAAAGCGTTTTGAGCAACACGGAGCATATGAGATGTTCCAAGAGCTGAAAATGGTTTTCCAAGCTCATGCCCGGGTTGAGAGATATGAAGTCTCCGACAAGTTCTACAGTTGTAAGATGGAGGAAAACAGCTCTGTTAGCGAGCATATACTCAAAATGTCTGGGTTGCACAACCTCTTGTCTCAGCTGGGAGTTAATCTTCCAGATGACTCGGACATTGACAGGATCCTCCAGTCGCTTCCACCTAGCTACAAGAGCTTTGTGATGAACTACAATATGCAAGGGATGGAGAAGTCCATTCCTGAGTTATATTCAATGCTGAAATCAGCGGAGGTGGAGATCAAAAAGGAACATCAAGTGTTGATGGTGAATAAGACCACTAGTTTCAAGAAAGGCAACGGTAAGAAGAACTTCAAGAAGGATGACAAGGGAGTTGCAGCGCCCGGTAAGTCAGTTGCCGGGAAGAAGCCAAAGAATGGACCCAAGCCTGAGACTGAGTGCTTTTATTGCAAGGCAAATGGTCACTGGAAGCGGAACTGCCCCAAGTTCTTAGCGGATAAGAAGGCCAGCAACACCAAAGGTATATATGATATACATGTTATTGATGTGTACCTTACCAGCACTCGTAGTAGCTCCTGGGTATTTGATACCGGTGCAGTTGCTCACATTTGTAACTCAAAATAGGAGCTGCAGAATAAGCGGAGACTGGCGAAGGATGAGGTGATGATGCGCGTCGGGAATGGTTCCAAGGTCGATGTGATCGCCGTCGGCACACTACCTCTACATTTACCTTCGGGATTAGTTTTAAACCTCAATAATTGTTATTTAGTACCAGCTTTGAGCATGAACATTGTATCTGGATCTCGTTTAATGTGAGATGGCTACTCATTTAAATCCGAGAATAATGGTTGTTCTATTTATATGAGAGATATGTTTTATGGTCATGCCCCGCTGGTCAATGGTTTATTTTTATTGAATCTCGAACATGATGTTACACATATTCATAGTGTGAATGCCAAAAGATGTAAGGTTGATAATGATAGTCCCACATACTTGTGGCACTGCCGCCTTGGTCACATTGGTGTCAAACGCATGAAGAAACTCCATGCAGATGGACTTTTGGAGTCTCTTGATTATGAATCATTTGACACGTGCGAACCATGCCTCATGGGCAAAATTACCAAGACTCCGTTCTCCGGAACAATGGAGCAAGCAACCAACTTGTTGGAAATAATACATACTGATGTATGCGGTCCAATGAGCGTTGAGGCTCGCGGTGGCTATCGTTATGTTCTCACCCTCACTGATGACTTAAGTAGATATGGGTATGTCTACTTAATGAAACACAAGTCTGAGACCTTTGAAAAGTTCAAGGAATTTCAGAGCGAGGTAGAGAATCAACATGACAGGAAAATAAAGTTCTTACGATCAGATCGTGGAGGAGAATACTTGAGTCACGAGTTTGGCACGCACTTAAGGAAATGTGGAATTGTTTCACAACTCACGCCGCCTGGAACACCACATCGTAATGGTGTGTCCGAACGTCGTAATCGCACTCTATTGGATATGGTGCGATCTATGATGTCTCTTACCGATCTACCGCTATAATTTTGGGGTTATGCTTTAGAGACTGCCGCATTCACTTTAAATAGGGCACCATCTAAATCCGTTGAGACGACACCGTATGAATTATGGTTTGGGAAGAAACCTAAGCTGTCGTTTCTGAAAGTTTGGGGATGTGATGCTTATGTCAAGAAACTTCAACCTGAAAAGCTCGAACCCAAATCGAAAAAATGCGTCTTCATAGGATACCCTAAGGAAACTGTTGGGTATACCTTCTACCTCAGATCTGAAGGCAAGATCTTTGTTGCCAAGAATGGATCCTTTCTGGAGAAAGAGTTTCTCTCGAAAGAAATAAGTGGGAGGAAAGTAGAACTTGATGAGGTACCCCCTCTTGAACCGGAGAGTAGTGCAGCTCAGGAAGATGTTTCTGTGGTGCCTGCACCGACTAGAGAGGAAGTTAATGATGATGATCATGAAACTTCGGGTCAAGTTGCTACTGAACTTCGTAGGTCCACAAGGACACGTTCCGCACCAGAGTGGTACGGCAACCCTATCCTGGAAATCATGTTGTTAGACAACGATGAACCTTCGAACTATGAAGAAGCGATGGCGGGCCCGGATTCCAACAAATGGCTTGAAGCCATGAAATTCGAGATAGGATCCATGTATGAAAACAAAGTATGGACTTTGACGGACTTGCCCGATGATCGGCAAGCCATAGAGAATAAGTGGATCTTTAAGAAGAAGACTGACGTGGATGGTAATGTGTCCATCTATAAGGCTCGGCTTGTCACTAAGGGTTATCGACAAGTTCAAGGGGTTGACTACGATGAGACCTTCTCACCCGTAGCGAAGCTAAAGTCCATCCGAATCATGTTAGCAATTGCCGCATTCTATGATTATGAGATCTGGCAAATGGACGTCAAAACGGCATTCCTTAATGGTTTCCTTAAGGAAGAATTGTATATGATGCAGCTAGAAGGTTTTGTCGATCCTAAGAATGCTGACAAAGTATGCAAGCTCCAGCGCTCCATCTATGGGCTGGTGCAAGCATCTCGGAGTTGGAACATTCGCTTTGATGAAATGATCAAAGCGTTTGGGTTTATTCAGACTTATGGAGAAGCCTGTATTTACAAGAAAGTGAGTGGGAGCTCTGTAGCATTTCTCATATTATATGTGGATGACATACTGTTGATGGGAAATGATATAGAACTTTTGGAAAGCATAAAGGCCTACTTGAATAAATATTTTTCAATGAAGGACCTTGGAGAAGCTGCTTACATATTAGGCATCAAGATCTATAGAGATAGATCGAGACGCCTCATTGGTCTTTCACAAAGCACATACCTTGACAAGATATTGAAGAAGTTCAATATGGATCAGTCCAAGAAGGGGTTCTTGCCTGTATTGCAAGGTGTGAGATTGAGCACAGCTCAACGCCCGACCTCGACAGAAGAAAGAGAAAAGATGAGTGTCATCCCCTATGCCTCAGCCATAGGCTCTATTATGTATGCCATGCTGTGTACCAGACCTGATGTGAACCTTGCCATAAGTTTGGTAGGGAGGTACCAAAGTGATCCCGGAATGGAACACTGGACAGCGGTCAAGAATATCCTGAAGTACCTGAAAAGGACTAAGGATATGTTTCTCGTTTATGGAGGTGCCGAAGAGCTCATCGTAAAGGGTTACGTCGATGCTAGCTTTGACACAGATCTGGATGACTCCAAGTCACAAACCGGATACGTGTACATTTTGAATGGTGGGGCAGTCAGCTGGTGCAGTTGCAAGCAAAGCGTCATGGCGGAATCTACATGTGAAGCGGAGTACATAGCTGCTTCGGAAGCAACTCAGGAAGGAGTCTGGATGAAGGAGTTTATCACCGACCTAGGAGTGATTCCCAATGCGTCGGGCCCGATGACTCTCTTCTGTGACAACACTGGAGCTATTTCCATTGCCAAGGAGCCCAGGTTTCACAGGAAGACCAAGCACATCAAGCGCCGCTTCAACTCCATTCGTGAATATATTCAAGATGGAGACATAGATATTTGTAATGTACATACGGATCTGAATGTCGCAGATCCGTTGACTAAACCTCTTCCACGAGCAAAACATGATCAGCACCAGAACTCTATGGGTGTTTAATTCATCACAATGTAACTAGATTATTGACTCTAGTGCAAGTGGGAGACTGTTGGAAATATGCCCTAGAGGCAATAATAAAATGGTTATTATTATATTTCCTTGTTCATGATAATTGTCTATTGTTCATGCTATAATTGTATTAACCGGAAACCGTAATACATGTGTGAATACATAGACCACACCATGTCCCTAGTGAGCCTCTAGTTGACTAGCTCGTTGATTAATAGATGGTCATGGTTTCCTGACCATGGACATTGGATGTCGTTGATAACGGGATCACATCATTAGGAGAATGATGTGATGGACAAGACCCAATCCTAAGCATAGCACTAGATCGTGTAGTTTGTCTGCTAGAGCTTTTCTAATGTCAAGTATCATTTCCTTAGACCATGAGATTGTGCAACTCCCAGATACCGTAGGAATGCTTTGGGTGTATCAAATGTCACGACGTAACTGGGTGACTATAAAGGTGCACTACAGGTATCTTCGAAAGTGTCTGTTGGGTTGGCATGAATCGAGACTGGGATTTGTCACTCCGTGTGACGAAGAGGTATCTCTGGGCCCACTCGGTAATACATCATCATAATGAGCTCAATGTGACTAAGGAGTTAGTCATGGGATCATGTGTTACGGAACGAGTAAAAATAAAAGCCAGTAATGAGATTGAACAAGGTATAGGGATACCGACGATCGAATCTCGGGCAAGTAACACACCGATGGACAAAGGGAATTGTATACGGGATTAATTGGATCCCCGACATCGTGGTTCATCCGATGAGATCATCGTGGAACATGTGGGAGCCAATATGGGTATCCAGATCCCGCTATTGGTTATTGGTCGGAGAGGTGTCTCGGTCATGTCTGCATGGTTCCCTAACCCGTAGGGTCTACACACTTAAGGTTCGGTGACGCTAGAGTTGTAATGGGAGTTGTATGTGATTACCAAAAGTTGTTCGGAGTCTCGGATGAGATCCCGGATGTCACGTGGAGTTCCGAAATGGTCCGGAGGTAAAGATTTATATATGGGAAGTCCTATTTTGGCCACCGGAAAATGTTCGGGATTTTTCGGTATTGTACCGGGAAGGTTCTAGAAGGTTCCGGAGTGGGGCCCACCTGCATGGGGGGACCCACATGAACGTGGGTAGTGGGGGCAAGGCCCCACACCCCTGGTCAAGGCGCACCAAGATCCCCCCTTAGAAGGAATAAGATCATATCCCGAAGGGATAAGATCAAGATCCCTAAAAAGGGGGGATAACAATCGGTGGGGAAGGGAAAGGATGGGATTTCATTCCTCACACCTTTGCCAACGCCCCAATGGACTTGGAGGGCAAGAAACCAGCCCCCTCCACCCCTATATATAGTGGGGAGGTGCATGGGAGCTGCACCCCTTGCCCCTGGCGCAGCCTTCCCCCCTCCTACTCCTGCTCCTCCGTAGTGCTTAGCGAAGCTCTGCCGGAGAACCACGAGCTCCACCGCCACCACGCCGTCGTGCTGCCGGAGCTCTCCCTCAACTTCTCCTTCCCCCTTGCTGGATCAAGAAGGAGGAGCCATCCCCAGGCTGTACGTGTGTTGAACGCGGAGGCGCCGTCCGTTCGGCGCTTGGATCGGATCTTCCGCGATTTGAATCGCCGCGAGTACGACTCCATCAACCGCGTTCTTTGCAACGCTTCCGCTTAGCGATCTTCAAGGGTATGAAGATGCACTCCCTCTCTCTCATTGCTAGCATCTCCTAGATTGATCTTGGTGACACGTAGGAATTTTTTTGAATTATTACTACGTTCCCCAACAGGGCCTTCCCACTTCGGCGTCAACTTGTTTGCACCCTTGGCGGACTGAACGCGCCTAAGGACAAGGTTGCCTTTCTCAAAACTTCGGGCATGAACCCTGCAGCTGTGATAGCGACGCAGAGCTTGCTGGTAGCATGCAGCACGCGTAGCAGCCCAGAGACGGTTCTCCTCAAGTTGCACAGCGTTGTCATGCCGGTGCTGTTCCTGCGCTACTTCATCGTAGGCAAGCACTCGAGGAGACTCGTATATGAGTTTCGTGGAGATAACTGCTTTTGCCCCATAGACTAGGGAGAAGGGAGTCTGTCCGGTAGCTCGATTTGGTGCGTACGGAGGGACCAAAGAACCATCGGTAGCTCATCGATCCATCGCCTGCCGCACTTCTGCAGTCTATCAAAAGTTCTTGTCTTGAGACCTCATAGCACTTCAGCGTTCGACCACTCAGCTTGTCCATTGCTTATGGGATGGGCCACAGAGGCAAATGAAATCTTGCTTCTAAGGGCATGAACATATTGCATGAAGGCGCGGCTTGTGAATTGGGTGCCATTGTCAGTGATGATTCGGGCAAGTACCCCGAAGCGGCACACCAATCCTTTCAAGAACTTGATAGCTGACTGCGCGGTCACCTTTCTCACGGGCTCCACCTCCGGCCACTTTGTGAACTTGTTGATTGCGATGAACAAGAATTCAAAGCCCCCAGTAGCACCGGGGAAGGGACCCAGGATGTCGAGCCCCCAGACCGAAAATGGCCATGACAAAGGGATTGTTTGGAGAGCTTGAGGAGGCTGATGGATATTCTTGGAGTGGAACTGGCAGGCTTCACACTTGGTGACTAGCTCAATTGCATCTTGGAGGGCAGTGGACTAGTAGAAACCTTGCCGGAAAGCTTTCCCAACCAAGGCCCTTGATCCGATGTGGGAGCCACACATACCCTTGTGTATTTCTGCCAGCAGTTCCTTTCCTTCTTCCCAACAAATGCACTTCAATTTCACACCGTTGGGCCTTCTTCTATATAGCGTGTCATCAATGAACTGATACATACTGGCCCTCCGGGCTACTCTTTCAGGTTCTTCTTGTTCTTCAGGAGGTTCTCCTGTTTGGAGGAAATGAACAATGTGTCGTGCCCAAGTTGGAGCCTGGGGCTCGGCAACAAGGACTAGTGGCACCTCCTCGTCGACAGGAGCGCATGCCTCGACCGCAAAGACTGGTAATTCGGCGGGAGGGTGCAGCTCATTGATCGAAGGGGAGTTGTTCCAGCCAAGCCTTCTGCTGGGGGCTTCGGGAGCTCTGCCGGGAGAGGCTTGCCAGAGCTCAATTTCCTCCTCTTGCTGGCCATTGTTGCCAGGGATACAGAGGGTTGAGTTAGATGGAGAACAAAAGTCCCTGGTTCCACAGGGAGTTTTTGCGCATCGCACTTTGACAGACGATTAGCAATGCTGTTTTCCGCACGTGATACGTGCTCTGTTTGCAATCCGTCAAAGCACTCCTCCAACTTTCTTACTTCCTCGATGTATGCCTCCATCAATGGGCTTTGGTAGTCCTTGTTGATTTGTCTCACCACAAGTTGTGAGTCTCCACGGATGATCAACTTCTTGATTCCCAACTCTGTCGCAATCCTGAGCCCGACAAGGAGCCCTTCATACTCTGCAGTATTGTTGGTAGCCTCCTCCCGGGGAAAATGCATTTGAACGACGTACTTAAGGTGCTCCCCAGTGGGAGCAATGAGAAGCACGCCAGCTCCTGCACCCTGTAGGGAGAATGCGCCATCAAAATACATAATCCATTCTTGGGGCGCTTCCTTGCCAGGGATAACTGTTTCCAGTACTTCCTCATCAGGGGTTGGCGTCCACTCTGCAATGAACTCTGCCAGTGCTCTACTCTGAATAGTTGATGAGCTTTCAAACCTCAAACCAAAGCTGGATAACTCCAAAGCCCATTCCACAATCCTGCCACTAGCCTCAGGGTTTCGGAGTATGCGTTGTAAGGGGAAGCAGGTGACAACCATGATCTCGTGGGCTTGGAAGTAGTGATGCAGTTTCCTTGAGGCCATGATGAGGCCAAAAATAAACTTTTGCACGCCAGAGTACCTCGACCTAGCCCCCTGTAATAGGGAGCTGACGAAGTACACTGGGTGCTGCACCACCTTCTTCCTTTTGTGGGAGTAGCTGTAAGTCGCTGGGCCGTCCTGGTTCTTGGTGGCCGCCCGTGAAGGCGCCAACAAACTCATGGCACAGGTCAGCCCAGGTCGAAATGGAATTCTCTGGCAAGTGCATCAACCAATTCCTCACATTTGGCTTGAGTGCCAAGGGGAAGTAGTTGGCGAACACCTTCTCATCTCTTCCCTCGGCAGCTTGAACAGCGATGGTGTAGATGCTCAAGAACTCTGCTGGGTTCATTCTTCCATCGTACTTCTCTGGTACTTCTGGCTTGAACGTGCGGGCAGATAGCCAATGGACTTGCCGCAGCTCAAGAGTGAAGGCGGGGCACCCAACCCCGAAATTTAGGCACCCACCCTCATTGGGCATAGGCTCATCGACGTCGGAGCCATTGCGCCTATCAGACCGGCGTTGGGTTTCGCGGCGTCGTTCAATGGTGACGCGCGCGTCTTCCCCTCGTCTGTCTTACAGGACTCACCGCTGTTCTCATCGTGCTCGAGGATCGGACGAGGCCATCGATACATTGTCGGGTTCTTGGTTGCATTTCTCTGGCCGTGGCCCCTGCGCTGCCCGCCACAGAGGGAATTACACCGTGGGGGTGGCCCCTTCGGTACAGCCAGCAGCTCGGGCCGTTGCCACCGCCTGTGGAGGCTGTGACGGGCCTGCTCGCTGCGATCCTCCCACCTCGGCGAAACCAATCAAACTCTGAATGGTGGCTCTCCACTCATCCATCTGATCAGCCGGTGGTGAAAATCTAAACAGGAGTTGGGCCCACGCCATGGCCTCCGAAGCAGTGCTCGGCATGGATGACGACGTAGACCGTAGCGTCGCCTAGCTTCTGATGGTGTCAGTAGTAGCAGCGCCGTGCTCCTGTCACCGTGAGCCAGTCGCCAGGGCACCATGGAGGCGAGGTGGATGTGCTTGGGGATCAGCAACTTCGTTAGGCGCATCAGCTTGGCCATCCCATCTTGGGGGTGATGCATGCCCTGTGGCCACATCCGCAGTGGGGGCGGCCGGAGTATTGCGGTTCGCCCCAAGGCGAGCATCACTGCTGTGGCCGTGTCTTTCGGCGGGGTGGAGAGGCACGGATGGAATGATCTCTCCTCCCGCACCTTGCGGAGTGTGGCCGTCGGGATTTTATTGGCGCTGTCCTTCTCCGGTGCCTCCTGCTCCCGTTTTGGCTACGGGGGAGGTGGTGGCGACGTCGCCTGCGCCGGTCATGTCCCCCGCAGCGTCCACGTCCCCGTGCGTCCCCCGTAGCCCCCATGGCGTCGGCATCCGCGCATGAAGGGGCCTTCGAGGCGGACGGGTGAGCTGCGGCACCGGTTTGCTTCTTGGGCGCCATGGATGATGAAGCCGTCGATGAAGAAAACGATGATGAAGATGACGCGCTGCGTACGCTCTCGGGTTCGCGCAAGCGCTTCACCCTACCTGGCGCGCCAAAGACGTAGTGGGAAAACACGGCCACCTATGGGGCCATCGGCCCCTTGTGGTTCGGCAGGGGAAGGACGCATTGCACAAAGAGCGGAGGGCGCAGGGCAGCGGTGCAGCAATCACACGGGCAGTTTTTACCCAGGTTCGGGCCGCCACGAGGCGTAAAACCCTACTCCTGCTTTGGTGGATTAATGAGAGGACCGTGGTGGAGGCATAACACTCTCGCCCGGCAAGGTCACCTCGGGGCGAGAGCAGCTACGCGCGTATGAGTGTACAGGGGTCCGAATCCTTTCTAAGGTTGCCATGGCCCTCCTTTTATAGATTAAGGGGTCACCACAATGGCAAATCAGTCATTGTGTACTGATTAGATAGCAAACAGTGCCATCATACCTAACTCTGTAGACTGGACAGAGCGCATTAAATGCGCCGCTTAGTGTCACATCGTAGCCTAGCCCGACAGCCTTGCCGTGCTGTTTTGCCACCTTCTCGCCTGCCTGCGTGACACGTCGCTGGACGAGTGTCATTTGGAGGTGATTTCCTCTGGGGATGGCTGCCACGTGCCAAATAACAGCCACTTAGCATCTTGGGGGCTCAACACCGCACCGATCGGTGACTTGCATTGCTGTGAGGTGGAGCGGTGGAGCATTGGCGGGGTAATCCGCCCTCAGTGTCCCCGGCAAGCCTGCCGGGGCAATCTTGAGACTTGTCTTCGGTGCAACCTCGTCCCCGCCAGGCTCGCCTGCCCGATAGGGGAGGTTTTCTCATCGTGGTATTTTACTCCTTGGGCTGGTATTGGTCTTCTTGATCTGCCCTTTGATTCCTCAAAGAGTTGATCTCTTCTGCTTGGCCTTGTCCTGGATGCTGCAATCTCGTTCTTGAGCGTGTGTACAGTCTTGGCAACATACCTGGGGTTTGTTGCACTGACACTCTTGTTCGAAAGGGTCTTCAGGGACGATGTAGTCCTCGATACTGAGGCTCTCGGCTTCCTCGGACTCTGGCATGTAATTGTCATCGGCCCCCTTCGAAGAGGTCGTCGGGATCTAGGTCCTCGGGGTTTCCTTTGGGACTGCCATTCTGCATTTGGGAGGCTTGAAAGTCCTCCTCAGGGTTATCGGCATCACCGGCTGTTGCGTCGCCCTCGCCGACAGTGATGTTATTGCCGCTAGGTTCCCCGTTGTTGCCTCTGCTGCGTCTGAGCTGACGCCCTGGAGGGGATCTGGGAGTGTCAACCATGTAGACATCATAAGTGGATGTGGCGGTCCATCTGCCAATGTTTACCAGAGGTGAGATGTTTTCTATGGGGCCATCAGCATCTTCATCTATGTCCGAGGCCTCACCGTAGTCCAACACGTCGGTTAAGTCATCGACCGTGGCGACTAGGTGGGTGGTGGGTGGGATATAAATTTCCCGATCATCGGCTTTAAGTCCAACTTGACCATAAACCGAAGTCTTGCCGTCTGAGCTAGACATGATCTCGATACGGTCAAGCATCTCATTGAGGTGGGATAGCTCTTCCGAATTTATGGCTTGGTTATAGGCGGGTTTGACTCGAAGTGTGCCCGGCGTATAGCTTGAGGTGTTCTCGACGCGAAGGGGATCCGAAGGTGATCCTAGATCCTGCACCGGGGTCGGTTCTAAGCCTGACATAGCTTCAGAGGCGGGAGCCGGATCTACGTCTGGGCCGGAGATTGAGTGGGGACCATCCGAAATTGTTACGTTGGGGCTCCCTGGTGATGCCAAGGGTCCTGGCCCGACATCCTTGAAGGAGGTCGGCTCTGGAGTCGAGCCTCCGGAGTCGGGCAGGTCTTCGATCCGACTGAGGGCCTAGCCCGACAGAATGAGTTCGCCGTGAGAAATCTGTGGTGTACTCGAGACTGCCGAAGGTCACGATCTGACCTGGGGCATAGTTTTCGACAGAGGCCAGATGGCCCATCGAGTCGGTGCAGAAGATCATGCTGCCAAACACAAAAAGTTGGCCGGGGGCATAAACGCTCCCGCGGCTATTGCCGCAGTTGATCTGCGAATGAGCCGTCGATCCTTCTGTTGATCCCACAACGGAACTCTCAATGAAAGCACCAGTGTGAGTGTGAAAACCGGCAAACC
This sequence comes from Thinopyrum elongatum, assembly GCA_011799875.1. NCBI lineage: Eukaryota > Viridiplantae > Streptophyta > Magnoliopsida > Poales > Poaceae > Thinopyrum > Thinopyrum elongatum. The sequence goes on from CM022297.1 coordinate 311,218,137, forward strand.
TCGGGGTAGGGGGTCCTGAGCTGTGGATCCCGGACAGATTGTAACAGGAACAAGGAGACGATGTTTTACCCAGGTTCGGGACCTCTTGATGGAGGTAAAACCCTATGTCCTGCTCTTGTTATATTGATATAAATGTATCGAGTACAGAGTTGATCTACCTCAAGATCGTAAGATGTGGTCTAACTCTAGGGCTAGGTGAATGATATTGCGTTGATGTCCCCTCTATGTGCTAAACCCCATGGCTTATATACATGCCAGGTAGGGTATCTAGGGTTACAAGGTCGGTATCTAGGCACAGGGAGGCAGGAGAAGTCTTGGAGTATACGACAAGTCTTCGGTAGATGTAGTCTTGATCACGCCTCCTGCGTACAGCCTCCGGAGTCCTTCTGGAGAATGAGCGAGGGCCCATTGGCCCAATCCGAAGAACATGGGCCGACTAGGTTAGTACCCCCTAGTCCCGGACACCGTCAATGGTGCATAAAATTAAAGGGGAAAATAAACACAAAAGACGCTCCAAGAATTTACACATATCATGTGAACAAAACAAAAACAGAGACATACCGATAATTGTCGAAGAATAAAGATGGGATGTCTTCCCGGGCATCCCCAAGCTTAGATGCTTGAGTCTACTTGAAGATTTACTTGGGGTGCCTTGGAAATCCCCAAGCTTGAACTCTTGCCTCTTCTTACTTTTCTCATATCGACACCTCCTCGATCTTCGAACACTTCATCCACATAAAAATTAACTGAACTTTTTATTAGAGAGGTTAGTACATATAACATCAAATCCCATCATGTTCTGTTGTAACATTATTGTAGAATTATAATCAAACATTACCCACTGTATGCTATCACAATTCTATGGCTCCCAAATCAATGGAGCTCAACAAGATTTCAAACATAAGCAGATAAAGAAACTATAACATCAATATGTGAAAACAGGACTGTCTGTAAAAATGCAAATGAAAAATATACTTCTGTAACTCCAAAAATTCTGAAAAATTAGGATGGCATAAACAATTTGCATATAAGTATTGTGTAAAAATTTCAGAAACTTTTGGCATTCCACAAAAAATGTTTTTGTTTTTGCACTGCACATACCAAACAAGAAATTTAAACATCCTAAAGGTAAATCTTGGCACATTATTTTTATAATACAATGGATTTGCACAAGGGGATAATTATTTTTGCTAAAAAATTTCTTTAATTAAAGATTCACAAAGTTTTCATGGGCATGAACAAAGTTCAAGGACGTCCCCCATTTCAACGGTGTTCGTCTTTCTCACTTTGACTTTTATTTTTTAAAAAGTTTTAGGTTCCCCTCTATATTTTTTTGTTTTTAAACCTTTTAAAAGCACACACCAGAATAAAATGACTCTCTAAAACTTCAGGGTTGTCTCCCAGGCATTGGTGCCAAAAAAGGTCTTGATAACCCACAAGTATAGGGGATCAATTATAGCCTTTTTCGATAAGTAAGAGCGTCGAACCCAACTAGGAGCTAAAGGTAGAATTAATATTCCCTTTAAGTTCTATCGACCACCGATATAACTCTATGCACACTTAACATTTGCTTTACCTAGAATAAGAATAAAACTGCATTGTAGGTGCAAGGATAAGTTTGCAAGAATAAAACTAGAAGTACTTAGCGAGATAATAAAAGTTAGTTTGTTCTAGTAGAGAGCTATTTGTAATACAAAGAGAAAGATTGTCCATAGGTAATTGAATATAACACGACAGATACTTATCATATGCAATGAGGGAGAGGCATATGCTAACACAATTTTTGTACTTGGATCATATGCACTTATGATTGGAACTCTAGCAAGCATCCGCAACTACTGACGATCATTAAGGTAAAACCCAACTATGGCATTAGGTAACAAGTCCTCTTTACTCCCATAGGCAACAACCCCCTTACTCGGGTTTAAGCTTCTATCACTCTCGCAACCCACTATAAGCGAATTATGAACATATTGCAACACCCTACAATGGTAATCTTACATACTTGCGTGATACGGAGGGCACCATAGGACAACACCATATTAACATACAACTCATATCAATCACACCATACCACAATTAACCCGTAGGAAAAAAAGAATCTACTCAAACATCATAGGATGGCCATACATCATTGGGTAATAATATATAGCATTAAGCACCATGTTCAAGTAGAGAATTACAGCAGGAATAGAGAGGTTATGCCACTGCATAGATGGGGGAGAGTTGGTGATGACAGAGGTGAAGTTGTTGGTGTAGATCGTCGTCACGATTATTCCCCCGACGGCGCCACCGGAAGAGAGGGAGAGAGAGCCCCCTCCTTCTTCTTCTTGCTTGGTCTCCCCCTAGATGGGAGGAGGGTTTCCCCTCTGGTCCTTAGCCGCCATGGCTCCAGGAGGGCAGGAGCCCCTCCTAGATTGCATCTCTCTCTGTTTCTCTTCCGTTTCGCTGACACATCTCTGTCGTATCTATTTTTCCAAATACTTTTGCTCTTGTTTTTGACTCTAATTTGCATGATTTGAATGAAACTAACCCGGACTGGCATTGTTTTCAGCAGAACTACCATGGTGTTGTTTTTTGTGCAGAAATAAAAGTTCTTGGAATTGGACGAAACTTTTTGGAGATTTTTTATGCAATATATGAAAAATACTAGAGCGAAGATAAACTGAAGGGGGGCAAGAGTTGCCCACAAGGCAACAAGGCGTGGCCACCCCCAGGCCACGCCCTGTTACCTTGTGGGGCCTATGTGGCTCCGCTGACCCTAATTCCAGCGCTATAAATTCTGTCTTCTCGAGATAAAAAAATAAGAAAAGATGTTTCATCGCGTTTTACAATACAGAGCCGCCGCCACCTCCTGTTCTTCATCGGGAGGGCTGATCTGGAGTCCGTTCAGGGCTCCAGAGAGTGGGATTCATCGCCATCATCATCACCAACCCTTCTTCATCACCAATTTCATGATGCTCACCACCGTGAGTGAGTAATTCCTTCGTAAGCTTGCTGGATGGTGATGGAGTTGGATGTGATTTGTCATGTAATTGAGTCAATTTGTTAGGGCTTGATCCCTAGTATCCACTATGTTCTGAGATTGATGTTGCTATGACTTTGCTATGCTTAATGCTTGTCACTAGGGCCCGAGTGCCATGGTTTCAGATCTGAACCCTCTATGTTTTCAAGAATATATTTGAGTTCTTGATCCTATATGCTAGTTGTATGCACTTGTTATTGTTCTGATCCGTAGACCCCAAAGTGACAATAGTTGGGATACTCTCCGGGGATGATTGTAATTCGAGGAGTTCATGTTCACCATGTGTTAATGCTTTGTTCCGGTTCTCTATTAAAAGGAGGCCTTAATATCGCCTAGTTTCCTTATGGACCCTGCCGCCTGATAACCCACAAGTATAGGGGATCAATTGTAGCCTTTCTTGATAAGTAAGAGTGTCGAACCCAATGAGGAGCTAAAGGTAGAATTAATATTCCCTTCATATCCACCACCGATACAACTGTGCGCACTCTTAACGTTCGCTTTACCTAGAACAAGAATAAATCTACTTTGTAGGTGTAAGGATAAGGTTGCAAGAATAAAACTAGATGTACTTAGCTAGAATAAAACTACTAATAATTTGCAAGATAATAAAAGTTAGTTGGTTAGTAGAAAGCTTTTTGTAACACAAGAGAAATATTTGTCCCTAGGCAATTTCTAACTAGACCGGTAATCATGATTGCAATTTTATATGAGGGAGAGGCATGAGCTAACATACTTTTCGTGCTTGGATCATATGCACTTATGATTGGAACTCTAGCAAGCATCCGCAACTAATAAAGTTCATTATGGTAAAATCCAACAATGGCATTAAGTAACAAGTCCTCTTTACCCCCATAGGAAACAACCCCCTTACTGGGGTTTGTGTTTCCGTCACTCACGCAACCCACTATAAGCAAACTATGAACATACTGCAACACCCTACATAGGTAATCCCACACCCTTGCGCGACACAGAGGGCACAATAGGACAACACCAAAATAAAACATACAACTCAAACCAATCACGATCATCAATCAACCCATAGGACAAAACGAATCTACTCAAACATCATGGGATGGCCATACATCATTGGGTAATACTATATAGCATGAAGAACCATGTTTAAGTAGAAATTACAATGGGTAGAAGAGGTGTTACACCACTGAATAGAGGGGGAGAGAGTTGGGGTTGACGGTGGCGAAGTTGTTGGTGTAGATCGCCATCACAATGGTTCCCCGGCGGCGCTCTGGCGCCACTGAAAGAGAGGGGGAGAGAGGCCCCCTCCTTCTTCTTCTTGCTTGGCGCCCCCCCTAGATGGGAGGAGAGTTTCCCCTTTGGTCCATGGCCGCCATGGCTCCCGGAGGGCAGGAGCCCCTCTGAGATTGGATATATCTCTGTGTTCTCTTCTGTTTCACATTCCTGTTTTCTGGCCAAAAACCGTTTCTTAAATTCCCAGAGATCCGTAGCTCTGAATGGGCTAAAATTTTGAGGAAATTTTTATCCAGAAATTATCTTTCTTGCGGCGAAAGAAGGGCCCCAACTACCTTACAGAGGTGCCACAAGCCAACTGGGTGCGCCCAGGGTAGGGGCCACGCCTCCGAGCTTGTGGGCCCATCAGGCATCGTCTCATGTTGATTCTTCTTCCCACAAATCACATATATTCCAAAATATATCTCCGTAATTTTTATCGTGTTTGGACTTTGTTTGATATGGATTTTCTGCGAAACAAAAAACATGCAACAAACAGGAACTAGCACTGGGCACTGGATAAGTATGTTAGTCCAAGAAAATCATGTAAATTGTTGCCAAAAGTATGTGAAAGTTGTAAAATAATGGCATGAAACAATCAAAAATTATAGATACGATGGAGACGTATCAGCATCCCCAAGCTTAATTCCTACTCGTCCTTGAGTAGGTAAATGATAAAAAGATAATTTTTGATGTGGAATGCTACCTAGCATAATCTTGATCATATAATCTAGTCATGGCATGAATACTAAGATACGAGTGATTCAAGGCAATAGTCTATAATTTGATATATAGACATCAATACTTAGGCATACCAACAAACAATCATGCCTTTCAAAATAAAAATGCTAAAGAACGCTATCCCTACAAAATCATATAATCTTGTCATGCTCCATCTTCTTAACACAAGTATTTATCATGCACAACCCCGATGACAAGCCGAGCAATTGGTTCATACTTTTAATGCGCTTCAACTTTTTCAACCCCCATGCAATACATGAGCATAAGCCATGGACATAGCGATATGGGTGGAATAGAATGCGGTGATAGAGATTAATAAGGAGAAGTGAAAAAGGAAGATAGTCTCACATCAACGCGGCTAATCAACGGGCTATGAAGATGCCCATCAATTGATGACAATGCGAGGAGTAGGGATTGCCGTGCAACGGATGCACTAAGAGCTATAAGTGTATGAAAGCTCAATATGAAAATTAAGTGGGTGTGCATCCAATTTGCTTGCTCATGAAGACCTCGGGCATTTGAGGAAGCCCATCATTGGAATATATAAGCCAAGTTCTATAATGAAAAATTCCCACTAGTATATGAAAGTGACTATATATAAGACTCTCTATATGAAAAACATGGTGCTACTTTGAAGCACAAGTGTGGAAAAGGATACTAGCATTGCCCCTTCTCTCTTTTTCTCCATTTTTTTTCTCTTTTTTGGTGGGCTCTTTTTTGGCCTCTTTTTTTGTGGGCTCCTTTTGGCCTTTTTTTAATTTCCTCACTGCGACAATGCTCTAGTAATGATGACCATCACACTTCTATTTACTTACAACTCAATATTATAACTCGATAAAACTGAAACATATGACCCTATATGAATGCTTCTGGCAGTGTACCAGGATGTGCAATGATCTAGCGTAACATGTATAAGAAATGATGAACAATGGCTGAGCCACAAATACTATGTCAACTATATGATCATGCAAAGCAATATGACAATGAAGATGTATGTCATAAAATGGAACGGTGGAAGTTGCATGGCAATATATCTTGGAATGGCTATAGAAATGGCATAATAGGTGGGTATGGTGGCTGTTTTGAGGAAGATATAAGGAGGCTTATGTGTGATAGAGTGTATCATATAACGGGGTTTGGATGCACCAGTGAAGTTTGCACCAACTCTTGAGGTGAGAAAGGGCAATGCACGGTACCGAAGAGGCTCAAATTGCGGAAGGGTAAGAGTGTGTATAATCCATGGGCTCGCATTAGTCATAAAGAACTCACATACTTATTGCAAAAGTTTATTAGCCCTCGAAGCAAAGTACTACTATGCATGCCCCTAGGGGGATAAATTGGTAGGAAAAGACCATCGCACGTCCCTGACTGTCACTCATAAGGAAGACACTCATTAACAAATCATGCTCCAACTTCTTAGCATAACTAGAGACTATAGGTGCATGATTCGGGAATCACAAACCTTGACACCAATATTTTTACTAATCCACAATTACTCACTGTACCTCCCACATATCACCATCTTAATATCACAAAATTATTGCAAGGAATCAAACATATCATATTTAGTGATCTACAAGTTTTATGTAGGATTTTATGACTAACCATGTGAATGACCAATTCCTGTTGACTCTCTAAATAGATATAAGTGAAGCATGAGAGTTTAATTATTTCTACAAAAGACTATGATCTAATAAATATAAGTGAAGCAAAAGAGCATTTTACAAATAATGGTTTTCCTATGAGTAGAGAAACAGGCATCCAAACTTCAAATGATATAAGTGAAGCACATGAAGCATTCTATAAAGCCATACTCAAAAGATATAAGTGAAGTGCAAAGAGCATTCCATAAATCAACCAAGGACTATCTCATACCATCATGGTGCATTGCTAAAATAAAAGTAAAAAGCACACGATGCTCCAACAATTTACGCATATCATGTGAAAAAAAAACCCGAGACATACCAATAATTGTCGAAGAAGAAAGATGCGATGCCTTCCGAGGCATCCTCAAGCTTAGATGCTTGAGTCTCCTTGAATATTTACTTGGGGTGCCTTGGGAATCCCAAAGCTTGAACTCTTGCCTCTCCTTATTCTCCTCATATCGATACCTCCTCGATCGTCAAACACTTCATCCACACAAAACTTAACCGAACTTTTTATTAGACGGGTTAGTACATATAACATCAAATCCCGTCATGTCCTGCTGTAACATTATTGTATAATTATAATCAAACATTACCCATTGTATGCTATCACAATTCTATGGCTCCCAAGTCAACAGGGCTCAACAAGATTTCAAACATAAGCAAATAAAGAAAGGACCATTTGCATTTCTGTCCATAACTCGAACCACCTACTCATATATGCCCCTAATTTCGAAGCCTGCTCAAATTTGCCCCTCTGCCGTCAAGTTCACTTATAGAAATGCCCCTCCGAGTTGTTTCCGTTTGGTCAAAGTTGTTTGACCGCTAACCGATCGTTTCTTTGACAGTTTTGCCCCTCCGTCATTACAGCTGGGCCCAACTTTCTGGTTCACTCTCTCTCCCCTTGTTCTTCTTCCTCGCGATGATAGGGGTGATTTTGAGGACTCCGACGGGCCATTGATTCTGAGGTTGGGGAGAGAGGGGCAACGGGCATGGTGATTGATGTGCATGTCGGGCATGTTTTCTGCGAGCTCCTCGCTGGCCGGCGATGTAAGTTTTTCGTTGTCGATTTGGGGGATTCATGGGCATATGGCAGAATTAGGGTTCATAAATTAGTTTTTTTGCTGTTAGGTTGATGTTGTTGGGATAGTTCAGTTTGAATCGGAGTTTTACATCTCCAATTTGACATTCTGTGGGCTAGAGGAGCGCACGACACGGCGGTGCCCTGGGCACGGGCTTATTCCTGCTCGTTGTGTCGCCTGGGGAGGAGCAAGCACCGACAAAAGGTTTCTGGGCTGCCCTGTTGATGTAATTCTCTCGTGGCTAGCTCTGTTTTTTGCCTGATTATTTGCCCTTTGTCTAATTGGAGTATTAATTTCGCACAACTTCCTGATGAATGTGACTGGGTTGTTTGGATTGACTCTCCATCGGCTGAACGTGTTTCTCGCACATTTGAGGAGCTTCTTGCAGGATAAGAGAAGAGCTGGCTAAAAGCTCATGATTTAGAGAGGAGGGTGATGTATCTAACCGAGAAGAACAAGAAACTGAAGCTCAAGATGAAGAAGAGGAATGAGCTTATGCAAGCATGGGGATTTATCATAGTTCTTGGAATTAGCATTTTGGCCACATTAGTTTCTGGGTGGTCGAATAATCCATACTAAGTGTGTGCTGGTCTGTAATGTATGCTGTGATCTTTGTAGGATGTTGATGTAGCTAGAAATTACCTCTGTAGGATCTTGCTATGAACAATCTTGTATTTCATTTGGCAATGTTAATCCCTAAATGAAATGGTACATGCAATCTTGGTGTGAACAACTGCTTTATTAAGTTGCAAATGAGCTTGCAAAAATTTGAGAACAGTAATGGTAAAGTTGCAAATGATCTTGCACAAATTTGACAACTGTGATGCACAGGATATTTGCAACAAAATATTTGGCACATCACAAGCTGGGACATGACAGTTTTACACAGGAAAGTAGTAGTTCACCACATTTGCCACAAAAGAGCAGACAATTTTACATAAGTTCTGACCAATCCACACTTAACATAACAGTTTTACACACTGGGACATGCCCACATAGTTTTGAACAACACAAGGAACACAAAATGACCCACATTTGTCAAGAAATCACAGCTCTTTCATCTTCTTGCTCCTGGTGTTGCAAGTAGGGTTTGATAAGAGCCTTGAACTCCTCCTGTGGTGACATTTTTGCTCACATCTTTGCGGAGTTGGTTGCTTCCAGTTACAGATCCTATAGTATGATCTGGTGCACAATTGAGCTTCTTCTTAAGTGGTGACATTCCTCTATCAGCTGGCCTTTTATAGTTCTTTCTTGGGCTACAATTGAAATGACAGATGCTAGTTAGCAAACCATGAGTAATAAAGGGAACACAACAATAAAGGGAACAAGAAACATAATAAATGAAGCAAAAAATGCACCTTACTGCACTGCAAACAGTTGTTTCATCAGTTGCTGGGGCTGGCACTTCATCATTTGCTATAGAAGGGTCTGCAGGATCTGCTACAGGAGAATCTGTAGCATTTCCAACATTTGTAGCATCTTCATCAGCAATATTTGTAGCATCTTCATCAGCAGCATCTATAGCATCTTCATCAGCAGCATCTGTAGCTATATGATCATCTGTTGCATTTTCAGCCCCCCAATGTTCTTCTTCCCCAAAAGCAGGGTCAATAGACTCCTTGCAGTGGCTGCCACGATGCCCAAGTCTTCCACACCTACCATGTTTCTGCCTCCTTCATCCAAGACCTTTTCCCTCAGATTTTGCTCTAATTCTTGTCTTCCTTGGTCTACCAGGGGGCCTATTTTGTAATGGAGTAGACAATTTAAACCCTAGATCAACCAAATTCCACTGTTGCTTGCCCTCCATTGTAGGCAAATTTTCAGCATAAGTAGTATTGAACTTAGCAACAGAAAAGTACTCATGTACATATTGATCAATCTTACTAATTGGACCTCTCATTGAAGTAATAAAATACAAGGGATAATTAGATTTATGCCCCTAGTTGTGTCCCACTCGTCTGTTTTACCCCTAATTCCCAAAAGTCACCGGTTCTGTCCAAGTCACTTTGCTCCTCTTATGCTTTTGCCCTTTGACCGTTTGACCGTCAGTTTGAAAACTTCATAACTAATTCATACTAAATTAGAAAAATGCAAATAAGATACCAAAATGTTCAGAAAAACATCACATATATGTCAGTGTCATTTGCATTCATGAAAAAAGTGTTGGAAAGTGCACATCCGAGTTTTAGCTCTTTTGATACCACCATGAATAGTAAAATCTAAAAAAATTCAAAAAAATTCAAAAAAAAATGGTGGCAAAGAACGACAAATGTTCTAAGTGCTTGCCAAGTTTCATCAGGGAACGACATTCGTGGAAGTGGTGGCAAAAAAATACTCTATTTTGGAGTGCTGATTGTTTTTTTGCCGCGGCACCCATGAATGTTATTCCTTGATGAAACTTGGCAGACACTTAAAACATTTGTCATTCTTTGCCACCAATTTTTTTTGAATTTTTTGAACTTTTTTAAATTTTACTATTCATGGTGGTAGCATAAGAGCTAAAACTCGGATGGGCACTTTCCAACACTTTTTTCATGAATGCAAATGACACTCACATATAGGTGATGTTTTTTCGAACATTTTGGGATCTTATTTGCATTTTTCTAATTTAATATGAATTAGTTATGAAGTTTTCAAACTGACGGTCAAACGGTCAAAGGGCAAAAGCATAAGAGGAGCAAAGTGACTTGGACAGAACCGGTGACTTTTGGGAATTAGGGTAAAATAGACGAGTGGGACACAACTAGGGGCATAAATCTAATTATCCCAAAATACAAAGCATGTATGCAAGGTTGTCCAGTTACCTGCCACTTTCTAGAACTATAGGACCTTGCTTCCAAATTAACAGGATATCTCCACTCTCTCTTTCCCTTGTCAGCTGCAGTGATCTCTTCCTCATATGTGCTTCTTTTCACTATGTCCATATCAAGGTTCTTTGATTTTGCATGAAGCATTTTCATGACTTTGGGGATTATGATGTGCCCAAGGAATGATGCAGCTGCAATCTGTTGTCTAAGGTTAAACTGTCGGCAACAAAAGGAAATGAGAAGCCTTTATTGGCTGCTTTTGTGCCAGCACGACCTAGAACAGTTGTTTTCATTCGACAATCCAGACTAATTGCTCTATCGGGATCCACCCTACTATCAGCATGGAAAGCAGAAAAATAATCGAACGCCATGAGCACTATGAACTAGGTCAGCAACAAATCAGACTACAAGAACAAATCCAACTACGAATGACAGGAGGATGCGCTAGATTTGAAGTGAAGAAACTTACCCCGCCGAAGAATGCATCTCTGGCTGTGGTGTGCTCCCTGGTTGGCCGCCGCCGCCGCAACCACTACCGCCCTCCATCCCGTGGCCAAGGTGCGTCCTTCAAGCCATAGCAGAGTGCACCAGAGAATCAGATGTGACGCTCGAGCACGACCGCCATCAATCGATCCAGCCTTGCTTGCTCGGAATCGAGCAAGCTAGGGTTAGGGTTCTGAGGCAATGCGATTTGGGGGAGAGAGTGAGAGCGTGCTGCTCAATGAGAGAGTGAGAGGTGAGAGAGAGTGAATCAACAAATGAGGCCCAGCTGTAAGGACGGAGGGGCAAAAATGTCAAAGAAGCGGCCGGTTAGCGGTCAAATAGCCTTGACCAGACGAAAACGGTACGGAAGGGCATTTCTATAAGTGAACTTGGCAGCAGAGGGGCAAATTTGAGCAGGCTTCAAAATTAGGGGCAAATGTGAGTAGTGGGTTCGAGTTAGGGGCACAGATGTAAAAGTCCCATAAAGAAACTATAACAGCAATCTGTGAAAACAGGACAGTCTGTAAAGATGCAAATGGTACATATACTTTTGTAACTCAAAAAAATCTGAAAAATTAGGACAAAATAAACAATTTGCAAAGAATTATTGTGTAAAAATTTCAGAAACTTTTGTTGTTCCAGTAAAATATGAAAAATGAAATATCTTTGTTACCGATAAGGATTATGAATTCTGTATCGATCCTGAGTTAATTACTTTGGTTGAATCTGATCCTTTTCATGGTTATGAAAATGAAACTGTTGTGGCACACCTTACTAAATTGAATGATATAGCCACCCTATTTGCTCATGAGGAAAAAATTTGCTACTGCTATATTCTTAAGTTGTTTCCTTTCTCATTAAAGAGTCATGCTAAGAAATGGTTTAATACTCTTGCTCCTCGTTGTGTGCGTAGTCCCCAGGATATGATATATTACCTCTCTAAAAACTATTTTCCTGCTCATAAGAAACAAGCCGCCTTACAGGAAATATTTAACTTTGTGCAAATTGAAGAAGAGAATCTCCCACAAGCTTGGGGGCGGGAGGGCTTCTCCAACTACTTAATGCTTTGCCTGATCATCCTCTTAATAAAAATAAAATACTTGATATCTTTTATAATGGACTAACCGATGCTTCTAGGGACTACCTAGATAGTTGTGCTGGTTGTGTCTTCAGGGAACAAACTGTTGAGAAGGCTGAAGAACTATTGAATAATATATTGAGAAATGCTAATGATTGGACACTTCCTGAACCACCACCTAAACCAACTCTGAGGAAGAGAGGTATTCTATTCCTCAATCCAGAAGATAGGCAAGAGGCAAAGAAATCTATGAAAGAAAAGGGTATTAAATCTAAAGATGTTAAGAATTTACCACCTATTGAAGAAATACATAGACTCGATATCCCGACATGGGTAGTAGAGGTAAATTCTCTTATTAGATTTAATGAAGGTGATATTCTTTGTAATAAATCTGTTGGTCAATGCCTGGATGAATTTTATAATTACATTGTTAAGCAAGAACACTTCAATATGCATGTTAAGAATCAATTGAAACGGAATGCCATCATGATTGATCGCTTGAGTGACATGATGTTTAGAATTGCCAATGATGTTAAAGGTCTAGGTAAACATGCATCTATGGTTCATACTCAGTTAGGACAAGTTGCTAAGTCACAAAATGATTTGCTTAATGAAATGAATAATAAACTGAATGATCATGTTGTTAGAGTCATGACTAGAGGAGGTAGAATGAATCAGGAGCCACTTTATCCTAATGGTCATCCTAAAAGAATTGAGCAAGATTCTCAGAGAATTAATAATGATGCACCTAGTTCATCTAATAAGAAAAAGAAAAAGAAAAATGACATTACTTTGCATGCTTCTAGTGAACCTATGGTAGAAAAACCTTCTGAGAATAGTAATGATGTTTCTATTTCCGATGCTAAGACACAATTTGGTAATGAACATCCACTTAGTGATAATGATAATGATGTTCATGTTGATGCTCAACCAGATAATGATAAAGAACTAGATAATGATGTAGAAATAGAACCTGCTACTGATCTTGATAACCCACCTCCTAAGAATAAAAGATATGATAAAATAGATTTCAATGCTAGAAAACATGGTAAGAAAAGAGAACCATGGGTTCAGAAACCCATGCCTTTTCCAACTAAACCATCGAAAAATAAGGATGAGTAAGACTATGAGCACTTTGTTGAAATGCTTAGACCTGTCTTTTTGCGCACTCGCTTGACTGATATTTTGAAAACGCCTCCATATGCTAAATACATGAAAGATATTGTCACTAATAAAACAAAGATATGTGAAGCTAAAACTTCCACCATGCTTGCAAATTATTCTTTTAAGGGTGGAGTACCTAAGAAGTTAGGAGATCCAGGAATACCCACTATACCATGCTCCATTAAAAGAAGTTATGTCAAAACTGCTTTACGTGATTTGGTAGCCGGTGTTAGTGTTATGCCTTTCTCTTTATATAGAAGACTTGATTTGAATAAAATCACACCCACTGAAATATCTTTGCAAATGGTCGATAAATCAATTGTCATACCTATCGGTATTTGCGAGGATGTGCCTGTTGTAGTTGCAAATGTTACTATCTTAACATACTTTGTTATTCTTGATATGCCCAAGGATGACAACATGTCGATTATCCTTGGTAGACCCTTTTTTAATACTGCAGGGGCTGTTATTGATTGCAACAAAAGCAAGGTCACTTTTCATGTCAATGGTAATGAGCATATGGTTAATTTTCTGAAGAAACAAAGTTCGGTGAATGGTATCAACTATATTAAAAAAGTTTCGACAATCACTATTGGAGGTTTCAAGTTCCCTCTTCCTACTATCAAAAAGAAATATGAAACTCTTGTTGTTGGAAAGATGCATATCCCCGTTGATGTAACTTAGTGTTATACGAAAATTCTTTGGTTTCATGTTACTCGGAAATGGTTTGTTAATAAGACTTGATCAACCTTATTAAAGGATTCTTATTGAGGGGCATGTGGTCGATGAATCTAGTAAGCACAACCTACTGTAATCATAGTTTGCTCTCTATTACTCATTGTTTAATAAAGAAAAATACCACGATTCTCCTATTTTTTTAATTATCCATGCAATAAAAAATGGCCAAAAAATAAAAGTGCTTAGAATGTCGTAAAATTTTAACATGATGTTTTCTGGAATATTTAAGAATTTTTGGCACTGAATACATCCCGGGGGTACCCCTGTTGCTTACAAGGCAACAGGGCGCGGCCACCCCCTAGCCGCGCCAAGATGCCTTGTGGGGTCCATAGGACCCCACTCACTTACGCATTCAACCCACTTCATCTCCTACCTCCAGAAAAAAATCTTTGTAGCTCTCTCCCTCGTGTTCTTGCTCCCAAACCTGAGGTTTTTGATCTCTTTGCTCGGAGCTCCGTTTCCGAAACTGTTTTGCGGGATTGCTCCTTGGTATGTGACTCCTCCATTGCTCCAATTAGTTTTTGTTTTAGTTGATTATGTGTTGCATATTTTGCTGTGATTGGTGCTACTGAAAATGAGCTTGCATGTTGAATTCTTTGAGTTCCAAGTAGTTTGAATGCTTGATATAGCCTCTAGACATTCATATGAGTAGTTGCTATCAATCTTGTGAAGTTTTGTTAACGTATTTTTATGGTTCAAAAATTTCAGAGATTTATTCTTAGGAAAATGAACTTCTTCCGGAGGGGTTCTTCGAGCCGGAGTCCCAAGGGGATCATTGGGGATGCCCCGGACCATGAACTTAACATTCCGCAGAGGACGAAGGTCCGGCCATGCGAATGGCCACACAATTCCTTCATGAACAAAGCCGGATTTCACCAAGAGTTCATGCAGTTCATTGCAAATGCTGGGTTGACTAACTTCCTTGCAGATGAGTGTGACCAATACCACATACTTACAAACACCTTTGTGCAAAATTTTCATTTCTTACATAGGCTTGATATTCCCATGGTACGCTTTGATTTATATGCTAAACATCATGAGATACCACTTACAGAATTTTGTGAGATATGTATGATCCCATATGATGGGGAATTAAGGGAGCCTCGACCAGAGGAGTTCGAGGGCTTCCTCCGTACTTTAACTGTGGGAAAATATAGGGGCGTGTCAAGAGCCCGAGCCACCAGTTTGCATTTTCCTATTGTGCATTACTTTGCTTTATTCATAGGGAAATGTTTAACTCCTAGGGAGGAAGATGGCACGCTTAGTGCCCCTGACCTCGCCATTTTACGCCATGCACTTTTCAGTGACAACACTTATAGCCTTGGAGCTATCATTACACATCGCCTGCACACTAATACGACTAGGGGTAAGATTCATGGTGGTATTTATGCTACTCGCTTAGCGAGACGTTTTCATGTTGATATACGCCACAATGATTATTTGCTACCTAGGATTTACTTAGACCACGAGTCTATGATAGATCACTACTTTATTGATAACCATGAGCCTCCTCACCACATTCGTTGTAACTTGGTATTTAGTGAGGATACTCGTGATAGTATTCCATTGCCTGCACCGTCTTTGTTTGATTCTCATGCCAGGCATGATTACGTCATCATGCCACCGAACATCAATGCTTACAAGAACGAGTTGGCTACATCGGAGAACGAGGCCCAGCCTTGGGATGCTCGAGTGCCTCCCCCTTGCCACTTTCCCACCGGACCCGATGGCTACTACGGGTGGTGATTACCAAGCTAGCCCAAAAGCCTAAACTTGGGGTGGTACATTTCTCACCAACATTACAATCATGTTCACACATTCATTCCAGTTGCTGGTGTTCGTCCTCTTTCATTGTATAATCCATGTTAGTTTTATTCTCGCTTTCTTTTGTGTGTTTGAAAAACTTTGAAAATCCAAAAATATTTCTCGCTTCTTTTCGGTTTTTCTTTCTCGTTTAATTAGTTCATAGTATTAATAGAATACCCAAAAGGATTTCTCGTTTCTTCTTTTGCTTGTTGGGAGCTTTCCCGTGTAATTTTTTTTTCTCATTTTCATTTTCTTTGATGATTTGCTTTCTTCAGAAAACCTAAAAACTCCAAATACATTTCAGTGTGTTTCTCTGAATTTCTTTTCTTTTCATTGAGTCTCCATAGGGAGAAGACCACGATGAAATTGTTGAGTGGCTCTCATACACTTTATTGTTGATCTAACGAAGAGCCAACATTACCTTGTCTTCTCCTTTGAATAAAATGTATGCAGATTCCAGCTTAGTCCACGACACTCTTGCACTATTATTATTTTCATATCATTCAGTCGTGCAAGTGGAAGGCAATAATGACGATAATTTGATGAAGTGACTAGGGCAAAGAAAAGCTGGTATGAACTCTTCTTGTTTTTGTTTTTGTAAATATGTTTAACTCAGCATCCATGATTCAACATATTATGAGTAAACATGTTTGTAATGAAAATTAGAGATTATAGTTGCTCATTCCATGCTTAAGTAGCTAGGAGTGGATAATGGTTTATGTTGAATGTCAACATGCATTCAGATGGTTATGTTGTAGTATGTTAGTATGGTATCCTCCTCTAAATGTCTCAAGTGGCTTGACTTGGCACTTGTTCACACATGTACTTGATTCAAAACCAACAAAGCCTCCACAATATTTATGTTCATGGTGTTTATATCCTACTCATGCTAGTATTCAATGTTAGTTATTCGCAATGCATGATTGTGACACCCTGGATTTTGGCCCTTCCTTTTTCTTTTGTTTTTCTTTGGATTTTTTATTTGAATTGCTTTTCTGTGGCTCCATGATCCTGAAACCTGGGAAGATCATCTATTCTCAGGCTCCCAAGTGGCTTGTCATCCTCAAAACCATCCCAAGATCATATCATTTCCATCTTAGCCCATAGCCAAAATTCTTTTACTTAGGAATATTCCTTTTACCATTAAAGGAATAACCTTATTTGCCCTAGGTTGTGAAGCAACCTATATTTCTGTCTTCCAAAAAATTCCCAAATAATTCTCATAAATTGTTTGGGTCATATCTCCCACAGATATGTCAAAACCCTTCCTTGGCATGATCAAAAATAATTCACAGATATTCCTTTTCCTATTCTGCCCTAAGTGGCTTTTTGAAAAGGAAGTGCTATTTATCTTTTCTTGTTTGTCCCCAAACTTTTTGGGCACTCTTTTCTATCCATATCATTATCTCATGTCAAAATTTAACTCAATTTGCCTAGTGAATCTTCCTGAGCAAATTTCCAAATTTTCTGTCAGATGGAAGCCTTTGTGAAGGAAGTACTAGCTAGAGTAATCCAAATGAGTTGAAATTTTGCAAGCTCCTTCATGTGCTCATATCATGAACCTCCACCAATTTTCAGCTCTATCTAATAATCTATGTGAGCACACAATCCAATCTTAGTTTCTGGTCAGATTTTTAGGTTGTGAAGAAACTATATTTTATATTACTTCATTAGTGCTGAAAATTTACCAGGACATTATCCTACCCATATTCTCTCCACCAAATTTGGGCTCATTTCATTCATCCAATATTTCTCTAGATTTTTCTCAAAATTCTATCCAGAGAGAACCACTGTGAAGGAAGTACCATTTTGGTGTATCTAAATGGTATGAAATTTTTACAGTATGTTCATATTCCCAAATGATTCATCTCCCCCATATTTCATCTCAATACCATTTTCCATTTGAGCACAGCATCAAGATTTGTATTTCTGTCCAGTGGGGTACATTGTGAAGCAAGTGCCACTTAGGCATCTCCATTTGTGCTCAAACTTGGCCAACCTTATCATCTTAGTAGTTGATCACACCCAGACAAAGCCCAGAGTCTATCTCCAGACCAATCTCTCCGACCCCAGTCCAAACACATTGATGTTGCTTTCTCTCCAAGCTTCCTCTAGTCACCTCTTGCATCCCTGTGCTTGTTGCTTTCCTTATTGGCCCTCTCTGAGGAATGACCGATCACACAGACACTACCTGGATGACCAGAGCACGTGTCACCGCCGCGTTCACGCGGTGACTACGCGGATGGCATGCCAATACCCGCGCTCTAGACATTGGGGCCCTCGGCCTCGTCTGTTTGCTCGATCCCTCGCTATCTCATCTTGTCCAGCAGCTTCCCCGTGATGTCGTCGTCGCCCTGAGCCCCTCTGACCCTCTTCGATCACCTCCTACGTGGTGCGCAGGCCATGCCCGTGACCTGCCCTGCCATCGTCATGTTCGTTTGCCTGCGGCGCTATCGAGCCGTCTCGAACACGCCCGAGCTTCTCCATGTCGCGGGAAACCTCTACCGCACCTCTTCCCCTCCCTCTGCATGCCCCTCCGAGCTCCATCTCGCTGGTACACGCATCACCGTGGCCGTGCTCACCCTTCCTCGGCGCCCGGCTATAAATAGCCCTCCCCGAGCGCGTCTCTCATCACCTTCAGCATCACCAACCTCCCAGCACCCCGCCCAGCCTCTCCAATCGCCTCCGGAGCCCCTCTCTGCCCTCCATGGCCGCCGTGCCCACTGTCGACCTCGGCCTCAATTAGCTCCATGCCGAGCTCTCCTCCCTCCCATTCCTTCCTAGTGAAGCCCCCTGACCTCGGCGAAGCCCTCCCGTCCTTCACCTCCTCCTCTGGTGGCCTGTGGGCGCGTGCCCAATTCTGCTCGAGGCCGCTATTCGGCATGGCAAGAGATGAGCTTGCTCCGGCCCTCCTCGGGGAACGCGTCTAGCCTAGGAAGCTGCACCGCCCTCTCCGGAGTCCGTCGGTGGCCGGACCTCGGCCGGAGGTGGCCGGTGGTGTTGGAAGCCAGCCCCGGCCGTGCCTATGCTTCACCCTCCTCTGCTTTGATAGAAAGGAGGAAGAAGGCGCTGACCTGGCCAGGCGGGCCCCGCGTCACCCCCGACCCCGCGTGTAAGCCTCTGGACGTTAGACCAGCCCGGTCCCGCACGTCATGTTAAGTGGAGACACATTTCTAGTAATACGTTTTTTGTTAGTGAAAGCGCACTCTACTTCTTCTTTGGCTGAAAAGGTGCTTTCCTTTGCAGAAGACGTATTTCAGAGAAAGGCGCTTTCTGTTTTAAGTCGCCAGGGACTTGTTTGTGAGAATATTTTTATAGAATAGTCCCTAGACTTCCACCTTCCGTATCCACGCGACTGTAACTCCGAATCAGGTGATTCCAAAGCCCACGTCTTCATCTCGTCGAGCCCGTTCTGTTGGTAACATTTTAACTATATGTTCACATACTATAAATGACCATTTTGCCCTTGCCCTTATTTAGCCCCCTCCGAGAGAGAAGCCTTTCCGGCAAGTCTTTCCGCTACTTCACCACACTTCTTCCCGGTGTATTCTTCATTCCCAGGCAAGCCACAACAGCCACTTGCATGATGGTCTTGCATTAGCCATGGTTTCCTACCTGAATAATAAATTGTTTGTGCATGTTAATATTCTCTGAATGCTATATATATGCTCGTGAATCCATGCTTATCCTTATGCTATGATCATTAGCATCTTGTTGGGTAATTGTTTACTTGCTAATATTATTTTCATGTTCTTTTCTGGTAAATTTTTCCGATGCTAGTGGTCATGCTATGTTTGTATGTAGTGTTGTTATTATAATGGTGTTATTCATGATCATTGCTATGCCATACTCATGTGCATCTAGTAGGGTAAATGATTTGTTGTTGCTGATATGTTAAAGGATGTTGCTCACCCATGCTCATGTTGATATCATGCTCATATGCATTGTTACTCCATCATGTTATTGTGACTCAGCTCATTACATTCAAGTTAAACCGGACTTTAATACCACTTGAACATCTGTTGGCCGAGTCTTAGTGCCATCGATTCGAGCTAACCAGTGCAGCCACACTTGCCTTATGGGGGGCCTTGATTGGGTTTATTGTCATGCCTCTCGCCGGTGCCTCCAACTAGGGAAGGTTATACGCATGCGCTACCCTGATCAGGTAGGCCGGTATAAGCCTTGTGTGCCCGAGTTTTTTGCGCGCTTTTGTCCCTCTTTGGGACCGTTTATGTTTTGCCACGACGGTGGCCGTTGGGTGTCACGAGGTGACATCGGGGCCACCCATGACTTAGCCCAAAGGGGAGTTTGTCGGAGTGGCCGGGAGAGTGTCATGCAGTAGATTGGTTTTGTCGGAACGTCGTTGGTCCTCCCGAATGGGAGCACGAGGCCTTGGGTTCCATAGTGTGGGTACAGTGTACTAACCTCTGCAGAGTGTATAATCTATCGATAGCCGCGCCCAAGGATATGTGCCCTGTTCGTAGTAGGTCACACTATGGGTCAACATAAATAAAAGCCTGACTAATAAACAACCCCGGTTCGATGAGGAAAGAAGTTGGTTTATCTTTATGTGGTCATGGGAGGTTCACCATGGTATTCTTGGTAATGATGAGATGATCTTGTGAGGATCACGATGGTATTCTTGATAATGATGGGATGATCTTGTGAGGATCACAATGGTATTCTTGATAATGATTGAAGTGATCCCGTGACCACGATGGTAAGTAAGAGTGGCATATCTATGGTGGTTACGTGGTAACCTCCAAACAGAGTAAGTGGGTCATGATATTAAATATGTTGCATGCTAGTATCATCCTGTGCATTCCCTGAGTGACATTGCCATGTTCATATGATGCTAGATATGTTATGTTCAACATGTTCATGCCATGCTCATCTTAGGTTTTTCTAGTGGTACCATGCTCATCCTTGTTTAACCTGTAAATGCCATGTTGTTGTTTGTCTTGATTGCTTTTGGTTGCCGTGAGCTTGCGAGTACATTCAAAGTATTCACTTGGTGTGTCATGCCAGTTTGCAGGTCATGCCGTGTTTGCTTGGTTGCCGAGGATTCCAAGTTTGCGAGCTAGGATAAGCGTTCCAGCCAGAGTCCCTGCGGAGTGGAGTCCATCGTTGTCGTCGTCGTTCCGCTGCTTCGAGTTCTTCTGCTGCTAGCATAGAGCAACCTGAGGAGGCGTAGTGTCACCGTGCTGATGTAATTCGTTGTGATATCGGAACCCTTGTATCCGTATCATTTGTAATAAAGAGCTGATTTGTTCTATGCCAAGCAGTGCCATATTCCAGAAGACTTGATCTCCGGGCTGGAATACAGGGTGTTCCGGTCTCTCTGAGCCGAGGTGCCACAACGGTTGGTATCAATGTAGGTATGGATGTAGGACGCCCTAGTCCGCGCAAGCGTTAGAAAGCGGTAGTATAGAGTCTAGTCGGGTTGCTGCATTTGATTGTTGCATTTGGTTGCTGCATAGCATGCATATAGAATTATTATCGTGTCGCTAACGGTTGATCTTGTGAGTGTAGGTGGGATCGGTTTTGATCCAC
Organism: Thinopyrum elongatum; assembly: GCA_011799875.1. Lineage (NCBI taxonomy): Eukaryota > Viridiplantae > Streptophyta > Magnoliopsida > Poales > Poaceae > Thinopyrum > Thinopyrum elongatum. Next base: position 311,239,505 of record CM022297.1, read on the forward strand.
TACCTGCACCCTTCAGCTTTGCATCCGTGCTTTTTGGTGTTTGGCGTCATCTCTGTCCCAGCGGAGTGATGCCGTGGTACCAAGTGTTCCAGACACCATTTGCAGGAATTATGCTCAGGTATCACGTCGATATCTTTCCGTCAGCCTCCCATGTCCTTTCGGTGATAGACATGTTTCTATCCCGAATCATGCCTTTTGACTCGCTGCTCGGCAACCCTTACTGATCTTGGTTATCAGAAAAGGGCAATGCTAGCAAGCCTTGTTTTTCATCGTTATCCTACCCTATCCCCTTTTCTTTGGACGTGTACGGCTCTTTTCCGTCCACTTGATGATGATGTGGTCATGACCTCAGTGTCCCGCTACATGATCACCAAGTCCATCCTCACCTCTGTATCCGTCCAGATGCAACCGGTGTTCAGCCAACACTTGGTGTAGCTTTTGTTAGGGCATATCTCTCTCTAAGTGGTTTTGGTGTTTGATGACAATGCATTTGCGGACTAATCGTGTGTGTTGAGCATTTCAGATATTCATTCATTGGCATGAGATGATTTATTCCCCTTGGAACTCAAAGTGAAGACGGTGTAGTTCTCTTTCGTTTAGGTTTTGGTGGACTTGAGTCGTAGGAGATACCGTACTATCAAGAGGGGGTCCGTATCGGAAAGGCTAGGGTGGAATAAACATGTACACATATCTGGCGCACCCCCAGCTCCTTCCCTCATCCTTGGAGTATACTTGTTATCGTGGAAGTGGCATAAGGGAGGCGCCAGCGATAGCACCGCGGCCCTAGAGCGGCAGTACCGCTGAAAGCCATAAGCGGTAGTACCGCTGGCTCACAGCGGTAGTACCCACTACAAGAAATATGTCAACTTATGACCTTCTGTTAGTGACCTTGGAAGAAATTGTCGGGGATATCGTGCGACATATGTTAGGGGGTGGCTTATCATTGATGGGGACAAAAGTACGTCGCCGGGCTCTAGAAGCGGGAGTGAGCGAGACCGCATACGCCTGCGAATCTTACCCAGGTTCGGGGCTCTCCTCGGAGATAACACCCCTAGTCCTGCTCTACGGGGTCTCCGCATGATGACTATGATCACAAGGTAGCTACAAGCTTGCTCCTTGAGCTGTTTCGGCTAGAGGAGGAAGAAGGGCGAGGCTAGCCCTACTCCTCTCTCTATGTGTGTGCGTGTGAGTGCTGAACTAAAAAGGTTCTCCCCTTTTTCTGCTCTCCCCTTCATGGGGAAGCTTGGGGGGTTTATATAGGCCTACCCCCCCAAGGGTACAATGGAAATCTGGCCGGGTGTAGGACCCGGCCGTCAGCGTCTCTAGTTGCCGGCTTCTCCGCCGACCGCTGGGGCCTGCTGCCTGGTGGGCCCCGCCGACTGCCGCGATCTCAGCCGACAGGTAGGGCCCGCCGCCCGCGGGCCATGTTGACTGCTTTATACTGTAGCCTCGCCCCTGATGACGAAGGCTTCGTCGGGGGGAGCGTGGCTATAGTCCCGCCGCCTGGCGGGCGCTCACTGTAGCCACACCCCGTCACATCTAGTTAATGGCGCACAGACTCCAAGGGGGAGAAGGGCCGCCCGCTAGGAGTCGGCCCTCCCTTGTTGCCGCCTGCTTGAGGTTTGCCGCCTTCTGGTGGCCCGCAGATAGGTAGGACCCGCCGCCTGCGGGCCGTACTGATCGCCCGTCGTGGAAGCATGGCTTCCTCTGACGCTAGTGATGTCACGGATTACGCGGCAGCAGTGCCGCGCTGGGTGGGGGGTGTCCGCCCAGTACACAGCTCTGTGGCCACGTCCCATCCTAGATTCGGGGGTGGCAGGCTGCACTGTAGCCATCCCTTGTCTTGTCGAGGTGATGCGGCGCTGACCTCGAGGGGACAAGGGACCGCATCCTAGGAGCCGGCTTCTCTCGCGGCCGCCTTCTGGGGTTTCGCCGCCTTCCAGCAGCCGGCCTCTTGGACCTGCCGGCCCAAGACGGCGGCCGTGCTTCCAGGAGGCATGAGGGGCGCACTTGGCCCCGATGTCTTGAAACACCGTGGGGGGCTGATGAGCCTACCCGTGGTCATTTACTCCGACAGTAGTCCCCGAAGCTGGTGGGGCGCCATGGCTGAAAAGGCGAGAAACACCAGCAGCTTCCTGCTCCGAGTGGTCTGTCGTAGTTGTTTCGTCCGTCTTCTGGGGGTGTCGATAGCTAGGAGTCGGCCATGGCCGGGCGGTCCGCCTGGCGAATTCGAAATGTTGTGGTGGAGACCGGGTGGCACACCAGCCGGGTAGCAGGCCTGCCGCCCGCTGCTCGCCCGCCACGCGGCGCCAGCCTGCCAGCCCGCGTGCGCGACGGGACGTCGCCGTAGGCCGGGGCCCGCCACTACAGGGCCTTGGCGCACGCGCGGATCCGCTGCGGCCGAGGCAGGCTTCTGTGGCTCATTAATGATGCGCTGTTTAAGGCACGGATAGTGCGGGGCCGTGGGTGGAGTGGGCGCAGCTAATCCCACGACCCCCCATGTTCCGCCCCCTCGGCTCCGCCGCCAAGGGCTATAAGTAGGGGGGGAGGGGACGGCAGACGCACGCGCGCCCTCCTCTCCCTTCGTCCTCGCCAATCTTCTTCTTTGTCTCCCTGCTGCTGCCACGCCCCTCGCTCTTGCTGAGGCGCCGCCGCAGCTCGCCGTCGCCAGGCCCCCTCGCTCCGCGGCTTTCTTGCTCCGCCGCGGGTTCGCCAGCACGTCGCCACGCCGTGCCTCCATCGAGCACCCAAATCCATGGCGCGCGAGCGGGCCGGCGACTGGGATGGCTCCAACGTCCATGAAGACCATCTTACCTTTCTTCAGCAGACGCGGCGGCTGCCTCATGAGACGCACGTGAGGGTGCGTGTCCCCCCTGAGGCGGAGATCTCACCGGCGCCGGAGGACGACGAACGCGTCGTCTTCCGGTCGCACTTTCTTCGCGGCTTCGGCCTGCCGACGAGCGGCTTCCTTAGCTCCTTTCTCACTTTCCACAGAGTCCAGCTGCACCACCTCACGCCGAACACGGTGGTGCTGCTGGCCGCCTTCGTCACCCTCTGTGATGGCTACCTTGGTACTCTCCCCACCCTCGAGCTCTGGGGGGAGTTTTTCTACCTCAAGCTTGGCACCGCCTCCAAGAACGAGGCGGCCCAGTGTGGCGCCTGCGTCGCAGTGTGGCGTTCGGGTACCGGGGTCCGCTTCCCGTCCATCCCCCTGCTGCAGTCGGCCAAGCTGTGGCAAAAATCTTACTTCTATGTCAAGAACCTCCATCCGACGAGGGACTACATCAACCTGCCGGCTTATGCGGCTGGCCCGCCGGTTGAGTCGCGCACCAACTGGCAGTTTCGGCCGAGGCATCTGTCAGCCGCCTCCTCCGCCGCCCTCGCCCGGCTTCAAGTGATGACGGAGTCGAAAGGCCTCAAGGCCTCAGATCTGCTGACCACATTTGTGGCGCGCCGAGTGCTCCCCCTCCAAGCCCGACCTCATATCATGAGCCGCATGAGCGGGCACCGGGACCCGTGCCGGATGTGCACCAAAGAGCTGCAGGACATGGAGGTGGTCCGGCTGGTCAATTACTTCTCCAATTGCAAGCTCCCGGAGAAGGGGTGGCAGTTCGGCAAGCCGCCGTACAGCCGCGCACACCCGCCGCCTGCGGTGAGTCCTTAATTCTTTGTTCTTCCATTCGTCCGGGTTCTGTTTTCGCCGCCTAACCAGTCGGCCGTGGCATCAAATTGCTCGACTCAGTTGGCAGTCGACGCTCCGGAGCCAGGTCATCAGTACCTGCCGGACCGGTCGGCGAGCGACGTGGGCGACCCCGACTTGGGGGCGGCCGCCATGGAGGAGGACGATGCCACGGGCGGTGGTGGTGGTGATGGAGCAGGCGGCTCCTCAGGAGGCGGCCTTGGGGACTGGCCGGATGATGATGATGAAGACAACGAGCCGTGCCGTGTTTACGGCGTCGACATGGCTGGCGCGAGCTCTTCAGCCGTGCCGACTGCAGCAGGCGGCGCGCCGAAGCGCCGAGCCGGCGCCGGGTTGTACGGTAGCCGACCCAAGAAGCCGAAGTCTTCGGCTACCATGACCAAGCGGCAGGAGGCTGCTGCGAAGGCGGCCCTCTTCCAGAAGGCCCCAAAGCAGCGCCCGATGGTGTCCGCGTAAGTATTCGATCTTTTCTTGCGTTTGCTTTTCTCCTTTCCTCGCAAATCTCTTCTTAGTTTTCGTTTGGCTTGAACAGGGCCCCGCTCTCTCTCGAGCGGGCCCCATCTGCTTCGGTGATTGGGGCGGCGGGCGGCTCTGCAGAGCCCCGCCGCGTGGACCCGCTCGCCGACCTCAGGGAGGCGATGGAGAGGAATGCGCGGGAGGCGCAAGAAGAATGGGATGCCGCGGCCCGGGAGAAGGCGGCGGCGGCCAAGGCGGCACAGGCGGAGGCCGACGCGGCGGCCAAGGTCCAAGCCGACGCAGCGGCCAAGGGGCGGGCAGACGTGGCCGCCGAGGCGCAGGCGGAATAGGCAGCACACGGCCGTGCCCCGGAGTCCTCCGTCCCACAGCGTGCGGAGCCATAGGTGGCGGATGGCCGGGTACCGACCGGAGGAGCCGGCGGGGACCGGTCGGGCCTGGAGAGGGGAGGGGGCGACCCCATCATCTTGGAGGCAGAAGGGCCCCCGCAAGCGTCGACTGCCGAAGCCCAGGGCAGTCGGCTTGACGTGCCACTGGTGCCGCCAGTTAGTGGCGGGTTGGTGGTGGGCTTGATTCCCGCGGTCCGCACTCCGGTGCGCCGGCGTGCGGGGAAGGCGGCTTCAGCACCACGCCCGCTGGAGATCGGGGCCGCAAGCTCATCGGCCCCTGATGCCGAGGCCACTAGTGCCGCCCCACCGGAGTGGATGCCTGGGGGCGGGACGGGTGTTCTGAACACGGCCTCACAGGACGTTCAGGCCCGGTTCCAGGCCCAAGGCACCGCTCTCCAGCAGTACACACAGGTGTTTTTGGCGACGCGGTCGGCCGTCCGGGTATGCATCTTGCATCTTGTTTTTGATTCTTGTAGTCTTTCATGGGGGCGCGCCAGCGCACCCACTGATTGTAGCCCCCGAGTTCCGGGCCGGCTGCTAAGCAGGCGGCTCAGAACTTCAAGGTAAATTCCGAGTGCTAACTTATTTTCACTTCTGTTTTCTTTGTTGCAGGATTACCACAACATCCGCGCAGCCGCCTTCAACTCCCATGTCCAGGAGCTGGCCAAGCGGACCTCTGACTTGACCGAGAGCCGGAGTAAGCATTCCGCCTTCTTCCTCGCGGGGGCGCGCCAGCGCACCCGCTGGGTGTAGTCCCCGAGATTCGGGCCGACTGCTGAGCAGTCGGGCCGGGTCTCCCGGCAACCACTCGTCTTATTTGCAGATTGTTGATGTCTTTTCTTTCTTATCTTCGCAGGGGCAGCCGCCAAACTGCAGCAACGCTTGGGCGAGGCCCAAACCGAGCTGCGCACCACGGAGGAGGAGCACAGCAAGGCTGCTCGGGAGTGCGATCGCCTGGTCAAGGAGCTGGCGGACTAGGCGGGTCGGCACAAGGCGGAGCTCCAGAGGCTGAAGGAGCGCGAGGACGCCCTCAAGACCGAGTTCGAGACTGAACGCTCGAAGTGGGCCGAGAAGGAGGCGTTCCCCACCGCTGGCTACGGTGAGATCAAGGACATGATTGACGGTAAGTCCTTCCCTTTTTTTTGAACGGCTGCCAACTGCTGCAGGAGTCGGCTTCCAGCCTTTAATCTTTGATTTTCTTTTTGTGCAGAATTCTTTCCCAGTCACTCCGTCGCCATCAGCCAGGCCATCGAGGCGCGTCGCGGCGTGCGGAGGAGGGCGGGCTAGGACATCGCGCCCAATGCACCCCGGAATCTCGGCGAGCAGCTTCTGGCCATCAAGGTGCGCCTGCAGCCGGCTCATAGGATACTCCGCCGCCTGCAGCGCGCCGGGGCTCAGGTGTTGTCCGCCCTCTGGCCCGACGCCCGCGTCCCGCGCACCCCCAGTCAGACCGCCGACTGGTTGGAGGTGGCGGTCGGCCGCTTCGAGGCTTGGAAGGGCACCGCAACTCGGGCGGGTGCGCGGACAGCCTTGGAGTTTACCAAGGCGTGGTATCCGGGCCTGGATCTGGCCCAGCTGAGCACCTTCCGGCAGGAGGCCGGACCGGAGCTGGCGGCGATGGGCCCTATGCTTACTCAACATGCGGCGGCGCTCGCCGAGTACGCCGACACCGCCGTTTTTGTCCCTGAGCTGGACAAGGAGGGCGCCGAGGTGCCGCCCAACTGGTTCGGGCTAAACCCGGAGGACGGCGAGGACTCGGTGGAGGAAATCGCTTCCAGCGACGAGGGCGAGGACGAAGGGGGCGAGGATGGCGAAGATGACGCACCTGAGGACGGAGCGGACGGCCAGCCTCAGCCCGATCGAGCCTCAAGCAGCGAGCCGCGTGTGGCTGCGCCGACTGTTGCTGGTGCTGACCAGGCTGAGACTCACCAGTCGGCCGCTGCACCGACTGGCGCCGCTGCCTCCGCCAACCTGCCGGACCCGCCTGCTGCTCCTTTGGCCTAGGCGGCCAGTTTTATCTTATCCTTTCCTGCCTTTGTAATCTTTTGGACAAGTTTGTTAAATTTGCGCAGTTCCACCCGCTATTGCTGTATTCAAACTTTGTTGAATTCTGGTTATGAGCCTTGCTATGTAAATTAATCCACGCACAAGTTGTGCTTTGCCGGGTTCTGACTTGTCTTGCTTTTCTGTTCTTTTTTGGTTTTTTCCTTTGCCGCCCTCCCTTGGCTGCTGCCTTGCCAGCCGGACAGCCGCTCTGCGGTCTGTGGCTGGGTGAGGTACTTGGCCATTTTGGGAAGACAAGTACTTTGGCCTCTTAGATCATAGCAAATTAAGTGAGAAGCCGGCCGGCCGGCTGCTCAGCAGCCGGATGGTGAGGCGAGGAGCCGGCCTGGCCTATGTGGGTGCTTTTTTTTCCTTAGCCATTTTTCGTGTGGGCACCATTTCCTGCCTTTAACTCTCGCCAGCCGAACAGTTGCTCTGCGAGCTGTGGCTTAAGGCAAGAGAAGGCTTAGATGCCGGCACACTACTTGTCCGAGTTCTGGTAGCATCAACATAGCACAGGGCGGCAAGACCCCGGGCCGACTGGTCGGACCCGGTGCCAGGCGGAGGAATGAAATAACACATTCACAGGCATGAAACTTATCATATAGATAAAGAAGGGTAGCCCTCGAGTGCTCCTCGAGGGATCCGATGTCTTTGCGCTTAATGCAAAAGGTAGCGTGGTACATACTGCATCAACTGTAAAATCTTCGGAGGAGATTTGCGTTCCATGGGCGCTTTGTTTCCTTGCCGGAATCGTCCCTCTTGCGCGCCCTGGGCTTCTGTGCGTCGATCAGGTAATAGGAGTCATTGCCCAAGGCTTTGCTGATGATGAAGGGGCCTTCCCAAGGGGCCGAGAGCTTGTGCTGGCCGGCTGTTCACTAGATCAGTTGGAGCACAAGGTTCCCTCTTGGAAGGATTGTGGCTTGACCTTCTGACTGTGGTAGCAGCGCAGGCTCTGCTGGTAGATGGCGGACCGGCTGAGTGCTAACAGCCGGCCCTCTTCTAGCAGATCGACGCCATCTTCTCGTGCTTCCTTCGCCTCCGCCTCCGTGTACATGGTGACGCGAGGTGAGTCAAACTCGATGTCAGTTGGGATGACGGCCTCGGCCCCGTACATGAGGAAGAAGGGAGTGAAGCCGGTTGATTTGTTCGGAGTGGTACGGAGGCTCCAGAGGACGGCCGACAGCTCTTCAATCCAGCAGCCGGCCGAGCGCTCGAGTGGCTCGACCAGTCGGGGCTTGATGCCGGACAATATTAGGCCGTTTGCTCGCTCGACTTGGCCGTTTGGCTGTGGATGGGCAACGGATGCTAAGTCCAGTCGGATGCCCTGCGTCGCGCAGAAACGGGCCAAGGCGCCTTTGGCAACGTTTGTGCCATTGTCGGTGATGATGCTGTGTGGTACACTGTACCGGATGGTGATATCTGCGATGAAGGTCACAGCAGTCGGACCATTGAGCTTCTTGATTGGCTTTGCTTCAATCCACTTGGTGAATTTGTCCACGGCGACAAGCAGATGAGTCATGCCGCCACGTGCTGTCTTGAATGGGCCCACCATGTCTAACCCCCAGACGGCAAAGGGCCAAGTGAGGGGGATGGTCTTGAGTGCAGAAGCCGGCAGATGTTGCTTGGAGCTGAATTTTTGGCACCCCTTACACTTCTTGACCAAATCCTTGGCATCCTCTAAAGCAGTCGGCCAGAAGAAACTATGGCGGAAAGCTTTGGCGACAAGGGATCTAGAGGCCGCGTGGTGGCCACACTCGCCTTGGTGGATGTCTCGGAGGATTGCTTTGCCCTTCTCTGGCTCTACGCAGCGCTGGAAAACACCGGTGACACTGCGCCTAACCAGCTCTCCATTCACTATCGTGTATGCCGCTGCCCGGCGTTGCACTTGCCGGGCCAAGGTCTCATCGGCTGGTAGCTCTCCGATCACCAGGAAGTTGAGGATGGGCTGCGCCCATGATGGTGCTTCGACCACTGTCATCACGGCCACCGGTACTAGGGCGGTTGGGTTGGGAGACGGTGGGGTGGGGTCAGCCGCTGCTTGCTGCGTTGTTGAAGTCCCCGGGCCGGCTGCTGCAGTCCCCGGGCCGGGTGCTACTGCTGCGGTCCCCGAGCCGCCTACCGAAGTCCTCGGGCCGACTGCTGCAGCCCCCAAGCCGGGTTCTGAAGTCCCCGGGCTGGGTGCGACTGCTGCAGTCCCCGAGCCGCCTGCCGAAGTCCCCGGGCCGACTGCTGCAGCCCCCGAGTCGGATCCGACTATTCCGGGGGCAGCCGGCACGAAGATAGATTCTGATTCCGGTGAAGGCTTGATAGATGGCTTGCGGAGGCACTAAAGGGAGACGCCAACCGGTATGGCTTGCCGGGTGGAGCCGATCCGCGCTAGGGTATCTGCTTGCTCGTTGTCGGCCCGTGGTACGTGAAGGAACTCGCACCCGTTAAAATATCCACTGATCTGCTGGACGAGGAAGCGGTAGCTCGCCATGTTTGCATCCTTGGCGTCCCAGTCACCAGAAGACTGTTGGACCACCAAGTCCGAGTCACCGTAGCATAGAATCCAGCGGATGCCAATCTCCTTGGCCAGCCGGAGTCCGTGTACTAGTGCCTCGTACTCGGCCACGTTGTTGGAGGTGGCAAAATGGATTTGGAGCTTGTATCTGAGCTTGTTGCCTTTGGGAGAGGTGAGGACGATGCCGGCTCCCAAACCGGTGCGCATCTTCGAGCCATCGAAGTGCATCCGCTAATGGGTGGAATTCAGCGCTGGCGGCAGGTACTAGGTCTCGGCCCAGTCGACAAGGAAGTCGGCCAGCGCTTGGGACTTGATGGCGGTGCGAGGCTGGTAGAAGATGGTATAGGGGGCCAGCTCGATGGCCCATTTGGCCACCCGTCCTGATGCATCTCTGCTGCCTATGATCTCCGCAAGCGGGGCGGTGCAGACAACCGTAATGGGGTGCTCTTGAAAGTATGGCTTGAGCTTCTTGGCGGCGAAGTGCAAGCCGTAGCACATCTTCTGGTAGTGGGGGTAGTTCTGCTTGGAGGCCAACAACACCTCACTCAAGTAGTACACGGGTCTCTAGACCGGCTGTGCCTTGCCGTCTTCCGGGCGCTCTACCACGATGACAGTGCTGACCACCCGGCTGGTGGCGGCGATGTAGAGGAGCATGGGCTCCTTAGCAGCCAGAGCCGCCAGGACAGGCGGCGTGGTCAACATCTTCTTGAGCTGGAGGAAGGCCTCATCCGCCTTGTCGTTCCACTCGAAGTGAGTGGTTTTCTTCATCAACTGGTACAGGGGAAGAGCCTTCTCACCCAGCCGACTGATGAAGCGGCTGATGGACGCGAAGCACCCGGTGAATTTCTGGATGTCTCGCAGTCGGGCGGGTCTCTCCATCCTCTCGATGGCCTTGATCTTCACAGGGTTGCATTCGATGCCGCGTTCTACGACAAGAAAGCCAAGGAGCTGGCCGGCTAGGACTCCGAATACACACTTTTCTGGGTTGAGCTTGATTTGAAAACGGCGCAGATTATCAAAAGTCTCCTTGAGATCTTCCAAGAGGGTACCGCGCTTCTCCGTCTTCACCACAATATCATCTACATAGACGTGGGCATTTCTGTCGAGTTGTTTGAGGAGGCATTTCTGCATGCAACGCTGAAAAGTGGCACCGGAATTTCTCAAGCCGAATGTCATGGTCAGGTAGCAGAAGGCTCCGAATGGTGTGATGAAGGCGGTCTTCAGCCGATCGGCCGGGTTCAGCTTGATCTGGTGGTAGCCGGAGTAGGCATCAAGGAAAGACAGCAGCTCGCATCCGGCTGTGGAGTCTATCACTTGATCAATCCAGGGCAGAGCAAATGGATCTTTGGGGCAGGCTTTGTTGAGGCTGGTGTAATCAATGCACATGCGCCACTTGTTGTTCTTCTTCAGTACAAGGACTGGGTTGGCTAGCCACTCTGGAAAAAACACTTCCATAATGAAGCCGGCTGCTAGAAGTCAGGCTATCTCTTCACCAACAATTCTTCTCTTCTCCTCTGACAGGCGGCAGAGGGGTTGTTTGACTGGTCTGGCATCTGATCTGACATGTAGTTTGTGCTCGGCGAAATCCGTCAGAACACCCGGCATGTCCTTGGGAGACCATGCAAAGATGTCCCGATTCTCACGGAGGAAATCGACGAGCTCGCTTTCCTATTTGCTGTCGAGGTGGGCCCCCACGACAGCGAATCTTTCTGGGTGCTTGGGGTCCAAGGGAATCTTCTTGGTTTCTTTGGCCGGCTGGAAGGAACGCTAAGCTTCCGATTCCTTTGGGTCTGGTGACATGTTCGGCTGCTTGCCGGCCATAGCCACAACCCGGTCAAGGAGCCGCCTCTCGGCAGCAATCACAAGAGACTCGGCCAGCTTACTGCTGGCAGTCGCGTAGGTGGCCGACCTCTGGTAGTCACCGGCTATGGTGATGATGCCCTTGGTACCCGGCATCTTCATCTTGAGGTAGGCGTAGTGTGGCACCGCCATGAATTTGGCCAGAGCAGGACGGCCAAGGAGCGTGTGGTAGGGGCTCTCCAGGTCCACCACCTCGAACTAGATCGGCTCGCGGCGGAAGTGATCTTTGTCTCCGAAGAGGACATATATCTTGATCTTGCCGATTGGAGAACAGGAAAGGCCAGGTACAATGCTATGGAAGACAGTCCGGCTGGGCTGGAGCTGCTTCTCCTTAACGCACAGCTTCTCCAGGGTGTCACGGTAGAGGATGTTGATGCTGCTACCGCCGTCTATCAGAACTCGGGAGAAGCGACAGGCTCGCCGCTCCGTTGAAAAGGTGGCATCCAGTACCAGGGCGTAGGACACCGGAGAAGGCATCACCTCCGGGTGGTCAGCGCGGCTCCAGCTGATAGGCCTCTCGGACCAGTGCATGAACTCTAGGACCTCGGAAGCGACCGTGTTCACCTTGCGGTGCTGCTGACGCCGGCTGTGCCTGTCATCGGCCACGCTGGTGAAGACGACGTAGGCTCCATGTTCTTCGGGGAATTCATCTTGGATTGCGCCGACGGGGCGGGCCGCCTGCTGCTGAGGAGGCGGAGCCGGCGGGCCAGCAGGCGGAGGGGGCAGTCCTTCACCTTTGGCAATGCGGGTGAGCCAGTGGCACTTCCGGGTGGTGTGGTTGGACGGTTTTGCGCCGCTGTGGAACTTGCAGGGAGCATCAAGGGTTTGCTCGAAGGAGAAGGCGGGCAACCAGGCAGGCTTGCCGCTTTTCTGACGCTTAGGGCCGGGTTGCCCCTCTGGCTGCTGGTCTTCAACTACTGCCACCTGCCGGCTGGTGGAAACCGGTTGCTGAGCCTTTCGTTTGTTGTCGTTCGACTGCTGGCGCCGACTGGAGTCACCAGCCGGCGGTTGAGGGGCCGGAGGGAGCATCTTCCCAGATGCGTCCACTCGGAGCTCCGACTTTATGGAGGAGTCGGCGGTGGCGTACTTGTCCGCTATGACTAGCAGCTCATCGAGCGTGGCCGGCTCGTCGCAGAGGAGTCGGTGCTTGAGTAGGGTGCCCTCTCGGCACTCGGTGGTGAAGTACTCTATGGCTTGCACCTCATGCACCCCATCGCAGGAGTTGCGCAGTTCGGCCCACCGCGTCAAGTACTCGCGGGTGGACTCAAGTGGGCCTTGGACGCACAAGGAGAGCTGGCGAGGCTTGGGCGACCGCTTGTAGGTGCTGGTGAAGTTGCAGATGAAAACTTTGGTAAAGTCCAGCCAGCTGTTGACGCTGTAGGGCTTGAGGCTGTTTAGACATGTCCGGGCCGTGCCCTGGAGCCTGAGCAGAACGTACTTCACGGCAATGCGCTTGTTGTCGTTTGCTATGCTGACGGCTGTGGAGTAGTCAACCAGTCAATCCTCCGTCTTCATGGAGCCGTTGTACTTGGGAGTGTCTCGAGGAAGCGAGAACCCTTTGGGGAAGGGCTCGTCATGAATGCGGGGGCCGAAGCAAGGCAGGCCGATCGCATCTTCTTCTTCTAACGCCAGGGATCGAGCCAAGCGGTCGATCCGGAGGCGGGCGTCGTTCTCTCCGACTCCTTCACGGGGTCGCTGTCGTGGTTCTAAGTCTGACAGTAGAATAGGGGGTAAGTATGAGGAGGCAAGATCCTAGCTACGGTGAGGTTGTGCACGCAAGATTTACGAGTTCAGGCCCTTCTCGGAGGAAGTAACAGCCCTACGTCTCGGTGCCCGGGGGCTCGGTCGATTGGATTATGCGTGAAGTTACAGGGGGTGCGAACCCTTGTGCCAGTGGAGGGGGTGGCTTATATAGAGTGCGCCAAGACCCCAGCTAGCACACATTACAAGGGGTTCAATGTACATAAAGATAGGACGTTACTGATAACGCCAGCAATAAAGGCAAATAAATGATCATTAAGACCACAGAGTGAACGCCTGACCGTTGCCATCCTGAGTGACCTTAGATCTTCTGTACTCCGAGTGGTTTCTGGTATGGTCGAATGATTATACCCTGGTCAAATGGAATTGGGTTATCCGAGTGAACTGTTGGTCGAGTGGGTTGCACCCTGTGGTGATTTCAGTCGGTAGATGATGCTATCCTTTGAATGCCCTTGGCTTTAGAGCAGTGTCCTCGGGAAGGGTTTCTAGGTCAGGCCTATTACCCTACCCTAGGTACATGTCATCGTCATTAGCCCCCGAATGGATCTGGGTCCGAGTGGAGAAGGGGTTGAAGATGGTTCCGACCCGATTTATATGCTTCAGAGGCATTTTAACCGGGCCGGTGATCTATGTAAAAACTTCAACTTCATTTTCAGTCACCTGGGTCCATTCAGAGGTTGTCGAGTGAAATTTGCTGATAAGCTCCGAGTGTTGGTATGGTATACAATCTTCAGCGCGATTGGTCGCACTGCCGCTCCCGGATCTCACGGGATTCGAAATTTGGAGAAGCGCGCGGGACGGAGAGAACGGCAGTAAACGGAGCAGATTAGGCAGGGACGCCTCGATTCTGGCGCCACCTTTTTCGCCATGTACCGAGCGCGCGACTGTTGCGGGATTTGACAGGATTGCTTGGGCCCACGAGTCAGCCACTCGGAAGCAGGCCCATATAAGGCGACGGGGCCGTGGTGTTTGTACAGTGCGCCCCATTCCCCTTCTTCTCCCTCAGCTTCTCCACCGCGTTCACCTCCACCTTCACCGCCGCCGCCCTGCCCAAGCGCAGCCTGCTGCGATGGGAAAGGACAAGACGGCGGCCCTGGAGCGTGCGAAGAGGGAGACGGCGAAGGCGAAGGGCAAGAAAATGAGTCGGGGGGGATCGTCGTCGAGATCAGGCCTGCCGCCCGGCTGGATCCAGGGCGACTGGATTCGATCCACGATTCAGCAAGAGGATCTGGAGGATCTGGTCGAGGGGGGCATGACTGCCCATGGATCCTGGAGGTTGCCAGGTGATGAGACCGAGCCGCGGCCGCAGGAGGGTGAGTGCGTCCTCCTCGTGACCCACGTCGACCGTGGTTTTTCCCTGCCTCCTCATCCTTTTTTCCGAGGTTTTCTGGACTTTTTTGGAGTCCAACTTCATCACTTTTCCCCGAACACCATCACATACCTCGCTGCGTTTGTTTCCATGTGTGAGAATTTCCTGGGTTGTCGACCACATTGGGGTCTCTTCAAACACATCTTTACTTGCCGCTCTCAGTCTGTGAAAAAGGCTAATCCGAGTGATGAGAGGACGCACGTGATCCAGATGTGCGGAGGTCTAGGGATCCAGATGAGAGGTAAAAGCACTTTTCCACCTATGACTCTTCCCGATTCAATCAGAGGGTGGTAGTCGACCTGGTTTTATTGTAAGGACAAACCAACCCCTGGTCAGTCGACTGGCCTTCCCCCCTTCACCATGGGGCGAATTGAAAAGCCCTCTTCCTTGAAAGTGACTATGTTGGTTGAACGAGTAATCCAACTTGTCCGCGATGGTGTGACTGGCATGGATTTGCTAGAGGTGTTTCTCAATCGCCGCATCCAGCCGCTCCAGGCCCGCGATCATCCTATGTGGATGTACTCGGGTACTGATGATACCACTCGGATTCACCCGGAGGAAGTTGCCGAGGAGACGGTGGCGTGGTGGCTGCAGGGCATCACTGGAAACAAAGACGACCCCAGGAGGTCCAGGAGAATTCCACCACTCGACACTGATAACGAACCAGACAAGGTCTGACCTTTGGTGCCGAGTGACTCTTACTCTGATTTTTAAACTGTCTTTGGAACCGACTGATACTTGTTCAATTCTTTGCCTCGCAGATATATACTGAGATGTACTCGATGCCCAACGGGGAGCAGATCCAGGAAGGAGAGGAGAGCGAAGGCGACAGCGGCGATTGGAACTCTGATGACGAGAGCAATGAAGAGCACGAAGACTCGAGCAGTGGTGAGGAGGTCGATTCTCCACCTCGCGTGGAAAAGCGTTCCGAGCAGAAGCACGACCCAGCAGGTATCCGGGGTAAAGTGGCGGCACCGACTGGACAAACTTCGAAGCGCACTCGGACATCTTCTTCGGTGCCGACTGAGAAGGCTCTAAAGCAGCTCAAGACTGCGCCGTCAAAGCCACGGAAGGCCTTGCCCAAGATCAAGGTTGATGTTCCCGTCGCTTCTGCGTAAGTGTTTCGTTTTCACCCTTTGCTCCAAGAAACTTATATCAGTTGTCGACCCATTCTCTTGCTTGACCGAGTGAACCTTGAAATTTGCGGTGCTGCTACCTCTGGGACTTCTGCTTACAAAGATGATGATGACGAGGAGATGGAGGACGCGGTCACATCCAAAGCGGGTATGACTCGTGTTATCTTGTCTTTTCTTTGCTAGCCAATTCTACCGTCGGCTGAACTCTTGTGGTCGATTCTTTTGCAGCTCCGCAAAATGTTATTGAACTTCCAAATGACGATGAAGATGTGCCACAGAAGCTCGTGGGAAGGAGGAGCAGGACCTCGGGCAAAAAGGCACCAGCTAGCAAGACGCCTCAGTCGACGCCGGCGGCAGAACCAGCTATCCAGCAGCCCGGGGACCTCAACCATGCTTCTATTACTTTTGTGATTCCCATGTCGAGTGGTCGTCGTTCAGCGTCGACTACACAGGCCCCTGCTTCATCTGTGCAACTTCATGCCTCAAGCTCTCAAGCTGCTGCAGCTGATCCACCGTCTCCACTTTTCACCGCCCATCACGTCCCAGAGGACCAAGTGAGTGCTGCCAAGGAAGCCATATGCCAGGCAGGCATTATGATGGAGCAGATGAAAGTGGTGCGCGAGGCCAGTCAAGCTGCCTATGATGCCAGCTCAGCACTCCAGGCCAATGTCCAGGTTAGCTTACTTCCGACTGAACTCCATCTTGACGCTTGTTCTGTTAGGATATGATATTTAGAAACTGCTGCTTTATTATCTGCAAGATGTCCGTGGATGAGCGTTTGGAACCTTAATTGCACGCCCATTGTCAGTCTGTACACCCACTGGGTGTTTTAATTTCTGTTGAGTAGTTTTTCCACTTGAGTCGACTAGGTTGTGTCGATTGAATCTCTGAACCAGTGGGGGCACGCTGAGTGCACCCACTGGGTGTAGTCCCCGAGACTGCCGTCGAATGTTTGATTCGGTGGGGGTCTTTGAACAGAACTTTTCCACTCGGTCTGAGCAAATCATGTCGAGTGGAACCTTTACCAGTGGGGGCACGCTGAGTACACCCACTGGGTGTAGTCCCCGAGACCGTAGTTGAATGTTTGATTTGGCGGGGGTCTTTGAACAGAACTTTTCCACTCGGTCTGAGCAGATCATGTCGACTGGAACCTTTACCAGTGGGGGCACGCTGAGTGCACCCACTGGGTGTAGTCCCCGAGACCGTAGTCGACTGCGGGCAGTCGACTATGGTCTGAGTTTTTTTTTTGATTGGACGGACCAAGTCGATTGAAAAAGTCGAACCAGTGGGGGCACGCTGAGTGCACCCACTGGGTGTAGTCCCCGAGACTATTGTCAAATGTTTGATTCGGCAGTAGTCTTAGAACTACTTTATTGCTCGGAAGCAACCAATCTTTGTGTCTGCCGATTGACTATCTTCTGAACACAGAAATCTTGTGATCTTGGAGCCCGGTTCGCTGACTTGGAGCAGAAGCAAATCCAGCTCAATCTTGATCTGGAGTTGGCTCAGAATAACTTGTAGAAGGCTAAGGATGACGCTGCTGGTAAGGAAAGCTTGTCGACTGGTTCTCTTGCCATCTTTTCTCCTCCTTTTTCTGATTCGAATGTTACTCTTTCTAGAAACAATGAGACAGGCTTTGGAGAAGAAGGACCTTGACCTTGCGGCTGCGAAGAAAACATCAGAAGAAAAAACGGCACTTGCTGACCAAAAGATGGCCTCAGTCGGAAAGTTGGAGGAAGAGAATACCAAGCTGAAGGCTGCTCTTGATGAAGCCAACAAAGTGGTAACTCGACTGAAGAAGGATAAAGGGACCCTGACTGACATAGTGGAAGACATCACCCGCAAGAGGGACGAGCTAGAGAATTATCTGGGAGGACTCGCCAAAAAATTATTCCTCATGCTTGAAGGTACTCTTCTCTGTCCGATTGATTCGCTTTCGTTGACTCATCATACTACTGTCGACTTATTATTTCTCTGTGAGTGTAGAATTCTGTCAAAACTTCGAGGAAGAGACTGGGCGAGTCGAGATGAGCTTGGACCCCATCAACTCCCCTGTTAAAGATGAAGCTGCCATGAACGTGCTTCGACTGGAGTCTCGCCTTGCCAGCGCCATGGATTACCTTGCTCGACTGAAGGTTGCGGTGTCGCGGATCGACACAGTGCTCTGGCCAAGGGAAACGCTCCAAAATGACCTCGAGTCTTTGATGACTCGACTCAATGAGATTCCTGGTCGAGTGCAGGAATGGAAGAAGTCCTCTGCTCGATGCGGAGCTGACGTAGCTATGTCCCTGGTTCGTGTTCATTGCAAGGAAGCCAGAGAAGAGAAGCTAGCGGAAATCAAGGTTGCCAATACCAAGAAACTTGACTTCCAGTCCTTCATGGAGACTTTTATTGCTGCTGCTACTCGAATTGCAGATGGAATCGACCTGGATGAGTTCGTCGAGCCTGCCAGCCCTCCTGCGGAGTGAACAAAACTTTTATGATCCGATTCAATTTGCCTCGGTATGCCGAGTGATTCTGTAACCATTAAACTCCTTCGGGCCTGATGCCCGAGTACTTTAATCTGCGGTCCGGAATCTCATGGGATTCGTCTGAACTTAGTTTTCCCTGAAATATGCTTGTTTTTATTTACGAGTGGAACTTGTATCTTCACTCGGAACAGACTTTTGTTCTTGTGATGCAATTCTGAGGAGAGGATCGCGGATGACCTGCACCTCGTCATCCTTACAGATCAGGATAGAGCACACATTGTACTTGTGGCGTAGCTTTGAAGAGAAGGTCGCAGTCGACCTGCACCTCGTCGTCCTTGCGGATCGGGATGGAGCGTGTTTTAAACTTAGGCGAGTACAGGACCGCAGCTAAGCCCCCGAGTGAGAGGGTTGCTCATCACTCGGTAGGATTTTTTAAACTTAGGCGAGTACAGGACTGCAGCTAAGCCCCCGAGTGAGAGGGTTGCTCATCACTCGGTAGGATTTTACAAACTTAGGCGAGTACAGGACTGCAGCTAAGCCCCCGAGTGAGAGGATTGCTCATCACTCGGTAGGATTTTACAAACTTAGGCGAAACGGATTCGCGGCTAAGCCTCCGAGTGAGAGGGTTGCTCATCACTCGGTAGGATTTTACAAACTTAGGCGAATCGGATTCGCGGCTAAGCCTCCGAGTGAGAGGGTTGCTCATCACTCGGTAGGATTTTTTTTAAACTTAGGCGAGTACAGGACTGCAGCTAAGCCCCCGAGTGAGAGGGTTGCTCATCACTCGGTAGGATTTTTTTAAACTTAGGCGAATCGGATTCGCGGCTAAGCCACCCACTGGGCGATTTTGGACACGTGTATTAGTAACAACAATCATTTAGGAGACTGTAAAACCATGTCTTTGATAAATGAACTGACAGGTACTCCTTATTACATCTCATCAGTCTGAACACTTAAGTATAAAAATAGCGGATTAGCTCCGCATTCCAAGCGCGTGGCTCATCTTTATTATGCTCCACATTGTAGAGGTGATACGCTCCGTTGTGGAGCACCTTGGTGATGATGAAGGGACCTTCCCAACCGGGGGCAAGTTTGTGAGGCCGTTGCAGGTCCACTCAGAGCATAAGGTCCCCTTCCTGAAATGCTCGACCCTTCACATTTCTGGCATATAATCGACGAAGGTCTTGCTGATAAATGGTCGATCGGATCAAGGCCATCTCTCTTTATTCTTCCAGAAGATCAACAGCGTCTTCTCGAGCCCGTTCTGCTTCGGCTTCTAAAAAAAGTTCTACTCGGGGTGCATTGTGAAGCAAGTCACTCGGCAGCACAGCCTCAGCCCCATAGACCATGAAGAAGTGGGTTCGACCGGTCGACCGATTTGGCGTTGTTCTTAATCCCCAAAGGACTGATGGTAACTCATCTACCCAAGCGCCAGCTGCATGCTTGAGGTCGCGCATCAATCGAGGTTTCATCCCTTTGAGAATCAAACCGTTCGCTCTTTCTGCTTGTCCATTCGACTGAGGGTGGGCGACTGAAGCATAGTCAACCCGAGTACCTTGGGAAGCGTAGAAAGCTCGGAACTCATCTGAATCAAAGTTTGACCCATTATCCGTGATGATGCTGTGCGGAACTCCATATCTAAACGTTAACCCTCTGATGAAGCTGACAGCAGTACTTGCTTCCAGGCTTTTGATAGGTTTAGCTTCAATCCATTTAGTGAACTTGTCGACTGCTACAAGCACATGGGTGAAGCCACTCCTGCCAGTCCTCAAAGGTCCGACCATATCTAATCCCCAAACAGCGAATGGCCAGACGAGTGGAATGGTCTTCAAGGCTGAAGCGGGTTTGTGGGTCATGTTGGAGTAGAACTGACAGCCCTCACACTTGTCGATTATTTCCTTTGCCATCTCATTTGCCCGTGGCCAATAAAACCCTGCTCGATATGCCTTGGCCACGATGGCCCGAGAAGACGCATGGTGACCACAGGTTCCCGAGTGGATATCATTGAGGATTATTCGGCCTTCTTCTGGAGTGATGCATTTCTGAACGACCCTAGTAACACTCTCTCTATAGAGTTGTCCACCCATTACTGTGAAGGCTTTGGATCGACGGACAATCTGGCGAGCCTCTTCTTCATCCTCTGGAAGCTCTTTCCTGAGAATATATGCGATATACGGCACTGTCCAATTGGGAATAACAATCAAAACCTCCATGATTAAGTCGACCACAGCTGGGATTTCAACTTCAGTCGGATCAGTGGAACTTTTAGGCTGCGGGGGCTCTTCAGTGAAGGGATCTTCTTGAACTGAAGGTGCGTGAATATGCTCCAAAAACACATTGCTGGGAATAGGCTCCCGCTTGGAACCTATTTTCGCCAAGTCATCCGCTGCTTGATTCTTCAGACAGGGTATATGGTGGAGCTCCAGCCCTTCAAACTTCTTTTCTAGCTTTCTTACTGCATTGCAATAGCCAGTCATTGCTGGGCTCCTGATATCCCACTCTTTCATCACTTGATTAACCACTAAATCTGAGTCACCGTAAACCATCAGGCGATGGACACCGAGTGAAATGGCCATACGCAACCCGTATAGAAGCGCCTCATATTCAGCTTCATTGTTGGAGGAATCAAAGTGAATCTGGAGAACATATCTGAGGTTGTTGCCTCGTGGAGATATCAAGACTACCCCAGCGCCTGAACCATTCAACATCTTGGACCCGTCGAAGAAAATAGTCCAATGTTCCGACTGTATCTGAGTCGGTAGCTGTTGTTCAATCCACTCGACGAGGAAATCTGCTATTGCTTTAGACTTGATCGCTTTCTTCGCCTCAAACCTGATATCCAGCGGGAGGAGTTCAATCGCCCATTTTGCCACTCGACCAGTTGCATCTCTGTTGTTCAAAATCTCTGACAAGGGAGCGTCGCTAATGACCGTAATCGAATGATCTAAGAAGTAATGTGCAACCTTCTTTGTGGTCAAGTAAATTCCATAGACAAGCTTTTGATAATGTGGATATTTCTGCTTGGATGGGGTTAAGACTTCAGAAATATAGTACACTGGGCGTCGGACCTTGTAGGTTTTACCTTCTTCTTCTTGCTCGACCGTGAGTACTGTACTGACAACCTGTCCTGTGGCTGCTATATAAAGCAGTAAAGGCTCTTTGATGATTGGAGCAGCAAGCACTGGCCGGGTGGAAAGCAGGGCTTTGAGCTCTGCAAACGCTGCGTCAGCTTCAGGAGTCCACTCGAACTTATCAGATTTCTTCATCAGTCGGTAAAGAGGCAGTGCCTTTTCACCGAGACGAGAGATGAATCGACTCAAAGCGGCCAAACAACCAGTAAGCTTCTGAACGTCATGTACATGCACAGGGCGTTTCATTCGGAGGATTGCACCAACTTTCTCTGGGTTTGCTTCGATCCCACGTTCGGAAATGAGGAAACCGAGTAACTTTCCACCTGGAACTCCAAATGTACACTTCGACGGATTAAGCTTGATATCATATCTTCTCAAATTGGCAAAGATTTCAGCAAGGTCAGTCAGCAGGTCGGAACCTTTACGCGACTTAACCACGATGTCATCCATGTATGCTTCCACATTCCGACTGATTTGAGTTAGCAGGCACTTCTGTATCATGTGCATGAATGTAGCACCAGCATTCTTGAGACCAAAGGGCATGGTGACATAGCAAAAGCACCCGAATGGGGTGATAAAAGCTGTTTTTATTTCATCAGGTCCATACAGTCGGATCTGATGGTACCCGGAATATGCATCCAGGAAGGACAATCGCTCACATCCCGCAGTCGAGTCGACTATCTGATCGATGCGGGGGAGAGGAAAATGATCTTTCGGGCAGGCCCGATTGATATGCTTGAAATCAATGCACATACGAAGTGAATCATCCTTCTTGGGAACCATGACAACATTGGCGAGCCACTCGGAGTGGTAAATTTCGCGGATGAACTCAGCCGCCAGAAGCCGAGCCACCTCTTTGCCGATTGCCTTTCTCTTCTCCACAGCGGACCGACGGAGATGCTCTTTAACGGGTTTTGCCTTTGGATCGACTCGCAAACGGTGCTCAGCCAGTCCCCTGGGTACACCCGGCATGTCAGACGGCTTCCATGCGAAGATGTCCCAGTTCTCACGGAGGAACTGGATGAGCGCTTCTTCCTATTTGCTGTCGAGTGTTGTCGAGATATGAGCCGGAGCAGCATTGGGATCGGTCGGGTGAATGTTAACAGGCTTTGTTTCACCGGATGACTGAAATGCAGACTCTGAGGCAGGCTTCTTAGTACGCAACAAATCACTCGGATCTGCCGTCTTCTTATATTCTTCCATTTCTGCTGCTGCCATCTGTTCATCGGCTATCACAGAGCCCTTCTGGAGGCACTCTTCTACTCGTTGCCGATTGCCAGTGACTGTGATCACGCCTCTGGGGCCAAGCATCTTCAGCTTGAGGTACACGTAACACGGTCGAGCCATGAAACGGGCATATGCAGTTCTGCCCAGAATAGCATGATAGGCACTGTGAAAATCCACAACTTCGAATGTCAACTTCTCCTTACGGTAATTCTTGGAATCACTGAAAACCATGTCAAGAGTGATCTGACCGAGTGAATCAGCTTTCTTTCCTGGAATGACACCGTGGAATCGCATATTGCTCTCACTGAGCTTGGACATCGGAATGCCCATCCCACGAAGGGTCTCAGCATACAAAATGTTCAAGCCGCTGCCACCATCCATCAAGACTTTGGTCAGTCGGGTGCCCCCAACGACTGGGTCGACCACCAATGCTTGCCTCCCGGGGGTGGCAACGTGCGGTGGGTGGTCAGATTGGTCGAATGTAATGGGAGTCTTTGACCATTTCAAATATGTCGTCGTTGCCGGAGCAACCATGTTTACCTCTCTGTTGATGACTTTCAGTCGACTTTTGCTTTCAATGTCAGCAAAAATCACCAAAGTGGAATTGACGTTAGGGAAACTGTCATCATCTTCTTCCTTGTCACCATCCTTGTCAGACTCTTTTTCCCTTTCATTGGGTTGTTTCTCTCGGAACTGCTGGATCAGGAGCCGACATTGCCGAGTGGTATGTTTGGGATAAATCAGATTACCCTCTTCATCCTTCTTGGTGTGAATGTGACACGGCAAGTCCAACACATCATTCCCTGCTTGATCTTTCACCTTCTTGGGGATCCAGGGCCCTTTGGGCTTCCCCTTGAATTTTCCTTGAGTTACAACTGCAGCTTCACCAGGACCTGCTGGCTCGGCTTTGCGTTTCTGCTTCCGACCTCCTCTGATGTCTTGGGCGACTGGTTTGCCCTTTCCACTGCGGAGTCGATCCTCTTCTTCACCATTTGCGTACCGAGTGGCTATTTCCAACATTCGGGTCAGAGACATATCTCCTGTCCGACCGAATTTCAGGTTAAGCTCCCGATACCGAACGCCCTCCTTGAAGGCACAAACTGCTTGGTGTTGGGATACATTTTCTACTGTGTGGTGTAAAGTGGTCCATCTTTGGATGTAATCCCTCAGAGTTTCATTCGGCTTCTATACACAATGTTGCAATTCTATCAACCCTGCAGGTCGTTTGCATGTGCCCTCGAATGTCCTGACAAACACTCGGGTTAACTCTTCCTAGCTGAATATACTGCCTGCAGCCAACTGATTCAGCCATGCTCTGGCCGATCCTTCCAACATGAGAGGAAGATGTTTCATAGCTACCTCATCATTTCCACCACCGATCTGAACAGCCACTCGGTAATCTTCCAGCCAAGTGTCAGGCTTTGACTCACCGGTGAACTTACTAACCCCAGTCACCAACCTGAAGTTGCGGGGGGGGGGGGATCTCAGCAGCTCTGATGGCTCTGCTAAAACACTCGGGACCCGAAACATGTATTCTGCTTCCACTCGGGCGATCTCTGTCTTGCCCTTCTCTGTGTGCTCGGTTCCTGTCGACCAAACCTTGCACCAAAATTGACCTCACATCAAACCCTGGCTCTCTTGGGTCGACTGGCATCCTCCGCTCTCCGCTGTACGGGCACCTGTCATCATAATGCCAGGGCACATATGATCCGCCTCTCAGAGGGGGTGTAGGCGCTCGACGGCGGTCATTACGGCCGAGCCGATGATCGTACTGCTCGTGGTTCCGACCCAAGTACTGACCTTGGCTATGCCCCCGTCCCTCACGCCGCGGAGGCGATCTTGGGCTATGAGCCGATTGAACTGTGTCAGCCACCACAGATCTGTTATGGATTCTGTTACGCGACTGAGATACTGCAGTGTTTTGCTCTCCTGCTGCCCGGAGCAGAGCCCGGATCTGCATCAAACCTCGTCCAGCTTCCGACTGGGATGGCTGGATGGACTCTGCTATACGAGTTGCAGCCGTAAGATTCTGAATAGGAGTGCGGTATACCTGAGGTTCAGGCGGGAACAATTGCCGCCGTCGACTGGACTCAGGAATCTGCTGCCGAGCATGTTCGTCGAGTGCATGCTGAAGATTCTCCAGTCGAGTGCATTCAGCCAAAGTGGCCAAGCGCGCTACCTCCAAGGCCTGAGCCTCAGAGGTCTCTCTGACGATGGGCATGTGGACTGCTTCCTCATTGCGGCAGTGAAGTTCCTCCCTCCGCTGTGAAGAGAGGGTTTCGGGGTGGTATTCCTCGTGAACGTGCGACGGATCGCCACCGCCGTCGCCGCCTCCATTGCGACGCATGCCAGGTGGGCTACGCGGCGTGTCGACCATCAGGACCTCCACCGCAGGATCGCTGCTGTCACACTCGGACAGTGTCTCGACGGAGCCAGTCGGCAGATCGAACAGGCCGTAGAGAGATTCATCAGGCTCGATTGCCGTGACTTGAGGGGTGGCCGAATGACGTGCCACCGCATGCTTCACCCACCGCTGAAGCCGCGATCGACCGGATCGCTTGCGACGACGAATAGCGGGGAACGAAGACGCCGCAGGAGCCGACCGGTATTGGGACGACGGCTGCCGCAGAAGGACGCCGCGGACATAGGCGCGAAAGTGCGTCGCCCCGCGGACGAGGAATGTCTCGACGTCGAGGGGGGCCTCCTGGAGCCAGGCAGAGTCGTCGGCGATGAAGATGAGCGCGCCGAGACAGATCTCGTCGGCGATGATGATGGGAATCGGAAAAAATCGCAACCTCACCGGAAAGTCGCTAAGACACCTGCCCCACGGTGGGCGCCAACTGTCGTGGTTCTAAGTCTGACAGTAGAATAGGGGGTAAGTATGAGGAGGCAAGATCCTAGCTACGGTGAGGTTGTGCACGCAAGATTTACGAGTTCAGGCCCTTCTCGGAGGAAGTAACAGCCCTACGTCTCGGTGCCCGGGGGCTCGGTCGATTGGATTATGCGTGAAGTTACATGGGGTGCGAACCCTTGTGCCAGTGGAGGGGGGTGGCTTATATAGAGTGCGCCAAGACCCCAGCCAGCCCACGTTACAAGGGGTTCAATGTACATAAAGATAGGACGTTACTGATAACGCCAGCAATAAAGGCAAATAAATGATCATTAAGACCATGGAGTGAACGCCTGACCGTTGCCATCCTGAATGACCTTAGATCTTCTGTACTCCGAGTGGTTTCTAGTATGGTCGAATGATTATACCCTGGTCGAATGGAATTGGGTTATCCAAGTGAACTGTTGGTCGAGTGGGTTGCACCCTGTGGTGATTTCAGTCGGTAGATGATGCTATCCTTTGAATGCCCTTGGCTTTAGAGCAGTGTCCTCGAGAAGGGTGTCTAGGTCAGGCCTATTACCCTACCCTAGGTACATGTCATCGTCAGTCGCAGCCGGTCTCCGAGAATCGGGTGCTCAACAGGCGGGGGGGAGGCACGCCTCTCCTTGCGCGGGGGAGGCGGTCGATTGTCCCGCCGTTCCACTGCTCGAGGGCGGCCGTCTTGGTCGCGCTCGATGGTGATGCGTGTGCGGACGTGGCTAACAGTCGGCTCTCGATATCCTCGGTCGCGGGCGCCGGCTGTCGGCGTCCGGGAGGTCGCGCCGTGTTCTCGGCGAGGGGGAAGGTTCTCATCCTGCAAGCCGGGTTCCACTACGCGGCAGCCGGCTTCTTGCTGCACAGCGGCCGCATCGATGAACTGCTGGACGCGCTCCGTCATGCAGCGACGCTCGTCGCCCTCCAGGCGGTCCAGCTCGTCTGCTGCCGCCTGGGCAGCGTGTAAGTTATCCATTGGCGTGGCGTAGACCGGGCGGTCGGCCCCCAACATGCTAGCGATGGCTGCGCCGCGCTGCCGGACTGTGCCCACGCGGCTGGGTTCGCCAGCCGCCGGCGTGCCGCAGACGGCGCGGTTGATCTCGCGGTGGTAGGCCTCGGTGAGGCGTCTCATGGCCGCCAACTTGTTGGCGCTGTTGAGGAGTGCGATACGGCACGCTTCCAGCGTTTCGCCGTTCGCACCAGGCGTTACGGGTGCGGACAGGTCCCGCATTGCCGCCTGCAACGGGTCCCGACCGGCCTGGTCAGAGGCTCCGTCGTCGCTGATGACCAGCACCTCGGTGACGGTGCTGGTGCTAGCGCTGTCGTCTGCAGCAGGGAGCGGGTCGTCGAAGATCACCACGTCACCGGGGAAGGCATCAGAAAGCGCGACGTCGGCGTCAATGACCATGTCGACGAATGGGTCGGTGGAGCCAACGGACTCCAGGTCGGAGACCGGCTCGTTGGCGATGTGAAGCTCGCCGAGGGATTCGACGAGGCAGCTCTCGGGGCTGGCTGCGCCTGCGACGAGTGCGGGCTCGTCGGAGAGGCGGATTCCACCAATGAGATCATCGAGGCTGCTTGCGGCGCAAGCAGATTCCATGCCGCGCAGCGTGTCGGCACAAACGCCATCAGGCGTGCCGGGCTGGCTGTGCTCGCCAGGAAGGAAGAGGGTTCCCATCCAGAATGCGTTTCCAGACGATGGTGCACCTAGCCCCACGGTGAGCGCCAAATGTCGGGGATATCATGCGACATATGCCAGGGGGTGGCTTATCGTGGATGGGGACAAAAGTACGTCGTCGGGCTCTAGAAGCGGGAGTGAGAGAGACCGCATACGCCTGCAAATCTTACCCAGGTTCGGGGCTCTCCTCGGAGATAACACCCCTAATCCTGCTCTACGGGGTCTCCGCATGATGACTATGATCACAAGGTAGCTACAAGCTTGCTCCTTGAGCTGTTTCGGCTAGAGGAGGAAGAAGGGTGAGGCTAGCCCTACTCCTGTCTCTATGTGTGTGCGTGTGAGTGCTGAACTAAAAAGGCTCTCCCCTTTTTCTGCTCTCCCTGCATGGGGAAGCTTGGGGGGTATATATAGGCCTACCCCCCCAAGGGTACAAAGGTAATCCGGCCGGGTGTAGGACCCGACCGTCAGCGTCTCTGGTTGCCGGCTTCTCCGTCGACCGCTGGGGCCCGCCGCCTGGTGGGCCCCGCCGACTATCGCGATCTCAGCCGATAGGTAGGGCCCGCCGCCCGCGGGCCATGTTGACTGCTTTATACTGTAGCCTCGCCCCTGATGACGAAGGCTTCGTCGGGGGGAGCGTGGCTACAGTCCCGCCGCCTGGCGGGCGCTCACTGTAGCCACACCCCGTCACATCTGGTTAATGGCGCACAGACTCCAAGGGAGAGAAGGGCCGCCCGCTAGGAGTCGGCCCTCCCTTGTTGCCGCCTGCTTGAGGTTTGCTGCCTTCTGGTGGCCCGCAGACAGGTAGGACCCGCCGTCTGCGGGCCCTACTGACCGCCCGTCGTGGAAGCATGGCTCCCTCTGACGCTAGTGATGTCACGGATTACGCGGCAGCAGTGCCGCGCTGGGTGGGGGGTGTCCGCCCAGTACGCAGCTCTGTGGCCACGTCCCATCCTGGATTCGGGGGTGGCAGGCTGCACTGTGGCCATCCCTTGTCTTGTCGAGGTGATGCGGCGCTGACCTCGAGGGGACAAGGGACCGCCTCCTAGGAGCCGGCTTCTCTCGCGGCCGCCTTCTGGGGTTTCGCCGCCTTCCAGCAGCCGGCCTCTTGGACCTGTCGGCCCAAGAAGGCGGCCGTGCTTCCAGGAGGCATGAGGGGCGCAGTTGGCCCCGATGTCTTGAAACACCGTGGGGGGCTGATGAGCCTACCCGTGGTCATTTACTCCGACAGAAATGGTCGTAAATCTACGACCATTTGAGACCAATTGGTCGCAAGCTGTTTGGAGGGCTCCAAACCCTAAACTATAACGACCATTTTGGTCAGAAAGGTCGTAATTTCCTTACGCGAAATGGTCATAAAGCAGACAGCACTGGTCCGCTGCCTTATTTCTAGCTGATCACGACCAATATAGATGGTCATAACCTTGTAAGTTGTGGTGGATTGCTATGACTAGGCGCCACCTCATCAGTTTTGCCTATGTGTCATGTCCATGTGCCAATTTTTGCCCTAGATTGTGAAGCAACCTATATTTCTGTTATTCCCAAAATTCCCAAAAAATCTCATAAATTCTTTGGGTCATATCTTCGTCAAATATGTAAAAAACCTTCCTTGTCTAGTTCAAAAATAATTCAACAATATTCATTTTCCTATTCTGTTCAGAACAACACTTTGTGAAGGAAGTGCTATTTATATACTCTTGATTGCCCTCAAAATTTTGGGGCACTCTTTCCTATCCAAATCATTGCCTCATGACAAAATTCAGCTCCATTTGCCCAGTAAATCTTCCTCGGCAAATTTCCAAAGTTATTGTCCAGCTAGAACCTTTGTGAAAGAAGTACTAGCTATGCATATTCTAATGAGTTGAATTTTTGCCACATATTCTATCTGCCCATATAATAGCTCTCCACAAAATTTTAGCCCCATCTATAGATCACCATCCAATCTTTGTTTCTCATAATATTTTAAGTTTGTGAAGCAACTATATTTTATATTGCTTTATAATTGCTGAAATATTATCAGGACATGACCCTGCCCATAGAATCTCCCTCCATCAAATTTTATCTCATTTAATTTAACCATTTTCCCTCAATATTTTTCCCAATTTTCTGTTTAGTGGAGAGCATTTTGAAGGAAGTACCATTTTTATATATCCAAATGGCATGAAATTTATACAGTTCCTTCATATGCACAAATTATCACCCTCCTCCAAATTGCATCTCAATCAAATCATCTATGTGAGCCTAGCTTCAATTTTTACTTTCTGTCCAGATTGGCACATTACAAAGCAAGTGCAATCTATTGCCCTCAAACTTTTTGGTAAATCTTCCATATCCAAATAATTGCCACATGCCAATATTCAGCTCTATTTGCCTAGTAAATATTCCTCAGCAAATTTCCAAAGTTTCTGTTCAGCTAGAAGATTTGTGAAGGAAGTACTAGATAGGAATATCGTAATGAGTTGAATTTTTGCCAAAAATTCTACATGCCAAATTCATAGCTCTACACAAAATTTTAGCTTTGTCTAACAATCCATGTGAGCTCACCATCGAATCTTTGTTTCTGGTAATATTTTCAGTTTGTGAAGCAACTACATTTTATATTGCTTTATAATTGCTGCCAATTTACCAGGACATTACCCTGACCATGTAAACTCCCTACACCAAATTTCAGCACAATCCAATCATCTATGTAAGCCCAGCTTCAATTTCTATTTTTTGTCCAGATTGGCACATTGCAAAGCAAGTGCTATCTAAACATCTCCTATTGTCCTCAAACTTTTTGTGCAATCTTACATATTCAAATCATTGCCACATTCCAATATTCAGCTCCATTTGCCTATTAAATCTTCCTCAGCAAAATTCCAAAGTTTCTATCCAGAGAGAAGCTTTGTGAAGGAAGTACAAGCTAGGATTATCCAAATGGTATCAACTTTTTACAGTGCTTTCCTATGCCCAAATGACCATACTCGACAAAATTTCAGCTCAATCCATTTATCCATTTGAGCCCAGCTTCAACATCCATATTTCTGCCTGATGTGGTACTTTGCAAAGCAAGTGCCATCTAAGCTCCTCCATTTGAGATGAAAATTTGCCAAGACAGTCTCCCTAGTAGACGATCATCCTCAACTAAAACTCAGGCCCATTGGCCATGTGCATTTCCCGTACCGCTAATCAAACACTTGGCTGCTAATTCATGTTTGAGCATAGTTCGGTCTCCTCGTAAGATTCTTTTGTTGTCATTTTCTTCCTAGCACCTACCTGGGGAGTGCCCAACCCACTAGATAGGCCTAGGCCGCCCAGAACGCATGGAAACACCACGATCACGCGGTGACCATGCGGCAGGCATGCGAGTTTACGCGCTTTGGAGTTGGGGCCCTGGGCCACCATCCAAACCTCGACGTATCGCCACCAAACCATGTATTTTTGCTTAAATAGATACTTATGTAACTAGAAATGGTTTTTGGAAAATATAAAGAGCAAACTATAAGGCAGCTGCAGTTCAAATTTGATCTGTTTCCTACTGAATCGGTGAAAATTTATCTTTTTCACGAGAGGTGGATAAAAGCTTTGGACACCCAACCATTTTGTCAATTGTGCATTAAATATGTCCTAGTATTTTATAAAATTAATTTGGTCCAATTTTGCAACAAATATATGGTAGGTCCTTCACAAAAAAACTCGTTTTGGGCACTCGGAAAATGGAAAATGATTTTTTCGTCAAAAGAAAATGAAAACTTCCTTAGGTAACATTGTTTGTCATTCCAAGATGCACCCTTGTGCACAATATTAGATCATTTGAACAAACTATGCCATGAATGTGGCCATAAGATTGATCATTTGGCTTGAAAAGCCATGAATCTCCACACATGATAGCTCATTTCTGAGAACACTTTTTTAAAATAATTTCCATATTACAAGTTTATTATTTTTCCTGGTAACTTGGCCACATATAATGACACAATGCGAAGGTTTTCCAATTTTTTGATTTTTTTTGAATTTTTTATGCCCGTTTCAAAATGCGGTCAAAACGGTGGGCATAACCGTTCCTAGCTAGTTGTTGAATCTTCAAAAACTTTTTGTGTTTCTCTAATTAAATAGATACCCATGTACCTAGAAATGATTTAAAAAAATAAAGAGCAAACTGTAAGGCAGCTGTAGTTCAAATTTGACCCGCTTCCTGCTGAATCGGCCAAAATTTGTCTTTTTCACGAGAGGTGGATCAAAGCTTTTGACACCCAACCATTTGGTCAATTGTACATTAAATATGTCCTAGTATTTTATAAAAATGATTTGGTCCAGTTTTGCAACAAATATATGGTAGGTCCTTCACAAAAAAACTTATTTTGGGCACTCAAAAAATAGAAAATGCATTTTTCGTCCAAAGGAAATGAAAACTTTTTTAGCCAACATTGTTTGCCATTCCAAGATGCACCCTTGCGCACAATATGAGATCATTTGAACAAACTATGCCATTGATGTGGCCATAAGATTGATCATTTGGCTTGAAAGCCATGAATCTTCACAGATTATAGCTCATTTATGAGAACACTTTTTTGAAATAATTGCCGTATTACAAGTTTGTTATTTTTCCTGGTAACTTGGTCACATATAATGACACAATGCAATGGTTTTCCAATTTTTTTTATTTTTCATGCCCGTTTCAAAATATGGTCAAAACTGCGGGCATGACAATTCCTAGCTAGTGGTTGAATATTGGAAAACTTTTGGTGTTTCTCTAATTAAATAGATACTTATGAACCTAGAAATTATTTTTGGAAAAAATAAAGAGAAAACTATGAGGCAACTGCAGTTCAAATTTGACCCGCTTCCTGTTGAATCGGCCGAAATTTGTTTTTTTCATGAGAGGTGGACCAAAGCTTTTGAAACCCAACCATTTGGTCAATTGTGCATTAAATATGTCCTAGTATTTTATAAAAATGATCTGGTCCAATTTTGCAACAAATATATGGTAGGTCCTTCACAAAAGAACTCATTTTGGGCACTCGAAAAATAGAAAATGCATTTTTCGTCCAAAGGAAATGAAAACTTTCTTAGCCAACATTGTTTTCCATTCCAAGATGCACCCTTGTGCACAATATGAGATCATTTGAACAAACTATGCCATTGATGTGGCCATAAGATTGATCATTTGGCTTGAAA
Organism: Thinopyrum elongatum; assembly: GCA_011799875.1. Taxonomy (NCBI): domain Eukaryota; kingdom Viridiplantae; phylum Streptophyta; class Magnoliopsida; order Poales; family Poaceae; genus Thinopyrum; species Thinopyrum elongatum. The sequence continues at coordinate 311,271,270 of CM022297.1, forward strand.
GCCATGAATCTTCACAGATGATAGCTCATTTCTGAGAACACTTTTTTGAAATAATTGCCGTATTACAAGTTTGTTATTTTTCTTGGTAACTTGGTCACATATAATGACACAATGCGAAGGTTTTCCAATTTTTTGATTTTTTTTAAATTTTCATGCCTGTTTCAAAATGCGGTAAAAACTGCGGGCATGACAGTTCCTAGCTAGTGGTTGAATATTAGAGTTTTTTTGGTGTTTCTCTAATTAAATAGACATATTTGAACCGAAACATGATTTCTGGAAAAAATAAAGAGCAAGCTATGAGGTAGCTGCAGTTCAAATTTGACCCGCTTCCAACTGAATCGATGGAAATTGTCTTTTTCACGAGAGGTGGATCGAAACATTTGACACCCAACCATTTGGTCAATTGTGCATTAAATATGTCCTAGTATTTTAGAAAAATGAGTTGGTCCAATTTTGCAACAAATATATGGTAGGTCCTTCACAAAAAAAAACTCATTTTGGGCAATGGAAAATGAATTTTTCATCCAAAGAAAATGAAAACTTTCTTATGCCAGCTATCTTGGAATTATTTCTTATTCCAAGATGCAAACTTGTGCAAAATATAATCTCATTTGACCAAACTATTCCAAGATGCAAACTTATGCAAATATATTCTTTTTTTTGAATTTCTCAGGTCACAAAATAGCTGACATGATTTTAAAACGTAATTTTTAGTCAACTACGACCAATTTAGATGGTCATAACAACGTACTGCATTCTGATTGGTCCGTAGACGTCTCACGCGGATCGTGCATCAAACACCGTCGGATGCTTGCCGATCCAACCGCAGCCCTCAATCCTTCCACACGAACCCTAGCTCTATCCTCGTGGTAATTTTTCAACCACCCCCCCCCCCGCCTCCTTTCTTTCCCGCCGAACCGCTCGAACCCCTCTCTCTTCCTCTCCCTAGGCGGCCACTCTACTCTCGCACCCAACCCTAGCTCTCGATGATGCGCCGCTGCCCACCGTCTTCCCCCACAGTCTGCCTGCTCTGCCACCGCCCCCACCCTCTCCCCCCATCACCTTCTCACCCCCACACAGAAGGGCGCATCGCGGATCCGCAGATCCCCCACAGCCGCCACCCCCAACCCTTTCCCTCCCTCTCGATCCGCCCCTGCTCTCCTCAGCCCGCCTCGGCCTCGCCGGAGAGGGAGGCGTCGCCCCCGAGCGCCCGCGGCTGGCTTGCTCACCGGCGCGCGCGGCGCTCCATCGAGCTGGCCGGACCGCGGCGCGCGCGTGGCCTGCCTAGGGTCTCCGGCCACCAGGACGGCGACGACGGCGCCAACGCGAGCCTCGGAGGCCGTCGTCCACCTCATGCTGCAGGTCGGGGTCGTCGTCTTCCCGAGAGAACTCCCTGCTGCTTCCATGGAGAAGTCGATCGACCGGCAGCGCGTGCTCCTCGCACACCTGCTCCCCTCCTCCTCCGACCAGACCCAGCTTTCTGTGAGATCTCGTCCTCCTGCTATCCCCCTCCTCTTCCTCTTCCCACAAGAGCCTGACGAGCTGACTGATTTCCCTCTCTTGTACAGCGTTGCTGCACGCCGCAGACCACGCTGAGGAGGTGATGGCCGCACCAAATAGACAACGCTCAGGGTAATCTTTTTCTCCATGAATCCCTCTCTTGTATGTCTAGTGTTCCTGTATGTGAGTGTGGAGCTTGTGTTGTTGGTGAATTTCTGCCAAGTACTCTTGTACTTGAGTTTACAGTAGCAATTGGAGCAGAGTACTGTTGTACTTCACTTCACAGTACCAATTTCTGCAAAGTACTCTGGTACATCAGTTGTAATTTTCACTAGTTACTAATTGAGTCACAGTTCATTTTTGGTACATGGCATGATCTGTACTCAGTAGATATGCATGTTAATTAGTAATTAGGTATTGCCACATCAGTGAAATTTAGTCCGACATATAATTTTTTTGGTTCAGATATGGTATAGCAATGTTCCTCATACAAAGCTGGTGGAGTACAAGGGGCACCAGAACTGGGTTAATGTCTCCGGGGAGCACCTGGTCCGTCCTCCATTATGCTAGCTTGCACGTTCCCGTTCCATTTGCATCAGGTCATATATAGTATTGCTAAGTAGCTGTTGTTAGGGACAGTGATACATGGACTTCAATTAAGGTTTCAGATTAGTATTATGCTACTGCTGATGTGTTATTTATAGCTATAGTTTGACACTATTAATTAGGCTTGTTGGACATGTCATGGTACAAGCCTTTGTCTTTTTTTGGCATCAACAAATGTTTATCTACTGTAAAATACTATTAATTAGGCTTGCTTCCTTCTGTTAGTGCATCTACTGTTAATTACACTTCAAATGTAGTGTAGATTACAATTGTAATTCAACAGTAAGTGTACTGTAAAACTTACTGCATTTTCAACCACAATTTACACTGTAGAAATACTGTAATTCTATTGCAAATTACACTGTAAATGTATTTGTAAATTGCATTGTAACACGATAGTAAAAATTGTAAAATCTTACTACTGTAATTAAACTAATGATTTACACTGTTGTAGTTTACACTGTAACTCCACTGTAAAACTGTAATATACTAGTGTAATTCAACTGATTTACTACTCCTGCTGCCCATTTTTTGTTTCCTTCCTGGACATTTCTTGGTTCAAGTGTTGCTGCTACTGTTTACTACTCCCGCTGTAAAGAAATATAAGGGCATCTAGATCAGTACTTTAGTGATCTTAATGCTCTTATATTTCTTTACAAAGGGAGTACATGGAATTATTGCTAGCTATATATATACCTGCTGCTCATTGATGCTCTTGTGGTGTTCTCGTGGGCTTCTGATGGTAATTTTGCTTCTTTGATGGTGTTCTCGACGTGTTGATCCATTGCTCGGGCTAGCTTCTAGATGGTGTGTCTTTGGTGTTAGTTAATCTAATCCTTCTTTTCTGATGGGAGTCCAGTTCAATCTAATACTTTTTTTTTCTGATGGTAGTCCAGTTCAATCTAATTTGCCATTATTTGTGTTGTTTGCTTCCTTTGGTCATGTGTGGTTATACAGTTATGTGCCCCCATGGCTTGAAATGCATTGAATTGTGGACGTGTGTTTGATATCCGTCACACATCCCTTTTCCTCATATGGATTTGCTCTGTTGTACCAAAAATGTTATCTACTCATATATGCTTGTAGTGAAGGATATAGTTATTAATTAACCAGTTCTTATCTTTAGCATTTGTTGTGCTTCCTAGGGCCGCACATCTCTACTTTTATGTATAATCCACACTGATCTTTATTGTTTGATAGCCTGGAAGAAGTTTTGATGTAGTTTTTTTAATCATGTAGGTGTTACTTTGGATGACAAATGTGTTTAGATCATCCACCTCCTCAGCGACGCTGACCAAATCAGATCATCATCAACACTATCATCATCAGCCCCCATTCCCTTTATTCTCTCCTGCCTTGTGATGTTAGTCTCTGTGCACTTACTAGTATTGTTAGATGTTGCTGGTTGAATGGTCCTACGTCGCTGCATATGCATCATTTTCTACCTCTCAGCCCCCTCGTAGCTAGGCTCGATCGGATGGTCCAACGTCACCGATTTTTTTTATATTGTTAGAGGTAAAGCTACTTCATGGAGTCGAATCTTGTACTTGGTTCAAACAAGAAATAAAGGGGGGAAATTTAGTATGTACATCGGACTTGGTACAAACAGGAAAGAATGGGGGTGAAAGTAGTACAGACTGATCATCCAACCGGTCTCTTGGTCGAAAAGGGAAATATAGGGGAAACGTTGTACACAGTGGTATGACCAGGACTAGATTTGCTATCCACACATAGGAATAGGTGGCTAGAGTGAACAAAAATGGGACCAACCCAGATATGTTTCTTGGATGTTTGTTTCTCGGGGCAACAAACTCTGAATCACCACTTTATGCCCCAGTTTAGGTACATGGTGCTGGACTGCTGGTGCACCCACTGTCCCATGCCCTTATAGCAAATATTTTGTTGTTCTTAATCTAATGCCCCTGGTAAAATGAAGCCATGCCACTGTTATAAGCCATGTTGTTTCAGACTATGACTGTTTAACTGGAATGTCAGAATGGAACCGTTGGTTCATTTCGGTGGAACTGCACAAAGGGAGATCTATGTTCCAATCTTCATCCTCCATATTGGCACCATAACCTTCCTTTAGGTAAGAATGATATTTAATGCATGTGTTCACCTCTATTTTGCGACTGCCATGAGAAAATAATGCTATTGTTTACTAGTACACTTGTACTCCCTCACTGACAAAACCAATTCTGAAATAGAAGGCCAATCATGTACTTGGTTTCACCAACTGGTGAGGATAAAGAGAAACAGAGCATGAAGAGGAAGATGAAGAAGAAGAAGAAGGAGGAAATGAAGAAGATCACACGATGGTACCGTCCTATGTTATCCTGACATCTTGCTAGTGGTATTGTATTGTTGTGTTGCTACTAGTCTTACTTGGAAGACTAGCAAGATGCCCGTGCGTTGCACGTAACATCAAGATGCATTTGTATGAGTAGTTTATCTTGTGAGAGAAAAGGATGAACGAGGGAAGGCCTTATTTGCAAATGTGGAGAGGGGTGTGGGTATATTTTTGCAAAATTGCCATAGTTTCCTTCCTATCCGTCAGATATAAATCGGACGGCCTATATTGCAGGATGGCAGGAACACCATCATCACCAACTCTGTTTTTATAAGAGTAGAGAAGTAGAGATAGATAGAGAAATGCAGCAGAGTAGTACTGGATTCTGGATGCATGTGTGACCCAGCTCTACACGATCAACAGTGCCAAGGTGATCTTGCTGAAACCGAGGCCTCAGTCGAGGCCATTCAAGGGCTTCGGCAACGTCTCCCTTACATGTGAGACAATCCTCCAGGAGCCCTTCCACTTCTGCTGTCTCTCCTGTAAGGTCACTTAATTAATTAGGAGTACTTAAGTAGCACCAATTTATTGCTGCCTAATTTTCCTGTCGGAGTTAAACAAATCTTTAGTAGCACCCTATGCTGAATCATGTATGTGTGTATGTGTGTCTGTGGAGGTAAATCATGTGGTGGAGCAGGGAGAGAATCTTGGTAGTGTCATGACATAATAATGCTATTGTTTTGCATGTCAATGTATTGCCACTGGTTCAATGAGGCAATGTTTTGCGTATTGTCCATCATGAATTTGATGCTAATGTTAAAGTAATATGCTAATGTCTTTCTATCCTTTCTCACTAAGCTAATGAAGGTTTCACCTTGTTCCTACTTGTGCAAACAGGGATCATGTTGTGTCAATCGTACATTTTAGTGGAACTGCACGAGAGAATACAATGAACTGTATCCCAGCCAATGCTTTAACTCTGCTGGAAGTTCTTGATAATCTATCGATATAATCTCACCACTGGTAAACAAGAGTGATGTCAACCATACATTTGAAGTGCACAAAAATATATACTATTGAATGATTCCAGTGAGCGCTTTATCATCTCTTCTGGGACTACTTAAATAAGGTTTTTTTGCTCAGGTTGGTACCAGCCTAAGGCCTTCATCCATATTAGTTTGCTATCATCTCTATTTGTATCATGCTACTGTGTTGCTACTGTCATGATAAACTCCTTTATCTTTGCACGTTAAAGTTTTGCAACCTATGATACATGGCAATGCTTTGAGTGTTGAGCTAATTGGCACTGATTAAATAAACTAATACCTCTCTTTAAGCAAGACTACTATGTTGCTAACTTTACCCATTAAGATAATGAGGGTGCTTCTATTTGTTAGTGTATGTTTCATCAACTAGTCCCACTATTACAGTAATCTCACTCTCTCAATATATGTGCCAACAGGGATGCTCGATTTTGGTGGAACTGCACAAAAACTTTGTTTGATTCATTGCCTCGACTGCTTCCTTCCTTTCCTGTCAGTCGCTTATCTCGGCTTCCAGTAAAAGGAAATAGTATTTGATATGCTACCTCACACAGGTTGGTACCGGTCTTTACCCTGATTATTGTGCTTGTCATATGTATTGGTAATTTGGTATTGTGCTACTGTTTGCTGATTTCATAAAGGAGTAACTTGGAGCCTAAACTCGCAGGAAAATCATTACATTGGGCGATTTCAGTAGAACTACACAAAAAGATCAGATGGAGAGATACTTATGCTGCTGCTATGTACTCCAAAGTTCACTCAGACAAGCATCGATGTTGACAAGAAGAAGTGCCAGAGTGAATGCCAACAATATTGCTTGGCGCATAGCCCAGAAAATCGCAGTCCAGTCTTTGGTCCCAACTTGTGCCTTTTGGTTATCGGCACATATGGTAGTGAACTGTATGGCATGGAGTCTAAAGATTCCAGACAAGTTGGTTGACGCGTATATTCATCTGGCACTTAATTAGTCTGCACGCCAGGGATGCTCCATTTCAGTTGAACTACACAAAAAATTTGGGTGGTTCATTTTATCGACCGCCTCCTTTCTTGTCTGCAATGTAGAATTTTGGCGAGCTACAGGACCAAGATGAGCCAGTAAACTAGTTGGATGAAAGTAGTGGCCAAGTTGCTCAAACCTCCCTCGGCATCGAGGCCACTATCTCGAGGATAAACCTACAAGCAAAGTTCAGATTGTCTGTGCTGCCTCTTATGTACTCGAAAGTTTACTCGTACAAGCATTAATTTTAGCAAGAAGTACCACTGAGTGAACACCATTTACCAGTCTGTACCCTAGGTAATTAAAGTTTGTCCATGGATGATATTGGCTGTGATCTCAATCATTTGGATGCATAAACATGCTGAACATGTGTATATCTGAATCTTTTTGTGAATTATCTATGAATATTGTCTTGTGATCTATCAATCATTTGGATGCATAGACATGCTGAACTTGTGTATATATGAATCTTTTGAGTTGTTGATTGTGAATGTTGGCTATGAATATGAACGTGTCCTGTGAACCTGAGTTTGATACGAATGTTTACCTTTTCTGCTGTACTTGTGTGTGAACTTGTTAGAATGTCTACTATGGGATTGTGACGTGTGAGTGTCAACGGCACACCTTCTTCCCGAGAAGAATTGCACCTGCTTGTTAGGGTAGCAACGGCGCATCAGCTCTTTTTTATCTTTTTGCTCTGTCTTCCCCCTCCCCCGCTCAACCCCTGTCGTAATGTTTTCGGCCTCAAAACAAACATAGTACTGCGTTGTTTTTGGGCCTTGATGAAAAATCAAGTGCTGCTTTTTGTAGGTTGGCCCGCCCAGCAAATGGGCTGCTGGCCCACCACGGACTAGGAGGCCAAAAATACAAGTTGTATGGTGCAGAGGCAAGTAAAAAAAATGCCATCAAGAGCCATCCACTGAAAAAAAAATCATGTCTGATGTGCTTCTTCAGTCGCGCCGCCGGCCCCCTCTTTAATCCAGTTCGCTCCATTCCCCAACCGACAGCACGGGACGGAAGTTTATTTCCCCCTCGTGCTACCGGGGGATTGAAGAAGCGCGGCATCGAATCCAACACCGGCGATGGCTGCTTGTCCAAGTGATTTTCAGATAAGAAACTGCATGTTTCAGAGGCAGAGCATTTAAATCAACACGCACTTTTCAAACATGGATAACAGAATGTTGGATTTTTTTCATGATAAAAAATGGAACTAACAACAAGTTAACATCATGCTGATCAACATTCATGTATAGCACATCTTCATATGATGCAAAGTCAAAAAGATATGCTATTTTCAAAATGGCATGACAATGTTGAGTGTGCGAAAAAATGGGTAAACCAGGGACAAAATTTTGGCAAGTGTTAGATATTTTTCAACTGCACCAGTTGGAATCGAACCCGGGCAGTACAGCTTTTGGGTGAGAGGGCTGCAGCCACCGGGCTAGTGCGGTATGTTCGAAAGAATGAAGGCGTCTTCCCCGGCTCCAGTTCTTTCCCGTCCGTGTGCGCTCGCCATGGAGCCGCCGTATGCCATTGTCAACATGCTTAACAAACAAGAGGAATCCGGAGAGGACTGTATGCCGAGAGGCTGACAGTGGGGACCCACCAGGTCCAAGCCGTACGCAAGCAAGTGCCTCATTGGAAAAAAAAGCTTCTCCTAATTGTATACTGATGTTGGGGCCCACGGGTTTGTCAACATAGTCAATAAACGAAATAAATTTCCAACGATGACTGTCATCGGGGATCTTTTTTTAGGGGTATCGGGGATTTTTTTGTTGCGGGAAAGGGGTATCGGCTATCTAGCTGGTATCATTTTTTCCAGAGGGCGAACAAGTATCAGCTAGGGCTAGGTTTTGTTTTTTAACATGCGTAGCCCACGACATACCGAGACAGTGGTTTCAACTTATTTTTTGAGGTCCATCATGTACGTACCAGCCTATGGGCCTCCCAGCGTAGGTTTTACTTTTTCTTAAACATAGGCAGCCCAATGTATTTTTTTTAATAAAACGCAGATCTCTGTTCTATTTATCTATATATAAGAATAATAATGCAGTGTCCAATTTATGTTTTCTCTTCTAACCACATTATATATATTTATATTATTACTATTATCGTATATTTAATAGAGACTTATATATACATTATAAAAACATCCCACGTCTTATTAACTTATAAAAGTAAATGTTTAACAGAAGTTGGCAAGGAAAATCCTGGTTGTTTTTGACTCACAGGCAAGGAAAATCCTGGTGATTGCGTACAAAAGTTTGCGAAGATTTTAAGAACCAATGTAATAATAACGCACTCATTTTTCTTTTGAGCAATAACTTGCTAATTTGTTAATTTTATATATAATAAAATGTGTAGCTCCGGTTTATTTTTTGATATTAATTGCTCCTTCTAACCTAACATTAAATATAGAACAAGCCCAGCTAATTCGTGTATTTCAAGAAAGTGCAAATGGGCTGGGATTTCTTAGAAAATATTAAATGCGCCGCATTGATGCGAAATTATTTGTTCACCCAGCTCAGCAAATGGACTGTAAATTCTAGAAAACATGGATTAAATATATGCCACATTTTCGCAGGCTGAAATGTGGGCCAATAGGTTGAAGCCTACGCAAGGCATTGTCAACTTAGTCAACAAATGATTCTGACATCCACAGCCGTTGGATTTATATCCAACAGCCAGCATGCACCTTTAATCTTTCGTCTTCTTCCTCCAGCGTCGTCGGGACCTCCTGCTCCGGCCTCCGGCGGCTAGCGGCTCTGCTTAGCACGCATCACTGCGAAGCGCTACCCCACCGCCGGCCAGGCTATCCCTCCACCCCTCCACACCTCCTATTATTCTCCACCGACTGCAGCCCCACACCGCACCAGAACCAGTTATATAACCCTTGTACTCCTCTCAATCTGCGACTCCACTGCCGCGTCTTCCCATCTCCGGGTCATTTCTGTCTGGGGCCTTGCCGTTGTCCACTGCCTTGCTGCGCTCGGCGCGGCGTGGTCAACAAATGAGAGGCATCGGAAGAGGACTGTACATCGAGAACCTGACAGCTGGGACCCACGAGGTCCATGGTCGCACGCAAGGAAAGTTCCTGCTTATTAAGCTGAAAAAAATGTTTCCTCCCCCTCACAGCTGGGACGCACTGGCTGTATCTTCGCACGGAAGGAAGTGCCTCCTTGTTATGCGAAAAAAACTATTCCTCCCATTGACAGCTGGGACCCGGCAGATTTGGTGGCTGACTTGTGGGCCTACTAAGCTGACGCGTACGCAGGGCTTTTGTCAACTTAATCAACAAATGATTCTAGCAGATGGACTGTTGGATGTTAATCCAACAGCCGTGCTGCTTCTTCAACCTATGTTCTTGCTCCTGTCTCCCATGGGCGGCAGTGCTGCCGCGCACCCGAACCAGTCAAGTTTCCCACTCCTCTCCATCTGCAACTCCACTGCCGCGTCTTCCTCATCTCCGGGTCGTTCCAGTCTGGGGCCTCGCCGTCGTCCACCGGCCTTGGTGCGCTCGGCATGGTGTGCTCAACGTGGTCAACAAACGAGAGTCATCGGAAGTTGACTATACGTGAGAGGCTGAGAGTGGGGATGCACCACGCCCATGGACGCATGCATGCAACTGCATCATTTTTACCCTAAAAAATATTTTTTTCTTCCCCTGACAGCTGGGACCCACCAGTTACATCTTCGCACGCAAGGAAGTGTGTCCTTATTATGGGCAAAAAAAATGATTCCTCCCCCTGACAGCTGGGACCCAGCAGCTATATCTTCGCACGCAAGGAAGTGTGTCCTTATCCTCCCTGACAGCTGGGACCCACCTAGTCGAAGCGTATGTAGCGTTGTCTGTCTTGTCGCGAACATGTACGTACATACTGGTCGATCGGTCGATCTGCAACGATGAACCGTGGCCGAGTAAGTAGCGGCACATGCCATAGTAGAGCCCCCCACGTAGTAGTTCAGGCTGTCCCGTCTAAACCGTGTACACGTACATATAGCCACACGCCAAAAAATACGGCCACGTACGTACATACGAGCGGGCTCTCGAAACGCGTACTCGCGCATATGGACGGCCAGGGCTCGTGTACATGGAGAGGCAATGGGCGGCAGCAACAGCGTCCTGTTCATCGGCAGCTAACCGGCTGGGTCAGAACGGAGGAAACAACGTCATGTTCACCGGGAGCCAAGTGACTGGGTCGAAACGCGTCCTGTTCATTGAGAGCGAAGCCATTGGGTCGGAATGGGTTGTGTTCAACTACAGCCAACTAGCTTGGACGGAACAGCCGAAACGGTGTCTGGCGTACCGCAAAAGGGAGGAAAACGGCCTTCTGTTCGACCGCGTACGGTCGAAACAGGGTCTTGTTCATCAGGAAGGGTCTAGCGTACCGCACAACGGAGGAAACAGACTTGTGTTCGAGTGCCTACAGTCGAAACGGGGTGCTGTTGATTGGGAGGGCTGTGGCGTACCGCAAAACGGAGGAAACAAAATTGTGTTGGAGCGCCTACGGTCGAAACGGGGGTCTTGTTCATCGGGAGGGGTGTGACGTACCGCAAAACGGGACTCCACGGGCTACTATTCATCTACCGTCTACTGCCTCGCTCCTGCCTTCACGGACTACTGTTCATCCACCGTCGACTTCCTCCAGCCTCCACATGCTACTGTTCATCCACCATCGACTTCCTCCTACCTCCACCAGCTACTATTCGTACACGGGGGTCCTGTTCATCCAGCCTCCACCGGCTACTGTTCAACCAGCCCTCCACCGGCTCCTGTACAACCAGCCCTCCACACAGGGGCCTGTTCAACCAGCCTTCCATGGGGTCCTATTCAACCAGCCCTCCATGGGGTCCCTCCACCAGCTACCGTTCATCCACCCCCACCAGCTCCTTGATTGGGGTCTTGTTCATCCAGCAGCAACGGCCTCTACTACCATGGGGTCCTGTTCATCCAACCCCCACCGGGAACTGTTCATCCAACCCCAATCACGTACGTATCAACTCGTTCAACCAACCCCCACATTCACTGTTCATCAAGAGGCAGCAGGTTCGATTGGCTTCACTAAGCAGCAGCAGCAGCGATCGATCGCTCGGGTTCAGTTAGCAGCAGTAGCGAAGGAATCACTCGGGTTCAGTTAAATGCCAAGGGATCGATCGCTCGGGTTCAGTAATGTAGCTAGTACAATCGCTCGGGTTCAGTAAGCGAATGCCTTGCTCGGGTTCAGTTAGAGCCCAACGCCTCGCACACACACGCGCGTACGTGTACGAGAGAAATGCGCAATCCCTCCGTGCATCGCTCGGCCCCGACCACCCACCGTAACCAGGAACTCCCCGAAATTTTCCTCGCCCTCGCTTCTACCACAATTTTTTTGTCATAATCTCATGCAGGTGCGTCCCCAGCCCGCCCAGGATGAAAAGCCCATTTTCTGTCATGATTTTTTGTCATAGAAGTAGGATCCCACCACATCTATGATGATACCGGGTTTTGTGACAATTATCATCATAGAAGTGTCATAAGCATGACAGAAAAAAAATTCGTTTGGCCCAAAATGTCACGGATGTGTCTTTTTTTGTAGTGCTTGTGGCCGAAGGAGAAGGACAATGCTTTACTCAAGTGGAGTCATCACCTACGCGAGACCCACATGCTTCCGAAGAACAAAGTGAAGGCCCTCAACTCAATGAACAAGATCAAGGGCAAGATCAACTCCATGGAGATGGTGATGGACCAAATGATGCCCAAGATCAAGTTCATGCCTCTTAGCTCACTCAAGATCAAGAGCAAGCTCAAGGTCAAGAGCAAGCTCAAGATCAAGAGCAAACTCAAGACGGTGCTCAAGATGTGCAAGATGATCCTCAAATGCCCATCGAGGAACTTTTGGAGCGCCGTGCCGCTAAGGTGGCTTCCAAGCTCGAGCGTCAACAACATGTCATGGAGAATGTGCTTGGAAGCTTGAGAAAAGGGGTAACTACTCGTAAACAATTGTTAAACTTTTGTGAACATCACGCGTTTGTTTCGTGTGTTGAACCCCAAAAGGTACATGAGGCGCTCGATGATGAGGATTGGCTTGAAGCTATGCATGATGAACTCAACAACTTTGAGTGCAATCAAGTTTGGGAATTAGTGCCAAGGCCAACGGAGGAACATAATGTCATTGGGACCAAATGGATCTTCAAGAACAAGGAAGATGCGAATGGTGTGGTTGTTCGAAACAAGGCGAGATTGGTGGCACAAGGCTACTCCCAAGTCGAGGGTATCGACTACGGTGAAACCTTTGCTCCCGTTGCTCGTCTTGAATCTATTCGCATGTTACTTGCATATGCATCTCATCATGATTTTAAATTGCAACAAATGGATGTGAAAAGTGCATTTCTTAATGGTCCTTTGAATGAGTTGGTGTATGTCAAACAACCTCCGGGATTCGAGGATCCCAAGCTCCCCACTCATGTATACAAACTCAAAAAGGTGCTCTATGGCCTTAAACAAGCCCCACATGCATGCTATGAGCACCTTACCGAGTTGTTGCAAGATCGTAGGTTTGAAATTGGGAAAATCGATCCCACTCTTTTTACTAAGAGGGTCAAAGGGGATTTGTTCATATGCCAACTATATGTTGATGATATTATTTTTGGTTCTCCTAACAAATCTTTCAATGATGAGTTTGCCGCACTAATGACCGAGAAGTTTGAGATGTCTATGATGGGAGAGTTGAAGTTCTTTCTTGGGTTCGAAATCAAGCAAAGAAGAGAAGTAACTTTCATCAACCAAGCCAAGTATACCCAAGACATGCTCAAGAGATTCAAGCTAGATGATGTCAAGCCGGTCAAGTTTCCCATGCCCACCAAATGCAAGCTTGACAGTGATCACAATGGTAAAGCGGTGGATCAAAAGGTATATAGCTCCATGATTGGATCCTTGCTTTACCTTTGTGCATCTAGACCGGATATCATGTTGAGTGAGGGAATTTGTGCACGGTTTCAAGCCGCACCTAAGGAAATCCACTATGTGGCGGTCAAGCGAATCTTTCGATATTTGGCTCATACCCCAAACTTTGGCTTATGGTACCCCAAAGGAGCAAGCTTCGATCTCATGGGTTACTCGGACTCGGATTGGGCGGGAGATTGTGTGGAGAGGAAGTCAACTTCCGGAGGGTGCCAATTCCTTGGTCGCTCTTTGGTGAGTTGGTCTTCAAAGAAGCAAAATTATGTGTCTCTCTCGTCCACCGAGGCTGAATATGTAGCCACCGCAAGTTGTTGTGCACAATTGCTATGGATGAGGCAAACTTTAAAGGATTACGGTGTCACTTGTGACAAAGTGCCTCTTCTATGTGACAATGAAAGTGCGATCAAGATCTCCCTAAATCCGATGCAACATAGCAAGATGAAGCATATTGAGATTCGTCATCACTTCATTCGGGATCACATCAAGCATGGAGATATTGATATCATCTACATCAACACTCAAGAGCAACTAGCGGATATTTTCACCAAGCCTCTAGATGAAGCAAGATTTCGCGAGTTAAGGCATGAGCTAAATATCATTGATTTGAGCAATGTGGCTTGAATCTAGGCACACCCCACCGCACTCATCATTATATCTTGTTCTAGATGTAGGCATGGGCATAGGGGGAGTGTTGTTCTCTCAATGAACTCTCCCTCCCCGCATTATGCATAAATTGATCACGTCTTTCACATTAGCCTTTTTTATGGTACTTGTGCTTCAAAGATGAGTTTTGGTCATGGGCCCAAGGTTAAAATCTTCACGGTGCCATACCAATTGACTCAAACATAGGTGGCCTCGGCCATCGCCCTCTCTTTGAGAGGTGTGTTGTTTTCTTTTTCCTCGAGTCGGGTTGGTTTATGTTTTTGTTTGCTTTACTTTAAGTCTCTCCAAGGGTGCTTCTCTTGTTTTTGGTTGTCTTTTGCTCTTGGAGTTGCTCCCTCGGTTCGTCGGTGCTCTTTTTTTCGTAGCTAAGCCTTTGTTTTTCTCTAGTCTTGACGTGTTGTCGCTGGGCGGCACTACCGCTGTGGAAGGGCGGTACTACCGCTGAGTAGCATCAAGCGGTACTACCACCCCGTCCGAGTGGTACTACCGCTGTGGGGCGGGGCTGGGGGTTATGAATCGTTCCATTCCTCTCTCCAGCAACTACCAATTCGTCTTTCTCCCCCTCGCCCATTCCTCTCTCCAGCGACTAACTCGCCGCGGAGGGCCGCCGCCGGGCCGCCGTCTCTGGGTCGTCTTCTACGTTTTCGTCCGGTGGGATCATTCCCCACCGTCTCCTCTTGCCATAGATGCCGGTATTGCCTCCGTTTTCCTCTCCCTCGGTTCTACTTGTTGAATCTAGGCTTTAGGGCAATATTGTTGGCATTCGTCGATTTTTGGCTAAATCGAGGCTTGAGTAGGGCGTAGAAGTCTGCTAGACTAGTTGGATTGATGATTGGTAGGAGTATTTTTGAATTTGGCACCCCCGGTAGTACCGGATCTAGCAGTGGTAGTGGTCAGACTGTCGTTATCCGCCTCGGGCGGTACTACCACTGCCTAGGAGCGGTACTACCACTTGGGATGCCGGCCTCCATCTTACTTATACCAATCAATGATTCTTCTTGCTTTTTCTACTGGCTTATGCTTGTTTTTCATTTGCTTTCCTTGCCGGTGTGTGTGGTTCCAGGTGATGGCACTTCGGAGCACCCTGTCCGTCGTATCAACCCCGGGTGTCCTGGAGGGTCAAAGCGCTATCGCACTTCTGAGGCTGCTGCTACGTCATCAAGTGCTCGACCTTCGCAACCCAAGCCTTCTTCCAAACAAGTTGTGAACAACCCCAAGCCGAAGGCCAAGTCCGTGACAGAGATGACTACTAAGGAGTTCTGTGTGGCTCGTCGCCGCAACCCGTATGCTCAAGATCAAGATCCAGCTCTTGTCAATTGCCCCTTCTGGAACCGGTAACAATGGTCTATCTACTTTGATGTGCTCAAAGCAAAAAAGAATCTCTTTGTAGATGTCCGCTCCATCGACATTGCTTATTTGGAGAAGGATCGTGCCTATTTTGGCGAGGCACTTGAGATGTGTGCTCAGTTAAACATCCTCAAGCTCATGGAGTTCAACAAGGACTTTGATGCAGATATGGTGGCTCAGTTTTATGCCACGGTTCACCTTGGCACTGATGAGGAAAGGACCTTGACTTGGATGACCAATGGCAGACTTCTCTCAGTCAAATGGAAGGCGTTCATGGAACTGTTGGGTGTTGAAGATCAGGGGCTTGACAAACCCGGCCCCACAAGGGGACCACTTCTACTCACAAGTCGGCTCTTTGGCCATACAGCACAGTGAAGATTCACCTCGAGACGCAGAAGAAGACATATGAGCTGTTTCCTTTTATGGATATCCTTCATTGCATCTTCAGGAACACCCTTTTCCCTCCAATTGGGAACTTGGATATGGTTCATTCGTACCTCGTGGGTATGTTACTGTTTTGCCAGGATGAGAAGGAGAACAACACAGGAGAGTCCTTGGATATTTCACATGTCATGTGGTCAGAGCTCCTCTCTGCCATCACTGAGCGCAAGTGCCCCATCTATGCCCCCTACCTGATGTTGCTCATTGAGAAGGCATGGACACATACTTATCCTGGTGTCAGGCTGGAGACCGGGGACTTGGTCTCACATGAGATTAAGCGACTGAGACAGAAGGAGCACCGGGGCACTCCTATTCCGGAGACTGAGATTCCTTCTGGAGCTGATGAGGCTGAGGCTGATGATGATGAGGATTATGAGCCCTCTGGAGTGGAGCCTTCGTGGGCTAAGAAGCTCAAGTGCAAGATGAAGAAGTTGTTCTGCATGGAGTCTCACGGGCAGTATATGGCACATGTGTCTGAGAAGAAGTCACATAGCCGTCACAAGGTGCTGATGTGTCAGCTTGGAGCTGAAGTTAATAGTGGGTCTGAGGAGAAGATCACATATGAGGAGGAGTGGATTTCTTAGCACTGTCACTGGACGGATTCAGAGACTAAGCAGCCTACTGCCGATGACGGAGGCGCGAGCAGCCACGCGGGGATGTGATGATGGAGATCCTCGGCTTTGCTATCACCTGTGACCGTAGCAGCACTCTTTGCCCTTTTGGTGTCTCGATGCCAAAGGGGGAGAGAGTTTAGGGATTTGTCGAGTTGCGAGTGCGTCTTATTTGCCTTGTCTTTCTCTCTCGCAAACTCTTTTATCGGTTGTTTGCTTTGGTTTGGTTTGTGCATGTGAGTCCTGGTTACCCTATCATATGGTGTGAGACATATGCTATCCTATCTTATTATTATCTAATGCGTGTCTAGTACTTTGGTAGTATCTGAGTTGCATGCTTAACTTATGATTCTCTTATGCTCACTTACTACTCCTTGCATCCTAGCTTATATTTCCCTTATTGTAGATGCAAGTGTTGTCAGTCTATAAAATATAGGGGGAGTGTTGATCCTAATGTGTGTACTTTGCATTCCAAAGGCACTCCTAATGAAGTGAACACATCTAGGGGGAGCCCGTCTATATTTTGTAGACTCCGAGGTTTGCTTATTCTCTTGTTTTATCTCTATGCAAATCCCGTGTTGTCATCAATCCACCAAAAAGGGGGAGATTGTTAGGGCATATCTCTCTCTAAGTGGTTTTGGTGTTTGATGACAATGCATTTGCGGACTAATCATGTGCGTTGAGCATTTCAGATATTCATTCATTGGCACGAGACGATCTATTCCCCTCGGAGCTCAAAGTGAAGACGGTGTAGTTCTCTTTCGTTTCGGTTTTGGTGGACTTGAGTCGTAGGAGATACCGTACTATCAAGAGGGGGTCCGTATCGGAAAGGCTAGGGTGGAATCAACACATACACATCTCTGTCGCACCCCAAGCTCCTTCCCTCATCCTTGGAGTATACTTGTTATCATGGAAGTGGCATAAGGGAGGCGCCAGCGGTAGTACCGCGGCCCTAGAGTGGCAGTACCGCTGAAAGCCCTATGCGGTAAAACTGTTGTCTCACAGCGGTAGTACCGCCCACGGCCATAGGCGATAGTATGGCTCCGGTTCTGTGCTAGTACCGCCTCGACTCGAGACCTGCATGTCACGTGTCGGGTTCAGCGGCAGTAGCAACAACAGTAGTAGCGGTAGTACCGGTTGTAAGCGGTAGTACCGCCCCTACTACCGCTACTAGTGCCGCTCAATGGCCCTCCTCTGTGTTCCTTCTCCCTTAGGCGTTGTGCGAGGTCCCAATGGTAGTACCGCTGGGCCGAGCGGTAGTACCGCTGCGGCCAGCGGTAGTACCGCTCCCTAGAGTGGTAGTACCGCTCGTTGCGGGCTGAATAAGGGGATAACGGTTGGATTGTTCCCCCCACTATATAAGGGGGTCTTCTTCCCCAAGAAGACTCACCACTTTTCCCCAAGCTCCATTGTTGCTCCAAAGCTCATTCTTGCCCGATCTCTCTCCCTAGCTAATCAAACTTGTTGATTTTCTAGGGTTTGGTTGAGAAGGCCCGGATCTACACTTCCACCAAGAGAAATTTGATTCCCCCCACTAATCCCTTGCGGATCTTGTTACTCTTGGGTGTTTGAGCACCCTAGACGGTTGAGGTCACCTCGGAGCCACATTCCATTGTGGTGAAGCTCCGTGGTATCGTTGGGAGCCTCCAATCAAGTTGTGGTGATTGCCCCAACCTTGTTTGTAAAGGTTCGGTCACCGCCTTCAAGGCTACCACTAGTGGAATCACGGCATCTCTCATTGTGTGAGGGTGTGAGGAGAATACGGTGGCCCTAGTGGCTTCTTGGGGAGCATTGTGCCTCCACACCGCTCCAAAGGAGACGTACTTCCCCCAAAGGGAAGGAACTTCGGTAACACATCCTCATCTCCACCGGCTCCACTTGTGGTTATCTCTTCCCTTTACTTTGTGCAAGCTATTGTTGTGTTGTATCATTTGCTTGCACTTGTTGTTGTTGTTTGCATCATATAGGTTGCTCACCTAGTTGCACATCTAGACAACCTATTTGTTGCTAAACCTAATTTGTTAAGAAAAGCTAAAAATTGGTAGTTGCCTATTCACCCCCCCTCTAGTCAACCATATCGATCCTTTCAGCTTTGTTTACACCAACTCCCTCCACGCAAGAGTTCACTTTCGTGCACACCGCCACAACATATTAAATCATAGTACCGGAGTTCCCGCGAGATTGGTGTGCCTAAATATGCATGCATATTATTGTTGTGAGTAGCAGTAATATGTGATGTTGCTTGAATATAATATTATTTGTATGCTTTGTGTGCTTTTGTTTTCGTCGTTTCTTTTGCTTCTTTCTTTGGGCCCTCGGTGTTGCCTTATTTCCCCTTATTAAAGTTGCTCGTCAACCTAGACCGGACCCGAAGAATCAGTGAGGAGACAAAAATTTGGAAGCTCAGTTAAACATTATGGAATTCTCAGCCATCTGCATTGTATTGGGAATATTTGGTTAGAATGCAAATGATATCCTGGCTTGGTTATCAGCATCAAGTACACCTCAATGGGCAATTTTCATAGCAGTAATGATGAAATCAGTCGGAAGACAAGTGGTGTGCAAGACCAACAGTATATTATCAGTCAAAGGTATGGTTCATATACAAGGTTTGATTCTGTTATGAGCACAATTTGAAACATGTTATACCCCGGAAGCCAGTCAGAACATGCTATGAATTTAGTGCTCAGCAAGAAGGATACTCGAACAACCCCTTTAATACAAGTGACCGGCAGCAGAAATATTAAAGGATATATATGATATTCAGTCCGCCTATCACAGAAAGAAGCTTCTGGTGTAAGCAATCCAGTCTTCTTTCACAAGCTACCAGAGAAGCTTACAATGCAAGATTCCTCAGTCTTCCTCAGCATGATACATGGATGACTTCCTGTGCAAGATACTCAGGCTTCCTCAGTAAGCTACCGCAAAAGCTTCCGACATAAGGTATCGAGTCTTCCCCAGCAAGCCATTAAGGCGGGAAGCTTTGGAAGCATGATACCCAGTCCTCTTCAGCAAGCTGCCCTGGCAAGAGCTTCGAGCACAAGCTATTCAGTCTTCCCCAGCAAGGTACTTTCAATGGCTTCCAGCATAAGTTGTCCAATCTTCCTCAGTACGGCACTGGTGCAAGGTATTACATAGTGAGCTGGCAGCATATGGCGGTGCATCCCAAGGGTTAGATCCACAACAGTTTGGTCAGAAGCAAGAATCAGTCAGAACACAAGTCTTCCTTGGGAATCAGATGCTTTTACATACTGTGAGCATGCTGCCAAGTTCATACAAATCACTTGTACGAGGATGAAATCATGGACCGACCAAAACTATGAGGAAAGACAACATGGGACAACAATTTTGACAATGCTTATCAAGGCCAACTTCCTCACACCCAACAAGGTGATGTAATCAACCTTTGTCACTGTCTTGTATGATGGAAGACAACAATGAGCTCCGTACAAGCACACATGGACCTAGTATATATTCTATGACCCGAGTCATGAACAAGGCCAAGGTATGATTGCTGGAATATTGCACCTGACAGCACCTATGGTCACACGAAGAATTAAGGATATATGTGACCAAGTTCTTTCAGCAAAGGATCCAGGCAAAGAAAACAATAGTGAAGGAGCCAGACCGGCAATACAGCTATGGTACTTGTTGCATGACCAACATGGTACAGATACCCCGGATAGTCTGAGTCAGTATCGATCACCATGAATATACGCCCAAGGGGTCTACTCCGTTGTGACCCAAAGACCAGCTCAACAGATTGATTCCGGCAACCGTGCTATGGCATCACACGGTCTCTTATCCACACAGGTATACCGACAGAAAGGAGTAATCAAAATGTTGAACAACAGTCGCCAAACATATGCCCTCGCATAAGGGAATCAGTTAAAGAATAGCCTATCGTGAACAAGATTCTTCCGCCAGAACAACCGTCGGTCAAGGGTGTGGATAATATCATTATAAGGTCGTACACCCTTATGCTGGTCACGACAAGTGACAGTCAAATCTTTGGTACGGATTTGATACTCAAGACAGTGAATCCAGTCAAGGAGATTCAGAAGCGCCTGCGAGAAGTCAGAATCCGTCAAAAGAACAGTTATGATTCGCAACACTGTTTTGAACCTGGAGGACATGCATCTTTTTGAGCGACCCAATGCAAGGAGTAAAAGATTGGGTGTCCATTGGGAATCTGTTCACAACTCCATGGAATGTAGTCAGTGCTGGATACAAGAATGACACATCCATTGGAAATCACTCTCGGACTTGTGAGAAGGGCACGTGTTGCAGTCATGATCATCTTTCGTACCCCAGCTAAGTCAGTGGATATGAAAGGAATTGGAGTCAGTATAAGCATGAGCATGTGGGGTAAGATCTGTCAGAATGTGGATACAGTGAAGCAAATCTGAGCAAGTCAGTCAATCATATGAAATTCCACGGGAACATCATATAAAGGAAAAAAGGATACCCGAGTTGGAAACAGTTTCCTTAAGTCTATACATTCATACTTGTTCCCTGAGCAACCAAATCTTGAGGACGAGATTTCTTTAAGGGGGAAGGTTTGTGACACCCTGGATTTTGGCCCTTTCTTTTTCTCTTGTTTTTCTTTGGATTTTTTATTTGAATTGCTTTTCTGTGGCTCTGTGGTCCTGAAACCTGGGAAGATCATCTCCTCTCAGGCTCCCAAGTGGCTTGTCATCCTCAAAACCATCCCAAGATCATATGATTTCCATCTTAGCCCATAGCCAAAATTATTTTACTTGGGAATATTCCTTTTACCATTCAAGGAATAACCCTATTTGCCCAAGGTTGTGAAGCAACCTATATTTCTATATTCCAAAAAATTCCCAAATAATTCTCATAAATTGTTTCGGTCATATCTCCCACATATATGTCAAAACCCTTCCTTGGCATGATCAAAAATAATTCACAGATATTCCTTTTCCTATTCTGCCCTAAGTGGCTTTTTGAAAAGGAAGTGCTATTTATCTTTTCTTGTTTATCCCCAAACTTTTTGGGCACTCTTTCCTATCCATATCATTATATCATGTCAAAATTTAACTCAATTTTCCTAGTGAATCTTCCTCGGCAAATTTCGAAAGTTTCTGTCAGATGGAAGCCTTTGTGAAGGAAGTACTAGCTAGGGTAATCCAAATGAGTTGAAATTTTGCAAGCTCCTTCATGTGCTCATATCATGAATCTCCACCAATTTTCAGCTCTATCTAATAATCTATGTGAGCACACCATCCAATCTTGGTTTCTGGTCAGATTTTCAGGTTGTGAAGCAACTATATTTTATATTGCTTCATTATTGCTGAAAATTTACTAGGACATTATCCTACCCATATAAACTCTCTCCACCAAATTTTGGCTTATTTCATTCATCCAATATTTCTCTAGATTTTTCTCAAAATTTTGTCCAGAGAGAACAACTGTGAAGGAAGTACCATTTTGGTGTATCCAAATGGTATGAAAATTTTCCCGTATGTTCATATTCCCAAATGATTCATCTCCCCCATATTTCATCTCAATCCCATTTGCCATTTGAGCACAGCATCAAGATTTGTATTTCTGTCCAGTGGGGCATATTGTGAAGCAAGTGCCACTTAGGCATCTCCATTTGTGCTCAAACTTGGCCAACATTATCATCTTAGTAGTTGATCACACCATGACAAAGCCCAGAGTCTATCTCCACACCAATCTCTTCGACTCCAGTCCAAACACATTGTTGTTGCTTTGTCTCCAAGCTTCCTCTTGTCACCTCTTGCATCCCTGTGCTCATTGCTTTCCTTATTGGCCCTCTCTGAGGAATGACCGATCACCCAGACACTACCTGGCCGACCAGAGCGCGTGTCGGATGGCATGCCAATACCAGCACTCTGGACATTGGGGCCCTCGGCCTTGTCCATTTGCTCGATCCCTCGCTATCTCATCTTGTCCAGCAGCTTCCCCGTGATGTGGCCGTCACCCTGAGCCCCTCTGCCCCTCCCCGGTCACGTCCTACGCGGTGCACAGGCCATGCCCGTGACCAGCCCGCCCTGCCATCGCCGTGTTCGTTTGCCTACGGCGCTCTCGAGCCATCTCGAACACACCCGAGCTTCTCCACATCGCGAGAAATCTCTGCCGCACCTCTTCCCCTCCCTCCGCGTGCCCCTCTGAGCTCCAGCTCGCCGGTACACGCATCATCGTGGCCGTGCTCGCCCTTCCTTGGCGTCCGGCTATAAATAGCCCTCCCCGAGCGCGTCTCTCATCACCTTCAGCATCACCAACCTTCCAGCACCCCGCCCAGCCTCTCCAATCGCCTCCAGAGCACCTCTCTGCCCTCCATGGCTACCGTGCCCGCCGTCGACCTCGGCCTCAATTAGCTCCATGCCGAGCTCTCCTCCCTCCCATTCCTTCACCAGTGAAGCCCCCTGACCTCGGCGAAGCCCTCCCGTCCTTCACCTCCTCCTCTGGTGGCTTGTGGGAGCGTGCCCAATTCTGCTCGAGGCCGTCGTTCGCCATGGCAAGAGATGAGCTTGCTCCGGCCCTCCTCGGGGAACGCGTCTGGCCCAGGCAGCTGCGCCGCCCTCTCCGGAGTCTGCCTGTGGCCGGTAGCGCCGGAAGCCAGCCCCGGCCGCGCCTCTGCTTTTCCCTCCTCTGCTTCGATCGGAAGGAGGAAGATGGCGCTGACCTGGCCAGGCGGGCCCCGCGTCGCCCCCGACCCCGCGTGTAAGCCTCTGGCCGTTAGACCAACCCGGTCCCGCACATCTGGTTAAGTGGAGACGCATTTCCAGTAATACATTTTTTGTTAGTGAAAGCGCACTCTACTTCTTCTTCGGCTGAAAAGGCGCTTTCCTTTGCAGAAGACGTATCTTAGAGAAAGGCACTTTGTGTTTTAAGCCGCCAGGGACTTGTTTGTGAGAATATTTTTATAGAATAGTCCCTGGACTTCCACCTTCCGTATCTTCGCGACCGTAACTCTGAATCAGGTGATTCCAAAGCCCATGTCTTCGTCTCATCGAGCCCGTTCTGTTGGTAACATTTTCACTATGTGTTCACATACTGGAAATGACCATTTTTTCCTTGCCCTTATTTAGCCCCCTCCGAGAGAGAAGCCTTTCTGACAAGTCTTTCCGTGACTTCACCGCACTTCTTCCTCGTGTATTCTTCATCCCTAGGCAAGCCACGAAAGCCACTTGCATGATGGTCTTGCATTAGCCATGGTTTCCTACCTGAATAATAAATTGTTTGTGCATGTTAATATTCTCTGAATGCTATATATATGCTCGTGAATCCATGCTTATCCTTATGCTATGATCATTTGCATCTTGTTGGGTAATTGCTTACTTGCTAACATTATTATCATGTTCTTTCTTGTAAATATTTCCGATGCTAGTGGTCATGCTATGTTCGTATGTAGTGTTATTATTATAATGGTGTTACTCGTGATCATTGCTATGCCATGCTCATGTGCATCTAGTAGGGTAAATGATTTGTTGTTGTTGATATGTTAAAGAGTGATGTTGCTCACCCATGCTCATGTTGATATCATGCTCATATGCATTGTTACTCCATCATATTATTGTGACTCAGCTCATTACATTCAAGTTAAACCGGACTTTAATACCACTTGAACATATGTTGGCTGAGTCATATTGCCATCGAATCGAGCTGACCAGTGCAGCCACACTTGCCTTATGGGGGGCCTTGATTGGGTTTATTGTCATGCCTCTCGCCGGTGCCTCCAACTAGGGAAGGTTATATGCGTGGGCTACCCTGATCAGGTAGGCCGGTATAAGCCTTGTGTGCCCG
Source organism: Thinopyrum elongatum (assembly GCA_011799875.1). Taxonomy (NCBI): domain Eukaryota; kingdom Viridiplantae; phylum Streptophyta; class Magnoliopsida; order Poales; family Poaceae; genus Thinopyrum; species Thinopyrum elongatum. The sequence goes on from CM022297.1 coordinate 311,295,502, forward strand.
AGTTTTTTGCTCGCTTTTGTCCCCGTTTGGGACCGTTTATGTTTTGCCACGACGGCGGTCGTTGGGTGTCATGAGGTGACATCGGGGCCACCCATGACTTAGCCAAAAGGGGAGTTTGTCGGAGTGGCCGGGAGAGTGTCATGTAGTAGATCGGTTTTGTCGGAACGCCGTTGGTCCACCCGTATGGGAGCACGAGGCCTTGGGTGCCATAGTGTGGGTACATTGTACTAACCTCTGCAGAGTGTATAATTTATCGATAGCCGCACCCGCAGATATGGGCCCAGTTCATAGTAGGTCACACTATGGGTCAACAGGAATAAAAACCTGACTAATAAACAACCCTGGTTCAATGAGGAAAGAAGTTGGTTGATCTTTATGTGGTCATGGGAGGTTCACCATGGTATTCTTGGTAATGATGAGATGATCTTGTGAGGATCACGATGGTATTCTTGATAATGATGGGATGATCTTGTGAGGATCACAATGGTATTCTTGATAATGATTGAAGTAATCCCGTGACCATGATGGTAAGTAAGAGTGGCATATCTATGGTGGTTATGAGGTAACCTCCAAACAGAGTAAGTGGGTCATGATATTAAATATGCTGCATGCTAGTATCACCCTATGCATTCCCTGAGTGACATTGCCATGTTCATATGATGCTAGATGTGTTATGTTCAACATGTTCATGCCATGCTCACCTTATGTTGTTCTAGTGGTACCATGCTCATCCTTGTTTAACCTGTAAATGTCATGTTGTTGTTTGTCTTGATTGCTTTTGGTTGCCGTGAGCTTGCGAGTACATTCAAAGTACTCACCTGGCGTGTCATGCCAGTTTGCAGGTCATGCCGTGTTTGCTTGATTGCCGAGGATCCCGAGTTTGCGAGCTAGGATAAGTGTTCCAGCCAGAGTCCCTATAGAGTGGAGTCCATCATTATCGTCGACGTTCCGGTGCTAGAAGTTATTCCGCTGCTTCGAGTTGTTCTGCTGCTAGCATAGAGCAACCTGAGGAGACGATCAGTTATACCATCGCCATGTCTCAAGGACTAACGACAACGGTCAGGCCCATCCCTCTATAGGGCGGTCTGCCTGCCTGACCGTGCCTCGTAATTATCTCGCAGGTACCCTCCTGGTCAACCCGACTTCGGTAACTCTCACAGGTACCCCTCGGGGCCGACCCGAATTCAACAAGGTGTTGAGGTAAAGTCAAGGTATCCATGTGTCCATAACATCAAAGGGGAAATCCAAGGAATCACCCTCGATGGATTCCCACTCGATGTAACCGTCAAGGTGAACTTGGAGGAATCACCCTCTAGACACAAAATCAAACTCACGGGAAGATATCACAACACAAGTCTAGACACAAAATCAAACATAAAGCTTTATATTACAAGCCAGAGCCACGAAGGCTCGAATACATGAGTCAGTGGAAGCAACAATATCTAAGTGCATACAAAAATAAACCAGCCTGCCTTAAGAAGGCTAGCAAAACACCGACATCTGGATCGAAAAGGTGCAGGCCTCCTGCCTCGGAGCCTCCTAACTACTCCTGGTCGTTGGTGGTCTCCATGTAGTAGTAGGCTCCATCGGGGTAGTACTAGTCGTCGGCGGGATCAGCTAGCTCCTGGGCTTCGTCGTCTGATCGCAACAATCAGGTAGAGGAGAAAAGGGTAGCAAAGCAACTGTGAGAACTCACCCAAAGTACTTGCAAGACTTACACCCGATCTATGCTAAGTATGCATCGGTATCAAAGGAATGGGGCTATATCTTTGACTGTACTACAGAAATGCCAGAATAGAAGGAAGGCCTAGCCTATCGAAGACTAGCATCTTGCAGCGTCTTGCAGCATTAGAAGAGTGCATATTAGTATAACATAAGTAATAAGTATGTAGTAGCAATGCCCAGAGATCCTTCCTCGACTCCCTGCGAGAAAGTGATCCCGGAGCCATCATATCCATTTAGTGTCTCAAGTATGCATTTCTAGTTGTAATATATCGGGATACAACTCCGAGCATCCGTTACCATGGACACGACTATTCGAATAGATATACTTCCCTGCAGGGGTGCACCAACTTACCCAACACGCTCGTTTAACTCTGACCGGACACACTTTTCCGGGTCATGTCCGGCCTCGGCTGATCAACATGCCGTAGACCTACCTAGGCTCAACAAAGAGGCCAGCACGCTGGTCTACATCCTAAATGCAAAGGGGTCATTGGACAATTGTCGTTTGCAATCCTACGTGTTGCGAACGCGGTCGGGAGCAGACCCACCCCCTTATACAAGCACCGGTGGTTACCGTCCAACTGGGGACGCGCCGCTAAACCGCTGACATCTGTGAGCTTTCGGAAGAATCATACGACGCCGAGTGCCCATACTTATTCCTGCGTGGTGGTTAGTGCGAAAAGGCCAAAGGCCTACTCAGATCACATATCCAAACCCGTTAGTGTCTTGGAGCGCGCGGAGATGATCAGTTATCCCGTCGCCCCGTCTCGAGGACTAACGACAAGGGTCAGGCCCATCCCTCTCTAGGGCGGTCCGCCTGCCCGGTCGTGCCTCGTAATTATCTCACAGGTACCCTCCTGGTCAACCCGACTTCGGTAACTCTCGTGGGTACCCCTCGGGGCCGACCCGACTTCAACAAGGTACTGAGGTAAAGTCAAGGTATCCATGTGTCCATAACATCAAGGGGGAAATCCAAGGAATCACCCTCGATGGATTCCCACTTGATGTAACTGTCAAGGTGAACTTGGAGAAATCACCCTCAATGGGTTCACACTTGAGGGGCTGCACGACAGAGGCATCATCGGAGGTGGTGAACGAGGAATCACCCTCTATAAACCATGACCGATTAGCTACACTATAGAGGTATCATTGGACTGAGGTAGGAGGTATCACCCTCGGCACTCGATAGTAGCTCTGCAAAGTCGTACAACTAAGGGGGGTGTGCGGTGATGTGTCGGTCTCTGCACATCAATCACGTTGATCGAGTCACCGGTAACAAAGTGGTGCAACAAGGACAAGGATGAGGGGTCACTAATGGATAATTAACCAACCTATACCAAGCATATAGGATAACAGGTAAAGTAACAATAGCAGGTTACAAAAGCATGCTATGCATCAGAATAGGAGCTATCGAACAACAGTAGAAAAATATAATGCAAGCATGAGAGAGAAAGAATGGGCGATATAGGAATGATCAAGGGGGTTTTGCTTGACTGGAAGTGTTGCTGAGAGGGGCTGGACGTCGGGAGCATAGTCATACTTAGGAGCAGCGTCGATCTCAAGGTCTATCGAAGAGAAGAGGGGGAAGAAACAGTAAATACAAGGAAAACAAAAGCAGCACCATGCATGTCAAGGCAAAATGCTGTGTTATGGGTGACCTAATGTAGTGCTACGCGTTACCGACAAAGCGGGAAAATATCCAGGAATATTTTCCTGACTCCAGGCATTTATCGGTCAGACGATCCGGAGGGGAAGGTTCCATGTTTGCAGTGTTGGGGGCATGTGACAGGTATGTGGATGGCATATTCAGACTCGTCTTATTTTTTGATCAACTTTCATTTATAAATTATTTTAATCCGAGTTACAATTTAATTTATATGATTCTTTAAAGTTTAATTGATTTTCTGATTTTATTTTAATTCAAAATTCAATTAAATACTAAATGCTAGGGGTACACAGAAGTGTACCCAGCAAAGTGCTCTGGGAGGCTGACAGATGGGGCCCAGCTGCTGAGTCAGCAGCTGACTGGGCTGGCCTTATCCACTAGAATAGTGGAGGGGACCCACTTGTCATACAAAGGGGGGTTAACTAGTGTTTATTTTAATAGGGGGTTAATTAGTGGGGAGGAACCACATGTTAGTGGCACTATAGGTTAGTTAGTTAGGCAGCTAATTATGTTGGGGTTAATTTAGGTGGGGGACCCGCGTGTCAGTGGCTCAGGGGCATAATTAGGCATGCAATTAGCGGTGCCATGTCGGCACCACCGGAGCAAAGCACCAGCGACCTCAACAGAGGAGGTGCCTCACCGGAGTTGGCCGGAATGGCGCTACGGGCACCGGATGGGGCCCGGCCAGGAGCGTTCGAAAGCGGGCGGAGCCGTGCATCGAACGGCGGCGGTGGTTGCCAGCGGGGTGGCTGGATGCATCGACGGCGTCGAGCGGAGGCGGTGGCCGGAGTTGGCCGAGCTTGGTTTTGACGATGTGGAGCACGGCAGGTGCTGCAGGTGGGTGCGTTGGCAAGCTGGCGTCGCCTCACATCGGATGGTAGTAACAGTAGGTGCGGGGGTGGTCGGGATCGAGCGGCACGTCGACATCCAACGGCAGCGGCGCCAGGAGCTTGACGAAGGTGAGGCTGCGGCTTGCAAATGAGTGAGCGGGGCGTCTAGGAAATGGTCACCGGGAATGGGGAGCATGCCCATGTCTTTAGATGAAGCAGGAGAGCATGGCAATGAGGAGTACGCCGACCATGGCGGATGGTGGTGTTCGGGCTTAAGGGTGCAGGCGCTATGACAAGCAAATGAGCAAGCACTGGTACCGTAAGGTGCTATAGAAACGGTTTTTAACCCCTTTCCATGATGGCTTTTGGAACCGTCGCCTAGTGAGTGACTGCGATAGGGGGGTCCTTCCCACACGACCCAGAAACCGTCAGGGATAGGCGAGCGGCTACTGATGATCGCCATAGAATAAACGTATGAGAAGCCGCCCCAGTCCCACATGTTACATCTCGACATTACGTTTCTGATCAGAGAGACATCCCAAACGATTATGCCATTATAGTCGTGTGAAAAAGGTGGACATCAACATTTAATCTACCGATATATTTGTGATAGGTACGTTATTGCACACGGTTCAAGAATGTAAAATGTGTGCGGTGCCTCTACTAACACCAACGTGTCCATTTTCATAACTGTGTGCGATTGGTATTCCTATCACACATGCACACTGGTTTGAAACATTTGCCGTATTACCATGAATCGCACACGCATATGAGACGAAACCGTGTGTGCGTCTGTCGGGCATCGCAAATGTTTCACGTCAAAGAACCGTCTGTTCTCTATTTTCATCGCACACGATGTTTTCTTTCTAACCATGTGCACATTATTTTATTCGCTCCTGTATAATTTTATTCTTACCTGTAATTTATTATTCGAATTGGAAATTTTGAAATATGAAACGTGGAATTCAAATTCTCAGCACAATGGTTCAACAGCGAATCCATAAATAAAATTGTCAGTACAATATGTTCAGTAATTACAGGATTAGACAGCAATTACCTATGATGAACCACAATATTTAGAGGCGGTAAAGGTGAAGAGACAAGTGTAAATCATTTTGACTACCGATGGTGTTGAAGAAGCGGAATGCCCATAATGTGCCTTCCTGCATGCCATAGGAATGAACAACTTTTTTCCAACCCCTTGTGACGATCGCCCGCCCATCCTTCACTGCCTTCAGGAAGACTTCTAGAGCATTATCAAGGTGGCATGAATTATATACATTAACCTTAGTTGCCTCCACTCCGGTCATGTAGCTTGCAAGGTAATCATCAGTAAATAGCATCGGAAACCACTGAAAAGAGAAAAATATCAGATACTGAGGTCTAATAGAGTAACTTGTTGTGGGCAGGGGAAAAGGCAACACATTACTTACCATCCTAAAGTTCACTGTTGTCTTGGACAAAGTGTAAATAAAGAGCTTAATTCCCATCACCCGTTTCTTTCGCCTAACAATCTTTCTTAGTTTCCTCACTTGACGCTTGTTCATGACTATCTCATTGCCGCATACGCAAAAGGGATTGAAGCGTGGATCAGTACCGCTCATATATGTACCTACAAGCAACCAGTAAATGTTAGAAGCTAAACTGAGATTGCACAAATGATGTAAAATACAACTACCTACGTTCCTAAGTACAAGTATTTTTAGAGATTTCAATGTGAACTACATACGGATGTATATAGAATTATAGATATAGTTTAGATTAGAATCTAGATTCACTCATTTTGCTCCTTATGTAGTCTATATTGGAATCTCTAAAAATACTTATATTTAGGAACAGATGGTGTATAAGACATGGGATGTAGCTAACCTCGACGGCAAACAACAACATCGCCCATTGTAGCCATGTTTAAGTACATGGAAAGCCAATGTTAACTACAACAGGGTTAACATTCACCAAAAATAGCAAATGGTAATAAAAACGGCAGCAACTGTAGTGATATCTTCATTGCGAAAGAGTAGCACGGTAGCAAAGGGACGGATTAAAAAATGGATACAACTATTAATTGCAACAGGCTTAACAGCATCCTAAGTCATGTTTTGTAAGTTTGTAGCCATTGAAATACAATTGTTTAAAAATGGATACAACTGTTAATTGCAACAGGCTTAATAGCCATTGAAACCGGTACTGATAAAAATGCAATTGGCAGAGTTAAACATCACAAGGCAGGTGCTGCCAGAGTAGAGAATGGCCCAGTTGTCTATAAAAAGGTAGGGAAAGTAGCTAAAATGTGTTAGGCATGTTTACTACAACATGCTTAATACATCGACCATACAAAACATAGCCATTAATTGCAACCGGTATTGGTAAGATTGAACTGGTGAGTACATACTTGGTAAGTCCTGAGAGGTAGTTGCTGGGGCACTTCATCTTGGCCAGAGCCCGCCCAAAGTCAGCGGCGGCGGAGGCGAGCTCTTCCTCTGGGTCGAAGCGTGGATCAGTGCCACTGACATGTGTACCTACAGGCAACCAGTAAATGTTAGAAGTTAAACTGCAATTGCACAAATGATGTGAAATACTGTAAGACATGGGATGTAGCTAACCTCGACGACAAACAACAGCATCGGCCGTTATGACCCTGCGTAAGTACATGGACAAGCATGTTAAGTACAACAAGGTTAGCATCCACAAAACATAGCAAATGGGCAGCATCTCTAGTGATATCCTGAGTCATGTATTGTAAGTTTGTTGCTGGTATTGGTGAAATTGAGCTAGACAGTTAATACTTGAACATCACAGAGTGTGCAGTACTGAAATAAACAAGGCATGAACATGCTTAATACATCAACCGTACAAAACATAGCCATTGCAAGTGGTATTGGTAAGATTGAGCTGGTCAGATCATACCTGTTAAGTCCTGGGGGGTAGTCGCTGGGGCACTTCATCTGGGCCAGAGCCTGCACCAAGTTGGCGGCGGCGGAGGCGAGGTGTTCCTCCGGGTCAACACGTACAGCAGCCATCGGGCCATGGACCGCCAGCATCTCCTCGACCTCCACGTGATATGTGGTTGGGCTTGCACAACGATGCTCTGGAGGTAGGGGCGGTGGGGATTTGGAGGCATGAGGATATTTCGCAGGCGCCATTTAAGCAATCAGGCCGGGGCCATGATAGAGATCAGTGGGTTACCTGACTGGATCCGAGCAGAACGTAGATGTGGTTGAAGCTGTGGTTGCGGCGGCGGCGGTTTGAGCTGCCGGTAGGGGGAGGGGGGAGGGGGGAGATACTGAGGAAATTTGATGGGTGGGGATGTGGTGGGAGGAATAAATTCTGAAATCGCGTGCCTAATGAAAATTTCACTGCGAAACTTGAAACTTGGGCGGGGGAAACACACAACACAGACGAAGCGCGTAAAATACGCGTGTGCGAGAAAAGAGAAAATTGGCAGATCTCGTCTCCAAAAAATGTACATGTGTAGTTGATTTTTTCGGTCAATGGTATGCCTGGTTTATTAGGAAACATCGCACAGGTAACTGACTTATGGATCATTAACGCAAAAAAACACACACGGGTACGCCATAGAAACCGTGTGTTTTGTGATCTTCTAATAATTCTTATATCTATCAGCATCTCCAACCGCACCTAATTTCAAAAATATCTTTCATTGTATCAGGATTATTCAATGCACATGAATGAGGCAAGGTGACACCTGATGAGCAATCATCAGTTTATGAAATGCAATCAAGTGTCAACCTGCCTCACTCGCGTAGCCAGATTTGATCCTATGCAACAAGAGAGAAGCTTGCTGCCATCTGCCGGCGCAGCAATTTAAGCCGGTGTGCGGCCAACTCACGCAGCGAGGTGGGACTAAAAACCAGCTGCGGCCAGCCCTAGTCTCCTCCGGTGGCTGCGGGCGGACGTTTCGGTAGTATTTGGGGCCGGGGTGCGGCTACAAAACTTCAGTGAACACATGCTAATCAACTCTCAAAGCCCTCAAAGGATGCGCTTACCGACATTGTACGTTAATAATAGATAGTACCAACTTAAAGTACTACTGATAATTTGCTCTAAGACTAGTACGTATGTAGTACTGGTAGATGCTCATAATTAATTATACAAACTTACAGGCGAAACACGCACTAACTACTTCTCACATGCTGCCATCGGGGCATGCTGGCCAGACGCCGGCGTTCTCCTTCCCGGACTTGTAGGCGGCAGCCCACCGTGCTTCGATCTCCGCCAAGCTCTCCTCAGCACGGCGTGCGGCCTCTTCTTTCTTGCGGCGGCGGGACTGTCTTTTCTTGACTGCTTTCTGCCTTTTCTGCTCCTTCTGTGCGGCTTTGGCCGCCTCTAGGTCCACCGCCCATTCGGCCATGGCAGCCTCAAAGTCCGCCCACGTAAATGTGTGGCCGCCGGCAGCGATGAACTCGACGCGGTGAGATGCCATCGCTTCCTTACCATGTGTGCGGTCGCGGGCGGCGAGGAACGAGGAGCGGCGGGATGCCATCGCTTCCTTACAAGTTACTATGCGTCGCGGTGCCATGAACGACGCTTGGAGAGAGCTCTGGGGCGGCGTGGTCGGGCAGCCGTACAATGTGGTGGTTTTTAAGAGCTCAATGACAAACAACGAAGGAAATTTGGCTTCCCTTACAATTTTGCTCGTTCATTATCGCACACGATTCATCTCCGTCGCCTCCGAAAACAGTGTGCGCTGAGCCTATTGTGTGTTATGTTATGATTGGCCGGAACCCCAGCCATGCAGATCATGCGTGTGCACCGTAGGGTGCGCCGCGATCGAACGACAATCCATGTCCCTCACATCACACCCATGCAGCTGTAGCTGGATTGGATTTATATGTGCTAAATGCCTAGAAAATGCACATAATCCCCTAAATATGGTAAATGAGCCCGAAAAAATGCCAAATTTGAACACGGTGATTTGCAGGGTGTATGTTCGTCGTAGAAAAAAAATCCAGGGCAAAGAACGAAGAAAATTTGGATTCCCCTTCAATCTTGGTGATTTCCCTCTCGAAAGCATGGAACTTCCTTGGTGATGGTTCGATTTATGAAGGGCGTGCATGACGACATAAGCCAAACCTTCTCAAATTTTTACCAGGGCATGGTGAGGCCATACCATGGCTATATGCCAGGCGTCATGTTTTTCAAGCATTTATTTCATTTTTTCTATACTTGAAAACCCAATAAACAAACATTTGTGGTTGACTATTGCCACACATTTCATCAAAATATCTGCCCATTCCTTGTAAAAGGCATGAGAATTTACTAAATGGCACGAGCATGGTTTTCCAGGTAGTTCTTGTGCACCCTTTCATGCACCGATTGTTTGAACTTGAATTATGTGCATTAATGCCTAGAAAATGCACATAATCGCCTAAATATGGTAAATGAACCCGGAAAAGTGCCAAATTTGAACACGGTGATTTGCAGGGTGTATGTTCATCGTAGAAAAAAACTCATGGACAAAGGACAAAGGAAATTTGGATCCCCCTTCAATCTCGATGATTTCCCCCTCGAAACCATGAAACTTCCTCGGTGATGGTTCGATTTATGAAAGGCGTGCATGACGACATAAGGCAAACATTCTCAAATTTTTGCCAGGGCACGGTGAGGCCATACCATGGCACCACGCCAGGCGTCATGTTTTCCAAGCATGTATTTCATTTTTGTGTAGTTGTTAACCCAGTAAACGACGCATTTGTGGTTGACTATTGCCACACATTTCCTTGAAATCTCTGCCCATTCCTTGTAAAAGGCATGAGAATTTACTAAATAGCACGAGCATGGTTTTCCAGACCGTTCTTGTGCACCTTTTCATGCACCGATTGTTCGAATTTGAATTATGTGCATTAATGCCTAGAAAATGCACATAATCCCCTAAATATGGTAAATGAGCCCAGAAAAATGTCAAATTTGAACACATTGCATTGGAGGGGGTATGTTGATCGTTGGAAAAAAACTGAATGACAAACTAGGACGGAAATTTGCATTACCCTTCAATCTTGGTGATTTCCCTCTCGAAAGCATGGAACTTCCTCGGTGATGGTTCGATTTATGAAGGGCGTGCATGACGACATAAATCAAACCTTGTCAGCTTTTTACCAGGGCACGATGAGGCCATACCATGGCATCATGCCAGGCGTCATGTTTTTCAAGCACGTATTTCATTTTTCTATAGTTGATAACCCAGTAAATGACGCATTTGTGGTTGACTATTGCCACGCATTCCCTTGAAATCTCTGCCCATTCCTTGTAAAAGGCATGAGAATTTACTAAATACCACGAGTATGGTTTTTCCAGTACGTTCTTGTGCACCTTTTCATGCACCGATTGTTCGAATTTGAATTATGTGGATTAATGCCTAGAAAATGCACATAATCCCCTAAATATGGTAAATGAGCCCGGAAAAATGCCAAATTTGAACACGTTGCATTCGAGGGGGTATATTGATTGTAGAAAAAACTGGATGACAAGCTAGGAAGGAAATTTGGATTCCCGATCCCTTCAATCTTGCTGATTTCCCCCTCGAAACCATGAAAATTCCTTGGTGATGGTTCGATTTATGAATGGCGTGGATGATGACATAAGCCAAACCTTCTCAAATTTGTACTAGGGCATGGTGAGGCCATACCATGGCACCATGCCAGCCTTCATGTTTTTGAAGCATGTATTTCATTTTTCTATAGTTGAAAAACCAATAAACGACGTGTTTGTGGTTGACTATTGCCACACATTTCCGTGAAATATCTGCCCATTCCTTGTAAAAGGCATGAGAATTTACTAAATAGCACGATCATGGATTTCCAGACCGTTCTCCTGCACCTTTTCATGCACCAATTGTTTGAATTTGAATGATGTGCATTAATGCCTAGAAAATGCACATAATCCCCTAAATATTGTAAATGAACCCGGAAAAGTGCCAAATTTGAACACGGTGATTTGCAAGGTTTACGTTCATAGTAGAAAAAACTCATGGACAAAGGACAAAGGAAATTTGGATTCCCCTTCAATCTCGGTGATTTACTATCGCACACGATTCATCTCCGTCGCCTCTGCGAACCGTGTGTGTTCACCCACACATGCAAAAGGAAAAAAGAAAACCCTCGCCCACTTCATCCCCACCCACTCACTGCGGACTCCTCTGCAACTCTGCACCTCATCAACTTCTATCACGGCGGCCACCCTAAGCTCGACGGCTGTCGTCGGCGGGCGGAGGTCGCTCTCCAAATGGCACGGGATTTCGCCCCTACCGCTTTCCGCCGCCTATCTGCACCGACATTCTAGACTCTGGTCGATTAGGGTTTTCTGCGGGATTGGACCGGGGATTTTTCTCATGGAAAGGTAATCAAGTTAGCGAAATATTCACTCATCTTTTATCGCAGTCCGTCCGTCGCTGTTAATCAACCGGCGGGAATTGCCATGGATTCATTTTTCTTCTAGCTGATTCAAGGGTTTTCATTCATGTGTCCATAGTGCGAGCACAAATTGGGCAAGTGTGGTCATGGCCAGTCAGAAACGAAGTTCTATCTCACCATTCCGGATGACTTCAGGGAGCGCTCAATATGTTCAATCTCAACCTACCACGGTCAGCATGGCCTAAATTTGTGAACATATACCGGCTGTTGCTACATTTGGATAAAAGGTACGGTGCCACGTGCAGCCTAGATGTCGAAGCCGATTCCCCACCCCCCCTATATTAGGCAAATATATGATGTATTGTTCATTCAGTTACTCTCATATTTGCATCAAATCTTTGTTACATTATCTCTTTTTAATTATATATTTTTGTACTTTGCTTTCATCTAAATATTGATCTGTTCTATCAGTTACTCCCATATTTGCATCTTGCTATGTTATTTCAATATATCTAATTTACGATCTTAATTTTCATTTCAAGCAGTACATCCCTTGCTTTGCAAGAACAGGAGTAGAAGGAAATCTTGGGCTTTACTTTGTTGATGACTCCATGGATGTCATATTGACAACGCAGCATGGATTTACAATGACGGTTAGCGTAAAAATTGATAAAGATGGTGACTCCTATTTTGATGCGGACCTTTGGAGAAAAATGTCTAAGTGTTATGAACTAAAAGCTGGCAATAAAATTCTAGTGCGTGCACCACAGCCTGGTCTAATTAACATGGATGTTTACTTCCCCAACGTCATCAGCCGATCAAAGTCTGATCGAGGTTAGTGTCCTTTCAACTTTCTCCATGCTGGCATATTACTTAGCAAAATCGGGGTATTTGTTCTAAATAATTGATCACTATTTAAGAAACCAATTGTGATTTCATTTTCTAACTCCGTTCCTAGGCAGTAACAAATTCTATTTACCAATTTATGCGCACTATATGTTCTTCTGCCATGTTTTGAATAAATAATACCTTTCCACCTTTTAAGCAGGATATGTTGGATGCATAGTGAATGATCTGCATGTTACTAAGCATACCAAATTTCACTGGAAGGACTTGAAGCATGTCATAAACTTTGTTGATAATCTGACAGAGATAGCATAGCGTATGAACGCTGGATTTTGGATGGGATTAATTATACCTATGGTGCACACATTGAACAAGACCAATTGTGTGCACAAAACGCTGGTACAAAGTCTTATTTTTATGTTGATGCTCATAAACTATATATATCTTCAATGATATGTTACAATTGTTTTTTATTCTACATTTCAACAGAAATTGCCCATTGTAGCAGTTCCTGGATCGATTTCCCAGCGTGGTCGAATTACACTTGTGCCTGCTAATAACGCCAAAGTGATTGTAAGGTACTGCATTTCCCGCAGAAATGGAACCATTCAAATCAACGAGTTCTCGCTTGTCGTGGCAATGCATCCATATTGGAAAATTGGGGACACTGTTCTACTCATGCTCTACCAAGGCACAGGAGGGCTCTTCCTTTTCATTTACGAGATGCTGAGTCGCCGTGATCAAGCTGCTTCCAGCGGATAGTTGTGGTTGTTGGCCCTCAGCCTCTTAAAATGTGCTAGTTGTTACTATGTTAAGTATGTAGATATGGACCATAAGGTTGTTGGCCCTCAGCCTCTTAAAATGTGATAGTTGTTACTATGTTAAGTATGTAGATATGGACCATATGGTTGTCAAAACCGTGTTACGAAGATCCTCCTTTTGTCGAATAGTGTAACCACTATATATATGTTACTCAAATGCTGTTAGCCAAGTTCTTAAATTTTCATGAAAAGTATTAGTATTGTACACAGTTCATTGAGTTTAAGCATGTGCCCGATGTCCAGAAGGCATTTGCATATTAACTGTCCATATTGCAAATTCACACACGTGTTAACATAAGGAAACGTATGTGTAACTTACTAATCATCGCACACGAGTACTCGCAGACACATCGTGTGCGATACTCCTAGCCACTGCAAGCAACTAGTTTGCAATTTTCAAAGTTTTTTGTACACACAGAATCGCACACGAATTAACTGTAGTAACCGTCTGTGTTGTAATTTCTCATCGCAAACAGTTCATCTGAGTCGGCTGTTTGCCGCGTATCACACACATCTTGTTTACACGACTCGTTTGTGTTCTTTTGGCTCATCGCAAACAGTTCATCTATGTGAACTGTATGCCGCATATCACACACATCTTGTTAAGTTGAACTGTTTCTGTTGTGTTCCCTAATCGAAAATAGTTCGTCCGAGTGAACCATATGCCGTATATCACACACACCTTGATCTGGCTAACCATTTTTGTTGCACTCACTAATAGCAAACAGTTCATCTGAGTGAACTGTATGGCGTATATCGCACACACCTTGATATGGCTGCCCGTTTCTGTTGTTCTGTCTCATCGCAAACAGTTCGGATGGATCAACCGTGTGACCTGCATCGCACACGCAACTAAAATCAGAACCATGTTTGATGTCTCCACCATCGCAAACGTTTTGCATCTTTTTTGACGGGTTTTTTACATCACCGTTTGCGATTAATGCATCGCACACAGTTTTGTCAAAGGGTCTCTGATCGTAGTGTCGCGTTAGCACCATCTTGTAGTAGTGAAGGAGGCAGAGGGGAAAGGATGCGAGGCTCACAGCGAAGCAGATGGTGCAGACGGCGGGGGCGGGGAGCTCCTCGATGGTGTGAATCGACGGTGGCGACCTTGGGTGCCCGAGGTTGAAGATGAAGACGAAGGCGACGATGTAGAGGGTCCGGGCTTGCGTGAATCGGCGTAGAGGTAGACGACGTCGAGGCGGAGCTCTTGGACAAGAAGACGAGGTGAGGGGAACTCGGTGGCTAGGGGATTCACGGCGGCGCGGCCATGGCGTCTCGGGTGGGTGCTTGGGGTGGAAGAAACGGCGCGGGGAGGGGGAGTGCAAGGGGCTAGGGTTCACCCAGGGAGTTGCGGGGTGGCCTTACCCTCGTGGGGAGGCGCTAGATGCCCGACGCATGGCCATTATTTCTTCTCTGTTTTTCAATTTATTTCAGCTATCAAATGAGTTTTGTAAAGTGTGGAGATGGACACATAATTAGTATTGCAATATTAGGTGCTACCACAAAAAGTTTGGGAGACATTTGAAATAGTTTGGATTTTTCATAATTAGCAAAACATTTAAAAATGTTGATTTGTCACTGATTTAATTGCTAGAGCCCAATTAAGCAAACAAGTGATGTTGTTTTTCTTAACCATTAATTGTTATGGAATATTTGCTAAATGGTGAACTATTTTCCAACCATGTTTGCGAATTTAAATTCTCACTTTAAATTTGAATTTTGAATTTGACTTTGAATTTTTATCAAGGGGCAATTTGGCTTAGTCAAACTTGATGACATGGCACCATTAGTGTGAGGTTGCTGTAGCATGACACTGGGGGTGTTACACGGTATTACTCTGCCATTCCAAGTAAATTTGCATGTGGCACCTCTAATCATTCAAATAATCATCTGTTTTGTGTGCCCATACCGCTCATGGAGCGATAGGGGGCGGTCAGTATCTTCCATGCTAAGCGGGTTATTCTCATGATGGGTATTTATTCACTTGTCATTGCACGAGAAAGGCTGGTAATTGGGATGCCCAGTCCCGTGATCAAAATAAAGAAAAATATAATAAAACAAACTCCCCCGGGAAACTAATTGTATGGAGGGCACCCGTGAATTCAGTTAGCCATGGCTTGTGTTTGAATGGTTGATGGGGGGTAAACTTTACCTTTCCACTTGGGAACCGCCGATAATGTGTTTAGCATGGAAGATATTGAAAATCCTCGGTCGTGGCATTGACAAGACGTCTCAAAATTGTATTCATCTCTAATTTAAGCTTCAAGCTGTGGTACCTCTGCAAATCTCTGCTTCCCTCTGCGAAGGGCCTATCTACTTACTTTTATGTTATTTACTTTTATTGTTGAGTCATCACCTTCTCAATTAAAGCACCAATCCTGAGAGCACTATTGTCATTATTATGCATTGAGTATAGTTAATATTGTGTGCATCATGACTGGATCTCTTCTACCATGAATTACAATGTTTAGTTGCTGCTTGAACTTTGCAGGTGCTCTGCATTTATGTTTTGCGGTCTCAAAAAGGGCTAGCGACATACCATGTTATCATATTATATCATGATTGTTTTGACAAATTGTTGGCATTTGAGATATGTTATTATTGCTCGCTAGCCGATTATGCCATTGATATGAGTAAATGTGATTTCTAAGTGTTATCATTTGCAAGGTTAGTTCATGATCTTTGCTAAAAACTTGCGTGCTATTTAAGCTTATATACGAATACAAGAACAAAAGAGTTTGTAAAAGTTTTTCTTTATCACTTTCAGTTTCTCTACTGAATTGCTTGAGGAGAAGCAATGAGTTAATCTTGGGGGGTTGATACGTCTCCGTCGTATCTAATTTTCCAAACACTTCTGCTCTTGTTTTGGACTCTAATTTGCATGATTTGAATGAAACTAACCCGGACTGACGCTGTTTTCAGCAGAACTACCATGGTGTTGTTTTTTGTGCAAAAATAGAAGTTCTCAGAATTGGACAAAAGTTTTTTGGAGATTTTTTATGGAATATATGAAAAATACTGGAGCGAAGATCAACCGAGGGGGGCCACCAGTTGCCCACAAGGCAACAGGGCGTGGCCACCCCCCAGGGCGCACCCTGTTACCTTCTGGGCCCATGTAGCTTCGCCGACCCTAATTCCAGCGCTACAAATTCCGTCTTCCTGAGAAAAAAATAAGAGAATAAGATTCATCGCATTTTATGATATGGAGCCGCCGCCACCTCCTGTTCTTCATCTGGAGGGCTGATCTAGAGTCCGTTCGGGGCTCCGGATAGGGGATTCGCCGCCATCATCATCACCAATTTCATGATGCTCACCACCGGGAGTGAGTAATTCCTTCATAGGCTTGCTGGACGGTGATGGAGTTGGATGAGATTTGTCATGTAATCGAGTCAATTTGTTAGGGCTTGATTCCTAGTATCCACTATGTTTTGAGGTTGATGTTGCTATGACTTTGCTATGCTTAATGCTTGTCACTAGGGCCCAAGTGCCATGATTTCATATCTGAACCCTCTATGTTTTCATGTATATATTTGAGTTGTTGATCCTATCTGCTAGTTGTATGCACTTGTGAAAGTGCAACTAATCCCCGGGTGGTTTTGGTAATTCATAACAACATATACCTCATTGAACTAATGTCCATTCAAGTTAAATATTTCTGGATGTTCAATGATTGGCATGGCAAGGAATAGAGATGTGGACCCCTCAAAATGCTAAGGACAAGGATTGGCAAAAGCTCAAGACTCTACATTTTTGTTTAAGTGATCCAAGATCACATTGAGTCCATAAGAAAGCCAATACTATTAGAAGGGGATGAGGTGTTGATGATCTATTTGCTCAAGTGCTTAGTGATATTGCTCCAAAAACCCTCCGCCACTTTCTCCATCCAAATATGTCCAATCCCTAAAATCCAACTCGGCCCCACCGATATTTCATACCCGGAGCCACCGAGTTCATCTGGACTTAGCCACTGCCAAAACCCTAACAGTTTGGATCCACTGATATGGATCTCGGTCCCACCGAGATGGCCTTGCCAGCTCTTTGTTGCTTATTGCAATTATTCCGGTCTCATCGAGAATTGCAATCGGTCCCACCGAGATGGCTTGACTAACTCTTTGTTCCCTTATTGCTTCACTTTGGTCAAACCGAGATGATAAAATCGGTGCCACCGATACAAGTTTTGCCCTAAGCCCTTTCACATCGGCCCCTCTGAGTTGTTCCCATCGGTCCCACCGAGATTCCTAACGTTCATATTTTTACACAGATCGGTGCCACCGAGTTTTCTGATCGGTGCCACTGAGATGGGTCAAGTGTGTAAAGGTTGGATTTTGTGTGGAGGCTATATATACCCCTCCACCCCTTCTTCCTCATGGAGGAGAGCCATCAGAATGTGCCTACACTTCCACCATTCACTTTCTGAGAAGAACCACGTACTCATGTGTTGAGATTAAGAGTTTCCATTCCTACCATTTGAACCTTGATTTCTAGCCTTCCCCAAGTTGTTTTCCACTCAAATCCTTCTTCCACCATAGCCAAATCTGTGAGAGAGAGTTGAGTGTTGGGGAGACTATCATTTGAAGCACAAGAGCAAGGAGTTCATCATCAACACACCATCTATTACCTTTTGGAGAGTGGTGTCTCCTAGACTGGTTAGGTGTCGCTTGGGAGCCTCCGACATGGTGTGGAGTTGAACCAAGAAGTTTGTAAGGGCAAGGAGATCGCCTACTTCATGAAGATCTACCCGAGTGAGGCAAGTCCTTCGTGGATGATGGCCATGGTGGGATAGACAAGGTTGCTTCTTCGTGGACCCTTCGTGGGTGGAGCCCTCCGTGGACTCGCGCAGCCGTTACCCTTCGTGGGTTGAAGTCTCCATCAACGTGGACGTATGGTAGCACCACCTATCGGAACCATGCCAAAAATCTTCATGTCCCCATTGCGTTTTCCTTCTCCAAACCCTTCCCTTTACTTATATGTGCAATGTTCTACACTCCGCTGCTATACTCTTGGACTTGCATGTGTAGGGTGTTACTTGACTTGTCATAATTGCTAAAATCTGACCACAACTAAAATTGGGAAAATGATAGATTTTTATTTGGTCAAGTAGTCTAATCACCCCCCCCCTCTGGACATACTTTTGATCCTACAAGTGGTATCAGAGCTTTGGTCTCCGTTAGCCTTGATTTCCATTGCTTTGGTGATCATAGCCTTGGTTTCACAACCTAGGAGAGTATGGCGTCTAGTGAGGGTAACTATCACCATAGAGGTCTTTACTTTGATGGTACAAATTTTGCTAGTTGGAAGCATAAGATGAAAATGCATATCCTTGGTCATAACCCCGCGCGTTTGGGATGTTGTTCGTATTGACTTGCAAGGTGAATTCTTTGAGGATGGTGGAGAACTAGATCGTGAAGCGACCACGGAAGAATTGAAGATGTTGTAATACAATGCTCAAGCTTGTGATATTCTCCTCAATGAATTGTGCCCCGAGGAATTCAAAAAAATCAGCCGCCTTGAGAATGCAAAGGAAATTTGGGATACTTTGGTTGATATGCACGAATAAGGATGGCAATGGGTAGGGTATGGGCAGGGTAGAGCAATACCATACCCATACTCGTATAGTCAGTGGGTACAAAATTCTACCCATACCCGTACCCATGGGTATGAAACTTTACCCATACCCATACCCGACGAGTACCCATACCCATTGGGTACCCAACGGGTAGAACAAATAGTACACAAGCTGTTTACAATTTTACGCTCATTGATAGCACATTTGACAAAAAAAAATCAATTATCTCAGCGCAATAACAGGTAGATGAGTAACTGACCAATATCAAAATTTAGAAATCACAACATACTCTTATGTCAATAGGAGTAGACGAATCAGATGACAAATTAATGACTAATTGACAACAACTTAACAATAGTTCACAAGACTACACCGGTACCCTACCCATGACTTAATGGGTAGGATATGGGTACTACCCGTGGGTATAAAAGTGTGCCCATACCCTGCCCATGCGGGTACGGTACCCACGGGTACCCGTACCCATGGGTAAAATTGCCATCCTTATGCATGAAGGTACCGAGTCCGTCAAGGAATCCAAGTTGGATGTGCTTCAAAGTCAACTTGACAAGTTCAAGATGAAGGATGGTGAAGGAGTCGCTGAAATGTACTCTAGGCTAGCTCTCATCACAAATGAGATTGCCGGCTTAGGAAGTGAAGAGATGACCAACAAGTTCATCATCAAGAAGATCCTTAGAGCTTTGGATGGTAAATATGATACCTTGTGCAAATTGATCCAAATGATGCCCAATTACAAAGATCTCAAGCCCACGGAAGTCATTGGTAGAATTGTTGCTCATGAGATGTCACTCAAGGATAAGGAAGAGCTCCACAACAAGTCAAGTGGTGCATACAAAGCTTCAAGTGATGCTCCTACAACATCAAGTGACAAGCTAGTCTCCAATGAAGAATTGAGCCTAATGGTGAAAAACTTCAACAAGTTCTAGAAGAGTAGAAGCAAAGATAGAAGCTCCAAGTCAAGGTCCTACAATGAGAAAAGATCTTCTAGTCGTGATCGTAATTGCTACAATTGTGGAAGACCCGGACACTATTCCAATGAGTGTACGGATCCCTAAAAGAAAAGAGAAGACTCACCAAAAAGGAGGAGTAGAAGAGATGAATCACCTCATAGAGAGAGAAGGAGTAGAGATGATCGTTATGAACGAAGACCCTCTCTAAGAGGCAAGGATTCGGAAAGGAAAGACAAGTCATGAAAGAGCTACACAATACGAAGACATCAAGCTCATGTTGGTGAATGGGTTTCCAGCTCCGACTCCAACAACTACTCCGAGAGAAGCTATCGCTTTCGTCTCCGAATATACTCAAGATAAAGGTGTTGCCGGTCTTGCACTAGTGTCATCCAACTCCCATGACATATTTGATTCACCAAATGAAGGATTCAAAGATGCTTGATAACCCACAAGTATAGGGGATAGTTTGTAGCCTTTTTCGATAAATAAGAGTGTCGAACCCAAGGAGGAGCTAAAGGTAGAACAAATATTCCCTCAAGTTCTATCGACCACCGATACAACTCTACACACGCTTAACGTTTGCTTTACCTAGAACAAGAATAAAACTAGAAGTACTTTGTAGGTATGAAGGGATAAGTTTGCAAGATAATAAAGAACGTGAAAATAAAAGTTATGTGTTGTTTAGATAAAGAAATAATTAACTTAATATAACGAGTGCGGATTAGTAGTGGTGGTAGGATTTTCGGAATTGTCCCTTAGCAATTGACTTTGTTACTAGACCGATAGCAAGTTTTTATGTGGGAGAGGCCACTGCTAGCATGTCATCCCTTACTTGGAACTCTATGCACTTATGATTGGAACTATTAGCAAGCATCCGCAACTACTAACGTTCATTAAGGTAAACCCAACCATAGAATTAAGATATATATTGGTCCCCCTTCAATCCCGTATGCATCAATTTCTATGGTAGGAAGAAGCTTCTGTCACCCTTTCCCTCCAATGCATAGTCCTATCAACATACAACTAACCCTATGGTGTGATGGGAACCAAAGGACAGCAACATAACCACAACAAATTAAACTAATCATAGCAATTCACCAATTACTGATAGGACAATAAAAATCTACTCAAGCATCATAGGATGGCAACATATCATTGGATAATAATATGAAGCATAAATCACCGTGTTCAAGTAGAGGGTACAGCGGGTTGCGGGAGAGTGGACCGCTGAATATAGATGGGGGAAGGTGATGGAGTTGTTGGTGAAGATGATGGAGTTGTTAGAGTAGATCGCCGTCACACGATGATTGCCCCGACGGTGTTCTGGTGCCACCGGGAGAGAGGGGGAGAGAGCCCCCTCCTTCTTCTTCTTCCTTGACCTCCCCCTGGATGGGAGCAGAGTTCCCCCTCTGGTACATGGTTGCCATGGCAGCGGAGGGGCAGGAGCCCCTCCTAGATTGGATCTACCCCTCTGTTCTCTTCCGTTTCACATTTTTGTTTTCTGGCCGAAAACCATTTCTTATGTTCCCAGAGATCCGTAACTCCGATTACGCTGAGATTTTAACACGATTTTTTTCTGAATATAAGCTTCCGTACGCCCGAAGAAGGGCAACAACTGCCTTACGAGGTGACCACAACCCACCACCATGCGCCTGGGGCCTGGGCCGCGCCCTGGTGTCTTGTGGGGGTTGTGGGCCTCCTTTTGCATTGATTCCACCTCCCAAAAATCACATATATTTCAAAATAATTCTCGGTAAAATGTTATTGCATTTGGACTTCGTTTGATATGGATATTCTCCAAAACAAAAAACAAAAACTAGCACCGGGCACTGGATCAATATGTTAGTCCAATAAATCATATAAAATGTTGCCAAAAATATGTTAAAGTTGTATAATATTGGCATGAAACAATTAAAATTATAAATACAACGGAGACGTATCAATGCTTAATGGCTAAAGGCCCCAAGGTATCACACCCTGAGTATCTTGATTTCAATAGTGGTGAAGATTATTTACTAGGTGATGATGATTTGATTGTTGATAAAACTAGTGATGTGAGCTATAATGAACTTGCTAGTAATCATGATAATCAAGATGAAATGAATGACAATGCTAAGAAGGAGATTGAGCATCTAACTAAAGAGCTAAACACTCTGAAGTTAGCTCATGAAACAACTCAAGATGATCATAGAGAGCTGCTAAGAACTCATGAGAAGTTACGCTTCGAGAAGCTAAATTTAGAGCAAGAGCATGAGTTTCTAAAAGCTATCAATGATGATCTTCGAAAGAAGAGTTCTTCTTACATTTCCAAACGTCTCCTCTTGTCTACCTACATGTCACAAGTTAAACCTAGTAACAAGAGCAAGAAAGATTCTTCTTCTAGTAGTAACAATAACCATGCTAAATCTAATATTGTTGCTTCTAGTAATTCTCTTGATTCCACTAATGATTCTCTTAGCCAAGTTACACTTGAGCAATAAAATAGCTTATTGAAGGGAATTATAGAGAAAGGTGTTTATAAGAGTCTTGCCGGGAGTAAGCAATTTGAGGAAATTGTACACAAGCAAGGGAGACACCGGAAGAATCAAGGTGTTGGTTTTGAACGAAAGTTCAATGCCCATGGAGTTGAATGGGAAGAAGATCAATACCCCAAGATGAAGTTTGTTCCTCAACAAGAGAAGTATGAGCCCACTTCTTTTGAGGGAACACAAGCTCAAGATGATCTCCCACCACAAGCTAAAAGGCAAGGACAAGCTTCAAGAGGAGATTGGTCATTTGAAGAAGCACCTAAAGCCATGGTCAAGTGGGTTCCCAAGACTACTTCAAGCTCTACTTCATCAAGTTCAACTCCAACTCCAAGGATTCCCATCAAGTTGATGTGGGTCCCAAAGAAGAAGAACTAGAGTGTTCTTGAGGGTGACTCCGCCAACATACTTCACTCATATTCATTTTCGCAAGGGCTTGTGCAACCAACTTTCACATCTTGCACTAAGTTCATGGAGTCACAAACCCTCTTGTTGGTAAGACAAGGGACAAGGTAACCTAATGCTTTCATGGACGTCATCATATCTGCAATTCACTCTATGTCTATGGACATCCTTGTATGTTCCTTGTGGGACTAACCCATGTAGGTATCGAAAGTGCAAAACTCCAAAGGATTACCCCGGACTCTTGATGGACTACATCAACATTAAGCATCCACATCTTCACTATCTACATGAAGTCATTATTGACAAAACCCAAGGTTAGTTCATCCCTCTTTGGGGGATATCACATCTAGTGGGAGCTTTGCTCTAAAAATTGAGCTAAAGCAACTCTAATGGTGTGAACACATTAATGCTTTATGTAAAAGTGGCAACCCCACTGGTGCTTAAACGATGAGTATGGCCTATGATCAAATATTCTCATTTGACTCCTAAGTCAATATACTCATATATAGATGACCTAGTCATTGTCAACTGCTTGATAGATGCTAGAATTGGTTGTGCATGTTTGACACATATTTCACTTGCTATTTTATTGTGTGAGCATGTTGATTTGCATATTTTCTCCATTCGAGGACATCCATTTGTTGTTTTGATTGTCTTGGTTTTTCTGGCCAAGTGGATGTACAAGAATGCCTAAGAACCTTCTCTAGCTATTTATGCTTTCTTGTCTCAAATTCTCTTCTTGCTACATCACAAAAATTGAACAAGTCTGTTTCGGACCCTCCAGGTGAGGTGCACTCGGAGTCACCGATCTGAAAGGGCTGACCTCCAAAACCTTCAAATCGGCTTTCGGTGTGACCAATCCACTCCTACTCGGACTCATCGAAACGGTTTGATTGATCTAGGTTTTCAATCTCGGTGCTACCGATTAGACCAACTCGGCGTCACTGATTTGCTGTAACTGCATGCAGTTACACGTCTTGGTGCCACGGATTTGTTCCATTCGGTGCCACCGACAGCAGCTGGGTATATATCCCGCGGGTCCCGTACGGTTGAAAATTCTCAAACGTCGTGTTCCTGCACCCCCTCTGCTGTCGTCGACCTCGTTTCCGGACTTCACCGTCATGTCCAGCACGCCCTCGCCGTTGGACTCCGCCGTCGTCAACGGGTTTCTCTCCTGCCGTTGCCGCCGTAGGGGATTTGCACCAAGTTAGGGTAAAAATCCCACCCCCTTGTGCTTCAAAATTTTCCGATTCAATGCTCTAGGGATTTGCCATGTATCTTGCTACATATGAAACACTTCTATCCACTAGATTGATTTTGTAGATTAGATGCGAGTAAAAATTTTAGGTTTATGTTTCTGCCGAACGCATCTCGGACTGACCGAATTGGAATTTTCGGTGCCACCGATTTGGCCTTGGCCATTGCACAAGTACGTCTCGGTGCCACCGAGTAGTATGAATTGGTGAAACCGAAAGTAACGTTTGTGTGAAACCCTAGCATCTCGGAGACACCGAATCACATCTCTGTCGGACCGATGTGTTTAGGTTCTGTTGAGTGCTTCGGTATCACCGAGACTACAAACTCAGTGGATCCGAAATGCATTCTATGAAAACTTAACACTAAGATCTGAACTCAATTTTCATGAAAACTATCTGCTTTTTGTGATGACTCATCTACTCTACCCATACCTATCTATTCACAGGGACTGTTTGCAAGATGTCTCGTGCCAGTGACAGCCAGAACATGTCAGAGCAGCATGAGGATCTCAGTGAGGGATCCAGTCCAGAGGGCAGCTACTATGAAGGCATAAGAAGCTCTCCAGATCTTCCAAGGGCTGCCACCAAAACAAGGAAGAAGAAAACCTGAGATGATGAGGATGAGGACTTTGTGGCTAGTGAGGCCACATCCAAAAAGAAGAAGGTGCTTGCTAAGGAGTATGGCACAACAGCCAGCACAAAAACCTTTAGGCAGTGCCAAGGAGAGATTAGCTATGAGGAAAGTCCCACTCTCCAAGGCAGATAAGGCCATAACTCCAAGGGAACGCATGACTTTCATAGACGAGGAGCCAAGTGATACAGAGGCTGCTGCAGGAATGAAGAAGAAGAGGGCTAGGAATACTACTGCCTATGTTATTGGCAAACCCTCCATGGTTGCTGATGATCATGATGATGACAAGGAGGAGGAACCAACTACCGATGCACCTCCAATCAAGACTCAAAAGCTCATGTCTGATGCTATGAAGTCTGCTGCATCCTCCAAGCCCAAGTCCAAGCCCAAAGCACAACACCCAAGAGGTCTACCAGGAACATTTCTGCTGTGAGAAGAACAAGGCCCTAGTGCCTGAGGCTGAGATTGATGACGAGCCACTAGTGCTCAAAAAGTTGAAGCCAAAGATTCTAGACCATGACAACTCATATCCAGTTGCAGAGAACATGATGCTCAGGAAGGATAAAGGTCTGCGAGAGTGGAGGATGTCTAATCCATATTCTGTCAGGAGGAGGACTGCATGTGATTGTCGTTTCCACACTCAAGAGCAACATGATTTCTATGAAACTGTGTTGCTTGACAAGAAGCCCATAGTCAGTGATATGAAATGGGTGGACTGGAAATACATTGATGCTAATGAGGATCACTTCCCCCATGTTCATGAGAGCTTCAAGTTTGCAGGAGTTGATGCATTTGTTGGGAAGAAGCTCACAATGTGGAATGATGAGATGATCATGCAATTCTATTCCACAACACATTCCTATCCAGATGGCAGAATTGTGTGGATGACTGAGGGATCCAAATACCAGTCAACCATCTCAGAATGGGCTGAACTTCTTGATGCTCCAAAGGAAGAGGAAGATGATATTTATGTCTATGGAAAGCCTAGGATGGATCACAACTCTATGGCCAACATGTACAAGACCATACCCAAGAAAGATCTTGACACGCATAAGCTTGGTTTTGTGAAGCATTTGCTTGCTGGTTTGGCCACCACCAACACTATCTTGAGGCACACTCTTTTGCCCAAGTTTGGAGATGATAAGATGATTCATGGCCACTCCATCCACTTGCTACATTTGTTTGGCACGCCACAGAAATTCAAAGTTATGAGCCTTATTGTTGAGACAATCAAGAGAACCGCGGCTGACCAGAAGAGATCATGTGGATTTGCTCCGCACATTCAGCTGCTCATCAACTCCAAGGTTGGAACGAGCACTTATCTACTTGATCGTGAGCATCTCCTATTGCATCCTGAGTTTGAGGACAATGCTGTAGGGATGAACCCTTCACATCCTTCGTCTGCTCAAGCTCAAGAGGAAATTCAGGCAGCAGCAGCAAAAGAAGCACATAAGGCTTCTGCTCCCAATGTACCCATTGCCAACCTCAAGTCCAAGAACGACCAGATGACTTATCTGCTGGAAGCTACCCTGAGGATTGAGCAAAGTCTGGCCAACCTTGCCAAGAACCAGGAGAGCCTAGAGCGGATAGTCGAGACTAGGGTTCATGATCTTGATGTGAAGATCACTGAGGTACAGACCATTGTGGAGAAGCTCAGAGATGATGTTGACGCAGTCAGAGTTTATGACAGTGGAGATGAGAGAGCCACAACTGAGAGATACCAGGCAGTACCCAGGGCACCTAGATCTGCTGCCCTGCCAGTTGCAGACATGAGGACTACTCACTCTGCACCTGCTGCCACTACTACTGTGCCACCTCCAGTCTCTACGCCACCAGCTCATCGGACGTTAGATGAAGCCTTCACAGATGCACTTCTCTCCACGCCATCTACGCACACCGGAGCCACCAGCCAGAAGTCACCTTTAAGAGCTGTCGAGGACCGTGCCTAGAGAGACGTATAGCTCTATGCATATTCGAACTTTTTGGTACTTGTTGCCAAAGGGGGAGAATTTGTATAGATCATTAGGCTTCGAGAGAGAGTGTCTCGCTGTTGCTCGTTGGTTTTTCTTGAGTTCTTTCTACTATTTCTGTTTGATTTGTGCTACTTTGTTCATTATGTGTGTGAGATACTATGTTGGTTATGTGTGATTGATCATACTATGCATCATGTGATGCTTAATGCTTATTTCTATCATTACTTGTGTATGATAGATCACTTATGTTTTTGGTGATGCGTGCTTACTATTCCATTCATATCATTTTGCGTGCCCCACCAAGTTGTATGTGACATGGAAGAGTGACCCACGATCCTAATCGATCGTGCATTTGCATTCAAACGTAAATTTTTAATAATGCACAAATTTAGGGGGAGCTCTTGCTTATCACATGCTTCTCAAAGCAACGATGTACTTCATTCATTTAATCATTTGTCGAAGCTTTGATCTATATGTTGTCATCAATTACCAAAAAGGGGGAGATTGAAAGTGCAACTAATCCTCGGGTGGTTTTGGTAATTCATAACAACATATACCTCATTGAACTAATGTCCATTCAGGTTAAATATTTCAGGATGTTCAATGATTAGCATGGCAAGGACTAGAGATGTGGACTCCTCAAAATGCTAAGGACAAGGATTGGCAAAATCTCAAGACTCTACATTTTTGTTTAAGTGATCCAAGATCACATTGAGTCCATAGGAAAGCCAATACTATTAAAAGGGGATGAGGTGTTGCTTAATGATCTATTTGCTCAAGTGCTTAGTGATATTGCTCCAAAAACCCTCAGCCACTTTCTCCATCCAAATATGTCCAAACCCTAAAATCCACTCAATTCCTTCTTCCACCATAGCCAAATCTATGAGAGTGAGTTGAGTGTTGGGGAGACTATCATTTGAAGCACAAGAGCAAGGAGTTCATCATCAACACACCGTCTATTACCTTTTGGAGAGTGGTGTCTCCTAGATTGGTTAGGTGTCGCCTAGGAGCCTCCGACATGATGTGGAGTTGAACCAAGAAGTTTGTAAGGGCAAGGAGATTGCCTACTTCGTGAAGATCTACCCGAGTGAGGCAAGTCCTTCGTGGGCGATGGCCATGGTGGGAATAGACAAGGTTGCTTCTTCGTGGACCCTTCGTGGGTGGAGCCCTCCATGGACTCGCGCAACCATTACCCTTCGTGGGTTGAAGTCTCCATCAACGTGGACGTGCGATAGCACCACCTATCATAACCACGCCAAAAATCTTCGTGTCCCCAATGCGTTTGCCTTCTCCAAACCCTTCCCTTTACTTACATGTGCAATGTTCTATATTCCGCTGCTATACTCTTAGACTTGCATGTGTAGGGTGTTACTTGACTTGTCATAATTGCTAAAATCTGCCCACAACTAAAATTGGTAAAATGATAGATTTTTATTTGGTCAAGTAGTCTAATCACCCACCCCCTATAGACATACTTTCGATCCTACAACTTGTTATTGTTCTGATCTGTAGACCCCAAAGTGATAATATTTGGGATACTCTCCGGGGATGACTGTAATTCGAGGAGTTCATGTATTCACCATGTGTTAATGCTTTGTCCCGGTTCTCTATTAAAATGATGCCTTAATGTCCCTTAGTTTCCTTATGGACCCCGCTGCCATGGGAGGGTAGGACAAAAGATGTCATGCAAGTTCTTATTATAAGCACATATGACTATATACGGAATACATGCCTACATTACATTGATAAATTGGAGCTATTGTGTATCGCTCTAGGTTGTGACTGTTACATGATGAATG
Organism: Thinopyrum elongatum; assembly: GCA_011799875.1. Classification (NCBI taxonomy): domain Eukaryota; kingdom Viridiplantae; phylum Streptophyta; class Magnoliopsida; order Poales; family Poaceae; genus Thinopyrum; species Thinopyrum elongatum. The sequence continues at coordinate 311,323,886 of CM022297.1, forward strand.
TTATCCAACACAATTATCCATCACTGATCCAATGCCTACGCTTTTCGCATATTGACCTTTGCTAAGTTACTTTCGTTGTTGTTATTGCTTTTACAATCGCTACAAAAAAACTGCTACTGTTACCACTGCTATCAAACTATCATACTACTGTGCTACTAAACACTTTGCTGCAGATATTTGATTCTCCAGGTGTGGTTGAATTGACAACTCAACTGCTAATAGTTGCAAATATTTTTTGGCTCCCCTTGTGTCAAATCAATAAATTTGGGTGAAATAATACCCTCGAAAACTATTGCGATCCCCTATACTTGTGGGTTATCATTCGCCTCTTTGTTTCTGGCCGAAAACCGCTTCTTATATTCCTGGAGATCCGTAAGTCCGATCGGGCTAAAATTTAACATGATTTTTTTCTGATATTATCTTTCTTACGGCGAAAGAAGGGCTCCAACCGACTTACGAGGGAGTCACAAGGCAACACGGCGCGCCCTACCCCTAGGGCGCGCACTGTTGCCTTGTGGGTCCCTCGGGCACCGTCTTGCCTTGATTCTTCCTCCCAAAAATCACATATATTCCAAAAAAAATCTCTGTAAAATTTTATCGCCTTTGAACTTTGTTTGATATGAATTTTTGTGAAATAAAAAATAGGAATTGGCACCGGGTACTGGATCAATATGTTAGTCCCAAAAATAATATCAAATATTGCCAAAAGTATGTGAAAGTTGTAGAATATTGGCATGAATAGATACGATGGAGACGTATCAGTGTTCCACTCATCTGTGTCGATGGTGTTGCAAGCAGGGAGAGATGAGGGGTCTGGGTCAGCGGCTTGGATGAGAACCCGACCTTGGCGGCTAGGATTGGACTCCAGGAGAAAATTTTGTTTCCATGTGAGGTGACAAGGATTGTTATGTTAATAGAACACTCTTGATAGCAACGCATTTTCCACTAGAGATATAAACATGTGTGCTAAGTTGCGTAGCTTTGATAAAGCTCTTTTTGTCAAAATATTGGGAAAGGGGATCAAATTCGAATGTATATAGAACAACTTTCTCTGTTTCTGTTTCTCATTGTTAGATAGTGGGCATAAATCTCATGATAAGTCCCTAAAGATTCATACAAAACTTCAATCGAAACTTCTCTTGGCTTAGTGACGTGTTGATTTAGGTTCCATCATGGACACAAAGGACTATCTAAACTGATTAGTTTTTGTCTATAAGCTCCCAGTGTATCATAAGAACTGGAAAATGGGGTTCTTTGATTTTTCCTCTACTTAAAATTATTATTATTATTGTAATATACTTTTAGTTTTGGATAGTTTCTGCAACTATTATATCTATTTGCACAAGTGCCTCGACGCTTTCCAAGCGTTAATACATAAAACCCGATAAGGTTGTCTTGGGTTGGTATGCAAATAGGATCTCCAATAGCGGGAGTTAAGAGGTTCATATGAGAAAACACAAGTAATTGGACATTGGCTAGAGCTTCCAAGGATAAAGGTAGATCTCCGTCAAAGTTTGCATTGAAACCCTTACACACTAATGGGTGTAAAGAAATAATACATAAATTGTGTTGAAAGGCATCTATGCAGGGTAGGTCCTTCTTGAAGTATTTCCCATACAATGAGTTTCTTTTCTCAAATTTTCCTTTTAGCAGTCCTTACATTAGAAATGTCGTGTTTCGTGATTAAACCACAAATTACAAATAGCTGAAAAGACTTTATTGCTATGTCCAGTGGCAATCCACATTGATGTAATGAAAGCGAAGGACCCACAACAATGACAGGACGCCCCGAGTAATCGACCAATTTCCCAAGCAGAGTCTCGTGAAACCATCCCTCATTACCTTCAATTACATCTGAAAGCGATTCATATACTTTACTATGATCATCCCTCGTCGATTGCCCGTGAGACCCACTATCAAGAAGTGTATCCATGGCTTCTTGTACCAATTATGCCTGACACATTGCTAAATCTGCTGGCCCTAATTCACTTCTTTTTAATAGATAGACAAGATTGTTGTTCTGATGGACAACTCTCTTATAAGTTCATTAATATTTGAAGTCACTACTTTATCTCTGACTTATAAACAATAGGTCTCAATTCGGGAGGAAGATCCGGTAATATCCATTTTGGTTCTGCATTTGTTTGAATAAAATATTTCGCCAATTGCATGCGTCTAATAAAAGAACTTTTCTTATTCAATTCTTTTCTATATTCTCATTTATCTCAACTATACCCCTCGTCTTCTAATTCCTTCTATTCGAACAAGGAACTCTCTATAATAATCCGGAAGCCGAAATCAACTAATTTTTTTAGAGAAAAGGCACGAAGACCCGACTTCAAATTAATGAAGCCATCAGCCGGGGTGCTGAATTACAAAGGCAAAGACTTGACAAAAAACTGAAAAATTACATGCCAAATTCACTACGACCAAGAGCGACAGTGAATAGGGCAGCAAGAAAAACTACGATCAAGCCGCCGGAGATCTTGCACAGCCAGAACCATAGGGCTGAAGCCACTCGACGACAGCAATTGCCGTGAACATGAAGATCCAGACCGCTTGAAGGAAACCATCGACTCCACCGCCCGCCGCCTCGGGCCACTATCAGAGTGGAGAGCACTATCTCCCCTTCGTCTAGACCGTGTCAAACACGCGGACGCCCACCACCGGCCGGCAACCAACCAGCAACCAAGGCGAGGAGCCGCTGAAGGATGCGGAAGGACTCACACGCCACCACCAACGCCGGCAACCAGGGGAGCCGAGCACCGCCGCCGCCACTCACCACCACGCACCAGACCCACAACCCCGAACCACCCCTTGAACGACGCCTCCAAGGAGGACCGAGATGCCCGAACGCCTCCACCGTCCGGCCAAAAGGCCAAGGCTTTCGCCCGAGGTAGGAAGGGGGAGGAGGGGGCGGATCTGGAAGCTTGACCCGCCCTCAAGAGGGAGAAGGACACCGGAGCGTCGCCGGCGTCAAAGTCGATGCGCAATCGACCAGGGGTTTCCCCTGTTCCAAGACTCCACCACCCCATCCTCGAAGTCCAGAGCTGACGGGCCAGCCACTAGATCGGCGAGAGGAGACCACCACAAGGGAAAGGGCCCGGGAGGAAGAAGAGCCGCCCGCCGCTGCAGCAAGACCTCGCCGCCCTCACGCCACCCATGCGGCCGGGAGGGACGGCCAGCACCCGTGCGTGCCATCCACCGAAGAGATCGACGCCGCCATCTCCACCGAGGGCCGCCGCCCTGGTTTCCAAAGCCCCTCACGCCGACGGGAGGCAGCAAATCCTCGCCGCCACCTTCACCGGAAGACGCGCGGCAGCCAGCGGGCTCCTCGGTTGGCGGCCGAGAGGGGGGAGGAGGGAGGAGAGGTGGCGGTGGCTAGGGTTTGGGGGCGGTGTCGCCTGAGAGGGGTGAGGGAATCTTCCCAAATCTGCTAATGACTCATTGCTCTCTCTCTCTCTCTCTCTCTCTCTCTCTCTCTCTCTCTCATCTTTGCGGCGGTCTCTTCTTTGCTGTTTGAAGTGACTATACAAGATCAGAGATGAATCGTGGACTTTTTCCGTGATCATGGTGGTGGACTGGTAGGCCGTCACGTCTCCGAACAAGAGTCCGCCGACTAAAATATCCATCCTTTTTGCGTGAACACGTTACACAATATTTCACTATTCGCCAGCACGGCACATGGAAACGACCTTGCAACGAATCGAGCAGGGACGTGCCCAACTTCAACGTCTCCGTACGCCCCTGTACGAACGTGCGTACTGCACACCTGCATCAACTGCTCAAACCACCTGGACTCTCCCACGTTCGACTGCAAACCAACCAAAATCTTCTGCCAATTTTTTTAGTATATACTACATCTGCCGTTCCGCCCCAACCTCCAAACTGTGGGAACCAAATGGTCTGACTTTTTACCTCGCGAGGGGCTGATTGCCAGCCTTTACTAAAATAAAAAAGAGAGCAACTAGTGCTAAAAAAGAGAGTGGAGCTTTGCCGTCGACTCGTTCCGTTCTGGATCAAATCTCCTGCCTCTTTATGCCACCGTGACGAACGCCGAAGACGGAGGAGTACGTCGACGACTTCCTGAAAAAGATCCCCGGTCTCGTTGCGTGCACACGAGTCGACACGCCCTGCACACGGTCTAATCAAACTAACAAACTAGCCCTGACCACAGTTCGCAAGCCAATCAGACCCGGCACCCACCACCACTGCTCCTCGAAAGGACCCGCGAAACGAATCGCCGTCCTATACATCCACAGACGGCCCAACGTGCACCACACCGACGTCACGTACGTAATCCAGGCGAGGCGAAGCAACCCGCGCGAATCGGAACGCTCTCCCAGCTTCCCCCGGGACCGCGAGACGGCGACGGCTCGCGGGCAAGGCGACACGCTCGCCCATCCCGGCCCAGTCGCCCGGGCCGCGGCTGATCCCGCCTACACGTCCGCGGGAGGGCGCGTTTTCCCCGCCGCATTAACGCCGGATCACATCAACTTTTTGCCCCTGACCCCCGATCAAACGAGATCCATAACCAAATCCCGTGGCTACGATTCCGCCGCTTCGTCCGTCCTGTTGAGCGCTGACAAGTCCTGGCAGAGCGGGAGCTTCCTGAGCCGTGGATCGGACCAACGACGTGCGGACGTGCCGGATCGTGGCCGTCCGATGGGGCGACGGTGCACGATTAGGGCGGCGGTTTGAGTGGCTGGTAGGTTGGCTTCCCGGGTTATTCGCTCAACTTCAACTTCCTTGGCGCCAACGCGGTACATGACGGCAGCGCGGAGGGGTCGTCGAAAGCTATATCTATCGCGGTCCACGGTTCAACAGCCACGGGATCATGGTCCAGCTCGAGAAAAGCTTGGCAAGGTGTGTGCGGAGTTGTGGATAGGCCGGTCGAGGAGGAAAGCGAGTACGTGCAGCGTGCGCTCACATGGCCGGACTGGGAGGAGGCGGCGGGCTCAGCGACTACCTCGACCGGCCCAACGCCATCCACCGCCGCACCGCGTCGCTCGCCATCGCGCGGTCCGGCGACGATGGACCGCGCATCATGGATGGGGTTGGGCGGGAGGGGCGGAGGGCGCGCTCGTCGCGCCGTCTATCGCTGTCGTCGTGGCTCGGGCCGCGCTCCAGGCCTCTGCCGGCCGACGACACCACGTCCGTGGATTCGAGAAGCCGAGAATTCGAGGGGAGTGGCAGCGCCAAGGGGAAGCCGTCTGCGTGGAGCAGCTGGAAGTCTGTGCGCGCGCTCTCTCGCATCGGGAAGCGCCGTGCCGGGTGCCTCTTCTCCATCGAGGTGGCCGCCGTGCGCGGCGTGCCGGCCTCCATGGACGGCCTCCGCCTCGCCGTCTCCGTCCGCAAGGCCGAGACCAAGGACGGCGCGATGCAGACCATGCCGGCCCGGGTGTCGCACGATGGCACCGCGGAGTTCGACGAGACGCTCTTCGTCAAATGCAACCTCTACTTCACCGGCGGCCCCGGCACCGGGAAGCCCCTCAAGCTCGAGCCTCGCCGGTTCGTTGTGTCCGTCGTCCCCATCGAGGTGCCGGACATCCGTCTGGGGACGTACACCGTCGACGTGAGCTCGCTCGTGCTCGACTCCCTCCAGAAGAGCTCCGAGGGACGCCGCGTCCGGTGGTTCGACAGGGCCTTCGGACTCGCCGGCAAGGCCACCGGTGGTGAGCTCCTCCTCAAGCTGGGGTTCCAGCTCATGGAGGACGCGGGGCTCCGTCTCTACACGCAAGCCGCGGGGAGATCGTCGAGGGACGTGTCCGTGTCCCCCTCCCGTGCAAGGGTTCACAACAAGAACTCGTTCAGCGTCGCCAGTACGACGCCCAAGCTTTCAACGTCCGACGGAGCCATCTCGCCTTCCATGAGAGCTTACAGGCAGCTGGTAGACAGGCTCAACGTCGACAAGCGTCCCGACGACGACGAGCTCTCCACCGCAAGTGGCGCTGGCGACGTCGACTACGCCATCCCGGAGTACGAGGTGGTCGACAAGGGCGTCGAGACGGTCAAAGAGGTCGTCCACTTCCAGGACCAGCGCGACGTGCTACGCGAGCTCGACTCCATTGGCGAGCAGATCGAGGCCATCGAGGCGCTGATGGCGAGCGGCGGCAAGAAGTCGCCGAGGGGAGCCGGTCAGCAGCCGCGCCTCGATGCGGATGAAGAGATGGTGACCGTTGAGTTCCTTAGGAAGCTCGAGGCAGTGGACGACGACAAGTTCAGGAAGCTGAAGCAGCCGATGACACCAAGATCAAGCGAGTCGCAGAAGAAGGCGCCCGTGGTGCCGGACTTGGGACAAAGCCTTGGCCCGGCGGTGCAAACGCGTGACGGCGGGTTCTTGGTGTCGATGAACCCGTACAACGTGCCGCTTGCAAGCAGAGACGTACCCCCGGTGCTCGCCATGCAGGTGTCGAGGCCGTTCGTGCTGCCAAGTGCCATGGCCGCTACTGGATTCGACGTGCTCCAGAAAATGGCGGCGGCGGGCGGACCCGACGAGGTCCGGGACAAGGTGGCGTCGCTAGGGCGCATGGAAAGCCTTACCGGAAAGACGCCCGAGCAAGTGGGTTTCGAGGGCATCGCGGAGGCGGTCATCGGCGGTAGGCGGACCGAGGGCGGCGCGAGCTCAAGCGCCGCGCGGTCGGTCAGGCTCGTCCGGAAGCTCGCCACCGCCTTGTCCGAGGGCCGGATAGAGCGCGTCGCCACCGGCATCTGGAGCGCGGGAAACGATCCGGAGACGTTGGATGAGGTACTCGCATTCTCGTTACAGAAGCTCGAGGCCATGGCGGTGGACGCGCTCATGATCCAGGCCGAGATGGCCGACGAGGAGGCGCCGTTCGAGGTAGCGCCGGCTGCGGGGGACGCGGACGTGTTCGACGCGCTGGTGCCGTCCGACGAGTGGTCCGAGTCGCGTGGCGGCTCGGACGGCCGCGTCACGCTGGTGGCGGCTATCCAGCTGCGTGACCCGTCCCGGCGCTACGAGGCGGTGGGCGCGCCGATGATAGCCGTCGTCCAGTCGGCGCGGATGCTGGGCGCGGCGGGGCTCAGCGGGGGGAGGTTCAAGGTGAGGAGCCTGCACGTGGGCGGAGTGCAGACGAGGTGCTTGTCGGGAGTCGGCGGAAGCGCGAGCTGGCGCGCCGAGCGGCAGAAGCTCACGGCGATGCAGTGGACGCTCGCCCACGGGCGGGGTCGCGCCGCCAAGAGGGCGCAGACGCCGCCATCGTCGCAAGCAGCGAGGGCGAGGCAGCAGCAGCAGCGGCCAGATGTCGTCTGGAGCCTGTCGTCGAGGGTGCTCGCCGGGATGTGGCTCAAGACGGTGCGGAACCCGGACGTGAAGATCAGCGCCGCCGGCAGCACGTGACATGGGCGCTGGTCGAGCTGATGCGACAGAGTGGATGTGTTGGTACTTGGTAGATTTTTTTAAAAAAAAACTTGGTACTTGGTAGACTTCATGATATAGTATATGCAGATTCCAGTAGTACTCGTATACTGTATATGGACCTCGGTAGATATGCAGGCAATGTTAGACTGTGCATTCGTGCAGTGTTTACAGAATTGTCAGCATTTAAATGTTACCCATTCTTTAAATAGTGATGAATTACAGTTTTTATCCCGTACTACGACATTTTTACGTAAATTATTCGATTTAATAGAATTACCCATTTGGAAAATATTTACTAGTTGTTACCACATTTAGCGAAAGTTTTACGAGTTTTTACCACAATTATCGATCTATCAGTTGTACCATCCGGTATACGTGACGACCCAAGTCGCAATTTTTCTCCTGACACTTTTTTCCCACGCCCAGGCTAGACATTGGCTTGGCGGGACTTTTTTTCTTCTCATAGTGTATGTACACATTGCTTTACTTTGATGATGAGTTTTTTCTTTGGGACATTTTTTTTTAACAGGGAAAGACACCCATGGTGCCAACTTCATTCAACTCAGTAGCAGTGTACATCATGAATTACAACTCCTTGTATGTTACAAGAAGACAGAGTGGAGATGACAGGGCGAGTTGAGTGATAATGAGCTGAACTAAAACAACTAAAAACATGTCCTGTTGATCTGGTCAGAACCTGATGAGCTACATTATGGGTTATCCCATTGATCTCCCTGGATATATGGAACACCTGCGATTGCAACTGTCGAGTGGTGTTGTAGAACTTTGCAATGAACTTTCTGATCGGCCAAGGAATCGCATCAGCCTAGACATTTTTGCTTGCTGCTGCTTTAGCCAAAGAGAGATTATCGGTGAGGAAGGTAGGTTGGCTAATCTACAAAAGTTGTGTCACCCTCGCCGCAAGTACAAGGGCATGTGCTTCTGCTTGTAATGGAGAAAAGGTGAGCTGGGTGGAGGCTTGAATTTGGACTTGCATGCTCCTTTGATCCTGCAAAAAATTAAGAAAGACACCAATACACGTGGCTGTTTGTCCATGCGTTAGACCTGGGATATTTGTGCATTTGAAAGAAGCATCAGAATAATTTTTTGCCCCATAAATAAGAAGATCCGTCCTAATAGTGTGTCCCTGCAGCGGCAAAAGAGTGGAGTCTGTAGTGTTTTGCTGGAGAGAATAAGTCTTTGCACCATCAGGAGAGGCATCATTAACTGTACTGCTTTCATCCAATGCCATTGTAGCCATAAAAACCTGATGAGAAGTATTTTTTCTACCAAAAACGCAATCATTTCTTGATTTCCAAATGCACCATAAGAAACTAAAAATATTTGGGATTGATGCATGAGGGTGGTTCATGGTCAGAAGAGCATGGATAAGAGTCTGCATGGAATTATGATCTTCAGTTAAGATATCAGTCCTAAGAAACCAAGGATGCGCAAACCATGCAGCCCTAGCAAATGCACAATTGAAAAACAAATGCAAGTCATCCTCATCTTGAGCACAACGACAACACTCTTTATCAATGTGAGTCGAGAAATGAGATGCCCTCAAACTTGTAGGGAGTGCCTTGCGAAGTAATCTCCAAGCAAATGTTTGAACCCTAGGAGGCATATTCTTGTGCTTCCAAACCTGCTTGAGTAAATCTTTGACTAGTGTAGAGACCTGCGTAGGTTGATTCCTGGGATGTCTTTGTATATCCTGCAAACATTACTTATATGTACTTTTAGCATTGCACTTACCATTGGGCGTGAGATCCCAACATAATATATCCGCACAATCATCTGGAATGATGTTAGTTTGAGTAATGATTGTTGCGGTAAGCTCCTGGAAAATATAGTGAATTAAATTATTATTCCGGACTTTTTGACCTGGAATCCAAAGATCTCTAACTTTAGCAGGGTAAGTGAAGTTATTAGGTTGAATGATGAGATGATCATGAATATCATACCAGGCCGAACACCAGGGGGTACTCCATATGGAAATGTTTCCTTGCGTGATGTGATAAAAAGAGTGTGCTTTTAATTTAGGGAATAACTTGATAATAGAGGACCAAAAAACAGATTTAGGGGTATTGGAAGTGGCCGTCCAGAAAGAGGAGTCCGAAAAGTACTTATATTTGAGAACAAGGTGCAATTGAGAATTTGGGGAGTCTGCAATTCTCCAAGACGAAGCCAAAATTAAACCTTGATTCATTACTTGAAGGTTTCTAATACCTAGAGCCCCTTCTTGCTTAGATGTGCAGATATCCTTCCAAGCTCGAAGGCAAAGACCTCTTGATGGACTGCCTTCTCTAATTCCTGTACACCAAAAAGTTCTAATGATAGCGGTAAGTTTAGCAATGAACTTCTTGGTAAACAATATGTTGGACATGTAATAAACCGGAATGGAAGAGAAAATAGATCTAATTAGTTCCAATCTAGCTGCATGGGAAAGCATGTTGGCCTTATATCTTGGAAGTTTAGCCAAAAATTTGTCCAACACAAATTTGTAAGCAATTGTCCTATTCTTAGCAGGAAGAATAAGAGGGTGGTCAAGGTGGGTGAAATTCTCATCCATGACAGGGAGAGGGAAAATTCTTTGAATATCAGAGGCCACCATCTGATTAACATGAGCACTAAATTGAATTGCAGATTTGGCCCAATTAGGAGTCTGACCTGAGGCGGCACAAAATTGGTGAAGAATTTGAGGCATGGCTTGAGCTTCCCCCATACTTCCTTTTCCGCACACAAGAAGGTCGTCCGCAAAAAGTAGTGAGTGGATAGGAGGGCAATTTGGCCCAAGGGTGATACCCTCAAGATTGTTAGCAGCCAAAGCATCATTAAGGCAAGCGAAAGGTCATTAATTGCTAGAACAAAGAGGTAAGGAGAGAGAGGGCAACCTTGTCTAATACCCCTTTCACTCCTCAATCTATGAGAAGCTTGGCCATTGACAATGACAGAGAAAACCGGCGTAGAGATGCAAGCATATACTAAATTGATGAAATGCACATGCAACCCTTTACGCGAGAGAGCAGAGACAATGAAGTTCCATTCAACATGGTCGAAAGCTTTAGCAACATCAATCTTAAGTAGGAAGGCTTGATGTTTCCAGGATTTTAAAGCAAAAGTGTGAGTGATCTCCCGAGCAATAATGATGTTATCGCTAATTCGACGCCCTTCTATAAAAGCTTGCTGCGAAGGATCAATATAATCAGGAAGATGATGTTTGAGCCTATTAGCCAAAGATTTAGCAATGATTTTATAAATAACATTACAAAGGCTAATGGGCCTATAATCTGTAGGAACCTGAGGAACAAGCTTCTTTAGAATTAGGGCAATATTAGTGTCACTAATATGAGGGGGTAAGATACCTGTGTGGTAGAACTCATTTACAAGGGTAGTTACATCGTCTCCTATCCAGTCCCATGTGGCCAGGTAGAACTCAACATTAAAACCATCCGGTCCCGGCGATGCATTAAGCTTCATCCCTTTCAGAATCTGCAAGACTTCTTGTTTATCTGGGATGGAATAAGTGAAGTCGTTTGGCTGAACCAACGGCAGAGTCCCAAGGAAAGGTCTGCCCACATTAGTATTAGGGCAGGAAAAAAATGTATCTGAAATAGTTAACAAAAGTATTAGCAATTTGAGCGGGCTTAAAATGGACAACATCATTTTCATCTTTGATGGAGACAATAGTGTTTCTTTTCCTCCTTTTGAGAACCGCTTGATGAAAAAATCTAGTATTTCTATCACCACTTTTAGCAAAGTGTTTTTTAGCTCTTTGTTTGTAGAACTGATTCAACTTGGAGAGGTTTTGCTCATACCTGATTGTAAACGAATTTTCCAACCTATGATCTTGTTCGTGAAGAGGCTTGAGTTGTATTTGATTGATCTGCTCCTCAATGTCCTGAATCTCTTGTTGAATGGGTTTCTTCTTGCAGCACCATCTTTTTAGAGATCCTGCAAGAGAAGATGTCCTAGCCGAAAAGGAGGCCGACCTAGTATTGTACCAGGCTACCTTCGCATGAGCATGAAAATCTTTTTCTAGCAGCCACCAATTTTCAAATTTAAACGATTGCTTAGGCCTATAAAACTGCCCTTCGGTAGAGATCAGAATAGGCGCATGGTCACTTAAAATGATAGGTAAATTAAGCACTTTCGTATTAGGATAGACAACACACCAATCTGGATTAACCAAACAACAATCTAAACGTTGATAAATAGGATTAGCCATGTGTTGTCTATTACGCCAAGTATAAGCCGGACCACTATAACCAATGTCAAAAAACCACATTTTTTAATCAAGGCACGAAAGGCAGACATACGATGGTAATTAACCTTAGCATTGCACTTGTCAATATCATACAAGATGTCATTAAGATTCCCCATACATATCATAGGCTTACCTATATTATCATACACAAAATTGGCAATCTGATCCCAGATAGGCTTGGTTTGGCGGTGGTAAGGGTCACCATAGATGCAAACTGACCCAAACTCAATACCCGAGGCCCTATGAAGAACTTTAGCTAAGATAACATGAAAAGTAGCACTATATACAGAAACTTGCAGCTCATCGTTCCGCATCAACCATAACCCTCCCGGCGATCCTCTCGAAGGAACAACAATACTGTCAGAGATATCAAAACGATTCAAAAGATCACGGCAAGTAACTTTGGAAGATTTAATTTCTGAAATAAAAACTACCTATGCTTTTGTGGATCGGATGAGGTTTGCCAGGAACATCATGTGCTCATTGCCGAGGCCCGGGCCCATACCTCGGCAATTCCAGCCAATTGCTTTCATGGCGCCCGAGGCGCGTTAGGGCCATGCGTCGCTGCCCAATCGATGATCGTAGCTTTTCCCAATTGATTTAGAGAATCACCGCTGCGAGTGGAGTTGGATTCCCCCTGATCCATGAAGATGATGCAATCGGTAGTGCCTCCATCAGTGGAACCTCGAACAGTATGTGAAGCTGATCCACCGAGGGGAATAGAGGCAAAAGCCTGGGTGTGAAGCTGTATCTGTCCGGCAGCAGCTTGGGACCGCCGCAGCAGCAGGTGGGTGCGCTTCAAGGGGAGCGGTGGCGGGTCACCTACCTCTGGATCTTGAAATATAGAAGGCTCACGAGGGCCTCTGCTCAGGACACCCATCCTTGAACAGGCTGAATCCAAGGTCTCAAGCCGCATAAGAGAGGGAAAAATCAATAAGGACAAGGAACCAAGGGGAGGGATGAGAAGGCGATTCACAGTGGTGGTGGGATCCAATCGGCAGGGACGGGTCCAGCTAAGAGAGCCTTCACCGGTGAAGGATTCAGCGGGGCAACGGTGAAGTGATCTGATGGGGAAAAAGATGGGCTCGAACGGGGCGGCAAGGCTAATCAGGGGCAGAGGCAGAGATTGAGCAGGGATTAGGAAGAACTGATCTGGATGGAGGAAGAAAGGTAATGAGGAGATTAAAGGGAGAGGAAGAACGGCATCACGCCAGTCGCCAAACATCGCCGGAAAGTCCAACACGTCTTCTGCACGCGTTGATTCAGGTGTGAGGTACTGAGTTGATTATGCAGGTCCTTGTTCATTGCTTCCACCTCATTTTTCTTTGCCGCATTTGCTTTTCGGGTGTTGCACTGTACTAGACATAACTTTCATCGGCACTTTGTCCCGTAAAAGAACCACTCGAGATGCTATACGCACCTAAAATACTTTAAAGGGGGTAAAAATTGATACAACTTTTGCTAAATGGAGTAATTTAGATGAAAACTGTTAAATAGGGTAACTAGCATAAAAGATATCAATGTAGGGGGGTCAAATATGGAATTCACTCTTCTTTATACGACATTCATCGTCTCTGTGGCACAGCAAGGGCGAAAAAGAAATTCTAGCGAAACCGATTTCTACCAGATAGACTGCTACTATACGATGGTGCATTGATTTCAAGTGTAGTTATACCATAGTCAAACATAGCTAGGGCGTGTATTATGTGTAGTGGTACACATTGCTTTGGTATCATCTGTACATGCCCGCATGTTGAATTTAATAGTAGAAATCCACCCACTAGCACAGATCGAGCTCGCCACCAGCTTCCAAAAGTTCACCACCTCCCTCTTCCTTCGCCACCACCGCCTGGATCACATTATCGATGCTAAAACCGGCAGATCTCGGGTAGGGGGTGTCATGGGTGTAAGTCTGACAATAGTAATTGGAGGGCAAAGCCCAACTATGGCGCAGTTGTTACACTCAGATTTACGAGTTCAGGCCCCTCACGGTGGAGGTAACAGCCCTACGTCTCGGTGCTATGGAGCTGGTTGATTAGAGTGTATGGATTACAATGGATTGCGAACCTTTGCCATGGAGCTGGAGGGAGGCTTATATAGAGTGCGCCTCCGCCCCATGAATGCTGTCGTTGCCAAGGATTTAAGGAAGGAGTTTGATGAGGACATCAATACCATTGTTACACCCACAACCCCTGCAGCTATATATACTAGACCAATTACTGGAGCTCGCGCACGCCAATTAAATTACCATGTACTTTCGTTTCTTGGTAATGATTCTTATGTTCATGAGAATATGATGCTGCCTAAATTGGATACATTTGTCTTGCTTACAAATGAAGGGCCTAGCTTGGACAAGAAGGATGAACATTGGAGCAAGATCAAGCATGGAGATGATGGCATGCGCAAGGGGAACAAGAACGGAGTTACAAGTGATGATTTCAAGACTTTGAAGCCACCATAATGAGTGCATGAAGCCTTGGACGAAATATACAAGATGCCACTTAATAAATTTCATCCAGAGGCTATTATAGGTGCTGCGTCACCTTATTATTGGGCCAGGCCCATGTAATTTCAAAATACTAAAGTATAGGCTGTTTTTAGAGTCCGTATGTGTGGAGAAAAGAGAGTTAGGGTTGGTTTCGGACCCCTCCTCCAAGGGGCCATGAAATTCCCCCCTCTTCCTCCATATATACAGCCCTTAGGGCGTCGTTTAGACTTTGGGTTTTGTTGATCAATAAAGCTTTCATCTTATATTCGCAATATACAGATTGCAATCTTAGTTTCTTGCTTGTTCTTCGTTTGCTTGCAGGAAATAGACCTTTGTGGTTAGGTTGATCGTGCTCCGGCGTGGTCAATAACCTCTCAGAGTTGGTTTAGCAATTGCTAAGGTGCGATGTCCTCGCACGTTCGTAGTCGGATCGTCAAAGTCGACTTCCACCAAAATGATAGCCACCATCTCATCGAAAGACGGGACACCTTTGCCTCTATCAAGTGGTATCAGATTTCCAGGTTGCTCGATGAGATTTTCCAGTTTTTCATAGTTTAGATCGAGTCTGTCTTCATACCTACCATTCACGAAAAAGCCACAAAAAAAATTAGGGTTAGTTCATCATATCCGAACCAGTCTGAGCAATTGCATAGTCTTTTCAGTATTTTGCTTTGTTGATTTTGCGGTTGCTTCGTCGTGTCAAGTTGTTGGTCTTAGCGTCTAGTCTTTTAGAGTTTCGAGTTCTGGTCATAAGTTGTCACGTCGCCGCCGTACCATCATCATCGCACCCGTCATCTACCACCACCGCTTATCCGCCACCGCTCTGAATCCATATACCACCACCGATCCGTATCCATATACCACCGCCGATCCAAGTCCATATACCACCACCGATCCGAGTCCATATACCACCACCGATCCTTATCCATATACCACCACCGATTCAAGTCCATATACCACCACCGATCCGTATCCATATACCACCACCGATCCGAGTCCATATACCACCACCACTCCGAGTTCATCTCATATTAGGTTTGCTTTCGAGATCCATCTGTTTCCAGATTCGTGTTTTCTTGTGTGAGTAGGTTTCGGATTCCAGCAATCTTTTGCTGTCCATAGAAGAGGTTGGTTTCCAAAAAAAAAGAGTCCGGAAACCACCCTCCGTTTAGGCCCAAAATTTTCGAAAAATGCACTTGTCAAAAATAATTCTGGCTATCCTATTTTTAGGTGTTTCCAAGTGTTTTGAGATAGTCGCCGTTATAGAAAGTTTTTTTGAGCCGTTTCAAGTTTTTGGGTCTGGGTAGTCGAAAAAAAATGTCGAAAAATTTCATGCAAATCCTGTTTTCTTGACTTGGGAAGAGTTTTGAGACACTCGCCATTATAGTGATTTTCGGCAAAAAAAAGAGCACCAAAAAAAAGAGAAAAAAAATTCCAGAATGTGCTTTTCCCTTGTTTGCGTGTCACGCCGTGATTTTGTTAGTGTTCTAGGCTCGTGTCTCTAGCACGGTCTAGCCTAGGACCAGCACAGTACCATCGTTGAGCGTTTATTCAACTTTGCATCTCTGAATTGATTATTGCTGATCTTTTTACTACTATATATTAAGCCTTCCCAGCTCCACATATTTCTACATCATGCGAGTGACACCACCTGGTAATCGCTCTATCCAAGCTTTGAGAGTTTTGACTACAATGGTTGCCGATCACCACCTGCTGCTTGGTAAGAACTGGTAAGGATTTGAGATTCGCTTGACGGATTTGTGACTTTCCACATCACCACCGCCACTTCCTAGTAGTCTGTAGGAACATATTCTTGTGTGTTTCTCTTGCTACTAACCATGCCAGGATCACAAGCGGATGAGCTGGACTGGGAGGACATGATGAACAAGGAGCTCCATGATAAATTCCAGGAAATGTTGGGTCAACAGGTAGAAGACGTGATGACCAGTTTTGGCAAGGCATTAGCGAGGATTGATGTTGTTGAGAAGACGATTGACACCAAGTTGGATGAGAAGTTCACTAAAGTGCTTGCGCGTCTACCTCCACCTGCTGCACCATTGCAACAACAACAACAACCACCTCCGCGTCGTGATACAGTCCTCCGCCGAGCGGGCCATGTTCCTCTTGAGCCAGGACAAACTTCTGGTGCCGCTGCTACTGCTGTTGATGCTTTTGTAGCTCCTGCTGCTACTTCAGAGGTGGAGGACTATTACGAGGATGAGGTTGATCAAAATCAGAGCTACGTGCAACCACCAGCATCACCACCACCAGGTCGTCCTCATGCTTATCATCGCAACGGTAGGGCTGCAGCACCACCTCAGGTACGAGATTATGACCATATTCCTAAACTAAAATTGAATATTCCACCGTTTGATGGTAGATACATTCCTGATGTCTATCTTACTTGGGAGTTAGAAACTGAACAACGTTTCACATGCTTACAATATCCTGAGGAACGACGTGTTGCTGCTGTGGTTTGTGAATTCACTAGTTTTGCTTCTGTTTCGTGGTCTAAACATTGTAGATTATATCCTATTCCAGCTACTTGGGCTTCTTTGAAAACTGCAATGCATACTCGTTGGGTTCCACCATATTATCAACGTGAATTACTTCAGAAATTGTAGCGTTTGAGACAAGGAAAAAATTCTGTAGAGGAGTATTATCAGGAATTACAAACTGGCATGATTAGATGTGGTATTGTTGAGGATAACGAAGCTATGCTTGCACGTTTTATGGGTGGATTAAATAGAGAGATTCAGACCATTTTAGAGTATAAGGAGTATATAATATCACTCATTTATTCCATCTTGCTTGCAAAGCTGAACGTGAAGTGCAGGATCGACAGGCATTGGTGTGGACTAACTTTTCTGCAGGTCGACCTTCATCATGGACTCCGCGTGCATCCTCTACGTCCACACATTCTGCTGCACCGGCACCTCCCTCATCTGCCACCTCCAGCCGTGATACAAGAAAGCAGGCACAACCACCACTATCTGCCAAGAGCACACCTGTCGGGCCTGCACAGAGCTCTTCTTCATCCATGGCATCTACAGGGCACACACATGATATTATTTGTCATCGTTGTAAGGGAAGAGGTAATTTTGCGAGAGAATGCAAATCTCCGCGTGTGATGATTGATACTGAGGATGGTGGGTATGAGTCCTCTAGTGACTATGATGAGGAGGCTTTGGCTCTTATTACGAGTGAAGAACACGGTGGAGATGATTCTGAACATGAGACACAATACATGGCTGCTGAAGACATTGACAGGTATGAAAGTTTAGTTGCTCAATGTGTTTTGAGTGTGCAGGTCACACAAGCTGAGCAAAATCAGAGGCACAATTTGTTCCATACAAAGGGAGTTGTGAAGGAACGTTCTGTCCACGTCATCATTGATGGAGGGAGTTGCAACAAATTGGCTAGCATGGAGATGGTGGAGAAGTTATCTCTCACCACAAGACCATATCCACATCCTTACTATATCCAATGGTTCAACAATAGCGGCAAGGTTAAGGTAACACATATTGTTCGTGTGCATTTTAGTATCTCTACATATGCTGATTATGTTGATTGTGATGTGGTACCCATGCAAGCATGTTCCTTATTACTTGGTAGACCATGGCAATTTGATAAAAATTCTGTACACCATGGTAGAAACAATCAGTATACTCTTGTTCATAAGGATCAACATATTGCTTTGCTTCCTATGTCTCCTGATTCCATTTTGAAAGATGATATTAATAGAGCTAATAAAGCAAAACAGGAGAAAAATAAGAGTGAAAATCAGATTGTGGCAAAAGAGTTTGAGCAACAAATGAAGCCTAATAATAAACCATCTAGTGTTGCTTCTGAAATTAAATTGAAAAGTGCATGTTTACTTGCCACCAAATCTGATATTAATGGTCTAGATTTCAGCAAATCTGTTTGCTATGCTTTTGTGTGCAAAGAGGCATTATTTTCATTTGAGGACGTGCCTTCCTCTTTGCCTCCTGCTGTCACTAACATTTTGCAGGAGTTCGCTGACGTCTTTCCACAAGACGTGCCACCGGGATTACCACCTATTTGAGGGATTGAGCATCAGATTGACTTAATTCCCGGTGCATCGCTACCCAACCATACACCATACCGTACCAATCCAGAGGAGACGAAGGAGATTATGCGTCAAGTACAGGAGCTGCTCGACAAAGGTTATATACGTGAATCCCTTAGTCCTTGTGCTATTCCTATTATTCTAGTGCCGAAAAAGGATGGTACATCGCGTATGTGTGTTGATTATAGAGGCATTAATAATATTACTATTCATTATCGTCATCCTATTCCTAGGCTAGATAATATGCTTGATGAATTGAGTGGCTCTACAATATTTTCCAAAGTTGATTTGCGTAGTGGATACCATCAAATTCGTATAAAATTGGGGGATGAATGGAAAACAACATTTAAAACTAAGTTTGGATTATATGAGTGGTTAGTCATGCCTTTTGGGTTAACTAATGCACCTAGTACTTTCATGAGATTAATGAACGAAGTTTTATGTGCTTTCATTGGACGATTTGTGGTAGTCTATTTTGATGATATACTGATTTATAGCAGATCTTTGGAGGAACATTTGGCACATTTATGTGCTGTTTTTATTGCTCTACGTGATGCACATTTGTTTGGTAACCTTGGGAAGTGCACCTTTTGCACCGACCAAGTATCTTTTCTTGGCTATGTTGTTACTCCATAGGGAATTGAAGTTGATAAAGCCAAGATTGAAGCTATTGAGAGTTGGCCGCAGCCCAAAATGGTCACACAAGTGAAGAGTTTTCTTGGCCTCGCTGGTTTCTATAGGCGTTTTGTGAGAGATTTCAGCACCATTGCTGCACCTCTCAATGAGCTTACGAAGAAGGATGTTCCTTTTGTTTGGGGTACCGCATAGGAAGAAGCCTTCACGGTATTGAAAGATAAGTTGACACATGCTCCTTTACTCCAACTTCCTGATTTTAATAAGACTTTTGAGCTTGAATGTGATGCTAGTGGAATTGGATTAGGAGGTGTGTTATTACAAGATGGCAAACCTATTGCATACTTTTCTAAAAAAAAATTAAGTGGGCCTAGTCTGAACTATTCTACTTATGATAAAGAGATATATGCTCTTGTTCGGACTTTAGAAACATGGCAACATTATTTATGGCCCAAAGAATTTGTTATACATTCTGATCATGAATCTTTGAAACATATTAAGAGTCAAGCTAAACTGAATCGTAGACATGCTAAATGGGTTGAATTCATTGAGACTTTCCCTTATGTCATTAAACACAAGAAGGGTAAAGAAAATGTTATTGCTGATGCATTGTCTCGTCGTTATACTATGCTTTCACAACTTGACTTCAAAATATTTGGTTTGGAGACCATCAAAGATCAATATGTGCATGATGCTGAATTTAAAGATGTATTGCAGAATTGTAAAGAAGGGAGAACATGGAACAAGTTCATCGTTAAAGATGGATTTGTGTTTCGTGCTAACAAGCTATGCATTCCAGCTAGCTCCGTTCGTCTTTTGTTGTTGCAGGAGGCGCATGGAGGAGAATTAATGGGACATTTTGGCATGAAGAAAAAGGAGGATATACTTGCTACCCATTTCTTTTGGCCAAAGATGAGACGGGATGTTGAGCGTTTTGTTGCTCGCTGCACTACATGTCAAAAAGCTAAGTCACGACTCAATCCTCATGGTTTATATATGCCTTTGTCTGTACCTAGTGTTCCATGGGAGGATATATCTATGGATTTTGTTTTAGGATTACCTCGAACAAAGAAGGGGAGGGATAGCATATTTGTTGTCGTGGATAGATTTTCGAAAATGGCACACTTCATACCATGTCATAAAAGCGATGCTGCTGCTAATGTTGCTGATTTGTTCTTTCATGAAATTATTCGCTTGCATGGTATGCCAAATACTATTGTTTCAGATCGTGATACTAAATTTCTTAGCCACTTTTGGAGATGTTTATGGGCTAAGTTGGGGACTAAACTACTTTTTAGTACTACTTGTCACCCCCAAACTGATGGACAAACTGAAGTAGTCAATAGAACATTGTCTACTATGCTTAGGGTTGTTTTGAAGAATAACAAGAAAATGTGGGAAGAATGCTTGCCTCATATTGAATTTGCTTATAATCGTTCGCTGCATTCTACTACTAAGATGTGCCCTTTTGAAATTGTGTATGGTTTCCTACCTCGTGCACCTATTGATCTGTTGCCTCTTCCATCTTCGGAGAAGGTTAATTTTGATGCTAAACAACATGCTAAATTGATCTTAAAAAATGCATGAGTTAACTAAGGAAAACATTGAGCGTATGAATGCTAAATATAAACTTGCTGGCGATAAAGGTAGAAAACATGTTGTCTTTGCACCTGGAGATCTTTCTTGGTTACATTTGCGTAAGGATAGGTTTCCTGATTTGCGCAAATCAAAGCTAATTCCACGTGCTGATGGTCCTTTTAAGGTGTTAGAGAAAATAAATGATAATGCATATAAACTTGAGCTGCCTGCAGATTTTGGGGTTAGTCCCACTTTTAACATTGCAGATTTGAAGCCTTATTTGGGTGAGGATGATGAGCTTCCGTCGAGGACGACTTCACTTCAAGAAGGGGAGGATGATGAGGACATCAATACCATTGTTACACACACAGCCCCTGCTGCTATACATACTGGACCAATTACTAGAGCTCGCTCACGCCAATTAAATTACCAGGTACTTTCGTTTCTTGGTAATGATTCTTATGTTCATGAGAATATGATGCTGCCTAAATTGGATACATTTGTCTTGCTTACAAATGAAGGGCCTAACTTGGACAAGAAGGATGAACATTGGAGCAAGATCAAGCATGGAGATGATGGCATGCGCAAGGGGAACAAGAACGGAGTTACAAGTGATGATTTCAGGACTTTGAAGCCACCATAATGAGTGCATGAAGCCTTGAACAAAACATACAAGATGCCACTTCATAAATTTCGTCTAGAGGCTATTATAGGTGCTACGTCACCTTATTATTGGGCCAGGCCCATGTAATTTCAAAATACTAAAGTATAGGCTATTTTTAGAGTCTGTATGTGTGGGGAAAAGAGAGTTAGGGTTGGTTTCGGACCCCTCCTCCAAGGGGCCATGAAATTCCCCCTCTTCCTCCATATATACAGCCCTTAGGGCATCATTCAGACTTTGAGTTTTGTTTAGATTAAAAGTTCGCCATAGCTGCAACTTCGCGTACTTCGTTTGTGTTCAACGACCAGACCAAGACGCCATAGAACCCCACCTTGATCAATAAAGCTTTCATCTTATATTCGCAATATCCAGATTGCAATCTTAGTTTCTTGCTTGTTATTTGTTTGCTTGCAGGAAATAGACATTCGTGGTCAGGTTGATCGTGCTCCGGCGTGGTCAATAACCTCTCGGAGTTGGTTTAGCGATTGCTAAGGCGCAACATCCTCACACGTTCGTAGTCGGATCGTCAAAGTCGACTTCTACCAAAACGATAGCCACCATCTCATCGAAAGACGGGACACCTTTGCCTCTATCAGAGTTTAAGGATGGCTATTACTGGTAACAGGTGCATTAACTACACTTGATGAGGGTGAACGCATGTCTTGACCATTGCAGTTCCGGGGAGATTCCTGGTCTTCTTTGTCCGAGTGCCGACGGGTTCGGTCGAGTGAAGAAGACCCGGTCGAGTGGAATGCTTCCGTCCAAGTGGTTGGTATCCTCCGAGTGAATGTCTTAACCGACGTGCATCTGAATGCTATCCTGGCCTTGGGGCCCAATATAAGGTGTATGGTGTCCTAGGGTAGGGTCTCTAGGTCAGAACCGTTACCCTACCCTTAGTACACGACCCCATCGTTAGCCCCCAGATCAGTCGGGGTTAGGAGGGTTAAGTCGGAGGGAATCCCCGGATGAGTCGAGCGCTACAGAAGCGCTCAAGGGATCTTATCAGTTATTCGACCATCGTGACCTTGTACGATGCCTCAACGAATTCTGGATCACGAGGTGTCCGAGTGATGGCTTTTCCCTGGAGCTGAGCCGACTGAGGGGTATCATTGTCTGAGTGAAACGGGCCTTCGCACGTCGGGTGACAGACCAGACCCGAGCGTTTTTTGGAAAGGCTTTTAATGACGGGCAATCGGATTGCTGGATCCCGGGTTTCGCGAGATTCGAAATTCGAAATGCGCGCGCGCCAGCGGTTACGACGCGATGAGTAGGGGAAGTGGGGCGTGATGCCTCGATTTTCACCTCGCTCCCTGCCACGTGCTGCACGATCTCCGCTAGCGAGATTTGAGGAGATACGCGGGCCCGGGGATTGACGGTGAAGATCTGCGGACGGAGAATCCCACGGTATAAAAGAGCCTCCGCGTTGAGGAGGGGGGCACCATATCCCCTTTCTCCACTTGCTCTTAGCCTACCCACCTCCTCTTCTTATCCACTCTGTGCAAGTCTGCTCGGCTCTAGAGTGCTCCGCCGTGGTGGTGAAGGACAAGACGACCAAGATGGAGCGAGTGAAGAAGGGGAAGAAGGCGTTGAGTTCCAGGGACGCCCCCCCCCCCCGCTGGGCTGGATCCAAGGCGATTGGCTTCCGCCGACCACTACGGTGGACGACCTCAGCAACCTCGTCATCGATGGACTGCTACCGGAGGCGGGTTGGAGGCTACCGAAGGAGGGAGAAGTCGAGCCCGCACCGCAGCCAGGGGAGCGCGTGCTCCTGGTCACCCACGTGGAGCGAGGTTTCTCTATGCCACCCACCCTTTCTTCCATGGCTTTTGGAATTACTTTGGTGCCCAGCTTCACCACCTTCCTCCGAATGCCATAGCATATCTCACTGCGTTTGTTTCCATGTGCGAAAACTTCTTTGGCTGTCAGCCGCATTGGGGGTTATTCAAGCACATTTTCACATGTCGCTCCCAATCGGTAAAAAAGGCCGACCCCGAGGGGGAGAAAACCCATGTAATTCAGTTGTGTTGCGGTTTAGGCATCCAGATGAGGGGTAGGAGCGCTTTCTCGATGATGACCTTTCCCGAGTTGGTCAGGGGTTGGCAGTCGACGTGGTTCTACTACAATGACATCCCTTGTGCCGATTCGTCGACTGGGCTCCCTCCTTACACGCACAAGAGGATCAATGCGCCTCTGTCACTGATGGTGGACAAGGAGGAGAAGACGGATGTAGGGATCGATGTAACTGCCATAGTCGGACTAATTCAGGGTGGAGTGACAGGCCTGGATTTGCTGGAGGTCTTCCTCAGTCGGCAGATCCAGCCGTTGCAGGAGCGGGCTCACACCATGTGGTGGTATGCTAGGGCCAACACTGGTACAGTGAGGTGCTATACAAACGGTTTTTAACCCCTTTCCGCGACGGTATTTTGAACCGTCGCCTAGTGAGTGTGGGCGATAGGGGGGTCCTTCCCACACGACCCAGAAACCGTCGGGGATAGGCCCTCCGGTCACACACACTCGGCAAAATGAGGTCGTGTGCGACAGGCGAGTGATTATACATATAGTTGTGCTAAAAAAAATACAATTATACAGGCTAAATCGTTTTCAGTCGTAAGTACATCCCACACAGTCAATCCCGGCTAAACGTTTATGTTCGTCTGTACATTCCACATAGTCAGTCCAAGGAATACGTTTCCGTTAGTATGTACATCCCACACAGTCAATCCAAGAAGTACGTTTCCATTTGTATATACATCCCACACAGTCACTCCAAGGAAAACATTTCCGTTCGCAGGTACATCACACACAATTTTCCCCGTTAAATCGTTTGTGATAGTGTTGCCATTGCAGACGATATTAACAATTTTATCGTTTGCGTTATTGAATGCATCACACACGGTGCGTAGAAGAAACTGTGTGTCATAGGATGTCCATCACACACACTTTTTATGTGGTAAACGTTTGCGCAAGGTGGCCTAACGCAAACAGTTTTCAAGGGGAAGTCATGTGTGATTGTTCATTGATCCAACACGTTTTATTCCTAGAAACTATGTGCGTTGACTGAGGTTATCGCCCACGGTGTTTTCTCAATAGCCGTTTGCAATAGAAAAACCCAATTAGCAGGCTAATTGGCCATTAGCAGGCTAATTGGCCTATTATTAATTATCCATTTATTAATCTAATTGACATTTCATATTAAGCACACAATATATTTCATTTTCGTATTAAGGAAGCAGGATTTCATAATTGAAATACATCAGAGTACAACATCATATAGCTTCAGCACTCAGCTACCCCATTACACAACTGCACCAGCACCAAGTTTCACATGCAACATCTATAACCTTTCGAAATTAGCATCATAGACGGTACATAGACAGATGAATCTCGTCTGGAAAACTGCTGAAGCGGAAGGCAAATATTGAGCCTTCATTGATGTTGAAGGTCTTTGCAACTTTAGGCCAGTGCCTGTGGATGATTGACCATCCATCCTTTGTCCTCTTCAGGAACACTTCAATATTGAACCGTGGGTGTTGTATGAATACCTTCCTCGCCTCCTGACCATACAGGTGGTTTGAGAGGTAATCATCAATGAACTGCTTTGGAAAGGCCTGAAAACAAGGATGTGCATAAATATCTTCTCTAGATTGGAAATGGGGCAAAGGAATAAAAAAGGCAAGGTATAATAATTAGTACCATCCTGTAGTGAACTGATGTCTTCTTCATTGTGCAGACAAAGATCTTGTTGTTTTTTGTCGCTAATTTCTTTATCCTAACAATCTTTCTGAGTTTCTTGACTTGACTGATATTCATGGACAACTCATTTCCCCATATGCAAAAAGGGTCGAACAGTGGGTCAAAACCTCTGACAGCAGGACCTACATGTGCAATACCAAATTGTTAAAAACCTAAATATTAGAATGGTTCCTGCAATTGCACAATAATGTGCTATTAGACAAAGGACCATGCATGTGCAAACCTCGATTGTAAACCTCAGTGCTTCCCATTGTTTCCCTACAACACATATAAGGTAGTTAGTGATCAGGTTAAGTGAGGGTTGGCATGCTATCAGTAAAATATGTTGATGAAAAATAAGCACATTGCAGATTCATCAGATTAATTCGAGCCACATGGAAAACCCATTTATCCAAACCAAGCATGATTAAGAACTAGGAAATATAGCAATTGTATATGTTGCTCATGTATTAAGTGCAGCCAAATTCGATTTATTCCTCACATGCACAACAATACAAAATTCTACCCACGACAATTGGACATCGCATTGCAGAATTGAACAAAGCAGTTAACTAAACACCACAACAAATGAACTAAACATTAACCGAGCACCACATTGCACAATATAACATACTCCTAATAGAAGATTAGACAGTTAACCAAACCAAGCATGCTTAACAACTTGGAAATATATCAATTGTATTTGTTTCTCATGTATTTAGTACAACCAAATTCGATTTATTTCTCACATGGTATACAATAACAAAATGCACCCACACAATTGAACATCGCATTGCAGAATTGAACCAAATAGTTAAATAAACACCACAACAAATGAACCAAATATTAACTGAGCACCACATTGCACAATATATAACATACTAGAAGATCAGACAGTTAACCAAACCAAGCATGCTTGACAACTTGGAAATATAGCAATTGTATTTGTTTCTCATGTATTTTGTACAGATAAATTCAATTTATTTCTCACATGGAAGACAATTGCACCCTAAAGAATTGAACATCACATTTGCAGAATTAAACCAAACAGTTAACTAAACATGGCAACTAATTAACCAAACAGTTAATAAGTGAGCATCACATTGCACGACATATAGAAAATATACACTAGAGCAACAGATTGCATGGTAAAAGTAGATAGGACAATTCACTAGAATTTGTTAAGGAAAGGCAGGAGCAGCACATGCAACGGGTAAACCGAGCATGCTTAACCGGCGTAGCTAGCAAACTGAACATAGGTCCTTATAGTGAGCTAATAAGACAAGTTACTCCTCATCGTCGGAGATATCGATGATGATTGGCTCCTTGGACATGGAAGAGGGTGAGGCCTCCACATCGTGGGTGCCCTCCTCATAGTGGTGAGTTGCCTGAGCCGCTCCGGGCACCAACCTGCTGGCTCTCGAGTTGAGGTAAGCACGGGCACGCTGAGAAAACACCTCGTAGTCTTCATCGAGGGCACCAACGGTGGCCTCGAGAAAACGCCATGAACTGTCATTTAAAGCAGGAAACCGCATTGCGGCGTCGGTGCGCGAGGCATCGACGGTGGCCTCGATGGCGAGGTGCTCCTCCATGATCTGGGGGTCGGCATGAATGGCAACCATCACGACCTCACCCGCCCGTGCGCCCGCGATTTGCTTCTCTGCTGCCAAATGCTCCTTGAGCTCCTGGCTATACTACGTGCACCATGGCTTAGGGCGGTGCTTATTTGGGGGAGGGGTCGGTGATTTGGGTGGAAGGTGTCGCGCAGACGGTCGAGGCATGTGGGATGTGGAAGGAGGAGGAGGATGGGGGTCGGGTGTGGATTACCTGCCTGGATCGACGAGGCCGAGCAGCGTGAAGGAGGGTCGCCGGCGAGGAGACGGCGCTGCAAGCAAGGAGTAAAGGTTTCAACTTGGAAAGGAAGGCAGAAATAGGGGAAATGTGGCTTTTGGTGAGGGGGAGGGGGCGGGGAGGTAGATATTTCCGCGAAAGCCAAAAAATTTGGATCGGTGCAGCGAAAAAACTGGCGCGTAAAGTGTCATCAGACACGGTCCCTTATTCAGCACTGTGTATGATATGTGAACATCACAAATGATTCATATAGCTTACCCCATGTGCGATGAGTTTGAACGTGCAAATTTTGGTCCGAATATCCCTGGTTACAGTGGTCATCCACATCATTGCATAATTTGGGTACACAAAGGAGCCTACAACACACCCACACTTCTTAATCGAGCAAGTTCAGCAATTAAACAGAGCTAACTGACCTAAACATTAACCTAACAAATTAGAGACCGGCGCTCTAAATTAAACAAAGAGTACTACTCCGGCTGGCGCTCGTCGATCTCCACCGCCTCCTCCATGTCTAGCTCGCGCCCGACGATCTCCTGGGGAAGGGGCTCCATGGCATCAATCACACCATACCCGACAAGCATCTCGCCATCCGTGTCCGCCATCTCTTTGGAAAGGCCGCCACGAGCTGGGCGTGGGCGGCCGTGATCTGTGCTTGGGTGGGCTCCATCGTGGCAAGGTATGCCGTTAAGGAACGAACGGCTGCTCGAACGCTCTCGGCGATTGCCAACTCTTCGGCCGTGGGTTGCCGACCGTTGTTGGAGAAGCTTCGTTCGATTTGTGCAGTGACCGCCATGAGCTGGGCATGGGCGGCCTCGACATGGTCGTGGGAGGCCTCCATCAGGGCTAAGGTCACCACTGCGGAACGGACAGCTATTGTGCCGCTCTCGCCAGTTGCTATCCCTGAGGCAGATGTTGTTGCCGCCACCTGAGAAGCAACAACGTCCGTTTGGGCTGCCTTGGCCACCCGGTCGCAGATTGCGGCCGCGCTCACACAGCTTGTTAACACATGCATGGCGGCTGCGGCCGCGCTCTCGCCGGAGTGGGCCGCCGAAGTTGCCCTCACGACGCAGGTCCACGTCCCCATCTTTCACCGACGATGATTGAATAGTGAAATGATATTTGGGGAGCGAGCTAGTGTGCTTGACACGCCGACTGTGAACTATAGCCGACGCACCTTCTTGCGTAAGCCATATGCGTACTATACTCCGACGGTGCTCCAAGATATTTTGTACTGCATCTCACACGGTTGGTGATAATAAACTGTGTGCGATCTACTTGATTTTTTGTCTTGATTTGAAATACATAATGGGGTCACAACGGCAAAGGAGGGTGTTTGAATTGCTAGAACTTTTATCTGCAGTGAACATGCAACTATAGGTGTGTCGTCAAAAATTTGGAATTATTCAGGGTTTGTTTGGACATTTTTATACATCAACTTGGTTTTCTAGGCATTTCAGGTGCACAATTCAAAATTAAACTACATGCACATGCTCCGGTGCACCAAAATGGGTTGTAAAATCATATATGTGTCCATGGGTCGATGCTTATGTCCCATGCAAGAAATGGGGATGAATTTGAAACACCACGGCACCGTGGCTCTCCGGCAAACGTTGAGATACTTGCTTTTGTAATTCTAGTAAATCCAAAACTCGTCTAAAATTCATGAACCTTGGCATGCTATCATGGATGGCATCAACATGCTAGGGTAAAAAAAATTGTCCCATTTGGGGCATGTTATGGTATAAGCTTCTCACAAACCAGAGCTTCTCACAACAAGCCTGATGATTTCGGTAGGGAACGTGCCACCTTTATGGACGAAATGATATTTGTTGCCTCTTCTTGCTTTCAAAATTTTTCTAGTGTCAACATAGAACAACAGGAGTGTTGTGTCAATTTTTAGGATTTTTCGGGGTTCATTTGGACATTTTTATACATTAACTGAGTTTTCTAGGCATTTATGTGCATATTTCAAATTTGAACTACAGGCACATGCTCCAGTGCATAAAAATGGGTTGAAAAATCAAATGTGCGTCCCTGGTCGCATGCAAGAAATGGGAATGAATGTCAAACACCTTGCCACCGTCGCTCGGCCGCTAACATTGAGATACATGGTTTTTAAATTCTAGTAAATCGAAAACTCGTCTGAAATTCATGAAACTTGACATGCTATCATGGAATGGCATCAACATGCCGTGGTAAAAATATTGTCCCATTTGGGGTAGGTTTGGATATAAGCTTCTCACAAACTAGAGCTTCTCACAACAAGTCTGATGGTTTCGGTAGGGAACGTGCCACCTTTGTGGACGAAATAATATCCGTTGCCTCTTCTTGCTTTCAAATTTTTTCTAGTGTCAACATAGAACAACAGGAGTGTTGTGTCAATTTTTGGGATTTTTCAGGGTTCGTTTGGACATTTTTATACATTAACTGAGTTTTCTATGCATTTATGTGCATAATTCAAATTTGAACTACAGGCACATGCTCCAATGCATAAAAACGGGTCGAAAAATCAAATGTGTGTCCTTGGTTGCATGCTTAGGTCCCATGCAAGAATGGGAATGAATGTCAAACACCTTGCCACCGTCGCTCGACCGCTAACATTGAGATACATGGTTTTTAAATTCTAGTAAATCGAAAACTCGTCTGAAATTTATGAAACTTGACATGCTATCATGGAACGGCATCAACATGCCGTGGTAAAAATATTGTCCCATTTGGGGCAGGTTGGGGTATAAGCTTCTCACAAGAAGCCTCATGGTTACGGTAGGGAACGTTTCACCTTTCTGGACGAAACGATATCCGTTGCCTCTTCTTGCTTTCAAATTTTTTCTGAGAAAATTCCTTATATAACACTGTTTTAAATTTTGTTTCCCTATTTGACACTGGAAAACTTTTTCTTCCCTACACTGGAAAACTTTTTCTTCCCTATCTAACACAGTCTCTAAATTTTATGCCCTTTATGACACTTTCGTCCATTTTAAGCCTTAATGGTGTTAAATGATACTTGAAAAGACTTATTTGCCCTTCATGTTATAAGTGACCAAAATTTTATGTGGTAGTTAACTTCAGGTCAGCAGGGTCAGCAGGGTAGCCGGTGTACATCAATAGTACATGGTACAGTACATACTCAATTGATAGTATACAACAAGTCAGTACGTTAAAATTGTAGTCAGTGCTTGTACATTTTTTTGTGAAAAGGCAGTGCTTGTACACGCACGTACACAACTATTGCTAGGTGTAGCCTAGTATATATATGCATATACTCAGTCCTTTCATAACAACCGTGAGTTGAGATTGAAAAAAAGAATATAAATAGGACCGACATGGTCCCGTGGCCATCAATCGCCTCGTGTGTTCGTGTTGTCATCGAGATAGTATCGCTAACTTGCCTTTTTTGGGGGTATCGCTAGCTTAGATTAGCTAGCCAGCGAACGTAGAATCGATCAAGCGAGAGATCGGCTGCTAGCTAACTTCATCTATTACGTATAGCAGTACGCGCCAGCTAGAATCGATCCACCTGTCTGCCTACTTGTTTGTGTACGTGCCGTCTACGTCTCAACGGAACACTCGGAAAGTACTCGAGCTAGCCTCGTATGCCTATGCGCCAGAAAATACTCGGGTACAACACCATCAAGGTCGAGGTTGAGGTTGGGACTAAGGCCAACACAAAATGAGTCGGCCGAATACAAACATACATATAAAATTTTGGTCACATCACATGAAGGGAAAATAGGTCTTTTCATGTGTCATTTAACACCGTTATGGCTTAAAATGGACGAAAGTGTCGTAAAGGGCATAAAATTTAGACTTGGTGTTAAAAAAGGAAGGAAAAAAATTTCAGTGTCAAATAGGGCAACAAGTTTGAAGACAATGTTAAATAAGGAATTCTCTCTTTTTTTCTATTGTCAACATAGAACAACAGGAGTGTTGTGTTAAATTTTAGAATTTTTCGGGGTTCGTTTGGACATTTTTATACATTAATTGAGTTTTCTATGCATTTATGTGCATAATTCAAATTTCAACTACAGGCACATGCTCCAGTGCATATAAATTGGTTGAAAAATCAAATTTGTGTCCTTGGTTGCATGCTTAGGTCCCATGCAAGAAATGGAAATGAATGTCAAACACCTTGCCACCGTCGCTCGGCCGGAAACATTGAGATACATGGTTTTTAAATTCTAGTAAATCCAAAACTCATCTGAAATTCATGAAACTTGGCATGCTATCATGGAACGGCATCAACATGCTGTGGTAAAAAAATGTCCCATTTGGGGCAGGTTTGGGTATAAGCTTCTCACATACCAGAGCTTCTGACAACAAGCCTCATGGTTCCGGTAGGGAATGTGCCTCCTCAGTGGATGAAACGATATTCGTTGCCTCTTCCTATTTTCAATTTTTTTCCTAGTGGCAACATAGAGCAACAGGAGTGTCATGTTAAAATTTGCAATTTTGGGGTTCGTTTGGACATTTTTATACATAAACTGAGTTTTCTAGGCATTTTATATGCATAATTCAAATTTGAACTACATGCACATGCTCCAGTGCAGAAAAATGGGTTGACATATCAAATGTGTGTCCTTGGGTGCATGCTTAGGTCCCATGCAAGAAATGGGAATGAATTTCAAACACCAGGGCACTATTGCTTGCCGGCAAAATGTTGAGATACTTTTTTTTAAAATTCTAGTAAATCTAAAACTCATCTAAAATTCATGAAACTTGGCATGCTATCATGGAATGACACCTGACATACTGTGGTATTTTTCGTGTCCATTTTGAGAGAAGGCGCACTCGAATAACAGCCAACAAAGGCATTTTGAAACAAATAGTTGTCACTTTAACATCTCAAATGTGTGTATAATTTAAATCATGTGTGTTCTATTAACCATTCATGTGATGCCTCACACTTTTAATGGCTAGGAGGTGCCGTGCGGACAGCTGCTTGAGTAGACGGGAGGCGTGCGAGCGCAGTCCACTGCGCAGGCTGACCGAGAGGCGTGCAAGCTGTCCTCCAATGCGCAGGCTCACCAGGAAGCATGCGAGCTGTACACTACGCAGGCTCACTGGGAAGCAAGCCCTTTGACTTCCATGGCCGCCCGCCTTGCTCGCATCCTCTCCATTAATGGCGTCTGAGCCACTGTTTAATACGGGTGGCCTTATTGTTCGCCTCCCATTCCCCTCCCGCAGACCTCCACCAACGCCATGGCACAGAAGGATCATCTGTCACTAGTCTTCCAGTTTGGTGAAGTCAACTCCGAGCCGGACGAGATAGAAAATAAGGAGGAATGGGGCCTCATGGACATGGCCCTGAACGAGCTGGCCGCAGCGGTTGCTGCCCCCGCGCCCGTCCCAGCTCCCATCCCTGCGCCCGCGCCAGCGACCATCCCCGTAGCATTGACAGGCTGGTCGCCGAGCACTATCACAGAGCTGGAGGCCACGGGCATCAGCGAGATCTCCGCGGACCCGCGCGAGCTCGTGTACATGCCAGCGCCCGTGCCCGTGCCCGTGCACGCCCCTGCACCCACCGTGGCGCCGGTCCCCGTGCGTTTTCCTGCACCCGCCGCACCCATGCCCGTGCGTGTGCCCCCCCTCAGCGGCATGGGAAGCCGCCATCGACCGCTACCTCGCAGCGCCGTGAGTTGCCGTCCTCCCGCGCCCCGCCTGTCGATCGCACGACGACAGGATGTTTGATTTCCAAGTGAAGAACATTCTGTGCTGCCTTGAAGACTTCAACAACAGCGTCCCGGAGGACGACAACGACAGAGCCGGCGTGGCACGCCGCCTCCGCCGCCGCCCGAATTAGTTTGTTTTGGTTTAATACTGTATCTCGATCATATGAATATAAATTCGCAGTGTGACTGAATGAAAGATATGGTTTGAACGAACTTGTGTTTTTCTCTCTGAATGTACAGACTTATCAAATGATTTTCTTTAAAAAAAGGTCAATGGTTTTTAAATATAAAACACTCATCGCAAATGTTTTAGATAGAACACTCATATGCAAACCGATAGCTTCCCCAGGAAGCCAAGGGAAAATTCGCCGCGCAGGATTTGTGCATCTCTTCAACGCAAACGGTTCAGATTGAATACGGTATGCAAAGCGAGAGTTTGCCGCAAAGCCAAGAGAAAATCTGGCACGTAGGATTTGTACATCCCTTCAACGCAAACGGTTTTTTCGGATGATCCGTGTGCAACCACATACAGACAATTTGACAGATTTGCATCTGTCATATTGGGTATATTGTCATTTGTCAAACTGGAAAGATTGAAATTTGTTGATCTAGTAACATTGCCCTTTGTCAACCTTGTAACCCTGCCATTTGTCAAAATATGCAGCTAAAAATCACTAGCACTATCTAATTTTGCAACTGAAATTCAGTAAGCATAGATTTCATTCATAGATTAAGCAGTCGTTCTTTATACAAACAGTTCAACTTGACAGCTGAACCGACCAAAGTTTTCTCTAATTGTTGCCAACCACGTACTGAAATAGCTAGTTCAGCTATATATACTAACTAATTTTAAGTACGTAGTACAGTTCAACCACATCTATAGTCAGATGAACTGAACAAAATAGCCCCTAAATACTACTACTATGGAGGGGCTTTGTACTACTTCCGGCGGCCTCTCCTCTGTCGAGTGCGCTCAGTAAGAGGCAGAGGAGGAGGAGCCTACCAATGAGCTAGACAACTAGAAGACGGTGCCTGCCGCTGCTGCACCTTCAGCGACGCCCACCTCGAACGCCCTCTGCCGCTCCAGACGACCCCTCTCAAAGCGGCGGGACTCCTCGTAGATCTCCTCATTACTCACATGTGCGGCAGCGTGTGCTACGGCCACGATGGCGGTAAGGCTCTTTGCGTGCTCGACGAGGCGCTCCTCCTCCTCCCGCAGGAACTCGATGTAGTGCGCAAGGTCGCTGACGCACGTGCGGGCCTCCACCTCCGCCTCCCGCCTTCGGGCGATGGTGGCGGAGCGGGTGATGACCCCGGCGGTCGACGGTGGGCTGGCGGCCATGGCGGCCGACGATGGGGTGGCGGCCACGACCACCACCTCCCACCTTCGGGCCGCGGTGGCGGAGCGGGTGATGGCCACGGTGGCCGACAGTGGGGTGGCGGCCATGACGGCCACCTTCCTCTTTCGGGCCGCGGCGACGGAGCGGGCGATGGCCCTGGCTTTCGACGATGGTGTGGCGGCCACGGCGGTGGATGGTGGGGTGGCAGCAACGGCGGCCGGCAACAGCTGCCGACGGGCAGCGGCGGCGGAGCATGTGGTGGGTGTTCCGCGCACACCCAACAGGGAGTCCTCTGGTGACGATGGAGTGGCTGAGCAACGACGATGGACCGGTGCCATTGGCGATTGTGGGAAAAGCAGACGAGATAAGCTACAGGGAGGGAGGGGAAAATGCGACGCAGGACTCGCCGGTCGTGAGGGTTTATATAGCAGGCCGGTAAGCATTGGGATTTTGGGGGAGTTCACCGAGTCGGGCGGGAAGCTTGCGCGGGAACCTACGCGGTTGCGCGGGAACGGGCTCACCGACGATTCATTAGCGCCACTTCGAGCCACCGTTTGGCCAAAAGAACGCCTCTGCGCGCTGCTTAAGCTTGCGCTCGAAGCCGTCTGCGGTAGGGGGGTGAAAAGACGTGCGAGAGGAGGACGAAAGGACACGTACACATACGATTAATAAAAAAACATTTGCGATTTAATTACCTACTACCCCCGTCCTGGTTTATAAGTCGTCTTTGTATTTTTGTGCCAAATTTTGACTAGAGATTTAACTAATAAAATACGAATGCATGTCGCCAAAGATTATATCGTTGGATTCGTATTTGAACATTGTTTCCAATTATATAATTTTTATAACATGCATTAACATTTTGTTAGTTAAATTTAAGGTCAAAATATGGCACAGAATATAAAGGGGACTAATAGACCAAGACGGAGGTAGTAACACACGGCCGCTCTCTACGCAGCGTCGCAACTGCCAGCCAGCTTGTAGACGACCATTCCCTGCGTGTTCAACTGCTCTATGTGTGTGGTTGCTCGCGGTTGTGGCGGCCGCGGCGCGCTCTGCTCGTGTCCCGCCGCACGTGCTCTGCTCTCGCGTCCCTCCGGGCACTCTGCCCTCGTCCCTCCACGGGCGCTGCAAGTGTTTGGGGCCGGCGCACGATCACGTACGTTCGTGCTGCCATTATGCATGCGGTTGCGCCTGGCGTGGCACCACGATGCAGTTACCCGCTGCAAAAACTGCCATGCGGACGCGCTGAGAATCCAGGCCGCTCGGCCCCCATTTATTCCTGCGGCCATTTACCTTCATCTCTCGCGCCACACGACACAATAAGCACACCCACAACGACACATACAGAGAGGACATCCAGCGGTTCCAATGGTGCTCCCCGTGGCTCCAATGGCGCTCCCAGCGGCCGACGACGACAACGGGGGGCAGTTCACCACACATCACGTAGTGGACACCCACGTGTGGGGGAAGAATCTCTCGGTGGTGTACACGAACGAGCCGGTCTCGGTGGAGAGCTCCATCCAAACTATGGAGCAGTTGCTTGCTGAGGACAAGTACCAAGTGGTCAGCTTCGAGCTCGAGTTCACCAGCGGTCGTGTCGGGCAACATCAGAAGGTTGCCGTCGCCCAGTTATGCGTGCGACATGATGTCCTCGTCTACCACTACCACCTGGCCACAAGGCCTTGCGAGCGTTTCTCCAAGTTTATCAACAGCTCTGACTACAGTTTCGCTACAGTGGACACCACCAACGACCTAAAAGCGCTTAAGGTTTCGGGCTTGACCTGCCAGAATCTTGTCAACATCCATGACCACTACAAGGTCTGGGGCAGCGACAACAACAAACAGAACTCCCTGGTTGACCTCGCCTCGGCCATCATCGGCCCCTACTACATGAAGATGAAGGATGAGAGCAAGAAGGACAAGAACGCCTGGCATAGTGCCTGGCATCAGAGACTGGATGAAGAACATGTCAAGTACGCGGCCAAGGACGCGTACACAAGCTACGTGATGTACAAGCAGATTGTTGACATGAGGAAGTGTCTTCGTCCTGCCCCAGATGAGGGATCGAGCCACCGAGCAGTGGCGGGAGCGTCACAAGAAGTAGATGACTAGATGATCGTTTCTCCTAGTTTAGAATGCATGCAATTGTTTATCGAGGTGTGTACGAATGATCTGTATAGTCACTTATGTAATTGGATGTTTATTTCAGTTATATATATGTGTTATTCTTCTGTAGACAGAGCAAATCACACGGCTTATTAGCAGCAATCATCTGTGTTATTATTGGTCTTCGCACACATTTCTGATTACGGGCCTGTTTGCTGCGTATCACACACATCTTATTCTGTTGAACTGTTTCTGTTGTCTTGGCTCATCACAAACAGTTCATCCGAGTGAACTGTATGCCCGCCATCTCACACATCTTGATCTGGCTGACCATTTCTATTGTGTTGCCTAACCACACACAGTTCATCCTAGTGAACTGTATGCCGTATATCGCAAACACACCCTCATCTGGCTGCCCGTTTCTGTTGTTCTGCCTCATCGCAAACAGTTTTGCTGGATTAACCGTATGCCACGCATCGCACACACAACTCTAATCTGAATCGTGTTTGATGTCTCCGCCATCGCAAATGTTTTGTATTTTTTTTACGGTTTTATTACATCACCATTTGTGATTAATGCATCGCACACAGTTTCATCGAAGGGTCTCTGATTGGACTGCCGCATTTGGACCAACCTACAGTAGTGCGATGACCCGACTCGAGTGCACCCAGAGGATGTCGACGAGAAGATCGTGGAGGGGTGGCTCAGGGGCATCACCGGTGCCCGTGACAATCCTAGGGGATCGAGGCGGATCCCGCCCTTCAACAATGTGCACCTACTGACAGAGGTATGATATGCATTTCCGAGTGAATTGCCTCTGCATAAGTTATCCGAGTGGCCTGACTGATCCAATTTTCTTTGTTCTTTACGCTTCACAGGAGTTCCAGCGGATGTTCTCGCCTGTGCCGAATGGAGACCACCTCCTTGGGAATGTGGAGAGCAACCATGGCAGTGTTGACGGCGAGGACCCGCCGGAGGACAGCTATGTGGAGGACAGGAAGGAGGAGGAGGACGAATCGGAGGAGAGCAATGAGGCCAAGTCCTCCTCGTCTGTCGAGGTGCGCACAGAAGGCCGTACCAAGCGGTCTCAAGATCCGAGTGTACGACAGGACAAGGCTATGGATCTGAGTGCTAGGAACCCAAAACATACTCGGACAGTGACGACGGAGCCAGTGGAGAAGACCGCCAAGCAGGTCAAGGTCGCATCGCCCAAGCCCCGGAAGGCCTTGCCCAAGATCAAGGTGGTTGTGTCCATTGCATCGACGTGAGTACTACACTTTTTCTTCTTGCTTTTGTGAATCCATTGACTCTTCTGACTGAGTGAATCTATGAACCAGGGCTACCACTTCGACGACATCACCGATGCAGGTTAACGGGGACCATGTCGAGGCCGAATCAGTAGATGTGGCTACCTCCAAGAATGGTATTAACTGTTTCTTTTTGCTTTTGTCTTGCGATTCGGCTGAACTTTGGTTGATGAGTGGACGTCGAGTGATCATAGCGCCTATAGAGGTCATCCATGTCAGGGACGACGATGAAGAACCGCCGCAGAAGAATGCCAAGAAGGGGAGCAAGGCTTCGACTGCCTCAAGGACCACCACTCAGAAGACGCCACCGAGCAGAGCGCCTCAAGCTCCACCTGTGCCTGACGCGACTGCGCCACAAGGGTTGAGCGGCTCTTCCCATGCCGGCACCGATCCTGTCACGGTAGTGCTAACTGCTTCGGCCCCAGCGCCGTCTCCTCCCGTCAGCATGTTTAGTTTGCATAGAGTGCCAGAAGACCAAACTGGGGCCAACAAAGAGGCGATGATCCAAGCGGAGCTGATGAACAGGCACCTCAAGGAGGTATATGACGCCAGCAAGGAGGCGTATGATGCCAGTGAAGGAAATATGCCCTAGAGGCAATAATAAAGTTCTTATTTATATTTCCTTATATCATGATAAATGTTTATTATTCATGCTAGAATTGTATTAACCGGAAACTTGATACATGTGTGAACACATAGACAAAACATTGTGTCCCTAGTATGCCACTACTAGACTAGCTCGTTAATCAAAGATGGTTAAGTTTCCTAACCATAGACATGTGTTGTCATTTGATGAACGGGATCACATCATTAGGAGAATGATGTGATGGACAAGACCCATCCGTTAGCTTAGCATAATGATCGTTAAGTTTTATTGCTATTGCTTTCTTCATGACTTATACATATTCCTTTGACTATGAGATTACGCAACTCCCGAATACCGGAGGAACACCTTGTGTGCTATCAAACATCACAACGTAACTGGGTGATTATAAAGATGCTCTACAGGTGTCTCCAAAGGTGTTTGTTGGGTTGGCATAGATTGAGATTAGGATTTGTCACTCCGAGTATCGGAGAGGTATCTCTGGGCCCTCTCGGTAATGCACATCATGATAAGCCTTGCAAGCAATATGACTAATGAGTTAGTTACGAGATGATGCATTACAGAATGAGTAAAGAGACTTGCCGGTAACGAGATTGAAATAGGTATGGAGATACCGACGATCGAATCTCGGGCAAGTAACATACCGATGACGAAGGGAATGACGTATGTTGTCATTACGGTTTGACCGATAAAGATCTTCGTAGAATATGTAGGAACCAATATGAGCATCCAGGTTCTGTTGTTGGTTATTGATCAGAGATATGTCTCGGTCATGTCTACATAGTTCTCGAACCCGTAGCATCCGCACGCTTAATGTTCGACGACGATTTGTATTATGAGTTATGTGTTTTGGTGACCGAAGATTGTTTGGAGTCCCAGATGAGATCACAGACATGACGAGGAGTCTCGAAATGGTCGAGGGGTAAAGATTGATATATTGGACGATAGTATTCGGACATCGAAATGGTTTCGGATCGTTTCGGGTATTTTTCGGAGTACCGGGAGGTTACCGGAACCCCCCGGGGAAAGTAATGGGCCAACATGGGCCATAGGGGAGAGAGAGGGCAGCCCACAAGGGGTGGCGCACCCCTCCCATGGGCTGTCCGAATTGGACTAGGGGAGGGGGCGCGGCCCCCCTTTCCCTCCCCCTCTCCCTCTCCTTCCCTCTTTCCACCTCCATGAGAAGAAAAAAAAGGGGGGGCCGAATCCTACTAGGTTTGGAGTCCTGGTAGGACTCCCCCCACTTGGCGTGCCCCCTAGGGTTGGCCTCCTCCCTCTCCCTCCTTTATCTATGGGGGCAGGGGGCACCCCAAAGCACAACAATTGTTCTTAGCCGTGTGCGGTGCCCCCCTCCATAGTTTACTCCTCCGGTCATATTGTCGTAGTGCTTAGGCGAAGCCCTGCGCGGATCACATCACCATCACCGTCACCACGCCGTCGAGCTGACGAAACTCTCCCTCGACACTTTGCTAGATCAAGAGTTCGAGGGACGTCATCGAGCTGAACATGTGCAGAACTCGGAGGTGTCGTACGTTCGGTGCTTGATCGGTTGGATCGCGAAGACGTTCGACTACATCAACCACGTTAAGCTAACGCTTCCGCTTTCGGTCTATGAGGGTACGTGGACACACTCTCCCCCTCTTGTTGCTATGCATCTCCTAGATAGATCTTGCGTGAGCGTAGGATCTTTTTTTTTAAATTGCATGCTACGTTCCCCAACAGTGGCATCCGAGCCAGGTCTATGCGTAGATGATATGCACGAGTAGAACACAAAGAGTTGTGGGCGATGATAGTCATACTGCTTACCACCAACGTCTTATTTTGATTTGGCGGTATTGTTGGATGAAGCGGCCCGGACCAACCTTACATGACCACGTTCATGAGATCGGTTCCACCGACAGACATGCAACTTGTTGCATAAAGGTGGCTGGCGGGTGACTGTTTCTCCAACTTTAGTTGAATCGAATTTGACTACGGCCGGTCCTTGTTGAAGGTTAAAACAGCAAACTTGACGAAACATCATTGTGGTTTTGATGCGTAGGTAAGAACGGTTCTTAATAGAAGCCCGTAGCAGCCACGTAAAACTTGCAACAACAAAGTAGAGGACGTCTAACTTGTTTTTACAGGGCATGTTGTGATGTGATATGGTCAAGACATGATGTGATACACGTTATTGTATGAGATGATCATGTTTTGTAAAAGTTATTGACAACTGGCAGGAGCCTTATGGTTGTCGCTTTATTGTATGAAAAGCAATCGCCATGTAATTGCTTTACTTTATCACTATGCGTTAGCGATAGTTGTAGAAGCAATAGTTGGCGAGATGACAACGATGCTACGATGGAGATCAAGGTGTCATGCCGGTGACGATGGAGATCATGACGGTGCTTTGGAGATGGAGATCAAAGGCACAAGATGATGATGGCCATATCATGTCACATATTTTGATTGCATGTGATGTTTATCCTTTATGCATCTTATTTTGCTTAGTACGACGGTAGCATTATAAGATGATCCCTCACAAAAATTTCAAGGTATAAGTGTTCTCCCTGAGTATGCACCGTTGCGACAGTTTGTCATGCCGAGACACCACGTGATGATCGGGTGTGGTAAGCTCTACGTTCACATACAACGGGTGCAAGACAGTTTTGCACGTGCGGAATACTCAGGTTAAACTTGACGAGCCTAGCATGTACAGACATGGCCTCAGAACACTGGAGATCGAAAGGTCGAACGTGAATCATATAGTAGATATGATCAACATAGAGATGTTCACCATTGAAAACTACTCCATCTCACGTGATGATCGGACATGGTTTAGTTGATATGGATCACGTGATCATTTAGATGACTCGAGGGATGTCTATCTAAGTGGGAGTTCTTAAGTAATATGATTAATTGAACTTAATTTATCATGAACTTAGTCCTGATAGTTTTTGCATATCTATGTTGTAGATCAATGGCCTGTGCTACCATTCCCTTGAATTTTAATACATTCCTAGAGAAAGCTAAGTTGAAAGATGATGGTAGCAACTACACGGACTGGGTCCGTAACTTGAGGATTATCCTCATTGCTGCACAGAAGAATTATGTCCTTGATGCACCGCTAGGTGACAAGCCCCCTCCTGCTAATGTAGACGCTTTGAACGTCTGGCAAACGCGGTCTGATGACTACTCTATAGTTCAGTGTGCCATGCTCTACGGCTTAGAATCGGGACTTCAAAGACGTTTTGAACGTCATGGAGCATATGAGATGTTCCAGGAATTGAAGTTAATATTTCAAGCAAATGCCCGAGTTGAGAGATATGAAGTCTCCAACAAGTTCTATAGCTGCAAGATGGAGGAGAACAGTTCTGTCAGTGAACACATACTCAGAATGTCTGGGTATCATAACCACTTGACTCAGCTGGGAGTTAATCTCCCGGATGATAGTTTTATTGACAGAGTTCTTCAATCACTGCCACCAAGCTACAAAGGCTTCGTGATGAACTATAACATGCAAGGGATGAATAAGACAATTCCCGAGCTCTTCGCTATGCTCAAAGCTGCGGAGGTAGAAATCAAGAAAGAGCATCAAGTGTTGATGGTTAACAAGACCACTAGTTTCAAGAAAAAGGGCAAGGGAAAGAAGGGGAACTTCAAGAAGAATGGCAAGCAAGTTGTCACTCCCGGGAAGAAGCCCAAGTCTGGACCCAAGCCTGAAACTGAGTGCTTCTACTGCAAAGGGACTGGTCACTGGAAGTGGAACTGCCCCAAGTATTTGGCGGATAAGAAGGATGGCAAAGTGAACAAAGGTATATTTGATATACATGTTATTGATGTGTACCTTACTAATGCTCGTAGTAGCACCTGGGTATTTCATACTGGTTCTGTTGCTCATATTTGCAACTCGAAACAGGGGCTATGGATTAAACGAAGATTAGCTAAGGACGAGGTGACGATGCGCGTCGGGAATGGTTCCAAGGTCGATGTGATCGCCGTCGGCACGCTACCTCTACATCTACCTTCGGGATTAGTTTTAGACCTGAATAATTGTTATTTGGTGCCAGCGTTGAGCAT
This sequence comes from Thinopyrum elongatum, assembly GCA_011799875.1. Taxonomy (NCBI): domain Eukaryota; kingdom Viridiplantae; phylum Streptophyta; class Magnoliopsida; order Poales; family Poaceae; genus Thinopyrum; species Thinopyrum elongatum. Next base: position 311,365,658 of record CM022297.1, read on the forward strand.
GAACATTATATGTGGATCTTGTTTAATGCGAGACGGTTATTCATTTAAGTCAGAGAATAATGGTTGTTCTATTTATATGAGTAATATCTTTTATGGTCATGCACCCTTGAAGAGTGGTCTATTTTTGTTGAATCTCGATCGTGGTGATACACATATTCATAATATTGATGCCAAAAGATGCAAAGTTGATAATGATAGTGCAACATATTTGTGGCACTGCCGTTTAGGTCATATTGGTGTAAAGTGCATGAAGAAACTCCATGCAGATGGGCTTTTGGAATCACTTTATTATGAATCATTTGATGCTTGCAAACCATGCCTCATGGGCAAGATGACTAAAACTCCGTTCTCCGGAACAATGGAGCGAGCTACTGACTTATTGGAAATAATACATACCGATGTATGCGGTCCGATGAGTGTTGAGGCTCGTGGCGGGTATCGTTATTTTCTGACCTTAACAGATGATTTGAGCAGATATGGGTATGTCTACTTAATGAAACACAAGTCTGAAACATTTGAAAAGTTCAAAGAATTTCAGAGTGAAGTGGAAAATCATCGTAACAAGAAAATAAAGTTTCTACGATCTGATCGCGGAGGCGAATATTTGAGTTACGAGTTTGGCCTTCATTTAAAACAATGCGGAATAGTTTCACAACTCACACCACCTGGAACACCACAGCGTAATGGTGTGTCCGAACGTCGTAACCGTACTTTATTAGATATGGTGCGATCTATGATGTCTCTTACCGATTTACCACTATCGTTTTGGGGTTATGCATTAGAGACAGCTGCATTCACGTTAAATAGGGCACCATCTAAATCCGTTGAGATGACACCATATGAACTATGGTTTGGCAAGAAACCTAAGCTGTCATTTCTTAAAGTTTGGGGTTGCGATACTTATGTGAAAAAGCTTCAGCCTGATAAGCTCGAACCCAAATCGGAGAAATGCGTCTTCATAGGATACCCAAAAGAAACTGTTGGGTACACCTTCTATCACAGATCCGAAGGCAAGATCTTTGTTGCTAAGAATGGATCCTTTCTAGAGAAGGAGTTTCTCTCGAAAGAAGTGAGTGGGAGGAAAGTAGAACTTGATGAGGTAATTGTACCTTCTCTTGAATTGGAAAGTAGTTCATCACAGAAATCAGTTCCAGTGATGCCCACACCAATTAGTGAGGAAGCTAATGATGATGATCATGAAACTTCAGATCAAGTTACTACCGAACCTCGTAGGTCAACCAGAGTATGTTCCGCACCAGAATGGTACGGTAATCCTGTTCTGGAAGTCATGTTACTAGACCATGACAAACCTATGAACTATGAGGAAGCGATGATGAGCCCAGATTCCGCAAAATGGCTTGAGGCCATGAAATCTGAGATGGGATCCATGTATGAGAACAAAGTATGGACTTTGGTTGACTTGCCCGATGATCGGCAAGCCATAGAGAATAAATGGATCTTCAAGAAGAAGACTGAAGCTGAAGGTAATGTTACTGTCTACAAAGCTTGACTTGTTGCGAAAGGTTTTCAACAAGTTCAAGGAGTTGACTACGATGAGACCTTCTCACCCGTAGCGATGCTTAAGTCTGTCCGAATCATGTTAGCAATAGCCGCATTTTATGATTATAAAATCTGGCAAATGGATGTCAAAACTGCATTCCTTAATGGATTTCTCAAAGAAGAGTTGTATATGATGCAACCAGAAGGTTTTGTCGATCCTAAAGGTGCTAACAAAGTGTGCAAGCTCCAGCGATCCATTTATGGACTGGTGCAAGCATCTCGGAGTTGGAATATACGCTTTGATAGTGTGATCAAAGCATATGGTTTTATACAGACTTTTGGAGAAGCCTGTATTTACAAGAAAGTGAGTGGGAGCTCTGTAGCATTTCTAATATTATATGTGGATGACATATTGTTTATTGGAAATGATATAGAATTTCTGGATAGCATAAAAGGATACTTGAATAAAAGTTTTTCAATGAAAGACCTCGGTGAAGCTGCTTATATATTGGGCATCAAGATCTATAGGGATAGATTGAGACGCTTAATAGGACTTTCACAAAGCACATACCTTGATAAAGTTTTGAAGAACTTCAAAATGGATCAGTCAAAGAAAGGGTTCTTGCCTGTGTTGCAAGGTGTGAAGTTGAGTAAGACTCAATGCTCGACCACTACAGAAGATAGAGAGAAAATGAAAGTCATTCCCTATGCTTCAGCCATAGGTTCTATCATGTATGCAATGCTGTGTACCAGACCTGATGTGTGCCTTGCTATAAGTCTAGCAGGGAGGTACCAAAGTAATCCAGGAGTGGATCACTGGAGAGCGGTCAAGAACATCCTGAAATACCTGAAAAGGCCTAAGGATATGTTTCTCATTTATGGAGGTGACAAATAGCTCATCGTAAATGGTTACGTTGATGCTAGCTTTGACACTGATCCGGATGACTCCAAGTCACAAACCGGATACGTATTTATATTGAATGGTGGAGCTGTCAGTTGGTGCAGTTCCAAGCAAAGCTTCATGGCGGGATCTACGTGTGAAGCGGAATACATAGCTGCTTCGGAAGCAGTAAATGAAGGAGTCTGGATGAAGGAGTTCATATCCGATCTAGGTGTAATACCTAGTGCATCGGGTCCAATGAAAATCTTTTGTGACAATACTGGAGCAATTGCCTTAGCAAAGGAATCCAGATTTCACAAGAGAACCAAAAACATCAAGAGACGCTTCAACTCCATCCGCGATCAAGTCAAGGAGGGAGACATAGAGATTTACAAAATACATACGGACCTGAATGTTGCAGACCCGTTGACTAAGCCTCTTCCACGAGCAAAACATGATCAGCACCAAGACTCCATAGGTGTTAGAATCATTACAATGTAATCTAGATTATTGACTCTATTGCAAGTGGGAGACTGAAGGAAATATGCCCTAGAGGCAATAATAAAGTTCTTATTTATATTTCCTTATATCATGATAAATGTTTATTATTCATGCTAGAATTGTATTAACCGAAAACTTGATACATGTGTGAATACATAGACAAAACATTGTGTCCCTAGTATGCCTCTACTAGACTAGCTCGTTAATCAAAGATGGTTAAGTTTCCAAACCATAGACATGTGTTGTCATTTGATGAACGGGATCACATCATTAGGAGAATGATGTGATGGACAAGACCCATCCGTTAGCTTAGCATAATGATCGTTAAGTTTTATTGCTATTGCTTTCTTCATGACTTATACATATTCCTTTGACTATGAGATTATGCAACTCCTGAATACCGGAGGAACACCTTTTGTGCTATCAAACGTCACAATGTAACTGAGTGATTATAAAGATGCTCTACAGGTGTCTCCGAAGGTGTTTGTTGGGTTGGCATAGATCGAGATTAGGATTTGTCACTCCGAGTACCGGAGAGGTATCTCTGGGCCCTCTCGGTAATGCACATCATGATAAGACTTGCAAGCAATGTGACTAATGAGTTAGTTACAGGATGATGCATTATGGAACGAGTAAAGAGACTTGCCGGTAACGAGATTGAACTAGGTATGGAGATACCGATGATCGAATCTTGGGCAAGTAACATACCGATGACAAAGGGAATGACGTATGTTGTCATTACGGTTTGACTGATAAAGATCTTCGTAGAATATGTAGGAACCAATATGAGCATCTAGGTTCCGTTGTTGGTTATTGATCAGAGATATGTCTCGGTCATGTCTACATAGTTCTCGAACCCGTAGGGTCCGCACGCTTAATGTTCGATGACGATTTGTATTATGAGTTATGTGTTTGGGTGACCGAAGATTGTTCGGAGTCCCTGATGAGATCACGGACATGACGAGGAGTCTCGAAATGGTCGAGAGGTAAAGATTGATATATTGGACGATAGTATTCGGACATCGGAATGGTTCCGGATCGTTTCGGGTATTTTTTGGAGTACCGGGAGGTTACCGGAACCCCCCGGGGAAAGTAATGGGCCAACATGGGCCATAGGGGATCGAGAGGGCAGCCCACAAGGGGTGGCGCCCCCCCCCCCATGGGCAGTCCAAATTGGACTAGGGGAGGGGGCGCGGCCCCCCTTTCCCTCTCCCTCTCCTTCCCTCTTTCCACCTCCATGAGAAGGAGAAAAAGGGGGGGCCGAATCCTACTAGGTTTGGAGTCCTAGTAGGACTCTCCCCCACTTGGCGCGCCCCCTAGGGCCGGCCTCCTCCCTCTCCCTCCTTTATAAACGGGGGCAGGGGGCACCCCAAAGCACAACAATTGTTCTTAACCGTGTGCGGTGCCCCCCTCCACAGTTTACTCCTCCGGTCATATTGTCGTAGTGCTTAGGCGAAGCCCTGCGCGGATCACATCACCATCACCGTCACCACGCCGTCGTGCTGACGAAACTCTCCCTCGACACTTTGCTGGATCAAGAGTTCGAGGGACGTCATCAAGCTGAATGTGTGGAGAACTCGGAGGTGCCGTACGTTCAGTGCTTGATCGGTTGGATCGCGAAGACGTTCGACTACATCAACCGCGTTAAGCTAACACTTCCGATTTCGGTCTATGAGGGTACGTGGACACACTCTCCCCCTCTTGTTGCGATGCATCTCCTAGATAGATCTTGCGTGAGCGTAGGAATTTTTTTTTAAAATTGCATGCTACGTTCCCCAACAGCCAGCACGGTTGTCTAGGCGAACGTTCGAGTAAGTGCCATCGTACATTAGTCTCCGATTGGACTTTCTTCTATGGGATTTTGCACTGAATAGCTAATCAAATTTTCAGTCGGTAGATTTTTGGTACACGCACTGGGATGCTGTTGGGGAACGTTGCATGGGAAACAAAAAAAATCCTACGCTCACCAAGATCAATCTAGGAGATGCACATCTACGAGAGGAGAGTGGTGTCTACATACCCTTGTAGACCGAACGCGTTAACGATCTAGAGATCGTGGTTGGCGTAGTCGTACTCGCGTCGAGATCCAATCCGATCCAAGTACCGCATGTGCGGCACCTCCGAGTTTAGCACACGTATGGCTCAGCGGTGTCCTCTCCTTCTTGATCCAGCAAGGGAGGGAGAGGAGGTAGATGAGATCTGAACCAACACGACGGCGTGGTGATGGTGGTGGCAGCGGAACTCCGGCAGGGCTTTGCCAAGCGCGTATCGGTGAAAGGTGGGAGGAGTTGGGAGAGGTAATAGGCAAGGGTCGAATGGGGCTGACCCCAATGCCTCCCCACCTTTATATAGGCGTGGAGGGGGCTGGTGACTTGCCCTAGGGTCATTGGTCAAAGGGGGAGGAAGGAAATCCCTTCTTTCCTTCCCCACCGATCGCTATCCCCCTTTTTAGGGATCCTGATCTTATCCCTTCGGGATATGATACTATTCCTTTTAAGGGAGGATCTTGGTGTGCCTAGACCAGGGTTGTGGGGACTTTTCCCACTACCCACGTTCATGTGGGTCCCCCATGCAGGTTGGCCCCACTCCGGAACCTTCTAGAACCTTCCCGGTACAATACTAAAAAAACTCAAAAAAAATCCGGAACCCCGATAACAACTTTTCATATATGAATCTTTACCTCCGAACTATTCTGGAGCTTCTCGTGACATCTCAAATCCCATCCGGGACTCTGAATAACCTTCGGATTTTCCACTATTAATATCTCAATACTACCCTAGCGCTACCGAACGTTAAGCGTGCGATCCTATGGGTTCGGGATTATGCAGACATGACCGAGACTCCTCTCCGGTCAATAACCAATAGTGGGACCTGGATGCCCATATTGGTTCCTACATATTCAACGAAGATCTTTATCGGTTAAACCATGATGTCAAGGATTCAGCTAATCCCGTATGCAGTTCCCTTTGTCCATCCGTATGTTACTTGCCCGAGATTCGATCGTCGGTATCTCCATACCTAGTTCAATCTCGTTACCGGCAAGTCTCTTTACTCGTGCCGTAATACAAGATCCCGTGGCTAAATCCTTAGTCACATTGCTTGCAAGCTCATTGTGATGCTATATTACCGAGTGGGCCCCGAGATACCTCCCCGTCATACAGAGTGACAAATCCCAGTCTCGATCCATGCCAACTCAACAGATACCCTCGGAGATACCTATAGAGCATCTTTATAGTCACCCAGTTATGTTGCGACATTTGATACACACAAGGTACTCCTCCGGTGTTAGTGAGTTGCATGATCTCATGGTTATAGGAACAAGTACTTGACATGCAGAAAACGATAGCAATAAACTTGATACGATCATATGCTATGTTTATAGTTTGGGTCTTGTCCATCACATCATTCTCCTAATGATGTGATCCCATTATCAAATGACAACTCATGTCTATGGCTAGGAAACCATAGCCATCTTTGATCAACGAGCTAGTCCGATAGAGGCTCACTAGGGACACATTGTTGTCTATGCATCCACACATGTATTTGAGTTTCCAATCAATACAATTATAGCATGGATAATAAACGATTATCATGAACAAGGAAATATAATAATAACCACTTTATTATTGCCTCTAGGGCATATTTCCAACAGTCTCCCACTTGCACTAGAGTCAATAATCTAGCATTACATGGTAATGAATCTAACACCCATAGAGTTTTGGTGTTGATCATGTTTTGCCCGTGGAAGAGGTTTAGTCAACGGATCTGCAACATTCAGATCCGTATGTACTTTGCAAATGTTTATGTCCTCCTTGATCGCATCGCGGATGGAATTGTAGCGTCGCTTTATGTGTCCTGTCCTCTTGTGAAACCTTGGTTCCTTGGCCAGGGCAATGGCACCAGTGTTGTCACAGAACAGAGTCATTGGGTTCAGTACACCGGGCACAACTCCAAGATCTGTCATGCACTGCTTCATCCAGACACCTTCCTTCGCTGCCTCCGTGGCAGCTATATACTCCGCTTCGCATGTAGAATCAGTTACCACGCTTTGCTTGGAACTGCACCAGCTTACTGCTCCCCCATTCAGAATATATACGTATCCAGTTTGAGACTTAGAGTCATCCAGATTAGTGTCGAAGTTGCATCGATGTAACCCTTTACGACGAGCTCTTGATCACCTCCATAAACGAGAAACATTTCCTTAGTCCTTTTCAGGTACTTAAGGATATTCTTGACCGCTGTCCAGTATTCCACTCCTGGATCACTTTGAAACCTTCCGGCCATACTTATGGCAAGGCAGACATCTGGTCTTGTGCACAACATCGCATACATGATAGAGCCTATGGCAGAAGCATAGGGGATGACACTCATCTTTTCTCTATCCTCTGTAGTTGCTGGGCATTGAGTCTTACTCAACTTCACACCTTGCAAAACAGGCAAGAACCCCTTCTTGGACTGATCCATTTTGAACTTCTTCAAAATCTTATCAAGGTATGTGCTTTGTGAAAGTCCTATTAAGCGTCTCGATCTATCTCTATGGATCTTGATGCCTAATATGAAAGCAGCTTCTCCTAGGTCCTTCATTGAAAAACTCTTGTTCAAATATTCCTTCACGCTTTCCAAAAGTCCTATATTATTTCCAATCAGCAATATGTCATCCACATATAATATCAGAAATGCTATAGAGTTCCCACTCACTTTCTTGTAAATACAAGCTGCTCCATAAACTTGTATAAACCCAAACGCTTTGATCACCTCATCAAAGTGAAGATTCCAACTCCGAGATGCTTGCACCAGTCCATAAATGGATTGTTGGAGCTTGCACACTTTGTTAGCATTCTCTTGATCGACAAAACCTTCCGGTTGCATCATATATAACTCTTCTTTAAGGAAACCATTAAGGAACACTGTTTTGACATCCATCTGCCAGATTTCATAATTGAAAAATGCAGCTATTGCCAACATGATTCTGACGGACTTAAGCATCGCTACGGGTGAGAACGTCTCATCGTAGTCAACTCCTTGAACTTGTGAAAACCCCTTTGCCACAAGTCGAGCTTTATAGACGGTGACATTACAGTCTGCGTCCATCTTCTTCTTGAAGATCCATTTATTCTGAATGGCCTTTCCCCCTTCAGGTAATACTTCCAAAGTCCATACTTTGTTTTCATACATGGATCCCATCTCGGATTTCATGGCCTCTAACCATTTGTCGGAATTCTGGCCCACCATCGCTTCTCCATAGCTCATAGGTTCATCGTTGTCCAACAACATGACATCTAAGACAGGGTTACCATACCACTCAGGAGCAGTACGTATCCTTGTCGACCTACGAGGTTCGGTTGTAACTTGATCTGAAAGTTCATGATCACTATCATTAGCTAACTCTTCAACTGACGTAGGTGCCACAGAAACATCTTTCTGCGCTGCGATACTCTCTCGTTGAAGTGAAGGTTCAACAACCTCATCAAGTCCTATCTTCCTCCCACTCAATTCTTTCGAGAGAAACTCTTTCTCGAGAAAGGACCCGTTCTTAGCTGTCGGCGTGCGACACCTATGGGATCACAGAGGACCCCTTTACGATTCGGCGGGGGGAGAGGTATGCGCAAAGAGCAGAACCAATGATCGGCGCGGGGCGATTTTACCCAGGTTCGGGCCGCTAATCAGCGTAAAACCCTACTCCTACCTTGTGTTATTATTAGTGTTCTTGAGCCCAGGCTCCAGGAGCGCTTGCAATGAACAGTACGTTCAAAGAGCAGCTACGCATGCAGAATGGGCAAGAAGATCCTCCTCCCCTGTAACAGTTGCCTTGGGCCTCCTTTTATATCACAAAGGGGTCACCACAGTGGCAAAATGTACATACATTGAGGTGCAAAGTAGCTACAGGGCTATCATACCTAACCCCTGACGGATTAGGACGAACGCATTTAATGCACCGTGAGGTGTCCGTTTTGGTGTCCTCACTTTCTTGGGGATGGAAAAAGGGGCCATCCCATCAGCACCGCTTAAGCTCTCCTCCACTGGCGCATCGCCACGCATCCAAAGAAGGACCCAGAATGTCGGGCTTGTTGCTGTGCCAGAGGGATGGCACAGCAACAAAATCTTGCCGGGCGCCAAGCCTTGCCGGGCGCCGAATCTTGCCGGGCTCCGCGGGCCACCCCGGCAAGATCTTGCCGGGGAAGCTGGCCTTCGGATTCCAGCTCTTCTTATCTGCTGACCCTCATATCTCTGACTTAAGGATTTCTTTGGTGGTCTAAATCAACCTCGAACTGTTCCCCGGCAAGCCTTGCCGCGAGTATGGCTACAACTGCCCATGCACAAGTACGGGGTACTAACGGCCCAATACTTAGTACACCGACATTAGCGACAAACACTTTTCCCTCATATCTGAGATAGAAGGTATACCCAATCATCTACTTTGGGTATCCTATGAAGACGCATTTGTCTGCTTTGGGTTCAAGCTTTTTTGGCTGAAGCCTTTTGACATAAGCATCGCAGCCCCAAACCTTAAGAAACGACAGCTTTGGTTTCTTGCCAAACCATAGTTCATACTGTGTCGTCTCTATGGACTGAGATGGTGCCCTATTTAAAGTGAATGCAGTTGTCTCTAATGCATAACCCCAAAATGAGAGTGGCAGATCGCTAAGGGACATCATAGAACGCACCATATCCAATAAGGTACGATTACGACGTTCGGACACACCATTACACTGTGGTGTTCCAGGCGGCGTCAGTTGTGAAACAATTCCACATTGTCTTAAGTGATTGCCAAACTCATAACTCAGATACTCTCCCCCTCGATCAGATCGTAGGAATTTAAACTTCTTGTTACGATGATTCTCAACTTCACTTTGAAATTGCTTGAACTTTTCAAATGTTTCAGACTTATGCTTCATTAAGTAAATATACCCATATCTACTCAAATCATCGGTGAAGGTGAGAAAGTAACGATATCCACCGCACGCGTCAACACTCATCGGACCGCACACATCAGTATGTATGATTTCCAACAAGTCACTTGCCCGTTCCATTGTTCCGGAAAACGGGGTTTTAGTCATCTTGCCCATGAGGCATGGTTCGCATGTGTCAAGTGATTCAAAATCAAGTGACTCCAAAAGTCCATCAGCATGGAGTTTCTTCATGTGCTTTACACCAATATGACCTAAGCGGCAGTGCCACAAGAAAGTGGTACTATCATTATCAACTCTACATTTTTTGGCATCAATGTTATGAACATGTGTATCATCACTATCGAGATTCAATAAGAATAAACCCCTCACAATGGGTGCATGACCATAAAAGATATTACCCATATAAATAAAACAACCATTATTCTCTGATTTAAATGAGTAACCGTCTCGCATTAAACAAGATCCAAATATAATGTTCATGCTCAACGCAGGCACTAAATAACAATTATTTAGGTTTATCACTAATCCCAATGGTAATCGAAGAGCGAGCATGCTGACGGCGATCACATCAACCTTGGAACCATTTCCCACGTGCATCGTCACTTCGTCCTTCACTAGCCTTCGTCTATTCCGTAGTTCCTATTTAGAGTTGCAAATGTGAGCAACCACACCGGTATCAAATACCCAGGCACTACAATGAGAGCTGGTAAGGTACACATCAATAACATGTATATCATATATACCTTTGTTGACATTGGCCCACTTCTTGTCGGCCAGATACTTGGGGCAATTCCACTTCCAGTGGCCAGTTCCCTTGCAATAGAAGCACTCAGTTTTAGGCTTGGGTCCAGCCTTGGGTTTCTTCACGGGAGGAGCAACTGCTTTGCCACTCTGCTTGAAGTTTCCCTTCTTTCCCTTGCTCTTCTTGAAACTAGTGGTTTTATTGACCATTAACACTTGATGCTCCTTCTGGATGTCTGACTCAGCGACTTTCAGCATCGCGAACAGCTCGGAGACTGACTTGTTCATCCCTTGCATGTTATAGTTCAACACAAAGCTCTTGTAGCTAGGTGGTAGTGATTGAAGAACTTTGTCAGTGACCGCCTCAGGCGGGAGCTCAACTCCCAACTCAGCCAGACGGTTGTAATACCCAGACATTCTGAGTATGTGCTCACTGACATAGATGTTCTCCTCCATTTTGTAGGCATAGAACTTATCAGAGGTCTCATACCTCTCGATCCGGCATTCTTCGAAAAAATAAACTTCAACTCCTGGAACATCTCATATGCTCCATGACGTTCAAAACGCCTTTGAAGTCCCGGTTCTAAGCCATACAACATGGTGCACTGAACTATTGAGTAGTCATCAACATGCGACTGCCAGGCGTTCACAACGTCCATAGTTGCTAGAGGGGGTGGCGCACCAAGCGCTGCATCAAGGACATAAGACTTTTGGGTAGCCGTGAGGATAATCCTCAGATTACGGGCCCAGTCCACAAAGTTGCTTCCATCATCTTTCAGCTTAGCTTTCTGTAAGTGCATCTAGTGCCCCTTAGTGATTTTGGTGTATTGAAGACTTATAGGTTAAGGGACTAATGTGTTTGTGAGTGTACACAGGTCTATAAGTCTATGAGGAGTTTGTTATTTACGATGAATGTCGACCCCTAAAAATGAATGTCTTCAACTGAAGACTTTGGTTTTCTTGAAGACTTTGAAAGTGAAGAAATTGGTGTGACCCTGAAGACTTGATATTCATGCGAGGATTATGAAGCATGAAGACTTTTGTTTTCGTAGTTTCATTTTCTTCTTCTTGAGTCATAGGAAACACCGTACTGTTAAAGGGGGTCGAGGTAAAACTAAGGAAAAGTTTCCAAGTGATGCTCAACTCAAAATCCTACACCTACCCAATCCTTTCGAGTGAAGCCATTGGAAATCTCATACAGTTTAGTCAAGTTCTTCAGTGATAGAGACGAAGTTCTTCTGTTCTCTGAGGAATTTGTTCTGACTGAGGAGTTAGGAATTCGCCAGTGCGGATTGCCTACAAGTGAGGAACATGATAGCCCTGAGGAATTTGATACTCAAATTTCCGACCGTTGCTGTGCTACGCGCCAGCTGTCCAAATATCCTACCCACCTAACGGTCATATCATTGAAGGGCATTTATGTCTTATCATGTCGGGCTGCTCCCTGGGCTATAAATAGCCGCCCCCTTCAACCACTAGCTGGTTGGCTGCTCCAAGAAATAGATTGACACTTGTCATTTAGAGCATCCCATCCTCCGAGGACTTTGAGCGAAAATCATCAAGTGAGGAAAAACCCCAAAACCCAAACACCTACAAACCCAAAGTGATTGAGCATCACTGAAGAGATTGTTCCTCTGTGGAACCGACGCTTGTTACCTTTGAGGACTGTGCATCCTCCAGACGGTTAGGCGTCATGGTCTAGAGCATCCAAGAGGAAATTGTGGATTGCCGAGTGACCGAGTATGTGAAGGTTTGGAAGTCACCTGAAGACTTACCACGAGTGATTGGGCGAGGTCTGTGTGACCTTAGCTCAAGGAGAATACGGTGAGGACTGTGTGTCCTCAGGTTTAAATACCTAGCCGCTCCAACCAGACGTACAACTGTCACAGCAGTTGGAACTGGTCTACCAAATCATTGTCTTCACCGAGCTACTGGTTCTATTTCCTCAACCTCTTTCATTTCCTCGCATACTTGCTATGTATTTGATCATTACTGTTTGAAGACTTTGACTGAAGACTTTCTCAATTTCCTCAGTTCAATTTCTTCAGTCAGTTTGTCTTCAGCCTGCTTATCCTGTGTTTACGCTACTCGTACTCTGTGCTTGTTTTCATTTCATCATGATGACTGTGCTACTGCTCTGTTATGCTTGCATCTGAGTACTTATTCCGCTGCTAAGTAGTTCGTCGCTTAGGAATTTCCTCACCTTGAAATTCCTCAGTGACGAATTTGTAAAAATCGCCTATTCACCCCCCCCTCTAGTCGATATAACGCACTTTCAATTGGTATCAGAGCAAGGTACTCCCTTGTTCTGTGTGATTTTGGTTTAACCACCTGGAGTTTTAGTTATGTCGACTGCAGGCATGATCAAGGTCTCAGCTGGGTGTCCTACCTTCGATGGGACGGACTACCCCTACTGGAAGAACAAGATGCGCATGCATCTTGATGCAATTGACAACGATCTCTGGTATGTTGTGGAAAAGGGTGTTCCCTCTGTCACTCCTTCCGTAAACGCTGCTGATGTGAAGAGATTCAAGCAACTCGACTCTCAAGTGAAGAATATCATATGTGGCCATCTGAGCAAAGGGCAGTATGGCAGAGTGAGTGCTTTGGAGACAGCTAAGCTTATCTGGGATAGGCTGTCCAAGGTCAACGAAGGAGTCTCAACTCAACGTGACTCTCGAGTTGACGTTCTTCGCAATCTCTTCAACCGCTTCAAAAGACTCGACAACGAAAATGTTCAGCAAACCTTTGATCGCCTCACTGACATTTCAAACGAGCTTCAAGCACTGGGTGCCACTGACATCACCGACCATGAGGTGGTGAAGAAATTGCTGAGGTCACTCAATTCTTCATTCGATACACTGGCACTGATGATTCAAGAACGTGGTGACTACAAGTCACTTGATCCTGCTGATATCCTCGAGAGGCTAAATACTCATGAATTCCAACTAGCTGAGAAGAGAGATCTCTACGGACCGAGCTATGGTAGATCTCGTGCACTGAAAGCCAAGGCAGTCTCTGAATCTGAAGATGAAGATTCTGGTAGCAGCCTTGGTGATCCTGAAGAACTGAGTCAGGAGCTAGCAATGCTCGTGAGGAAATTCCAGAAGTTCTCTAGACGTGGCCGATTTGGAAAATCCTCAAGAGGTGATGACATGAAATCAGATTCCTCATCCCGTGATTACAAGAAGAGAACTTGCCATAAATGCAAGAAACCTGGTCACTACATTACTGATTGTCCTCAGTGGGAGAAGGAATCAAAGAAGAAGAAATACAAGGATGATAGTTCAGATGACTCTAAGAAGAAGAAGAAATCTTCAAAGTCCTCATCGTCAAGATCTTCAAAGTCTTCATCTCACAAGAAGAGTAGCTCCAAGAAAGCTCGGGCATTCATTGGCAAGGAAATGGACTCTGAAGCTGAATCTGAGGAACATGAGGAAGAGGAGGCATCTGAGGAGTCAGACTCTGGTGTGGCGAGCCTAGCCCTCTCTACTGCTTATATTAGCAAGTCCATCTTCAACACTGAGGAAAATGGCTTCCCCAACACTGCTGATGACGGCAACGATGACTATGCTCCCACCTATTGCTTCATGGCAAAAGGTGCCAAGGTATTCAAATATCCCTCCTCTGAATCAAGTGAGGATGAATCTGATGAAAACCTCAAACCCAGCTATTCCAAACTTGCTAATATTGCTGTTAAACAACAAAAGGCTTTGGAAAAGGTTCAAAATATGCTAGACAAAAGCGATGATCTGTTAGGTGAGGAAATGGATCTAACTCAAACTCTGACTGATAATCTTCAGCAACTACAGCCTAAGTTTGACAACCTTCAAGGTCGTCATGAAACTCTCCTAGCCGATCATGAGAAGCTTTCTTATGAATTTCTTCAAAGAAAGCAAGATCTTGAGAAGCTAAGGGTGAGTCATGAAGATCTTCAGAAGGAAAATGATTCTTTGCTTGCTCAACAGATCAGTTCCGCTCAGGAAGAATTTATTCCACCATGCTTGAAATGCATTGAACGTGAAACTGCTAATTCTTCACCTGAATGTTCAAATGCTTCCATTGCTGCAAATTCTTCAACTATCTCTGTGGTCACAAATTCCTCATCTGAGGATACCACTAGTATCACTGACGAAAATGCAGGGTTGAAGGAATTGTATGTGACAGGCATGTACAAAAGCCTCAAAGGGCATCAGACTCTTTGTGATGTGCTCAAAAAGCAGATCTTGAACAGGAACCCTAGGAAAGAGGGTATTGCCTTTGAGAGGAAACTCAATGCTGATGGAACCTACTGGAAACCGGAGCAGTATCCCAAAACCTCATGGGTTGCTGCGAAGGGACCTCCCGTAGATCCATCCACTTTATCTGACTTTACTTGTGAATCCTCATATTCATCTGATGAGTCATTTGACTCCAACTATAAACTGTTCAAAAATCAGAATGGTGAGGTATTTGCTAGATATGTTGGATCTAACTGCAGGAATGGTCCCCCTATGAAGAAAATCTGGGTTCCCAAAAAGTGCCTTGAAAGTCTTCAGGTGAATGTCCTCATGACACCACCTGTGAAGAATAAGAACCCCAGATCAAATTCTTCATATGAACCAAAGTCTTCATATGGATCCAAGTCCTCTTATGGATCAAATTCCTCACATGGATCCAAGTCCTCACATGAACATCATCGTGCTAACACTTCTGTTTCGCAGGGAAAGCCTAAGGGCTATGAATATATGCATTATTCTTCAAATCATTATGTTCATAAGTCCTCGAAGAATTTCTCTGCTTATTCATATGCTTACCCTAACCCCTCTTATGTGAAACGAAGTGGTCTGGCGTCTATGCCACCTTTCTCTTATGGAGCTCGCAGAATGATGAACTCTTTGCCACCCCTCCAGATGTGGGTGGGGAAGAAAAGGAACTAATCTCTTATGCAGGGTCAGGTCTCCAGACGAACTAAATCGTCTGAAGAATTTGCTGGAGACCTGAAATGCTTGAAAGGACGCAAGCTAATCATGAAGAAATGATTTATTCATTTCTCACGTCCTCACATTGCTATATATACATATGTTGCTTTAATTGATGAAATATGTCTGATGAATTTGATGTCATATTCTTCACTCTGAAGTATATGAGTTCGTAAGATGCACTAATTCATCTGCAGGATGATTTACCCAAAGCTACTGAGTGGGTCCTCGATAGTGGATGTACAAATCACATGACCGGTGACAAGAGCTTACTGATGAACACTCCTTTATCTCCATCACACTTGAAGCATATCACCTACACTGACAAAGGCAAAAGCAAGGTATTGGGTCTAGGTAGGGTTGCAATCTCAAAGGATCGACACATGGATAAAGTCATGCTTGTCGAGTCCCTCGGATTCAACCTCATGTCTGTCTCAATGCTTTGTGATCTTGATATGGTTGTTGTCTTTGGCAAATATCGTTGCTTAGTGCTCATGGAATCTGACAATTCCAAAGTCTTCGAAGGTTTAGGAGAGGAGACTTGTATATTGTTGATTTCTCTGCAGGACCACAGCCTGCCACTTGTCTACTTGCTAAAGCTTCAGAAGGCTGGCTATGGCATCGACGACTGGGTCATGCTGGCATGAGGAACTTACACATGCTCGTGAAGAAAAAGCACGTCATTGGCATCGAGGGTGTCAAATTCCTCAAAGATCATCTTTGTGGGGCTTGTGAGGCTGGAAAGATGACCAGAGCCAAGCACCCCTCGAAGACTATCATGACTACTTCTCATCCTTTTGAATTGCTTCATATGGATCTCTTTGGCCCTACTCATTATGCCACACTAACAAATGCAGCATCTCTATATGGCTTTGTCATTGTTGATGACTATTCTCGTTACACATGGGTGCATGTCATTACTTACAAAACTGAAGTGCAGGAAGTCTTCAGACGATTTTCCTCAAGGGCTTCGACGAATTTCGGCGTGAAGATCAAGCATATACGTAGTGACAATGGGACTGAGTTCAAGAATACTGGTCTTGATGACTATCTCGATGAACTTGGTATTACTCATGAGCTATCTGCCCCATACACTCCTCAGCAGAATGGCGTTGTGGAGCACAAGAACAGGACTCTTGTTGAGATGGCTCGCACCATGCTTGATGAATACAAGACACCTCATCACTTCTGGCCTGAGGCAATTGATACTGCATGCCACATCATCAACAGGGTATATCTTCACAAATTCTTCAAGAAGACCTCATATGAACTCCTCACTGACAAGAAACCCAATGTGAGTTATTTCAAAGTCTTCGGTGCTAAATGCTGGATTAGAGATCCACATCACAATTCTAAATTTGCACCGAAAGCACATGAAGGTTTTATGCTTGGTTACGGAAAGGACTCGCACACCTACAGGGTCTTCAATGCCTATCACAACAAGGTTGTTGAAACTGTAGATGTGCGGTTCGATGAAACTAACGGCTCGCAAAGAGAGCACCTACCTCCTGTGCTAGATGAAAAGACGCCTGAGGAAACCATCAAGTTCAAAGCTACTGAGGATGTCATTCCTACCGAAGAATCTGCTGAAGAAATCATTCCAGAACATGAAGAACAGCATGCTGGCGCATCTGAAGAAAATGCTGAGCCAAATCAAAGTCGTCAACCTGCTCATCCCCGCGTTGCAAATGAAGTACAGATTGAGAGAATCATCAATGACATCAACGCACCAGGTCCTCTGACTCGCTCAAAAGCTTCACATTTATCTAACTTTTGTGGGCATTTTGCTTTCGTCTCTATCACAGAGCCCACCAAAGTTGATGAGGCATTTCTGGAGCCTGAATGGATTCAAGCAATGCAAGAGGAATTACATCAATTCAAGCTGAACAATGTGTGGGAGCTTGTCAAGCGACCGGACCCATGCAAGCACAATATCATCGGTACCAAATGGATCTACCGCAACAAGCAAGATGAAAATGGCCTAGTGGTGAGGAACAAGGCTCGTCTTGTAGCTCAAGGCTACACACAGGTTGAAGGAATTGATTTCGATGAGACTTTTGCACCTATTGCTAGACTTGAGGCTATTCGCATATTGCTTGCTTATGCTAACCATCATAATATCATCTTATATCAAATGGATGTGAAAAGTGCATTCCTCAATGGTAAGCTTGAGGAAGAAGTATATGTTGCTCAACCCCCAGGTTTTGAAGATCCTAAGCATCCTGACAAAGTCTTCAGACTCAATAAGGCCCTCTATGGCCTCAAGCAGGCCCCTCGGGCGTGGTATGATACTCTGAAGGAATTCCTCATGAAGAAAGGCTTCAAACCCGGTTCACTCGACCCAACTCTTTTCACCAAAACCTATGATGATGAATTATTCGTGTGCCAAATATATGTTGATGATATTATCTTTGGCTGTACTAACCAACATTACAATGACGAATTTGCTTACATGATGAGTGAGGAATATCAAATGTCCATGATGGGAGAATTGAAATTCTTCTTAGGTCTTCAAATTCGTCAACAACGTAATGGCATCTTCATTTCTCAAGAGAAATACCTCAAGGACGTTTTGAGGAAATTCGGTATGCAAGAATGCAGAGGCGTCAAAATCCCTATGCCCACAAATGGCCATCTATGCACTGATGAAAATGGAATAGACTTCGATCAAAAGGTGTACCGCTCCATGATTGGCTCTTTATTGTACCTATGTGCATCTAGGCCGGATATTATGCTTAGTGTTTGCATGTGTGCCCGTTTTCAAGCTACACCGAAGGAATCACACCATAAGGCTGTGAAACATATTCTTCGATATCTAGCTCACACTCCAACACTTGGATTATGGTATCCCAAGGGCTCGGTTTTTGATCTCATTGGATATTCTGACTCTGACTATGCCGGTGATCGTGTGGACCGCAAGTCAACTTCAGGCACATGCCATTTCCTCGGACGATCCTTAGTATGTTGGTCCTCGAAGAAGCAGAACTGCGTATCACTCTCTACTGCTGAAGCTGAGTATATTGCTGCTGGTTCTTGCTGTGCTCAATTGCTATGGATGAAGCAAACCCTCAAGGACTACGGCATCAATGTGAAGAATGTGCCACTCTACTGTGACAACGAGAGTGCCATCAAAATTGCTCATAACCCAGTTCAGCACTCGAAGACAAAGCACATCGAGATTCGTCATCATTTTCTTCGAGATCATGTGTTGAAGGGTGACATCTCTATTGATCCCGTGAAGTCTGAAGAACAGCTAGCGGATATCTTCACAAAGCCCTTGGATGAGAAGAGATTTAGCAAGTTGCGGTGTGAGCTAAATATCTTAGAATCTTCGAATGTCCTTTGAAAAGGACACACATCCTAACACTTATGCAAATTGATGACTTAGGTGTGCAACACACGAAGAAACATTTTTCTTCAATCAATGAAGACTAACCCTCTAAGTGTGAAGAAATTAATGAAGAATTTGATTCTCAGAACCCTACGATAATTGTACGCGGTGTCTGAAATCATCATTCTTACACGGTGGGTCATGCCACCACAAAAAGTTGAAAATCTTCAAAATCTGAGTCTTTCATCATTGTGCAAATTCTTCAAATTTTCAAATTCTTCAACTTTGCAAAATCTTCACTCTTTCCGACTGTGTTCTTCATTGACTATATATATATATTTGAGTTTTCTGTCCTCTACAGCATTCACTTATTGCTAATTCTTCAAGTTGTGTTTCTTCTAAGTGAATGTGATCGGACCCGTTCCCCCTCTACGCTAAACTCAATCCAGTCCGTTCACAAATTCTTCATGTGCGTTCTATTTGAAACCCGTTCAAAGTCTTCACTGTGTCCTTGACAGCTGAAGAATTTGCGAACGAAACATTAAAATATTCTTATCTAAATTTTCGGCTTTTGCCGCTCAAACCGTTCCATATCCCTCGATAAGATTTATCTATTCACCCACGATCTAACACGATCTCCACTTCATAGTACGTGGGTGACACATGTCGCTAGGATGAGAAGGGTCAGGGGCAGGTTCATCCATTTTCCTCGGACGAGCGGTTTTTTTTTTCACCTTGGCTATAAATACCCCTCACCCTCCTCAGAGCTCATTTACCCCGCTCGATCTTACTCCCTCGCTCGAGCTCTCAGACCTAGCGCCGCCGCTACACTCCATCGTCGCCGGTGAGGAAGAGCTTCACTGCCTCGACCTCGTCACCGTCGTACTCACGCCGGCCGCGGAAATCTTCACTCCGCCGCCGCCGTAGCTGTTTTCCATCGCCAAGTTAGGGCGTGGAAGATCTGAACGGACGAACATCTCCACTGCCACTCTCAGTTCGTCGTGTTCTTCGTCAAGGGTAAATAAAATTTATTTTTACTGCCCTTGTTGATTCTGATGACTTCCACAAAATCTTCAAAAGGTGTTTATTCTTCAACTTTCATGTTCTTAAACACCAACTTGCTTCTGTCCTTGATCAGTTTCTCTAAGCAACGTTTTTCTTCAAGATTCCTCAATTGTGTGGATTTTCAATCTACACAACTCTGGAACCTAAGTCAAAATGCTTAGTGAAATTCCTCAAGACACCCCTGGTCATCTTCCTCAAACTTGATACTTTTGAAAATCTTCTGAGAACGCATATGACCTCTCCAAAACTCTTCGCACCTATATTCTGTTCACAGGTACACATGTCCGCTGCTGAATCTCTAGGTTCTCATCAACTTAACTCATTTGCAGCGTTCCTTGAAGAAAAATTGCATACCTCATCAGAAAATTCGATTGTTCAAAACCCTCAAGTGAAGAAAATGGCTGATGGTAAAAGACCTCAGAAGGGAGGAAAGAGGCCAGAAACAAATACTGCTTTTGAGATCCCTGATGACATCTATGATGAATAATGTACTCCTGATGAAGCAACTCATGGCAAGGAGAACAAAAATCAGCGCAAAGTGTGCATTCAGAAGATTGAGAGGAGATGGGCAAGAGAATGGAGGGAATATCGCTATGTCACTCCCAAGTACATGAAGAAATTTGCTGTTAACCCTCCATGTCCAAGACCTCCATTGGCTCCTGGCCAAGAAGCTGATCCCACTAGCATCAGAAGAGGTGAGGAATTTCCTCAGGAGTGGGCTAAGCGTCAAGCCAAGCTGGCCAAAGTGGCTAAAGAGGCAGTAAAGAAATTCAATGAAGATTCTGTTGCTGCCGCCGCTGAGGCCTCTGCTATCAAGCCTAAGAAGGCTATGCTGAAGAAATCAGCTGTCAAGACAAGTTCCTCAGCTGCAATGCCCTCACGGCCAAGCTCTTCAAAGCCCTCACGGCCTGTTCCTCAAGCAAATTCCTCAAAAGCAGCTCCAACTCCCTCGGTTGCATTATCCTCAGCTGCTCCTGCAAAGTCCTTAGCACCTGTGCATCTTGCCGCATGCCAAAGGACTACTGGAATCTCAATTGCTTCAGGAGTCTCTGCAAGTTCTTCAGCTCCACCTCAGTCTTCAACAACTCCGACCTTGCTGAAGAAAAAGGCCACTGCTGGACGAGGCACAAGGCCAAGTCCTCACAAGAAGCAAGTCGCCTTTCAGGTTCCGTCAAGCGAAGACGAAGCTGATGATGAAGAATTAGCTGAGATCATCAGAGATCGACAACAAAGGGCCGCTAGAGCCAAAGGCAGTGCGGTGCCCCTCATGCTGGATCCACGGAAGATCCTTGATTTTATTGATCTATGGCACAAGAACCCTAACACACCTTTGCCTGAATTAAACCTCACTCCTGGTCAAAGTCACATGTTGACGGCCTTCATTACTGAAGAAAAATGGAAATTTGAAAAAGCCAGGCAGGTGAAGAAGGCTCAGTACAAGAAGGAGCGTTTTCTGAAGAACAATGTTGTGAAAATGTCTCCTGAAGAATTTGTGTCTATGCAGGCTGAGATCAAAGCACTCAGTGATGAATTTCATGCATTCCATGCAGATTGGCTAGGTGCCAAAGTCAGATTTGTCAGAATGGCAAAAGGATTTACTCCAAGTGTTGCAGCTTCATCGCAACCCAAATTTCCTCAGACTGGAACATCTGTTCAGTCTGTTGAAGAAAATGAAAGCGCCAGAGCTGATGAAGAAATTCCAGTCTCTGAAGAAAATGCCAGGGCAACCTCCAATATTGCGCGTGAAGAGCAATCCAGGCCAGTTGAAGCATCTGCTACTATGCCTGAGGAATCTGAACAAGCCAGGGCAACTGCATCAGTTGTGCCTGAAGAAATTCAACCAATTTCCTCTGCTCCTCCTGCACCGATGACAAGCATCAACCTTCCTTCTGCATCAGAAGCGAAGAAAACCAAGGCTGCGGAGCGAGCAGCTGTGAAGAAAAGGAAAGCATCTGCATCTTCAGAGTCTTCAGCTCCCAAGAAATTGAAGACTTTGACGAGTTCATCTGAAAACCCAATTGATGCTATTCCAATATCAAGCATGCCATCAAAGGAGATCATTCCCTTTGGTGAGGAATATGAAATTCCAAGTAAATCTGATGAAGAAGATCCTTCTGCTGCTTCGACAGAGCAGATGGATGAAGAAATTGAAGTGGATACTTTCTCTTCAACCCCACAGGTATCATCGCCCATGCCTCAGTTCACAGCTGAAGAGGCAGGCGTCGAAGGAACTGAAGAAGATGAGGATGTGGATATTGGGTCTACAACACCTATTCTGAATGATGACTTTTGGGAAAGTCATCACCCCAATTCACCTCTGACAACCCCTCTACATCATGTTCCTCAGTCCCCTGTGCCAACTGAAGAAATTCATACGGGCTCTGATGAACGTCAAGCTTCACTTCATTCTATTCCTGAAGAAGTTCCAGCCACTAGCGCTGATGTACATATGTCTGAAGAAATGGAGGCCAAGGCTGCTGCTGAAATTCCTCAGCCAGTGGCTCCAGTGGCTATACCTCAAGAGGCTGTAAATTCTTCAACTGTTAATCTTCAGCCCAAGCCACAGAACCCTCAATCCAAGAAGCAGAAGTTTAATGCTGAGGATTTCTTCAACGAGCACATATTCTTCACTGACTACAATCCCTATGACTCTGCTCGTCTTCGTCGCAAGCGTTTCTGGACTGCAAGCCAGATGAACTTCTACTCCTCATTGTTGGTTGATAAGGATAAGATCTTTGAACATGAGCAAATTCCTCATGTAGATATGGAATCGCTGCCCTGCTTCACCCCAGTCCTCAGTGTTCTTCATGATGCTGGGTTACTCAATTTTTGCACCGACATCTGCGATTGGAATGAAGAACTCATTCTTCAATTCTTCGCCACGCTGCACATTACTGGAAATGTTGATGATGTCAATTCATGGGTATTGGACTGGATGACCGATAATACTCATTTCAAAGCACCGGCCTCTGAATTGCTTCATGCCGTCCCAGTCAGTCCTCCCACTGAAGGTGCAAGGCTTCTCTATGTTGAACCTGAACTGTCTGATCATCTGATGCAAGTGTTGATGAAGCCTTTGAAGCCAGGCCAAGCTCCAAGGACCAAATTCCTCGTCAAGGAATTGCTCTATGTGCCAAGGACAGTCTATCGCATATTGACCAAAACCCTCAGTCCAATCAAGGGCCACAACTCTGATGATGAAGAAGTTGTTGGCATTATGAAGAATCTGCTGTTCAATATCATTCACGGTATTCCTATCAACTACCATGATTTCTTCATGAGGACTTTGGCCAATGCTGCTCTGTCGCCTTTTGAGTTGAAGCCTTATGCTCCCTGGATCATGAGATTCATCAGATCAAGGTCTTCAATTCATTATAAGGCTGACTTTCAAAATCATCTCAGCTATTTGCCCCCTATTGAAGTCCTCAAACGGACTATTTCCTTAGCTGACGAGAAGGGCAAGGCTGCTGTTATTGATGAAGGTACTCGTCCATTGGATGGACAGTTTCGCAAAGCTACTTCCTATTCCACCAATGATGACTCTGCAACTCAAGATTCTGCCGCCAAAGCTTCAGAACATCATCCTCAAGCCACAGCTCCGCGTGTGATGACTGATCGTGAACTTCTCCTTAGTCTTCATCAGAAAGTTGATCGAAATCACAAGTGGGTCAAGCGTCAGTTTGGTGCAATTCTTCAGAACATGACAGTCACTCAAAATACTGTGAAGAAGAATCACTACTACTTGCATGAAGTCTTTGACCGCACTTGGGCGATTCTGTCTAATCTTCATAGTGCTGAAGAACTCAAGGAGATGGGCTTCCAACAGGACTTTGACTGGTCCCAGCCACCTTCGAAGAAATTCAAGAAAGTCAAAGTTCCTCAGCTTGTTGCCAGTTCATATTCTTCATCGCGCGAGACGGATGAAGCTGATGACTTGAACAACACTGCGGCAGGCCCTACCTCAACAGACGACCCCAACAATGCTGGCGCTCCTCCATCGACATCATGATGATATTCTTCAGGGGCGTTAGTCCTCATTTTTCATCCCTTTTGGTCATTCGATGACAAAGGGGGAGAAATTTGAGTTTAGTCTTCAAGCGGGTCTTATATATGGTCTTATATATATGGGCTATATTTCTGTTAAGTTTCAACTCTTGCTTTTCTGAGGTGTTTGCTCTGATGAGTTGTAAACTTAAGTCCTATGGTGGTCTGATACTTTTGCTCTGTTTTTCTGCATGCTATTTCCTCAATACCATAATGCACGCATGCTGAATTTCGTCAGACACCATATTTCATCATGCATTTCAAATTCTTCATATCATATGATAAATGCGTGTATGAATTTCAAGATATAGGAGGAGATCTCCATGATATTATTCAACAATGTGCATTTGCTATTTCAAAGCAAATTCTTCAAATATGCACATCTTCAGGGGGAGTTCTTCTATATCTTGCAGTCAAATTCCTCAATATTAGTATTTACACTTCATATGTTTATCCCCATTGAAAACTTAACCTATATTGTCATCAATCACCAAAAAGGGGGAGATTGTAAGTGCATCTAGTGCCCCTTAGTGATTTTGGTGTATTGAAGACTTATAGGTTAAGGGACTAATGAGTTTGTGAGTGTACACAGGTCTATAAGTCTATGAGGAGTTTGTTATTTACGATGAATGTCGACCCCTAAAAATGAATGTCTTCAACTGAAGACTTTGGTTTTCTTGAAGACTTTGAAAGTGAAGAAATTGGTGTGACCCTGAAGACTTGATATTCATGCGAGGATTATGAAGCATGAAGACTTTTGTTTTCGTAGTTTCATTTTCTTCTTCTTGAGTCATAGGAAACACCGTACTGTTAAAGGGGGTCGAGGTAAAACTAAGGAAAAGTTTCCAAGTGATGCTCAACTCAAAATCCTACACCTACCCAATCCTTTCGAGTGAAGCCATTGGAAATCTCATACAGTTTAGTCAAGTTCTTCAGTGACAGAGATGAAGTTCTTCTGTTCTCTGAGGAATTTGTTCTGACTGAGGAGTTAGGAATTCGCCAGTGCGGATTGCCTACAAGTGAGGAACATGATAGCCCTGAGGAATTTGATACTCAAATTTCCGACCGTTGTTGTGCTACGCGTCAGCTGTCCAAATATCCTACCCACCTAACGGTCATATCATTGAAGGGCATTTATGTCTTATCATGTCGGGCTGCTCCCTAGGCTATAAATAGCCGCCCCCTTCAACCACTAGCTGGTTGGCTGCTCCAAGAAATAGATTGACACTTGTCATTTAGAGCATCCCATCCTCCGAGGACTTTGAGCGAAAATCATCAAGTGAGGAAAAACCCAAAAACCCAAACACCTACAAACCCAAAGTGATTGAGCATCACTGAAGAGATTGTTCCTGTGTGGAACCGACGCTTGTTACCTTTGAGGACTGTGCATCCTCCAGACGGTTAGGCGTCATGGTCTAGAGCATCCAAGAGGAAATTGTGGATTGCCGAGTGACCGAGTATGTGAAGGTTTGGAAGTCACCTGAAGACTTACCACGAGTGATTGGGCGAGGTCTGTGTGACCTTAGCTCAAGGAGAATACGGTGAGGACTGTGTGTCCGGGACTGTGTGTCCTCAGGTTTAAATACCTAGCCGCTCCAACCAGACGTACAACTGTCACAGCAGTTGGAACTGGTCTACCAAATCATTGTCTTCACCGAGCTACTGATTCTATTTCCTCAACCTCTTTCATTTCCTCGCATACTTGCTATGTATTTGATCATTACTGTTTGAAGACTTTGACTGAAGACTTTCTCAATTTCCTCAGTTCAATTTCTTCAGTCAGTTTGTCTTCAGCCTGCTTATCCTGTGTTTACGCTACTCGTACTCTGTGCTTGTTTTCATTTTATCATGATGACTGTGCTACTGCTCTGTTATGCTTGCATCTGAGTACTTATTCCGCTGCTAAGTAGTTCGTCGCTTAGGAATTTCCTCACCTTGAAATTCCTCAGTGACGAATTTGTAAAAATTGCCTATTCACCCCCCCCCCCTCTAGTCGATATAACGCACTTTCACTTTCTCTAGGAACACATTGAAATTCAGGGGAGCTACTGCGTGAGCCATTGATCTACAACATAATTTGCAAAGATTACTTAGACTATTGTTCAAGATAATGAGTTCAATTAATCATATTAACTAAGAACTCCCACTCAAATCAACATCCCTATGGTTGTCCGAATGTAACATGATCCAAATTCACCAACCCAAGTCCGATCATCACGTGAGATGAGGTGGTTTCAATGGTGAACATTGATGTCGCTTGAACTACGTCGGTATTTCCCCAAAGAGGAAGGGATGATGCAGCACAGCTACGGTAGGTATTTCCATCAGTTATGAAACCAAGGTATCAATCCAGTAGGAGAACCAAGCAACACTATGTAAACGGTACCTGCACACAAAGAACAAATACTTGCAACCCGACGTTAATGAGGGGTTGTCAATCCCTCAACGGGTAACAGTGCCAGAAATTGTATAGTTGACGGGATAAAAATTGTGATAGATTGGATAAATAGATCTCGATAAAACGCGAAATAAAACAATTAATAAAAAAGTGCAGCAAGGTATTTTTGGGTTTTTGGAATAATAGATCTGAAAATAAAAGCGAATAAAAATAGATCTCAAAGCAAATATGATGGAGAATAAACCCGGGGGCCGTAGATTTCACTAGTGGCTTCTCTCGAGAAAAAAACATACGGTGGGTAAACAAATTACTGTTGGGCAATTGATAGAACCTCAAATAATTATGACGATATCCAAGGCAGTGATCATTATATAGGCATCACGTCCAAGATTAGTAGACCGACTCCTGCCTGCATCTACTACTATTACTCCACACATCGACCGCTATCCAGCATGCATCTAGTGTATGAAGTTCATGGAGAAATGGAGTAATGCAATAAGAACGATGACATGATGTAGACAAGATCTATTCATGTAGGAATAGACCCCATCTTTTTATCCTTAATAGCAACGATACATGCGTGTCATGCTGCCCCTTCTGTCACTGGGAAAGAACACCGCACGATCGAACCCATCACAAAGCACCTCTTCCCATGGCAAGAAAAATCGATCTAGTTGGCCTAACTAAACCAAAGATTCGAAGAAGAAATATGAGGCTATAAGTAATCATGCATATAAGAGATCAAAGAAAAACTCAAATAATATTCATGGATATAGATCTGATCATAAACTTAAAGTTCATCGGATCCCAACAAACACACCGCAAAAAGAGTTACATCAAATAGATCTTCAAGAAACCATTGTATTGAGAATCAAAAGAGAGAGAGGAAGCCATCTAGCTACTAACTACGGACACATAGGTCTATGATGAACTACTCACGCATCATCGAAGAGGCACCAATGAGGATGATGAACCCCTCCGTGATGGTGTCTAGATTGGATCTGGTGGTTCTGGAACTTGCGGTGGCTGGAATTGTGTTTCGTCGACTCCCCTAGGGTTTTTGGAATATTGGGGTATTTATAGAGCGAAGAGGCGGTGTGGGAGGCGGCCGAGGTGGGCACAACCCACCAGGGCGCGCCTGGGCCCCCAGGCGCGCCCAAGTGGGTTGTGCTCCCCTCGGAGCCCCCCTCTGGTACTTCTTTGGCCCATGTTGTGTCTTCTGGTCCATAAAAATTCTCCAAAAAGTTTTGCTGCATTTGGACTCCGTTTGGTACTGATATTCTATGAAGTAAAAAACAAGCAAAAAATAGCAACTGGCACTGGGCACTATGTCAATAGGTTAGTCCCAAAAAATGATATAAAGTTGCTATAAAATGATTGTAAAACATTCAAGAATGATATTATAACAGCATGGAACAAGCAAAAATTGTAGATACGTTGGAGACGTATCAGCATCCCCAAGCTTAATTCCTACTCGTCCTTGAGTAGGTAAAAGATAAAAACAGAATTTTTGATGTGGAATGCTGCCTAACATGTTCATCATATATTCTTTTCTTTTGTAGCATGGACATTTGGACTTTTATATGGTTCAAAGCAATAGTCTAGTTTTGACTTGAAGATTTCAATACTCAAGCATATCAACAAGCAACCATGTCTTTCAAAATATCAACACTAAAGAAAGTTATCCCTAGTCCATTATGCTCAATCATTGATCCATTCATGAAACACACTCGCATATTAGGTCCATCCAATGCTCAAGTACGATCATAGTGCCCCTTAGTTGGTGCTTTATAAGAGAAGATGGAGACTCAAATAAAAATAAAAATTGCATAAAGTAAATAGAAAGGCCCTTCGCAGAGGGAACTAGGGATTTGTAGAGGTGCCAGAGCTCAAAGCGAAAAAGAGAGATAAAACATTTTGGGTGGCATGCTTTTCCTGTCAACGAAAACGATCAAGTAGTTCCCAATACTTTCCATGCTAGATATATCATAGGCGGTTCCCAAACAAAAAATAAAGTTTATTCCTTTTTCCACAATACTTTCACATTCCACGGCTAGCCGTATCCACGGGTGATGTCCATACCAAAACTTTCCAAGGAATTTATTATTTGACAACATAAAGTAAATTCATTTTTCATTTCAGGAATGGGAATCCCTAATACCTTTGCCGTACTCTCGTGCAATGACAAATGAATAAACACTCATCTTGAGAATAACACATCTAGCATGGAAAAATATCAGCCACCCCCTACCATTTCATGAGCAGTACGAGCACACAAAAAGGAAATTATTTTGAAAATTAGAGATGGCACATACACATTTTCTTAGAGCGGCACGGGAATACTGCATATAGGTAGGTATGGTGGACTCATATGGCAAAACTGGGTTTAAGGATTTTGATGCACAAGTAGTATTCCTACTTAGTACAAGTGAAGGCTAGCAAAAAGATTGAGAAGCAACCAACCAAGAAATGAAAAATCACATAAGCGAGCATTAAGCATAACTAACACCGAATAATGCACCACAAGTAGGATGTAATTTCATTGCATAACTATTGACTTTCATGCTTGCATAGGGAATCACAAACCTTAACACCAATATTCTTACTAAAGCATAATTACTCACCAACATGACTCACATATCACTATCATCATATCTCAAAACTATTACAAAGAATCAAGTTTATTTTGTCTAATGATCTTCATGAAAGTTTTTATTATATCCCTCTTGAATATCTATCACTTTGGGACTAGTTTCACATATTGCAATTACTTTTGGCAAGCTCAAATAAATTTAAGTGAAGAACATGAGCATAAAAATTTTCATCTCTCAAAATAATAAAAGTGAAGCATGAGAGAATTTCTTCAAAATTACTAACTCTCAAATAAATCTAAGTGAAGCATGAGAGCATTTCTTCAAAATTAATAAAGCACACCGTGCTCAAAAAGATATAAGTGAAGCACTAGAGCAATTCCATAGCTCAAAAAAATTAAGTGAAGCATAAAGAGCAATTCTAACAAATCATAGCATAATTTCGGCTCTCTCAAATAGGTGTGTCCAGCAAGGATACTTGTGACAAACTAAAAATCAAAACAAGCAAAGAATCATATAATACAAGACTTTCGAAGCAAAACTCATGATATGTGACGAATAAAAATATAGCTCCAAGTAAAATACCGATGGTTGTTAGAAGAAAGAGGGGATGCCACTCGGGGCATCCCCAAGCTTAGTTGCTTGTTTCTCCTTGAATATTATCTTGGGGTGCCATGGGGAATCTCCAAGCTTAGGCTCTTCTTACTCCTTATTCCTTCATCCATCGTGATCTCACCCAAAACTTGAAAACTTCAATCACACAAAACTTAACAAAACCTTCGTGAGATCCGTTAGTATAAGAAAACCAATCTTCACTTTAAATACTGTTGCAAACCCATTCATATTTTATTATTGCATTATATCTACTGTATTCCAACTTTTCTATGGCTTATACCCCCCGATAAAGTCCATAGATTCATCAAAATAAGCACACAATGCAACGAAAACAGAATCTGTCAAAAACAGAAAAGTCTATAAAGACCCGAATTTTTCCCATACTTATGTAACTCAAAAAATTCTGAAAATTTACGAAAACGTAGGAAATTTGTATATATATCTTATGTAAAAAAATAAGAATTTTTCGTCGCTTCTGTGAATTTCTAAAATTATTTTACTGGACGCAAAGTTTCTGTTTTTCAACAAGATCAAATCAACTATCACCAAACATGATCCCAAAGGCTTTGCTTGGCCCAAACACTAACTAAAACATAAAAAACACAATCATAACATAGTCATAATTGTACAAACACTCAAGAATAGAAAGAAAAAGGTAAAAATAAATTTTATTCATTGGGTTGCCTCCCAACAAGCGCTATCGTTTTATGCCCCTAGCTAGGCATAAGATTTTATTGATGCACACATGAAAGATAATAATTGCAACATAAATAGAGCATCATAAAACTTCCGACAAACACATTTAAGTCTAACATGCTTCCTATGCATAGGCATTTTGTAGGCAAACAAATTATCAAAACAAGAAATATTTAGCCTATGCGAGGAAGAAGAAAGAAACAATAGCAACCTCAACATAACGAGAGGTAAATTCGTAACATGAATATTTCTACAACCATATTTTCCTCTCTCGTAATAATTACATATAGGATCATAATCAAATTCAACAATATATTTATCACATAAAATATTCTCTTCATGATCCACATGCCTGCAAAGTTGACACTCTTCCAAAATAGTGGGATTATCATCAAATAAAGTCATGACCTCTCCGAACCCACTTTTGTCAGAAAATTCATAAGATTGAACACTCTCCAAATATGTGGGATTATTTTTACCTAAAGTTGACGCTCTTCCAAACCCACTTTCAATATTATTGCAAACATTATTATCAATATCATATTCATCACGCGGCTTAAATAAATTTTCAAGATCATAAGAAGAATTACCCCAATCATGATCATTACAATAAGTAGTGGACATATCAAAATTAGCATCCCCAAGCTTGGGGTTTTGCATATCATTAACACAATGGACATTAATAGAATTTATAATAACATCATTACAATCATGCTTTTCATTGAAAGAGATATCATGAATCACTTTATCAATTTCTTCTTCCAACACTTAATCACAATCTTCGGATTCATGAATTTCAAGCAAAACTTCATAGAGATAATCAAGTGCACTCAACTCACTAGCAATTGGTTCATCATAATTGGATCTTTGGAAAAGATTAGCAAGTGGATGAGGATCCATATCAATAGATTTTTAGCAAGCAAAGATGCAAGAAAATAAAAGGCACATGGTAACACAAGCAATCAAAAGATCGAACGAGGAAAATGCGAATGAAAAAGAGGGCGAATAAAACGGCAATTTTTTGTGAAGTGGGGGAGATGAAAACAAGAGGCAAATGGCAAATAATATAAATTGCAAGGAGATGAGATTTGTGATTAGGAACCTGATAGATGTTGATGATGTCTCCCCGGCAACGGCGCCAGAAATTCCTTTCGATGTCGCTTGAACTACATCGGTATTTCCCCAAAGAGGAAGGGATGATGCAGCACAGCTATGGTAGGTATTTTCCTCAGTTATGAAACCAAGGTATCAATCCAGTAGGAGAACCAAGCAACACTATGTAAACGGTACCTGCACACAAAGAACAAATACTTGTAACCCGACGTTAATGAGGGGTTGTCATTCCCTCAACGGGTAACGGTGCCAGAAATTGTATAGTTGACGGGATAAAAATTGTGATAGATTGGATAAATAGATCTCGATAAAACGCGAAATAAAATAAGTAACAAAAAAGTGCAGCAAGGTATTTTTTGTTTTTTGGAATAATAGATATGAAAATAAAAGCAAATAAAAATAGATCTCAAAGCAAATATGATGGAGAATAGACACGGGGGCCGTAGATTTCACTAGTGGCTTCTCTCGAGAAAAATAGCATACGGTGGGTAAACAAGTTACTGTTGGGCAATTGATAGAACCTCAAATAATTATGACGATATCCAAGGCAATGATCATTATATAGGCATGACGTCCAAGATTAGTAGACCGACTCTTGCCTGCATCTACTCCTATTACTCCACATATCGACCGCTATCCAGCATGCATCTAGTGTATTAAGTTCATGGAGAAACAAAGTAATGCAATAAGAACGATGACATGATGTAGACAAGATCTATTCATGTAGGAATATACCCCATCTTGTTATCCTTAATAGCAACGATACATGTGTGTCTTGCTGCCCCTTCTGTCACTGGGAAAGAACACCGCACGATCGAACCCATCACAAAGCACCTCTTCCCATGGCAAGAAAAATCGATCTAGTCGGCCTAACTAAACCAAAGATTCGAAGAAGAAATACGAGGCTATAAGTAATCATGCATATAAGAGATCAAAGAAAAACTCAAATAATATTCATGGATATAGATCTGATCATAAACTCAAAGTTCATCGGATCCCAACAAACACACCGCAAAAATAGTTACATCAAATAGATCTCCAAGAGACCATTGTATTGAGAATCAAAAGAGAGAGAGAGAGAGAGAGAGAGAGAGGAAGCCATCTAGGTACTAACTACGGACCCATAGGTCTATGATGAACTACTCACGCATCATCGGAGAGGCACCAATGAGGATGATGAACCCCTCCGTGATGGTGTCTAGATTGGATCTGGTGGTTCTGGAACTTGCGGTGGCTGGAATTGTGTTTCGTCGACTCCCCTAGGGTTTTTGGAATATTGGGGTATTTATAGAGTGAAGAGGCGGTGCGGGAGGCGGCCGAGGTGGGCACAACCCACCAGGGCGCGCGTGGGCCCCCAAGCGCGCCCAGGTGGGTTGTGCTCCCCTCGGGCCCCCCCCTCTGGTACTTCTTTGGCCCATGTTGTGTCTTCTGGTCCATAAAAATTCTCCAAAAAGTTTTGCTGCGTTTGGACTCCGTTTGGTACTGATATTCTGCGAAGTAAAAAAACAAGCAAAAAAACAGCAACTGGCACTGGACACTATGTCAATAGGATAGTCCCAAAAAATGATATAAATTTGCTATAAAATGATTATAAAACATCCAAGAATGATAATATAACAGCATGAAACAAGCAAAAATTATAGATACGTTGGAGACGTATCAAACATCTCCATGTTGATCATATCTACTATATGACTCATGTTCGACCTTTCAGTCTCTTGTGTTCCGAGGACATGTCCGTACATGCTAGGCTCGTCAAGTTTAACCCAAGTGTTCTGCATGTGCAAAACTGGCTTGCACCCGTTGTATGCGAACGTAGAGTCTATCACACCCGATCATCACGTGGTGCATCAAAACAACGAACTTTTGCAATGGTGCACACTTGGGGAGAACACAATTTTATCTTTAAATTTTAGTGAGGGATCACCTTATAATGCTACCGTCGCCCTAAGCAAAATAAGATGCATAAAAGGATTAATATCACATGCAAATCATAAGTGACATGATATGGCCATCATCTTTTGCTTTCGATCTCCATCTTCAAAGCACCAACATGATCTCCATCGTCAGCGGCATGACACCATGATCTCCATCATCGTGTCGCCATCGGGTTGTCACACCAACCATGCTTCTACAACTATTGCTACCGCTTAGCGATAAAGTAAAGCATTACATAGCGCTTAATGATTGACACGCAGGTCATACAATAATTAAAGACAACCCTATGGCTCCTGCCGGTTGCCGTATTCATCAACATGCAAGTCGTGATAATCTATACAAAACATGATCATCTTATACATCAAATATATCTCATCATGTCTTTGGCCATATCATATCACAACATACCCTGCAAAAACAAGTTAGATGTCCTCTACTTTGTTATTGCATGTTTTACGTGGCTACTATGGATGACTAGTAAGAACTGTTCTTACCTACGCAAAGCCACAACGGTGATATTCAAGTTGCTATTTAACCTTCTACAAGGACCGCCTTTGTCGAATCCGATTCAACTAAGGTGGGAGAGACAGACACCCGCCAGCCATCTTTATGCAACAAGTTGCATGTCAGTCGATGGAACCGGTCTCATGTACGTGGACATGTAAAGTTGGTCCGGGCCGCTTCATCCCACAATACCGCTGAATCAAGATAAGACTAAGGAAGGAAGCAATCCGAACATCAACGCCCACAAACTCCTTTGTGTTCTACTCGTGATGTCATCTACGCACAGACCTAGCTCATGATGCCACTATTGGGGAATGTTGCATGGGAAAAAAATTCCTACGCTCACCAAGATCAATCTAGGAGATGCACATCTATGAGAGGAGAGTGGTGTATACATACCCTTGTAGACCGAAAGCGTTAACGATCTAGAGATCGTGGTTGGCGTAGTCGTACTCACATCGAGATCCAATCTGATCCAAGTACCACACATGCGGCACCTCCGAGTTTAGCACACATACAGCTCGGCGGCGTCCTCTCCTTCTTGATCCAGCAAGGGAGGGAGAGGAGGTAGATGAGATATGAACCAACACGACGGCGTGGTGGTGGTGATGGCAGCAGAACTCCGGCAGGGATTCGCCAAGCGCGTACCAGTGAAAGGTGGGAGGAGTTGGGAGAGGTAATGGGCAAGGGTCGAAGGGGGGCTGCCCGCAACGCCTCCCCACCTTTATATTGGCGTGGAGGGGGCTGGTGACTTGCCCTCCAAGGCCCTAGGGTCGTTGGTCAAAGGGGGAGGAAGGAAATCCCTCTTGGTGCACCTAGACCAGGGTTGTGGGGACTTTCCACACTACCCATGTTCATGTGGGTTCCCCATGCAGGTGGGCCCCACTCCGGAACTTTCTAGAATCTTCCCGGTACAATACCGAAAAAACTCGAACTTTTCCGGAACCCCAATAACAACTTTCCATATATGAATCTTTACCTCTGGACTATTTCGGAGCTCCTCATAACATCCTGGATCCCATCCGGGACTCCTAACAACCTTTGGATTTTCCACTATTAATATCTCAATACTACCCTAGCGCTACCGAACGTTAAGCGTGTGACCCTACGGGTTCGGGATCATGCAGACATGACCGAGACTCCTCTCCGGTCAATAACCAATAGCGGGACCTGGATGCCCATATTGGTTCCTACATATTCAATGAAGATCTTTATCGGTTGAACCATGATGTCAAGGATTCAGCTAATCCCGTATGCAGTTCCCTTTGTCCATCGGTATGTTACTTGCCCGAGATTCGATCGTCGGTATCTCCATACCTAGTTCAATCTCATTACCGGCAAGTCTCTTTGCTCGTTCCGTAATATATGATCCCGTGGCTAACTCCTTAGTCACATTGCTTGCAAGCTCATTGTGATGCTATATTACCGAGTGGGCCCCGAGATACCTCTCCGTCATACGGAGTGACAAATCCCAGTCTCGATCCATGCCAACTCAACAGATACCCTCGGAGATACCTGTAGAGCATCTTTATAGTCACCCATTTACATTGCGATGTTTGATATACACAAGGTACTCCTCCGGTGTCAGTGAGTTGCATGATCTCATGGTTTTGGGAACGGGTACTTGACATGCTGAAAACGATAGCAATAAACTTGATACGATCATATGCTATGTTTATAGTTTGGGTCTTGTCCACCACATCATTCTCCTAATGATGTGATCCCGTTATAAAATGACAACTCATGTCTATGGCTAGGAAACCATAGCCATCTTTGATAAACGAGCTAGTCCGGTAGAGGCTCACTAGGGACACGTTGTTGTCTATGCATCCACACATGTATTTGAGTTTCCAATCAATACAATTATAGCATGGATAATAAACGATTATCACGAACAAGGAAATATAATAATAACCACTTTATTATTGCCTCTAAGGCATATTTCCAACAGATGCATGTCCTGTGGGGGCACGCTGAGTGCACCCACAGGGTGTAGTCCTCGAGACTGCCATCGATTGTTGGCAATCTGCAGGGGTCTTAGAACTTATTGCATTTCTGTTTTTGGCCATCACTCGGATTAGGCAGACCTTTCTGAGTGGGTACCGTTCTAGTGGGGGCACGCTGAGTGCACCCACTGGGTGTAGTCCCCGAGACTGCCGTTGATTGCGGGCAATCAACGGGAGTCTTGTAGAACACACCCGCACATGTTTTTTTAACTCATCAACATGAGTCACTTTCTAGTGGGGGCAAGCTAAGTGCACCCACTGGGTGTAGTCCCCGAGACTGCCGTTGATTGCGGGCAATCGGCGGTAGTCTTTAGAATTGTGCCTTTTGTGTAGCACTCAGAGGGCATCACCGCACTCGACTGACCGAGTGGGCTGCTTGGTAATCTGAAGATCAGTGTGTTGTTGTCCTCGATCTTGTTCATTGCTGACTCGATGGCAAGCAGGGTAGTAAAGACCAGTGCGTTGTTGCTCTTCTCGGCTGACTGAGTGAGTTGAGTTGGCCGATCTTGTTCCTTCCAGGGGTGCTGATCCCTTGGGCATTCGGAGTATCATTGACGGTCAACTGATTAGCTATTGTTTTTGTATTTCAGAAGACCTGTGAGCTCCCGGCGCAATACGCATCGCTGGAGAAGGAGGTGAACCAGCTCCGACTGGATCTGGAGGTGGATAAAAGGAACACCGCTCGAGCTGAGATGGAGGCGCGAACCACGGGAGGAAAATCCTGACTATCGAACGTCTCGTCTTAGCTCTCTTTCTTCCCTTAAACCGATTGACTTTGCTCACACAGATGTGCGTAGCGAAAACCACCGACTCCAAGTGCAGCTCGGGACCTCTATTTCTTTAGAAACTATGAAGAAGGCACTTGTTGACAAGGACAATGAACTGGCGGGAGCACAAAAGGTGGTGAGGGAGAATACCAACGCTGCCGAAGAGAAGTTGGCTGTAGTCGGGAAGCTTGAGGAGGAGAACAAATCCCTGAAGACTCCTGTTGAGGAAGCAAGGAAGGAGATCGTCGAGCTCAAAAAGCGACAGGCCAAGTGGGATGATAAGTTCAAGACCCAGGCGAGTGCTTTCGAGCAGGAGAAGAAGACCCTAAGTGATAGGATCGCCTAGCTTACTCAGAAGAAGGATTCTCTGGAGCAATACATTGAGGACATCTCCGAGGAGATGGGTGCCAAGCTCGAAGGTACTTTACCCAAGCCGAGTGAACTTTGCTTGTTTCTGAGTAAACCTTATTCGCACACGCTAACCTTCATCATATTCTTGTTGGCAGAATACTGCTGCAATGTCGAGTTGGAGACCGAGAGGATTGAAAGGGATCTGAATCCCACCAGGTCACTCGTCAGAGACAAGGCAGCCATGGGCGTTCTCTGACTAGAAGATCGTCTCGACAATGCCTTGGGGTACATCGTCCATCTGTCGGGGTGCGGTGGAAAGGATCGACAAGGAGCTGTGGCAGGAGGAGACTCTCCAGAGTGATCTGGAGGCAATGATGACTCGCCTGAACGAGCTCCATGTCGAGTGCAAGCATGGAAGAAGTCTGCTGCCCACTGTGGAGCCGATGTGGTGATCTCCCACGTCCGTGTCCACTACAAAGACATGAACAAGTAGAAGCTAAAGTCTCTCAAGGTCGCCAACATGAAGAAACTCAAGTTCGAGGACTTCATGGAGACATTCATCAAGGCCGCCACTTGGATCGCTGATGGCATCGATCTGGACGCCTTCGTTGAGCCTGCCAGTCCCCCAAATGCGTGAGAAAACTTTAAGCCTTAATTGTTTGCCTCGGTATGTTGAGTGAATTTGTATCTGTTAAACTCTTTCGGGTCTTGGGCTCGGGTACTCGCATTTGCTTTTGAACTACTGGAGTTATTCGAATGCTTTCCTACGAGTTCCTAGATGTCTTTGACTTAGGCGAAAGCTGGTTCGCAGCTAAGCCCCTGAGTGAGAGGGAAGTTTCTCACTCGGGGTAATTTTTAACTTAGGCGAAAGCTAGTTTGCAGCTAAGCTCCCGAGTGAGAGGGAAGTTCATCACTCGGAACATTGGTTTGACTTAGGCGAAAACTGGTTCGCAGCTAAGCCCCCGAGTGAGAGGAAAGTCCATCACTCGAAGTAGTTTTTAACTTAGGCGAAAGTTGGTTCGCAGCTAAGTCCCCGAGTGAGAGGGAAGTTCATCACTCGGAGTAGTTTTTAACTTAGGTGAAAGCTGGTTTGCAGCTAAGCCCCCGAGTGAGAGGGAAGTCCATTAGTCGGAGTAGTTCTTAACTTAGGCAAAGCTGGTTTGCAGCTAAGGCCCCGAGTGAGAGGGAAGTCCATCACTTAGAGTAGTTTTTAACTTAGGCGAAAGCTGGTTCGTGGCTAAGCCTCCGAGTGAGAGGGAAGTCCACCACTCGAAGTAGTTTTTAACTTAGGCGAAAGCTGGTTCGTGGCTAAGCCCCATGAGTGAGAGGGAAGTCCATCACTCAGATTAGTTTTTAACTTTGGTGAAAGCTGGTTCGCAGCTAAGCCCCCGAGTGAGAGGGAAGTCCATCACTCGAAGTAGTTTCTAGCTTAGGCGAAAGCTGGTTCACGGCTAAGCCCCCGAGTGAGAGGGAAGTCCATCACTCGGAGTAGTTTTTAACTTAGGAGAAAACTGGTTCGCAGCTAAGCCCCCGTGTCGCTGTCAAAACCGACAGACCTCGGGGTAGGGGTCCCGAGCTATGGATATGGGGTCGATGGGGAACAAGGGACGATGAACACGGTGTTTACCCAGGTTCGGGCCCTCTCAAAGAGGTAATACCCTACGTCCTGCTTGATTGTATTGGATGTATAGTATGGTTATAGAGTAGATCTACCTCGAGATCAGCATGAGCTAAACCCTAAGGTGATGAGGTGATGGATGTAGCTCTACCCCTAAAGACTACAACCCTCGGTTTATATAGACACCGGTAGGGTTAGGGTTACCGAAGATAGATTACAATGAGAGGTAAAGAGATCTTGCCTATCCTTGACTTGGAGGGCAAACCATGGCTTCATAGATCCTCTGTCATTATGCGGCTTCACCAGTTCAGCCCATATTCGATGGGCCGACGCCCTGAGGACCCCTTATTCCATGACTCCCTCAGTAGCCCCCCGAACATGCCTCCAACGCCAAGGCTTGTGTCCGGCATCTGCTCACCTAACAGTATTCGGCTTGCGAGGCGAGTTCTCTGGTTTGCTTCATTCATGTTCGGAGCCAAGGGATGTCTGGAATCTGAAACGGCAGCTTTCCTTAGCAACTAAAGCAAAAACAAAAACCGTTCAAGTGTAAACAGGGCCTTCATCTGACAACTTTTTCTCTTTCAACGA
This sequence comes from Thinopyrum elongatum, assembly GCA_011799875.1. NCBI lineage: Eukaryota > Viridiplantae > Streptophyta > Magnoliopsida > Poales > Poaceae > Thinopyrum > Thinopyrum elongatum. The sequence goes on from CM022297.1 coordinate 311,404,777, forward strand.
AGAGTCGCAACCGGCCATAACGCCGAGTGGTTAGTATTTCTTGGAGCGCGGCTCGAGGCCAACGCCATGTTTGGCACGTCTCATCAAGGTGGAGATCGTGCCCCGCCTTTCGGGGGATATGATCAATGATTTCGATTTCCCACCCCTCACATAACGTTGCGAGCGTATCAGGAAGTGGAGACACCTGCGGCGTGGAAAAAGGGACTCTTAGCTTATCTACAGCCTATAAAGGGGGAGCTTTTACAGTTTGCATCCCACACCTTCCCCCACCTCTCGCTTGCGCAGTTACTCAGAGCTCCAGCTCCCCCTTCTTTCTGCTTCCACAGCGAAACCTTCCCCGTCTCCTATAGCCATGGCCGGATCTGGAGCCAACGGGAAGTGGGAGGCCTCCATCATCATCGATAGCGACATCCTAAAGCTGAAGCAGGCCGACTACTTGTCGGCCGACGTCGCTCATCGGGCCCCTGAAGAGGGCCAGATAATCCCTACGCCCAGGCCGGGTGAAAGGGTCGTGTTCCTCCCCCATTTCCTTAGGGGGCTTGGATTTCCCTTGCACCCCTTTGTGAGGGGGTTGATGTTCTTCTACGGGCTAGATTTCCACGATCTAGCCCCCAACTCCCTTCTCCACATCTCGTCCTTTATCATCTTCTGCGAGGCTTTCCTCCGAATCCAGCCACACTTCAGCCTATGGCTAAAGGTGTTCAACGTCAAGCCCAAGGTAGTTGGCGACGAACATGCGGACTATGGCAGGGCCATGATCAGCAAATTGATGCAGGTCCAGTGGCCGGCTGGCCACTTTGTCGACACCGTCAAAATGTGGCAAAAGGAATGGTTCTATATCACCGAGCCAAGGGGAGCCGACTGGACGGTGGCTCCCGCATTCAGGTCTGGGCCCCCTACCAGGCTGGCCTCATGGATCACCAAGAGGCCGGACTGGGGGTCCGCTGATGACTTGAAGGCACTGCAGAAGCGCATCGTCAGCGTAATGGAGACCGGCGCGAAGCTGGTTGACGTGATTCAGATCATGCTCCATCGTCGACTCCTCCCCTGCCAGGAGAGGGCCAAGCCAATGTGGGAGTATGACCCCGAAGATCCGGCCACCGTGCAACACCTCTTCGGCATGACCCACAAGAAAGTGTGGGGTCTGCTATTCAAGCCACAGAAGGAGTGGCCGGTCGAGGGGGAGGACATCGGCCTCGACCTTGCGAACCCTCCGAAGAAGGTGAGCGGCACTTGTCTTAACATGAGTTAGAATATTCGCACCGTACGATTTGACCCGAACCTCTTTATGTGGATTTTGCAGGGCTGGCTTGCCAAGGCCAAGAAGATCAGCGGCCCGGCGCCGCTGCCAGAAGGGCCCCGATTCGAACAGCTAAAGAAGTTGTTGTTCGTGGTGCCTTACAAGGCGCCCGACAAGAAGGGCAAGAAGAAGGAGGAGCCGGAGGCCAGGGAGGGCCTCCGTCATAGAGCCCGTCAAGACAGCCGATCCGGAGACACTGCGGCCCCATCCGCATAGGAGGGGGACGAGGATGAGGACGAGGAGGAGAGCGCCTCCTCGCACTCTAAGAAGAGGGCGGCGTCCAGCAACGTCGAGGAGGTTCAACCTTCTCGGGCCCCGAAGAGGCAGCGCCGGCCTAAGCTGGTCCTGCCTGACAGCTCAGACTCCGACGAGGAGTCCGAAGTGTCCGACAAGGTTCCGGAGAGGGAACCCAGGGTCAAGCCCCCTACGGCCAGGTACGTATCGTGCATTTTCAATTGCCTTATTCTTCAGCAGTCCCTGGTAGAACGCAGATTGATTGTTTATTTTGGTGGTGCAGCCCTCCGCGTGGCCATCCCACCGAGCAAACCTCGGAGGGGACGTCCCCACCCGCCGATCTAGCGGACAGTGGCTCCGCGTCACGTTCCGCACCTCCTCCGATCCCCGAAGAGGTTGGGGAGGTGCTGTCGCAAAAGACCCCTCCTCCTCCGAACACAGGGGAGGAGGCCGACGCCACCATGGCCGAGGCCGACGCCTCGGTCGTTGAAGACCAGGAGGGCGCATCCCTCCTGGCTAACGCGGGAAGGGGATCTGGATCATTCGAACCCCTACAGCATTCGGCTCCTGAGCCCCCAAGGCCCTCGAGGGAGCTAGTTACTTCTTTCAGTGGGGGAGGTACTGAGGGCCCGATGCCCGCGCCGAACACCTCTACTCGGGCGGTGGCGGGCTAGCCGGACGCGCTGCCGGAGTTGGTGAGCAACTCTGCCGTCGTCGACGAGCATCGTACTCTTATGGGTGTGGTTATACAGGGTGTTCGTTCCATCCACTCTGGACTGAACGACGTTGTTCAAGGCCTTCTAACAGGCTTTGAGGTAAGTCAAGTAATGCTCTTATCTCGTAAAGCGGTTATAATCTTTAGTTTGGATAGGCCGTGTACATAGCAGCCCCCGAGACTCTGCGAGGACTTCAGAGAAGCTTGCAGAGGATCAAATTATGTATCCCGGTCAATAATGTGACGTCTTTTGTTTTGTGACGCATGCGTCTTCCTTGGCTGCGGCTGCTAAGGCCGCGGCACTGAAGGAGATGGACCAGAAGCTCGAACACTCCAACGGGGAGCTTGACCTTGTCAACAAATAGCTTGACGAGGCGCAAGGTAAGCCTTTCGTTAATGTGTGTGATCACTCGTTGCCGGGTACTTATACACCAGACTGTATGCCGATCATTCAATGTGTGGATATTTCAGCTGCTGCCGCTGAGGTTGAGGGCTTGAAGGAGGCCCTAAAGAAAGCCAAGGCTAAGGCGGCCGCCAAGAAGTTGGCCGCCGAAAAGGCGGTGGCCGAGCTCGAGGAAGCCAAGCTTTCCAGCCAAAAGCACGAGGCTCGAGTGACCGAAGTACAGGTGGAGCTTGAGGACGCTGCCAAGAAGCTGGAGGCCCTTGAGAAGGAGAAGGGGGAGCGGTCCTCTGTGCTATCCAAGGTGGAGAAAGAGCTCTAGGAGGCGAGGACTGAACTGCGAGGTGTCCAGGAGGAGCTCCGCTAAGTGGGACAAGAAATACTTACTACAGAGTGTGTTCAGAGGCAACAGGTTTGCCTTGCTGACGCGAGTCTGGCGCTCCGCAGGTGTCTTCGCCTAACTTCCAAGGAATGCGGCGGCCACAGCCGAGCACTATGCCGCTCTCGAGGAGGACTCCACACAATGGCTCTTCTGGTCAAAGTTTCTGGCTTCTGAGCATCCTCCCCTCCTCAGCAACCAGATGAAGCAGCTGATGGAGATGCATCGGATGTCCGTGCTGGCCGTGAAGGACCTCTGTGTCAATCTGTGGCCCGCCAAGCCGATTCCAGACACCTATTTTGGCCTTGTGCAGAGGATGCGGGAGGCTCCGTCCCAGATTGACGCCGTGAAGTGTTCGGCATGCCTTGAGGGGGCGAGGCTTGCATTCGCGAGACCATGGTGCATTGGCCGAAGATTAATCCGATGGACATTGCCATTGGTCCTCCGCCCAAGGGAAAGGAGCATCGCCGCCCTGAGCAATACTTTGCGCAGGTGATGAATGGTGCACGGGCGATAGAGGGCCAGTGTTCAAAAGATGTAATGCTTGAATAACTGTATTAAGTTTTTATCAATTGGACCCTATGCTTTATGATGCATCCGTCTGACTTGTTTTGTCTTGTAATGATTTAATTTTGACTCCTATGCGGCCGTATGTTTATTCTGAAAGCTACCAGTCGTCGGCTTCAGCCCCCAGGTGAATATCACGAGGGGTGTTTTGTCTCCGCACTGTTACCCTTAGCCAACATCTTGGTACCCGGAGGCGGTAGTGCATGAGCGAAACTAGGCAATCGGACTATTCGGTTTTATTGCTTTCACTTAGCCTTAGGAGCTTGACGGTGGGGGCTAAGGACTAGCCCCCCTTGTTTTGTGATGTACTGGGGGTCAATACCTACCCTTTCCGATCACATGGTTTGTATTAAGACGAACCCTTCGTGTGACATGGAGAAATCGCCAACGATTTTTGGAGTCAAACCTCGTCATCGGATCGCTAACCAGTTCGCGCTTACTATGACGGTCAGTTTTCGTCTTTCTCCTCCCGAGGTACTTGACTGGGCTAGCCAGAAGTACAATCATAGGGGTTCTCCCTTTTCCCTCTTAGCCGAACAAGCAGAACATAAGGGGCAAGCACAGGAGCCGGGCAACCCAACTACTGACCCAAGACATAGTTCAGAACTGATGCATATAGTGCAATATCCGAGACGCCGAACACTCAGCGAAAAGCGGTGTCGGACTTGGGGTACAGAGCCAATGTTTAAATCGAGCTTTAGGTTAGTTAACCGATCATGTTTTCATGCCAAGCTGTTCGAAGAGCAAGGGGAGAATCGGAAGGGAAGGAGACAATCGCTAGACGCGGGTATCCGAACACCATAAAGGGTGTTTTTATTATTTCTCATAGGCTCAAGATGTCTAACCATACAATTTGGACTACCAAGGCATTATTTGTAAAAAGGAAAAAGTTTTACAGAGTAAAGGTTTACGCAGGGCCTTGATGTGTGAGTCGAAGCCTCAACTGTGCCCTGCTGCACGTCTGCGCCTTTGCTTCTGAGAGGTGGGGGTTGGGACCTTCGATGAAACCTTGAGGGGCGAGGATCCTACCGATGAAGCTTTATGCTTGGGGAGGGCTCCAGAATTGGCCCCCGGGTTGTCCGAAGACAAGGTAATTTCGAAGTTCGGTTTAGCCGAACGTATGCTTCAGATTTATTGATATATGCCTCACGGCTGCCCATGGTGTTTTGAGTGCGAAATTGTGCTGACGAGGCACATAGAGCATGAAGAATCTGGGTGTGTCGTGGGGCGCGCATCCCTATTTGCGATGAACGCATGCGGGTTCCCATGACGGGGAGCGGGTTCGGACCCGTTTGCTGTTGTCGCCAGTCTTTACGGCGGGCCGGTGACGGGACCCGTATGGGCCGGTTTGGTCTTCGGCCGCTAGGGCTGTAGTGTGCTCTTCGGTCCGAAGTGAGCGTTCTGTATTGCCGTTGATAGTTATGATGCCCAAAGGACTAGGCATCTTCAACTTGAGGTACGCGTAATGCGGGATGACATTGAATCTAGTGAACGCCGTTCGGCCGAGGAGGGCGTGATAGCCACTGCGAAAAGGTGCAATGTCGAAGATCAAGTCCTCGCTTCGGAAGTTGTCCGGAGAGCCCAACACTACTTCAAGCGTCACAGTGCCTGTGCAGCGGGCCTCCACGCCCGGAATGACCCCCTTGAAGGTGGTGTTACTGGGTTTGATCCTTGACGGATCGATCCCCATCTTCCTCACTGTGTCTTCGTATATCAGATTGAGGCTACTACCTCCGTCCATTAGGACTCTAGTGAGGTGGAATCCATTGATGATGGGGTCGAGCACTAAGGCTGCGGACCCTCCATGGCGTATGCTGGCAGGTGGTCCCTGCGATCGAAAGTCATCGGGTAGGCTGACGATGGGTTGAACTTTGGCGCTACGGGCTCGACGGCATATACGTCACACAGCGCTCGCTTCCTCTCCTTCTTCGGTATGTGGGTTGCGTAGATCATGTTTACCATCTTGACCTTGGAAGGGAAAGGTTTCTGGCCTCCACTATTCGGCCTGCAGGGCTCATTATCATCCTTGCTTCATGGGCTTTTGCCCGAGTCTTCGGCTGTGAGCTTGCCAGCCTATTTTATCACCCAACAGTTATGGTTGGAGTGGTTGGCGGGCTTCTTTGATGTGCCGTGGATCTAGCAAGGCCTGTCCAGAATTGCGTCTAGTCTAGACGGGCCGTCGCCGTTGCCCTTAGGGGCCTTCTTTCGGGGTCCGGACTTCGGATTTCGGAACCCAGCATTTACTATCGTATCCTCGCCCTCGCCGTCATTGTGGCGACGTTGACTCTTGCTACGTCGCGGCTTTCCATTTCCGTCCCGAACCTCAGAGGTACCGGGTGTGTCGGGATTGGTGTTTTTACGAGCGAGCCAACTATCTTTGCCCGCGCAAAAGCGGGTCATAAGGGAAGTAAGGGCTGCCATCGTTCTAGGTTTGTCCTGGCCGAGCTGCCTCACGAGCCATTCGTCCTTGACACTATGCTTGAAAGCGGCCAATGCTTTGTCATCCGGATAGTCGACAATCTGGTTCTTCTTGGTCAGGAATTGGTTCCAAAATTGTCGGGCCGATTCTCCGGGCTATTGTGTGATGCGATTTAGGTCATCAGCGTCCGGAGGCCGGACATAGGTGCCCTGAAAGTTTGCTCGAAAAGCGTCCTCAAGCTCTTCCCAACAGCCTATAGAGTCTTCGGGAAGGCTATTCAACCAGTGTCGAGCTGGACCTTTAAGCTTTAGTGGCAGATATTTAATGGCATGGAGATCATCTCCTCGCACCATGTGAATGTGGAGGAGGAAATCCTCTATCCATACGGCTGGGTCTGTGGTTCCGTCGTATGATTCGATATTCACAGGCTTGAAGCCTTCTGCGAATTGGTGTTGCATTACCCTCTCTGTGAAGCACAGGGGGTGTGCGGCGCCCCGAACTCGGGCTACATCGTGTCGGAGGTCTTCGGCCATCCGAGTCCGCTGCTGCTCCCGGACTCTATCGTTTCGGTTCAGCCAATCGTAATATCCTTCCCGGTGAGCGGGCGTGTCGGCATGCGACACCTATGGGATCCCAAGGGACCCCTTTACGATTCGGTGGGGGGAGAGGTATGCGCGAAGAGCAGAACCAATGATCGACGCGGGGCGATTTTACCCAGGTTCGGGCCGCTAATCAGCGTAAAACCCTACTCCTGCCTTGTGTTATTATTAGTGTTCTTGAGCCCAGGCTCCAGGAGCGCTTGCAATGAACAGTACGTTCAGAGAGCAGCTACGCATGCAGAATGGGCCAGAAGATCTCCGTCCCCTGTAGCAGTTGCCTTGGGCCTCCTTTTATACGCTCAAAGGGGTCACCACAGTGGCAGGATGTACATACATTGAGGTGTAAAGTAGCTACAGGGCTATCATACCTAACCCCTGACGGTTTAGGACAAACGCATTTAATGCGCCGTGAGGTGTCCGTTTAGGTGTCCTCACTTTCTTGGGGATGGAAAAAGGGGCCATCCCATTAGCACCGCTTAAGCACTCCTCCACTGGCGCGTTGCCACGCATCCATGGAGGGACGCAGGATGTCAGACTTGTTGCTGTGCTGAAGTGGCTGAATAGTGATAGAACCTTGCCGGGGCGCAAATCTTGCCAGGCGCCAAGCCTTGCCGGGGCGCAAACCTTGTCGGGCTCCGCGGCCACCCCGGCAAGATCTTGCCGGGGAAGCTGGCCTTCGGATTCCAGCTCTTCTTATCTGTTGATCCTTATATCTCTGATTTAAGGATTTCTTTGATGGTATGAATCAACCTCGAACTGTTCCCCGACAAGCCTTGCCGCGAGTATGGCTACAACTGCCCGTGCACAAGTACGGGGTACTAATGGCCCAATACTTAGCACACCGACAGGACCCCCCGGGCCTAGGCCACACACGAGTGCGAGGCGTTGTTGGGCTAGGCCCAAACAATGCACGGGCACACGTGGCAGGGGATTAACTGCTCGTAATTATCCCGTTTACTGTGCCCCCCACTACGCGCGCTGAACGCGCGACGTGGGAAGCGTGCGTCAAAAGCTGCAACTGCGACACGCCTGCCGAGGCGCATTCACGTTGGGGAGTAAAAGAGGCGGCCCCGCTCCTTCCCCATAAAAAAGGGAGAAACCGCAGAGGCACAGCCTATTTACCCCCCTCTTCTTCTCGATCTGGCCGTCGCCATTGCCTTCCTTCTCTCGAGCTTAGAGCAAAGCTTTCCCCCTTCCACTTGTCGCCTCCATGCTCACTCCATCCCCGGCTTCCGCCCTCGCAGTCGCCATGCCGCCCAAGACCAGCAAAGGCAAGGACAAGGAAGCGAAAGCCGATGTCCCGGAGAGCGAGCTGGTGAAGATGCGGAAGAAGTACGTCGTCTTCGCCCCGTCGCTCGATGCGGAAGCTTTGAAGAGGCGGTACCAGTGTATGTGGGCGAGGGAGACGCAGGCTCACCCCGCCACGCGCGTAATTCCAGGTTCTTGCTCCAAGAGTGGGTCAGACAGATACCCCTTTTTTGCTGCATATTTCTATTGCGGGCTCTGTCCTCCGTTTTCTGACTTCTTCAACGACATCATGTACACATACGGCTTCCATCTTCTCGATTTCACGCCGAATGCGGTTCTGTGCATGTCAATCTTTGCTCACCTTTGTGAGAATTTTGTCGGAGTGATTCCCAGCACCGCCCTTTTCCGCCACTACTTTTTCCCTCGAATCCAAAAAGGAGAGGCCCTCTCTGGTTCTATCGCCTGGATTCCAAGGGCTTGGAATAAGGAAATATACCCAGAAGGAGTTTACCGCGAGAAGTGGGACGAATGGCGGGCTGAATGGTGCTGGGTCAAGGAAGCAGATCCCCATCCGTTCTGTCTGCCCCGGCAACAGAAAGTGGTCCGCGGCAGTGGCTGGAGCGGTCTTGCCGCTGAAGATGAAAAGCTCACAATTGCCACCACCAGGATTCTCCGCCTGAAAGCTGCCGGGCTGACAATGGAGATGATCGCCTTCGATTTCCTCCGTCGCCGCATCACCCCACTACAGAGCAGGGGAAGACCAGCTTGGGAGTACCGGAACGCAGCGGACATCATGAGGCTGCGCCCTGGCTTGAACAACAATCTGACTGTTATGCAACTTGGCGCTCTCCGCCAAAAGCTGCTCCAGCGTGACGACAAGCATCGGTTGCCGGCAAGGATTGTCCCTCTGTGCAACAACTCTGCTCTGGGGTCAATCATCGCCTTCATGCTGATGTTCAACGCCCACGGTCTTGACGTGACTTGGGCCGAGCCGACCGAGGAGGAAGCACAAAAGTTCTTTGATAACTTGACGGAGAGGGCCGTCCGGGAAGAAATAGACTTGCTCCGAGCCACTACCGACGAAGAGGTGGCTTACATCGCCAGCAGGGCGGGGGAGGCAAATCTTGCCGCGGAGGCCGGCAGCGCTGGCTTCACAGATTGGGAAACCAGCGATGCAGAGGTAGTGGTGGAAGTAAAACCTGCCGGGAAGGATAAAGTTGGCGGGGAACAGAGTAGCACAGCTGCTGAGAGCTCGTCCGACGAGGACACAGCTGAAGAAGAACTGCAAGAAGAGCTCCCAGCCCCGAAGAAGACAAAGCGTGTTCTTCGAAAGGCTGCATCTGGCATCCCGGTAAGCCAGCCTTCCTTGAGCGGCGAGGCTCCCGACAAGAAAGCGGCCGGCAAGGCTGCACCGCGGCAAGGGGTTCGATAGCAACCTGTGCAGCGTGCGAGACCCACACCAGCGGCAACCGCCGAGGCGGCAGGGGTGTCTCACACTGCCGCACCGGAAGCTGAGGTGACGGAAACACGCCAACCCCCGGCGCCTGCTACAGCCAAGCGACCTAGGACCCCTCCTCCGCCTCCCCACTCAGACATCGCAACGGAGGTCGACTTTGACATCTCCGGCTTTAGTCCGGAGCGAGAAGAGGAAGAGTGAGTACCTTGCCACAGCCTTTATCCTCCAATCTTGGATCAATTTTACTGACTCGCTTGTATTGTCTCTGCAGTGATGCAGAAACCTTGGCGGAGAGGATGGCAAAGAGGGCAAAGACTTCCACGGGCGACAAACCCCTGGCAGGCTCTATGAGTGTGCCAGAAATTGTCGTCGTCAGCCCGGAGCTCAGCCCGCAATGCAGCCCCCAGTGTAGCCCCCATCGTAAGTTCACTACTCTTCTTCCGCTGGCGGGCGCTGAGGTTTTTATTCTCGCCGCTGATATCTCTGGGCTTGCAGGAGAAGAACGGCAACAGGGAGAATTATCGGAAGACGCCCCCGTCGTGCCGCCTCCATCGACTACACCGCCCACAAGAGCATCCCCGGCAAGAAATCCTGCCGACGAGCCCATCTTGATTGAGGAGGAGCCGGCAAGCACGAGTACCGGCAACCTTTCCCCGGCAAGCGAAGTTGCCGGGAGGGGCGAGGCCACCTCTCAACAGCTCGACGCAGGTAACTGATTGCCTCAGAGCGCTTGTTATTCTTTCCTTTATCTCTCTTTCTTTGGTCCCTTCGAACTTCAATCTTGATCTTATTCTGCTTCCCTCCTTTGTCTTCCAGAGTTCCCTGTGATGGAACACATGGACATCAACGCTGTCATCGAGGAGACCGCCAGGGACGCTGCTGCCGAAGCAGATAGGATCACCACCAGTGAGGCCGCCAAAGATGCCGCTGTCGAGACCGGCGGTGTTCTTGCCGATGAGGCCGCCAAGACCGCACAGGAGGAACCCACCAAGACCGCACAAGAGGAACCCGCCAAGGGATCTACTGAAGAGAGCGGCAAGGAGGCTGGTGACCGTACTGACGGCATCCCTGCCGCAGGAGCGCCAGGCGCTACGCCGGCGACAGAGCCCCCAGCTACTGGTGAGGCGGTCGCTGAAGATCAACCGTCAACATCCGAAGTCCCCTCATCCAGCAAATATCTCAAGGTTGGCGAGAACCTGTTTGTCAACTTGTCGGGGACGGCAAGCACTGGGGCACCGGTCGAAGGAGAAATCTTTCATGAAGAAATTATTGCCGCTGCTGGGCTCAAGGTTGTTGATGATCCAAGTGCTAGCAGCAGCAAATCTGAAGAGGACCAGCTCCTTCAGGCCATGGGCGAGAATTTTCGCAAACTCCAAGCTCTCCACCGCGCCCGGAAAGAGAAAGCGGATTCCAGAATGGCAGTTGTCGAGGCGGCCGAAGCAGATTTTCAAAGGCGCGTCGAACAAATGCAAGTCTGGCACGCCGAGGCCCTCCAAGAGTTGGTTGCCAGCCGGGAACAAGTGAGCCAGCAGTGGACAGAAATTCTCCTGAAGCAATCTGACATGGAGAAGGCGCATGAGGAAGCTGCGCAAAGAATTGCTGCTGAGGATGCTCTCCTGACGGGGCGCCGCATTACGCTTGATGCTCACAAGGAAGACCTTGCCACTCGTGAACAGGCGCTCGCCGCCAAGCTTCGCAGCAAAGATGAAGATATCGAGAAGCTTGTCGCGCGGCGGACCCAGGAGCTGGAGCAGAAGCACAAAGAGGCGCTCGAAGCTCTAACTGTAGATCATGTCGGCAAGCTCAAGGAGGCCATCGATGCTGCCGAGGCTGCAGAGGCCGCCAAGAATGAACTGAGCGACAAAGTCAAGAAACTGGAAGCAGATCTTGAAGAGCACGGCAAGGAGCTCTCGACACTCAAAGGCGACAGGGAGAAAACCCTCCACACCTTGGCGGAGATGCAAGTTGCCATGTCTGACAAGATCAAGCAGCTCTCCTCGGCAAATGAAGCCATTGCCGTTCTGGAATTGAAGCTGACCACGTTGGGGAAGTCTCTCGAGGCCAGTAGGGCCCGCGAGAAGGCCTTGCTCAAAGATCTCCAGGGAGAGAGGAACCTGCTCAAGAGCGCTGCCGCCGCCCAAGCTGATTATGAAAAGGGGGTGGCAATCTGGACTGGACGCCTCATCAACACTGCGGAGAAGCTCACGGCAGAACTGTCGACCATGGACCTGTCAAATTTCCAATATTCATCTGAGGAAAGGATATCTTCAAGTGCCAGGTTGACGATGTTCTTCGAGAGCATCATTGACGCCCTGAAGTTGCTCCAGTCTAACCGGGCGACTCAATTGGCCAACGAGACCCGCCGGCTTTGCCGAGCCGTCCTCCGCAAAGTACTTATCAAGGTGGTGCACCACAATCCCGGCATCGACCTCTCCAATGCGCTTGGCCACCTGCCAAAGGACGCAAATCTCGAAGCACTTGAAGAGCTTGTCGTGCCTATCCTCGAGAAGGTGGACTCCATCAAAAGGATAGAAGGCCAGCGCAGAGATTAACTGCCCCACCTTTTCTTGCCGTCGTCATTCCATGCCAAAGACAATTAAGTCTTAGATTAGAATCGCGGCAACACATTGTTGTAATATAACCTGCTTATGTTTGGGTACATGCATGCTATTTCCCTCGTCTGATTCCTTTGTGTATGGAGTTCACCCTACGCTATTGAAAAACTTGCCAGCGCGCAACCTGCCGCGAGCGCTGGGTGCGGGACTTCAGCAGCCTGCCGGAGGTGCAGCGGCCGGCAAGACTCCTTGGCGTTCTTAGTGCAGCCACCTAAATTGTTGAGCGGACTCGAAACAAAATAAGGGTGCAACCGATTACGACAAAGGTTCCTTCGCGTGCAGGTTTTCCGTACAAATGTCGGAATCGTCTAAGGAAAATAATTTTGCAATAAAAGGAAACTTGCTCTAAGTTTTAGAACTTAGCTTTCTGCCGTTGTCTTTTCTCCGGCAAGCGTCAATCTTGAATGTCGCCAACTGGTACCCGTATCTTCCTCCCCCCCCCCCCTCCCCCCCGGCAAACGTGCACGCGAGGAATCCTTCTGTCTTTTGAGAAACAGAAAGAAGAGAAAATAAAGATATGGAACCTTGGCGGTTCGTTAGAACTTACCGGGATCAAGTGTCATACAACATCTTAGACAAACATGCATATATATAAATATGAACATGGAAATCAATAAGGAAATGTACAACACTTAAATTTATACATCGGGCTCAGGATCTGCGCCTGGCTTTGTACAAAGGATTACATGCCTTGCCGGCAAGACTTGTACAAAAGGGTGGTTGCCGGGAGCCCCCAACAACCGCGTCCTATGGGTAGAACTTGCGAAGATGTTCGATATTCCAGGAATTACTCACTGGAACGCCATCTTCGGTCTCCAAGAGGACAGTACCAGGCCTGGTGACTCGTACTACCCGATAAGGGCCTTCCCACTTTGGCGTCAACTTGTTTGAATTCTTGGCGGACTGAATCCGCCGAAGAACAAGGTCGCCTTCCTCAAGGCTTCGGGCATGAACTTTGCGGCTATGGTAGCGGCGCAAAGCTTGCTGGTAGCGTGCAGCTCGCACAGCAGCCTGAAGACGATTCTCCTCAAGGAGCACAGCGTCATCTTGCCGCAGTTGCTCTTGCTCAAGCTCGTCATAAGCGAGCACTCGAGGTGATCCGTACGTGAGTTCCTTGGGGAGAACTGCTTCCGCTCCGTAGACCAGAGCGAAGGGTGTCTGGCCGGTGGCTCGATTTGGTGTCGTTCTGATTGACCAAAGAACCGCCGGCAACTCATCAATCCAGCGTCTTCTGCACTTTTTCAGCCTGTCAAAAGTTCTGGTCCTGAGACCTCGCAGCACTTCAGCATTGGCCCTCTCCGCTTGGCCGTTGCTTCTTGGGTGAGCAACAGAGCCAAAACAAATTTTGCCGCCAAGATCTTGGACGTACTGCATGAAGGTGCGACTTGTGAATTACATGCCATTGTCGGTGATGATCCTATTGGGTACACCGAAACGGCAAACTATCCCTTTAAAGAACTTGACGGCTGATTGTGCTGTCACCTTCCTCACTGCTTCCACCTCCGGCCACTTTGTGAACTTGTCGATAACAACGTACAAGTACTCAAAGCCCCCAGTAGCACGGGGAAAAGGCCCCAGTATGTCGAGCCCCCAGACTGAAAATGGCCAGGAGAGAGGGATTGTTTGAAGAGCTTGAGCTGGCTGATGCGATTTCTTCGAATGAAACTGGCACGCTTCACACTTGGTTACTAGTGCAGTCGCATCCTGGAGAGCGGTGGGCCAAAAGAAACCCTGCCGGAATGCTTTCCCGGCAAGTGCTCTTGATCCTATGTGAGAGCCACATATGCCTCCATGTATTTCTACCAACAGCTCTAGTCCATCCTCCCGGGAAATGCACTTCAATTTCACACCGTTCGGTCTCTTTCTGTACAGAACGTCATCGACAAACTTGTACATAACAGACCGACGGGCTACTCTTTCCGCTTCTTCCTGTTCCTCCGGGAGTTCTCCTGTTTGAAGAAAATGGACAATATGATGCGCTCATGCTGGAGCCTGGGGCTCGACAGCTAGGACTAAAGACATCTCCTCTGCCAGGGGAACATTTGTCTCGACGGCGAAAACGTGAGGTTCCGCCGGAGCCTGTCGTTCCCCGGCAGGTTTGTCGCTGATCCCGGCAGGATTCTTGCCGGCGGCTCCGGGGAGCTCTGCCGGAAAGTACTACCCAGAATTCAACTTTCTTCTCTTTTCTTGCCGCATTGATGGCGCCACGGATGGTTGAGTCAAATGGAGCACAAAAGTTCCTGGTTCCACAGGCAACTTGAGGGCGGCGTGCTTTGAAAGGTCGTCAGCAATACTGTTCTCGGCACGAGGAATGTGCTCCATTTGCAGACCGTCAACGCGCTCTTCCATTTTTCTCACTTCATCTACGTAGGCCTGCATCAATGGACTCTGATAACTCTTGTTAACTTGCCTGACAACAAGCTGTGAATCGCCTCTGACGACAAGCTTCTTGATACCAAGGTCTACCGTGATCCTGAGACCGACAAGCAAACCCTCGTATTCCCCAGTGTTGTTCGTTGAACTCTCCCGAGGAAAATGCATCTGGACTACGTACTTGAGGTGCTCTCCGGTGGGTGCGACAAGCAGCATGCCAGCACCGGTGCCTTGCAGCGAAAAAGCCCCGTCAAAGCACATAACCCATTGCTGGTCAATTTCCTTGCCGGGAAGAATTGTTTCTTGAACTTCCTCGTCTGGCGTTGGGGTCCATTCGGCAACGAACTCTGCCAAGGCCCTGTTCTGAATTGTTGAAGTGCTTTCAAATTTAAGGCCAAAGCTCGACAACTCCAACGCCCACTCCACAATCCTGCCGGTTGCCTCTGGGTTTTGCAAAATCCGTTGCAATGGAAAGCGAGTGACGACGGTGATTTCATGTGCTTGAAAATAATGGCGCAGCTTCCTCGAGGCCATAAGGAGGCCGAAAAGCAACTTCTGCACGCCAGAATATCTTGACCTAGCTCCTTGTAAAAGAGAGCTAACAAAATAAACTGGGCGCTGCACCACCTTTTTCTTCGGCAATGATCCCTCTGTTTGTGCAGATCTTGTCTTGCCGGGATCAACCCTTGCCGGGGAAGATCCTGCCGCGTCACCTGATGGTCCCGCCGCTGGTGTTGCTTCTTCATCATCTTCTCTCTGCGCCACTAACGTAGCACTAACCACTTGATTCGTTGCTGCCAAATACAACAACAACGGTTCTTGAGGTTTAGGCACGACTAGCGTCAGCGGAGAAGAAAGGTATTTCTTCAAATCTTGCAGCGCAGCCTCCGCCTCCGGAGTCCATTTCATCGGACCTGCCTTTTTCAAAAATTTGAAAAAGGGCAGGGCGCGCTTAGTAGATTTCGAAATAAACCTGTTTAGAGCAGCAACACAGCCGGCAAGACGACGGACATCCTTGACGCGTCTTGGCGCTTCAATTTGCTCAATAGCTTTGATCTTGTCGGGGTTCGCTTTGATTCCCCGGCAAGATACAAAGAATCCGAGGAGCTTGCCGGAAGGAACGCCGAACACGCACTTCTCAGGATTGAGCTTTAAGTTGATCTTGCGCAAATTTGCAAATGTTTCTTCTAAATCTTGGATGAGCGTCGCTTTGTCCTTGGTTTTGACCACTATATCATCCATATATGCCTCCATATTTCTATGGAGCTGAGGCTCAAAACCAATTTGGACCGCTCTTGCAAATGTGGAACCAGCACTTTTCAACCCGAAAGGCATTCGTATAAAACAATACGTACCACATGGGGTGATAAATGCGATCTTCTCTTCATCCTCTTTCGCCATGAAAATCTGGTGATACCCTGAGTAGGCATCAAGGAAGGACAGGAGGTCACAACCAGTGGTGGAGTCCACAATCTGGTCGATGCGCGGTAAGGGAAAGGGATCTTTTGGACAGGCTTTATTGATATCTGTATAATCGATACATAGCCTCCATTTCCCATTCGCCTTGCGCACTACAACCGGATTGGCCAACCAGGTCGGGTGAAGCACTCCTCTGACCAATCCTGCCGCTTCCAGCTTTCTGATTTCTTCGGCAATGAATTCTTGCCGCTCCAAGGCTTGCTTCCTGACCCTCTGCTTAACGGGCCGTGCGTGAGGACAGACAGCAAGGTGGTGCTCAATTACCTTCCTGGGAACACCGGGGATGTCAGACGGTTGCCATGCAAACACGTCGACATTCGCCCGCAAGAAGGCAATGAGCGCGCTTTCCTATTTGTCATCTAGGGTGGAACTTATGGTGAAAGTTCCTCCCGTTCCGTCCTCTCTGACGGGCACCTTCTTGGTCTCCGGTGGAGCAGCCTTGGATCTCTTGTTCTTGCCGGTGGAACTTTCTGGTGCATCCTCGATGGAAGCACAGCACTCCGAGGAGATGCGCTTACCGGAGTTCACGCCAAGATTCTCGCCGGTCTTCTTCTTCTTCCCGGGAGTTCCAGCGGCAGGAGCAGATGCCTTGACGGTAGGTGCTGCAACTGCTTCCCGGTAAAGTTGGTCGGCACAGATGAGCGCATCTTTCTTATCGGAATGGATAGTAATGACGCTCAACGGCCCGGGTATCTTCAAAACATTGTACGCGTAGTGTGATGCCACCATGAACTTGGCCAGCGCTGGCCGACCAAGGATCCCATTGTATGACATGGGGATCTTGGCGACATCAAACACTACCTTCTCGGTCCTGTAGTTGAGCTCGCTACCAAATGTCACTGGTAGCGTAATCTTGCCCTTCGGCTGGGTTCTTCCTGGGTTGACCCCTTGAAACATACCCGTTTCTTCGAGATCTTCATCAGGAATCTGAAGCCTCTTGAGCACATCCGGTGAGATTAGGTTCAGCCCGGCCCCACCGTCAACTAGCATTTTCGTCACCTTGAGGTAGCGGATTGTTGGTGAGACCAACAACGGCAAG
The DNA here is from genome assembly GCA_011799875.1 of Thinopyrum elongatum. Classification (NCBI taxonomy): domain Eukaryota; kingdom Viridiplantae; phylum Streptophyta; class Magnoliopsida; order Poales; family Poaceae; genus Thinopyrum; species Thinopyrum elongatum. The sequence continues at coordinate 311,421,600 of CM022297.1, forward strand.
CACCCGACCGCAGTTGTGCGATCAGGGTGATCCTCGGCGTCGAGAATGATAGGCGTGTGGGACCACTTCAGGGGCCTACATGCAACTGGTGACGGCTCCGCTGCATTGACTTCCCGCACCCACTGCTTGAGTCGATGGTGGGAAGAATGCAGCGAGGCGCCCCCATCGATACACATGGCCTCCGTAGCCTTCTGGAATTCTTGCTCACTTGACTCATCGTCTTCTTCGTCATCACCTTCTTCTTTATCTCGGCCTCGAGCGGGCCTCTCCCTCTGTTGCTTGGCCTTGCCGCGGCGACCCCCTCGACCACCGCGCTTCTTGCCGGACCCCTCAGCACCATCATGGGCCTTCTCCTTATCTCGCCTTTCGTATTCAGCTCTCTGTTTCTCGGCAAGCTGCTCAACTTGCCAGCAATTTTGGAGATCGTGGCCCTTGGTGCGATGGATCTTGCAATACTGCTTGCCGGAGCTTTCCGACTTGTCGGCCACCGCCAAGGCCTGACAGGAAGGGCACCCGGCAAGATCCTTGCCAGGATCACCAACCTTGGCCTTCTTGGCAGCGCCGGGGTTGCCGGATTCCTCGACAGAAAGCACGGCCTTGCCTCTGCGTTTCCTGTTCCGCCGCCGGCCTTTCCTTGACGGGGTCACGGCGTCCTCATCTTCCGATTCGTCCGTCGCGCCAACGGCCTTGCCGGGGAGCCTCCTCCCCTCTTCAGCCCGAGCGCATTTGTCGGCCAAAGCGTAAAGCTCGGCAATACTCCTGACTTTGTTCATCGCCAGCTCTTCCCGCATTCTGCGGTTACGCACGTTCTGGTGAAACGCGCTAATGACAGCAGCAGGATGAACGTCAGGAATATTGTATTGCACCCGGCTAAACCTCTACATAAACTTGCGCAGGGATTCACCCTCCTTCTGAGAGATGATATGCAAATCACTCTCTTGGCCAGGAGCTTGGTGGCCTCGAATGAAGGCGCCAACAAACTGATGGCATAGATCTGACCAAGAAGAAATAGAATTCTCCGGCAGATGCATCAACCACGACCTGACGTTGGGCTTGAGCACCAACGGGAAGTAGTTGGCGAGTATCTTGTCATCTCGGCCCCCGGCAGCTTGCACCGCAATGGTGTAGATGCTCAGGAACTTCGAGGGATGAGTCTTGCCGTCATATTTCTCCGGGACCTCTGGCTTGAAGGTTCGGAGATTGGGCCACTGGACTTGCCGCAGCTCACGGGTAAACGCTGGAGGTCCTACCTCGTAAGGCAAGTCTCCTACGTCCCCTGGCGCAGGCTCGTCGACAGTTGGCCCTGCGCGCTTATCAGATTGATAGCGCGCTTCCCATCGCCGCTCGATGGTAGTTCGAGCGTCCTCTTTGCTTCGTTCCCGGAGAACTTGATGCTGGTCCCGGCACATCCGCGGATCGAACGACGCCGTGGAATTATCATCGCGGCGATCGACCTGCTGGGTTGTCGACCGCCACTGGTGTCGTGGAGGAGAGTGCACTGTGGTCGCACCACCTCCGGTTTTCTCCACATCGGCTCGCGCCGTATCAATGGGCCATCGCTGTGAAGGCCCTGCCTCTTGTGGCTCATCTTTGTTGGCGAAGCCAATAAGGCTCTGGATAGTAGCTCGCCACTCCTCCATCTTCTCTGGAGCAGGAGGAAAATCGAGGAGCAGTTGCGCACGCACCAAGGCTTCCGCTGGCGTAGGCGGCGGTGACAGGTGCGAGGAACGTGAGGTGCTCTGACTCCTAACCATGTTAGAAGGAGCACCATCACGGTCACGCGACCGCACGCCACCTCCGCCGGCAGCTCGGTGTGCATGCTGGGCCCGCGCATCTTGGGATCGATGCGCAAAAATCTTTTCATGGGGGCGCCTTGAACCACCAGCGCCATGGCGTCGCTCGTCGTGCACGACCTGGGTAGGCCGTGACGCTTGCGCCAGCGCGGGAGCTCCAGAAGGCGTCCTCCGATCTCTGGAATTCGTCGTGCCACCCGTAGGCAACACAGCTCCGTCTCTGGACCCAGCGGCGTGTGGGTTGCCGCTGCCACTGCGAACGACGCCGCTCGCTTGGCTTGGATCGCCGGAACGCCGTGGAGGCTCTAATCCTCTTCCTTCAGCACCCACGCCATCGCTCGTATGCGAGGGCACAGGCAAAACGGACGTGGATGGCTGCGCTGTTGCAGGGTTCTTCTTCTTGGGTGGCATAATGATGAAGATGATGTCGAAACTAAGGCGCCGATCACTAGATCAGGTTCACACAACCTTCAATCCCCCTACCTGGCGCGCCAAAGATGTCGGCGTGCGACACCTATGGGATCCCAGGGGACCCCTTTACGATTCGGCGGGGGGAGAGGTATGCGCGAAGAGCAGAACCAATGATCGACGCGGGGCGATTTTACCCAGGTTCGGGCCGCTAATCAGCGTAAAACCTTAGTCCTGCCTTGTGTTATTATTAGTGTTCTTGAGCCCAGGCTCCAGGAGCGCTTGCAATGAACAGTACGTTCAGAGAGCAGCTACGCATGCAGAATGGGCCAGAAGATCTCCGTCCCCTGTAGCAATTGCCTTGGGCCTCCTTTTATACGCTCAAAGGGGTCACCACAGTGGCAGGATGTACATACATTGAGGTGTAAAGTAGCTACAGGGCTATCATACCTAACCCCTGACGGTTTAGGACAAACGCATTTAATGCGCCGTGAGGTGTCCGTTTAGGTGTCCTCACTTTCTTGGGGATGGAAAAAGGGGCCATCCCATCAGCACCGCTTAAGCACTCCTCCACTGGCGCGTTGCCACGCATCCATGGAGGGACGCAGGATGTCAGACTTGTTGATGTGCTGAAGTGGCTGAATAGTGATAGAACCTTGCCGGGGCGCAAATCTTGCCGGGCGCCAAGCCTTGCCGGGGCGTAAACCTTGCCGGGCTCCGCGGCCACCCCGGCAAGATCTTGCCGGGGAAGCTGGCCTTTGGATTCCAGCTCTTCTTATCTGCTGATCCTCATATCTCTGACTTAAGGATTTCTTTGATGGTATGAATCAACCTCGAACTGTTCCCCGACAAGCCTTGCCGCGAGTATGGCTACAACTGCCCGTGCACAAGTACGGGGTACTAATGGCCCAATACTTAGTACACCGACAGGGCAGGTCTTCTCTGGGTCCGTAGATGGACCTAGTATGGCCTCCTCGAGCGTCCAGGTCATGGCGGAGGTCATATTTGTAGGCAAGCCGCACTTGATCCTTGCCGTAACGGCGAGGTGGGGCGGCGGGGTGCTCGGCCTCATCAGCTTCTCTATCCCGCCCTCTAAGGGGGTGGTCCAGCTGTTCGGCGCGCGTGTATGTCGGATGTGTCGGCTCTATGGCCTCGTCGTCAAATTGCGGCAGTAATCTTCGCTTGGGATAACTTTTTATTGGCTGTTCGCGGCCGTACCCTTCTTCGGCGGCTAAGACTTTGGTCCATCGGTCGTTGAGGGTGTCATGTTCGGCCTTGATTCTGCGTTTTTGCTTCTTCAAGTTGCGGGCGGTGGTAAGAAGCCTCTGTTTGAACCGTACCTGCTCGAGTGGGTCTTCGGGGACGATGAAATCATCATCCCCGAGACTGGCCTCCTCTTCAGAGGGTGGGAGGTAGTTGCTGTCTTCGGAGTCATCGAGGTCTTCGAGGTTGAGTGGGTCCTCCTGTCCCGCGGGGTCATCTTGATGATGTTCGTTGGCTGCGGCTTCGACGAGGTCATCCGTATTATTCACGGTGCTGTTTTTTGCAGATTTCATGTTGCTCGCATGGCTTCGACGTGCCTTTGATCGATGGCGCTGTCTGCGGCATTTGAGCGGCTCTTCTCGGGGCTTGTTTTTGTCCGGACTGGGAGTGCCATCGCCGTCCTTGGGGGTGTCCACCATGTATATATCATAGGTGGACGTGGCCGACCAGCGGCCGGTGACGGGGGGGGGGGCAACATCGGTGCTAGCCGCGGCTCCGCTATCCTTGTCCATGTATTCGTTGTTTTTCGAATTATAATCTAGCATGTCAGTTAAATCTTTGACAGTGGCTACTAGGTGGGAGGTGGGTGGGACGTAAAATTCCCTATGGTACGCCTCGAAGGGTTGATGATTGTGGGCTGAGGGCAAGTCCTCCTGGATGGTCATTTCCTAGATTCGGTCCAGTGCCTCGTTTAACATAGCGAGGGTCGCCGGATTCAAGGGCTCTAAGCCAAATTCCGTCGTAATGGGCAGGTGGCAGCCTGTGCCCTAGCCGGTCCTTGGTTTTCATAGGCCGAGCTGAGCTCGTGGCACGGGGCCGGATCCTTGAGGCGGTCCGGATTGTCCCTGGAGACTAAGGACGGGCCTTGGTCTTCGCGCGCAGTTTCCTCACCGGGATTCGGGGTTAAGCCGCATCGGGCCGAAGGTGACCCCTGGCCATCGGTTGCCGATTTGTTGTAAGGGCTCAAGGCCAGAGGAGTGTCATGACAGAAGGGTTCAGCTGAGATTGATTCTTGGCTTCCGCATCCTGATTCTGCCTCAAAGGCCGAGGATAGGCCCTCCGCAGACGTGGTGAGTTCGGCTAAAGGTGGAGTCCGGCTCCCGCTTGAAGCGGAGCCCTCCTGGCTCGAAGCTGTTCGGAGGACTGGAGCCGATCTGTAGATCGGATCGGAGGGGGACCCCAGAGCAGGCACGGTGAGGCCTGCCAGGGTGCGGGAAGGGGCAGTGAATCTGGCGAAGACCGGATCGCCCCGCGTGTCCACAACATATTCCAAATTGCCGAATCGAATTTGGTGTTCGGGAGCGAAGTTATTGATCTAACCCAGACGACCAGTCGGGTCGGCATGCAGCACGACGCTGCCAAACGCGAAGAGTTGACCGGGGACGAAGAGGTCCTCGGAGCTGATGCCCTCTCCAGCGATCAGGCGAGCCATCGATCCTTTGGGCGACCCCACAGCGGAACTCTCAATGAAAGCACCAATGTCGGTGTCAAAACCGGCAGACCTCGGGGTAGGGGTCCCGAGCTGTGGATCTGGGATCGATGGGGAACAAGGGACGATGAACACGGTGTTTACCCAGGTTCGGGCCCTCTCAAAGAGGTAATACCCTACGTCATGCTTGATTGTATTGGATGTATTGTATGGTTACAGAGTAGATCTACCTCAAGATCAGCATGAGCTAAACCCTAAGGTGATGAGGTGATGGATGTAGCTCTACCCCTAAAGACTACAACCCTCGGTTTATATAGACACCGGTAGAGTTAGGGTTACCGAAGATAGATTACAATGAGAGGTAAAGAGATCCTGCCTATCCTTGACTTGGAGGGCACACCACGGCTTCATAGATCCTCTGTCGTTATGCGGCTTCACTAGTTTGGCCCATACTCGATGGGCCGACGCCCTGAGGACCCCTTAGTCCATGACTCCCTCACCTCGAGTGAGAGGGAAGTCCATCACTCAGTAGTTTTTAACTTAGGCGAAAATTGGTTCGCAGCTAAGCTCCTGAGTGAGAGGGAAGTCCATCACTTGGAGAATTCGTTTGACTTAGGCGAAAGCTGGTTCGCACCTAAGCCTCCAAATGAGAGGGGATGCTTCATTCGGACGAGCCTTCACCGACAGGAGGTTTGGGATCAAGTGCGTAAAGGTGAACTCAAGGAAATACTGGAAAAGACATGCTTTTATTCATCAAATATAACTCGAGTGCTTTTATTATATCTCAACAGGTCAACGTCAAGTATAAAACTGCCGAAGCAGGTCGGCATTCCAAGCGCGGGGCTCATCTATATTCTTCGGGAGGTTGTAGAGCTTGTACGCTCCGTTATGCAGAACCTTTGAGATGATAAAGGGGCCTTCCCACACGGGAACGAGTTTGTGCGGCCTCTACTGATCCACTCGGAGGACAAGATTGCCTTCCTGAAAGGCCTGACCTCTGATGTGTTTGTCATGGAAGCGTCGCAGGTCTTGTTGGTATGTGGCCGAGCGGACGAGGGCCATCTCTCTCTCTCTCTTCTTCTAGGAGGTCGATGCCATCCTGGCGTGCCAGCTCTGCCTCGGCCTCGGAGTAGAATTCCACTCGGGGTGAATTGTGGAGCAGATCACTCGGCAGGACAGCCTCTGCTCCATACACCATGAAAAAGGGAGTGCGATTGGTTGACCGATTGGGGGTCGTCCTCAGGCCCCACAGAATAGACAACAACTCGGTGACCCAGGCTCCATTAGCATGCTCCAAATCGCGCATGAGGCGTGGTTTTAACCCTTCAAGGATCAAACCCTTTGCTCTTTCGGCTTGTCCGTTCGACTGCGGGTGTGCTATAGAGGCGTAATCGACCTGAGTGCCTTGGGCGATGTAGAATGCCCTGAACTCTTCCAAGTCAATGTTTGAGCCGTTGTCGGTGATGATGCTGTGGGGGGCGCCATATCTAAAGACCAATTCTTTCAAAAACTTCATTGTCGTCCGAGGGTCTAGCTTCTTGATGGGTTTCACCTCAATCCACTTGGTAAACTTATCAACAGCAACCAACAAGTGAGTGAATCCACTCGCCCCTGTCCTGAGAGGACCGACCATGTCAAGTCCCCAAACTGCAAATGGCCAGACGATTAGAACGGTCTTCAATGTAGACGCGGGCTTGTGTGACAAATTTGCATAGAACTGACAGCCAGTGCAACGCTGGACTATTTCTTGGGCAGCCTCATCAACACCTGGCCAGTAAAAACCTGATGAGTCAGCTTTAGCCACGATTGCCCGAGAGGATGCGTGGTGTCCACAAGTTCCTGAGTGGATCTACTCAAGGATCAATCGACCTTCCTCTAGGGAGATGCAGCACCGAGTCACGTCGGTGACGCTCTTTATGAATAGCTGGTCACCCATCACAGTGAAGGCGTTGGATTTGCGAACAATTTGACGCGCTTCAAACTCGTCCTCTAGAAGCTCCTGCCTAAGCAAGTACGTAACATAAGGTATTGTCCATCGGGCGTGATCACCAAAATCTCCATGACCAAGTCTATAACTGTTGGGACCTCAACTTCAGTCGAATTGGAGGGTCTGACTACTTGCGGGGGCTCTTCAGCAAAAGGATCTTCTTTCACCGTCGGGGAATGAAGGTGCTCAAGGAACACATTGCTGGGTACTGGTTTCCGAGTGGAACCGATCTTTGCCAGGTCGTCAGCTACTTGGTTCTTAGCTCGAGGGATGTGATGAAGCTCTAGGCCCTTGAATTTCTTCTCCAACTTTCTCACTGCGTTGCAATACCCTGTCATGGCAGGGCTTCTGGTATCCCATTCCTTCATCACTTGATTCACAACAAGATCCGAGTCACCGTAGACCATCAGGCGACGGACGCCGAGTGAGATAGCCATACGTAATCCATAGAGGAGTGCTTCGTACTCGGCTTCATTGTTGGAGGAATTGAAGTGGATCTGCAAAACATTGCTGAGCCGATCATCCTTTGGAGACACCAAGACTACCCCAGCGCCCGGACCATTCAACATCTTGGATCCATCAAAGAACATGGTCCAGTGTTCAGGATGACCTTGAGTCAGCTGATGTTTCTCTGTCCATTTGGCCAGGAAGTCTGCTAATGCTTGGGACTTGATCGCCTTTTTTGCTTTGAATTTGATGTCCAGGGGCAAGAGCTCAATAGCCCACTTCACCACTCGACCAGTCGCATCCTGGTTGTTCATGATCTTAGACAGCGAGGCATCGCTGATGACTGATATTGTGTGTTCTTGAAAGTAATGAGCTACCTTCTTCGTAATCAGGTAGATACCATAGACGAGCTTCTGGTAATGAGGATATCTCTGCTTGGACGGAGTCAGAACTATAGAAATGTAGTAGACTGGACACTAAACTTTGTAAGCCCTGCCCTCTTCTTCCTGCTCCACTGTGAGGACGGTGCTGACAACTTGGCCTATGGCCACAATGTACAAGAGCAATGGCTCTTGGCTGTTCGGAGCAGCAAGGACCGACTGGGTGGAAAGCGGGCTTTGGGTTCAACAAACATTGCCTGGGCTTCCGAAGTCCACTCGAACGAATCAGACTTCTTCATCAATCGGTACAGAGGCAGCGCCTTCTCACCGAGGTGGGAGATGAATCGACTCAAGGCTGCAAGGCAACCTGTGAGCTTCTGCACATCATGAAGGCGTTCTGGACACTTCATTTGGACTATTGCACCAATCTTTTCAGGGTTGGCATCTATCCCTTGTTCGGGAACGAGGAATCCGAGTAATTTACCCCTGGCACTCCAAAAGTACACTTCGCTGGATTCAGCTTAATGTCGTATCGTCGCAGGTTTGCGAAAGTCTCAGCGAGGTCAGTCAGCAGGTCGGAACCTTTCTTGGACTTGACCGCTATGTCATCCATATAAGCCTCAATATTCCGACTGATTTGCTTCTCTAAGCACTTCTGAACCACATGCATGAAGGTAGCACCAGCATTCTTGAGACCAAATGGCATGGTGATGTAACAGAAGCACCCGAAAGGGGTGATAAAAGTTATTTTTATTTCATCTGGCCCATACAGTTGGATCTGGTGGTACCCGAAGTACGCATCCAGAAATGACAGTCGCTCACATCCCGCAGTGGAATCCACTATTTGATCTATGCGGGGGAGCAGGAAATGATCCTTGGGGCAGACCCTATTAATGTGCTTGAAGTGAATGCACATCCGGAGAGACTTGTCCTTCTTGGGAACCATGACGACATTGGCGAGCCACTCGGAGTGGTACACCTCACGGATAAACTCAGCCACCAGAAGCTGAGCGATTTCCTTGCCAATCGCCTTCCTTTTTCTGTGGCTGAGCGGTGGAGATGCTCCTTCACGGGTTTGGCCTTCGGGTCGACTCATAAACGGTGCTCAGCTAGTCCCCTGGGTACACCCGGCATGTCAGATGGCTTCCATGCGAAGATGTCCCAGTTCTCACGGAGGAACTGGATGAGCTCGGCTTCCTATTTGTTGTCAAGTGTTGTAGATATGTTGGTGGGTGTGGCATTGGGGTCTTCCGGGTGAATATGTAATGGCTTTGTCTCACCAGCCGACTGAAAAGCAGACTCCACAGTCGGTTTCTTGGAGCATAGCAAATCACTCGGATCAGTAGTCTTCTTGTACTCTTCTAGCTCGGCGACTGCCATCTGCTCATTCGCAATCTGAGACCCTTGTTGCAAACACTCTTCAGCATGCTGCGTACTGCCAGTGACAGTGATCACGCCTTTCGGGCTAGGCATCTTGAGCTTGAGATACATGTAGCATGGACGGGCCATGAAACGTGCATAAGGAGGCCGACCTAAGATGGCGTGATAGGCACTGCGGAAGTCAACTACTTCGAAGGTCAGCTTTTCCTTCCGAAAATTCTTCTCGTCACGAAAGACCACATCCAGGGTGATCTGACCGAGTGAATTTGCTTTCTTTCCGGGAAGTACCCCGTGGAACTGCATGCTGCTCTCACTGAGGCGGGACATCGGGATGTCATTCCCTTCAGGGTCTCTGCGTAGAGTATGTTCAGTCCACTGCGACCGTCCATGAGGACCTTGTGCAGCCGAGTGCCTCCTACTACAGGGTCAGCCACCAACACGTGCCGCCCGGGGTCGCAATGTAAGCGGGGTGATCTGACTAATCAAAGGTGATCAGCGTCTTTGACCAATTCAGGAACTTGGTTGTCGCTGGCATAGCCATGTTCACTTCCCGATTGCTAACTTTCAGTCGACTCTTGCTCTCAACATCAGCAAAGATCATCAAAGTCGCATTGACGTTGAGGTAAGCTTCCGCCTTATCTCCATCGTCGGTGTCGTCTACACTCTTGTCACCTGACTGACCCTCTCGGAACTGCTGCATGAGCAACCTGCACTGTCGAGTGGTATGTTTAGGCAATATCAGGTTGTTGTCTTCATTTTTCTTAGTATGAATCTGATGCGGTTGATTGAGGATGACATTGGCCGGTTGATCTTTCTTCTTCTTAGGGATCCACGTTTCCTTAGCTTTCCCCTTGTTCTTGGCTTGCCCGGCCAGAGCCACGGCTTCAGCTAGGGTCGAACCATCAGCCTTGCGCTTTTGTTTCCGGCTGGAATTGTTGCCTCCAGGACTGGCTTTTGCTTTGCCATTGCACAGCCGATCTTCCTCTTTGCCATTTGCATAACGAGTGGCGATCTCCATCATTCGGCTCAGAGACAAGGGCTTTGACCGACCGAATTTTAGGATGAGCTCCCGATATCTGACTCCCTCCTTGAAGGCGCAAAAAGCCTGATGCTCAGTGACGTTCTCCACCATATGATGCAGAGTGGACCAATGCTAAATGTACTCCCTCAAGGTTTCATTCAGTTTCTGAACGCTGTGTTGCAACTCAGTCAGTCCAGCAAGCCGCTTGCATGTCCCTTGGAATGTTTTGATGAACAACCGGGCCAAATCTTCCCAGCAATAGATGTTGGCCGGGGGGAGTTGGTTGGGCCAGGCCTGCGCCGACCCCTCAAACATCAATGGTAAATGCTTCATAGCGACATAGTCATTGCCGCCACTAATCTGGACAGCCACCCGATAATCATCGAGCCATGTCTCGGGCTTGGATTCACCAGTGAACTTGCCAATACCCGCTGCCAACCTGAAGTTTGGGGGAATCTCTACGGCTTTGATAGCTCTGCTGAAACACTCGAGACCTGAAACAAAGGCCCCGCTTCCACTCGGACGATCTCTGACCAGGTTCTCTCTATGAGCCCTGCCTCTGTCCACCAGGTTCTGAACGAGAACAAATCTCACGTTGAACTGCGGGTCGTGGTGGTCGACTGATTCTCTCTGGTGATAGCCATCGCCATAGCAAGGAGGACTAATCCTTCGGTCTTTGCCGTATGGACGCATGTCATCATACGGCCAGGGTGCGTATGAGCCATCCATTGGAGGGGGCGTCAGCATGCAGCGGTAATCATCATGGCGCCACGCGGGCGTGACTTGATCATGACCCCGCTCCAAGTGCCGATCTCTGTGGCAGTCGCGGTCATCTCGCCGCGGAGGCGACTGTATGTTTCTTCTTAGAGCGACGGGACTGTGAGCTGAGTGGATGGTGTCAGCCTGGACAGATCTGCTATGAATCCTGTTGCGCGACTAGGACACGACTGAATTCTGCTCTTCAGCTGCCTTGAGCAAAGCTCGAATCTGCCTAATGCCCTCTCCTGCCTCTGACCGTGATGGTTGGATGGAATCCGCTATCCGAGTAGCCGCAGCCAAATTCTGAAGAGGGGTGCGAAATACCTAATAATTTCATTGTTGATCACTCAGGAACAATTGCCACTGTCGTCGACTGGAACTGGGTTGCTATTGTTGGCGCGCTTGATCCTCGAGTGACTTTTGGAGCTTCTTGAGACGAGTGCGCTCAGCCAAATTGACTTGGCATGCGGCTTCCAAGGCCTGAGCCTCGCGAGTTGTCCCAACGATGGGTGTCCGGAGGGCCTGCTCATTCCTGCGCTGCAACTCCTTCCTCTGCTGCCGAGTGAGAGGCTGGGGGTAATACTCGTCGGTGCGATGGTTCTCGCCACCATCAATGTTGACTTGTGATGGACCATCAACCCCCGCGCCACCACGGGTATACCCAAGGGGACTGTGCTGGGAATCGGCCATCGGCACCTCTGGAGCGGGGTCGCTGCTCTCGCACTCGAATACATCATTCGAGTCCCCATGCAAGGAGGCGAACAAGTCAAGGACGGGTTCGCCGGGCTCGATCGCCACGATTTGCGGGGCAGCGACCTGAAGGGCCACCGCGTGCCTGATTCACCACTAGATCCACGAGCACCCAGAACGCTTGCGACGGCGGCCAGCGAAGCAGAGAGGTGCCGACTGATATGGGACCGATGACTGTTAAAGGAGAACACCGAAGGTACTCACGTAGAAGTGCGCTGCGCCGCGGACGAGCAGTGCCTCGACATCCAGCGGGGCCTTCTGAAGCCACGCCGAACCATCGGTGGCAAAGCTGAGGGCGCCGAAATGGATCTCACCACCGAGAGTTAAACCGCCGCCAGAAACCATGGTGCAGGTGAAAAATGCAACTACGCCGGAAGTCGCTAGACGCCTGCCCCATGGTGGGTGCCAACTGTCGTGGGTGTAAGTCTGATAGTAGTGTATGGGGGTACAAATTAGAGGGCAGAGCCCAGCTACGACGCAGTTGTTACACTCGGATTTACGAGTTCAGGCCCCTCATGGTGGAGGTAATAGCCCTACGTCTCGGTGCTCAGGAGCTGGTTGATTAGAGTGTATGGATTACAATGGATTGCAAACCCTTGCCATGGAGCTGGAGGGAGGCTTATATAGCATGCTCCTCTGCCCCATGAATGCTGCCATTACCAAGGGTTTAAGGGGGAGTTTAAGGATGGTTGTTACTCGTAACGGGCGCATTAACTACACTCGATGAGGGTGAACGCACGTCTTGACCATTACAGTTCCGGGGAGACTCCTGATCTTCTTTGTCCGAGTGCCGACGGGTTCTATCGAGTGAAGAAGAACCGGTCGAGTGGAATGCTTCCGTCTGAGTGGTTGGTATCGTCCGAGTGAACATCCTGATCTACGTGCATCTGAATGCTATCCTGGCCCTGGGGACCAGTATAAGGTGTATGGTGTCCTAGGGTAGGTCTGTAGGTCAGAACCGTTACCCTACCCTCTTAGTACACGGCCCCATCAGAGGGTCCCAAGCTTGGTGATCTGAGCTAGATGGTAATGGGGAAAGTAGGGACACGGTGTTTTACCCAGGTTCGGGCCCTCTTGATGAGGTAAAACCTACGTCATGCTTCTAATATATTGATTGTGATGGGGTACAAAGTACAGATTGATCTACCTCAAGATCGTATGAAGAAGTTTTAAGCTCTAAACCTTGCGAACATGTCTCTACAGTCTAAACTCTATGGCTTATATAGACGTCGAGGGTACCTAGGGTTTACAAATGGTTGGTTGCGATCAGGGATAAAGCATGCCGATCCTTTAGATACATCATGAAGTACATGCCAAGTCATCGGGAGATCTTCATTTGCATGGCGGTGAGGGTACCGGCCTAGCCAGGACCCATTCGACCATTGGTGGGTCCTCGACCAGGCCCATGAATGATAGGCCGACGTGATGCATACCCCCTAATCTGGAACACCGTCAGTAGCCCCCGAACTAGTGTTCAAGACGAGGTCATTGGATATCCCCCTCTGGGTAGCTTCACAGTCTTGAGTCTTCAGCTTCGTAGACAAGTTCCATCCTTCACACCGGCTTCTAATTCTGAGGTTATGCTCTGTTCCGAGGTCTTCATGGCTTTCCTAATCGTGAGTTAGATAATGGGGGTTCTTTTAACAAGACCTCCTTCCTCGGCGCACTTAACCATTTAGCGAGGCTGAGGTATACATTTTTCTCTTCAGCTTAGCCACAAAGGCTTTGACCGGGTCAAAAAAAGAACCCAGCAACCTTTGAAGCGTCACCTCCAGTGGGAGAGTCAAACCGTCTAATCCACAGTCATTATGAGGGACGTCGTGGCCCAGAGCCGCTTATTGGCACCTCCTATCAACGAGGGGATCGTGCTTCTGATTTTCTAGCGATATCATCAATACACGCTTGATTTTTACGCACATAGACTGCATAACACATTGGGAAGTGGCGATTTATCCCCCATGGCGGGGCGACCCCTGGTCTTCGATTACCATATAAAAAGGTGGGGGAGCCGGTAAATCTATTTCACTTGCATCCTCGCCTTCTACTCCAGCACACATAACTTGCCACAAATACAAATGTCCCGAGTCCCGGCTCTTTTTCCTCCTCCTCTACACAAGATGGATAGCATAGTGAAAGGATCCAAGGTCGAAACCATTGGCGGAGGGGGCAGTGGATGCGTTCCATCGACACCACCGACACCATTGACAGGCTTAAAGCCGTCGGATATCTCCCCCATGGCCCAATTCCGCTCCCTCGTAGAGGAGGGCGTGAGCCACTCAGCATCTGCAATATCTACTCCCTGCGAAGGAGAGCGGGTGATTTTTATTTCACATCTTGTCTGAGGTTTGGGCTTGCCCCTTCACCCCTTCGTCTAGGGCCTCTTGTTTACGGGATCGACTTCCATCATCTGGCCCCGAATTCTATTCTCCACATTGCTTCTTTCATAATCTTCTATGAGGCATTCCTTCACATCGAGCCCCACTTCGAGTTGTGGCTGAAGGTGTTCTGTGTCAAGCCGTACCGCGTTGGTCATGAACTTGCGGAGTACAGAGGGGCTACAATTAGCTGTCTCACAAACGCGGTTTTGCCCGAGGGCTCCTTCGCCGAAATGGCGGAGTCCTGGCAACAAGAGTGGTTTTATGCAGCAAATTCCTCTACTGGGGGCCATGAAGGGTCTCTCCTCTTTTCGGCGAACCCGCCGAGGAGGCTAGCCTCCTGGATGGCCGAGAACCTCGACTGGGGGGCCCGAAGGAGGTTAAAGTGTTGCAACGCAAGTTCAAGGCTGTGTTGTCGGATCCTCCCGCTTCAAGTCCAAGCACTCCTGATGTGGGAGTTCTGGCCTGAGGATGATATGGTGGTAACGGATTTATTCCTTGAAGAGGACTGCTACTTGTGAGCTGCGTTGGGATTTTCTTGAAGAGGAAAGGATGATGCAGTACAGTAGAGATAAGTATTTCCCTCAGTTAGGAACCAAGGTTATCAATCCAGTAGGAGAACCAAGCAACACCTTGTTAGTAGTACCTGCACACAAGATCACAAATCCTTGCGCCCAACACGAACAAGGGGTTGTCAATCCCTTGGCGGTCACTTGCAAGATTAAATTGTATGGTGATAGATAGATAGATCGCACAAAAATACAAAATAAAATAAAGAAAGAAAAATTGCAGCGAGGTATTTTTGGATTTTAATATCTGGTAAAAGTAGACCCGGGGACCATAGTTTTCACTAGAGGCTTCTCTCAAGAAAATAGCATACGGTGGGTAGACAAATTACTGTTGGGCAATTGATAGAAAAGCAAATAATCATGACGATATCCAAGTCAATGATCATGTATATAGGCATCACGTCCAAGACAAGTAGACCGACTCCTGCCTGCATCTACTACTATTACTCCACACATCGACCACTATCCAGCATGCATCTAGAGTATTAAGTTCATAAAGGATGGAGTAACGCCTTAAGCAAGATGACATGATGTAGACAAAGTAAACTCACGCATGAATAAACCCCATCTTTTTACCCTTAATAGCAACGATACATACGTGTCATGTCCCCTTCTGTCACTGGGATTGAGCACCGCAAGATCAAACCCATTACAAAGCACCTCTCCCATTGCAAGATAAATCAATCTAGTTGGCCAAACCTCATCAATAGATCAGAGAGAAATACGAAGCTATAACAATCATGCATAAAAGAGTTTAGAGAAAACTCAAAAAATATTCATGGATAATCTGATCATAAACTCACAATTCATCGGATCCCAACAAACACACCGCAAAAAGTGATTACATCGAATAGAACCCCAAGAACATCGAGGAGAACATTGTATTGAAGATCAAATAGAGAGAAGAAGCCATCTAGCTACTAACTATGGACCCGTAGGTCTGTGGTAAACTACTCACGTATCACCGGCAGGGCAGCAAGGTTGATGTAGAGCCCCTCCATGATCAATTCCCCCTCCAGCGGAGTGCCGGCGGAGGCCTCCAGATGGGATCGCACGAGAACAGAAACTTGCGGCGGCGGAAAAAGTATTTCGGGTGGCTCTTTGATCTGAGGGGAATATTTGAGAATTTGTAGTGGCGGAATTAGGTTAAGAGGTGCCATGAGGGGCCCACAAGCCTGTGGAGTGCCCCCCTGGGGCGCGCCTCACGAGCTTGCCGCTCCCTCGTGACTCTTATGGTCTTCTCCCAAACCTTCTAGGGTCTCTTATGGTCCAAAAAAAATTAATCCAAAGTTTTTTCTCCGTTTGGACTCTGTTTGATATTGGTTTCTTGAAAAGTCAAAAACAGGCAAAACATAGCAACTGGCACTGGGCACTAAGTTAATAGGTTAGTCCCAAAAAATGATATAAAGTTGCTTGTAAATGAATATAAAACATCCGAGATTGATACTATAATAGCATGGAACAATAAAAAATTATAGATACATTGGAGACGCATCAAGCATCCCCAAGCTTAATTCCTGCTCGTCCTCGAGTAGGTAAATGATAAAAATAGAATTTTTGATGTGGAATGCTACCTATCATATTCGTCATATAATCTTTTCTTTTGTTGAATGGACATTTGAGTTTGAGTGATTCAAAGCAGTAGTCTATAATTTGACAAGAAGACATAAATACACAAGCATATCAACAAGCAACCATGTCTTTCCAAATATCAACGCTAAAGAAAGTTATCCCTAGCCCATTATGCTCAATCATTGATCCAACCATGAAACACACTAAAATATTAGCTACACCCAATGCACAAGTATGACAATAGTGTTCTCTAGTTGGTGCTTTATAAGAGAAGATGGAGACTCAAAATAAAAATAAAAATTGCATAAAAGTAAATAGATAGGCCCTTTGTAGAGGGAAGTAGAGATTTACAGAGGTGCCAGAGCTCAAAGCTTAAATTAGAGATAAAATTATTTTGAGAGGCATGCTTTTCCTATCAACGCTACGACCGAGAGTTCCCAACATCTTCCATGCTAGACACATTATAGGTGGTTCCCAAACAGAAAATAAAGTTCATTTCCTTTCCACCATTCTTTCACAATCCATGGCTAGCCGTATCCAGGGGTGCCTTCCATACCAACACTTTCTAATGAATTTTGTTCTTATTATTTTTGATTCATTGCGGGATTGAGCATCCCTATTACCTGCCACTTTCTCGTGCAATGACAAGTGAATAAACACTCATCGTGAGAATAACCCGCCTAGCATGGAAAATATTAGCCACCCCCTGCCGCCACATGAGTGGTACGGGCACATAAAACGGAAATTTATTTTGAATAATTAGAGTTGGCACATGCAAATTTACTTGGGACGACATGTAAATACCGCATATAGGTAGGTATGATGGACTCATTTGGCACAACTTTGGGTTTAATAGTTTGGATGCACAAGCAGTATTCCCGCTTAGTACAAATGAAGGCTAGAAAATAGGTTGAGAAGCGACCAACCAAAAAATTAAAACGGTCATAAACATGCATTGAGCATAACTAACATTGAATAATGTACCACAAGAAGGATGTAACTTCGTCGCATAACTATTGACTTTCATGCATGCAAAGGGAATCACAAACCAAAACACCAATATTCTTACTAAAGCACAATTACTCACTAACATGACTCGCATATTATCATCTACATATCGCAAAACTATTGCAAGGAATCAAACTTATCATATCCAATGATCTTCATGAAAGTTTTTATTATATCCTTCTTGGATATTCATCACATTGGGACTAAATTCATATCTTGTGCAAATTACCATTACTATTATCAACTCTCAAAAAGATATAAGTGAAGCATGAGAGTGCAAATATTTCTTCAAAATATAAACTTATCAACTCTCAAAAAGATATAAGTGAAGCATGAGAGTGCATGTATTTATTCAAAATATAATCACCGCCATGCTCAAAAAGATTTAAGTGAAGCACTAGAGCAACTGCCTATCTCAAAAGATATAAGTGAAGCACAAAGAGTATTCTATCAAATCACGATAAATGCGTGTCTCTCTCAAAATAGGTGTGTTCAGCAAGGATGATTGTGACAAACTAAAAAGCAAACAAAGCAAAGACTCATATAATACACGACGCTCCAAGCAAAACTCATGCCATGTGATGAATAAAAATATAGCTCGCCTCCAAGTAATATTACCGATGGTCGTTAGAAGAAAGAGGGGATGCCTTCCGGGGCATCCCCAAGCTTAGTTGCTTGGGAGTCCTTGAATATTACCTTGGGTTGCCTCGGGCATCCCCACGCTTAGGCTCTTGCCACTCCTTATTCCTTCATCCATCGTGATCTCACTCAAAACTTGAAAACTTCAGCACACAAAACTCAACAAAATCTTCGTGAGATCCGTTAGTATAATAAAATAAATCACTACTTTAGGTACTGTTGCAAACCCATTCATATTTTATTTTTGCATTATACCTACTGTATTCTAACTTCTCCATGGCTTATACCCCCCGATACAATCCATAGTTCCATCAAAACAAGCAAAACAATGCATAAAAAACAGAACAGTCTGTGGAAATATGAATATTTACTATACTTCTATAACTCAAAAAATTCTGAAAAACTAGTAAAACATGGGCAATTTGTATATCAATTATATGTAAAAAATTCAGAATTTTTCCATGCTCCAGAAAATTTTGATAATTCTTATACTAGACACAAAAGCTTCTATTTTTTTCACGGAATCAAATCAACTATCATCCAAATCATCCCAAAGGCTTTACTTGGCACAAACACTAATTGTAAAATACAAAAACACAACCATAACAGTAGCATAATTGTGTGCACACAAAAAACAGAAGAATTTTTCCATGCTCCAGCAAATTTTGATAATTCTTCTACTAGACGCAAAAGCTTCTATTTTTTTCACAGAATCAAATCAACTATCATCCAAATCATCCCAAAGGCTTTACTTGGCACAAACACTAATTGTAAAATACAAAAACACAACCATAACAGTAGCATAATTGTGTGCACACAAAAAACAGAAAAAGATAACTATTGGGTTGTCTCTCAACAAGCTCTTTCTTTATAGCCATTAAGATAGGTTTGAGATTTTATTGATGCTCACATGAAAGATAAGAATTGAAGCACAAATAGAGCATCATAAAACATGTGACAAACACACTTAAGTCTAACATACTTCCTATGCATAGGCATTTTATAAGCAAACAAATTATCAAGACAAGGAATATCTAGCATATGCAAGGAAGAAAAACAAAACATTAACAATCTCAAGATAACAAGAGGTAAATTAGTAACATGAAAATTCCTATAACCATATTTTTCCTCTCTCATAATAATTACATGTAGGATCATAATCAAATTTAATAATATAGTTATCACATAAATTTTCTCTTCATGATCCACATGCATAAAAGTTTTATAATCTTCCAAGATAGTGGGATTAACATCAACTAAAGTCATGACCTCTCCGAACCCACTTTTATCAAAAAATTCATAAGATTGAACATTCTCCAAAGTGGTGGGATTTTTGTGTAAAGTTGACACTCTTCCAGACCCACTTTCAATATTACTGCAAACAATATTATCAATATCATATTCATCATGAGGTTCAAATAAATTTTCAAGATCGTAAAAACATCACCCCAATCATGATCATTACAATGAGTAGTAGATATAACAAAATTATCATCCCCAAGCTTGTAGCTTTGCATATCATTAGCACAATTGACATTAATATAATTTATAATAACATCATTTCAATCATGTTTTTTTAAGGAGCTATCATGGATCACTTTATAAATTTCTTCTTCTAACACTTCATCACAATTTTCAGATTCATGAATTTCAAGCAAAACTTCATAAAGGTAATCTAGTGCACTCAACTCACTAGCAATTGGTTCATCATAATTGGATCTTTTAAAAAGATTGGCAAGAGGATGAGGATCCATCTTAATTTTTCTTATTTCTTTTTCTAGTTTTGAGTGTTGACATGAAGGCAAAAAGCAAGCAAACGAGCAAACAAGCAAAAAGGCAATGAATTTTTTTGTGTATTGTTTTTGTGAAAACTTTTTTATAAGTGGGGGAGATGAAAACAAGAGGCAAAAGGCAAATAAAGTAAGTGCAAGGAGATGAAGCGTAGGTACCCGATAGATGTTGATGATGTCTCCCTGGCAACGGCACCAGAAATTCTTCCTGCTACTTGTGAGCTGCGTTGGGATTTCCTTGAAGAGGAAAGGATGATGTAGTACAGTAGAGATAAGTATTTCCCTCAGTTAAGAACTAAGGTTATCAATCCAGTAGGAGAACCACGCAACACCTTGTTAGCAGTACCTGCACACAAGATGACAAATCCTTGCACCCAACGTGAACAAGGGTTGTCAATCCCTTGGCGGTCACTTGCAAGATTAAATTGTATGGTGATAGATAGATAGATCGCACAAAAATACAAAATAAAATAAAGAAAGAAAAATTGCAATGAGTTATTTTTGGATTTTAATATATGGTAAAAATAGACCTGGGGGCCATAGTTTTCACTAGAGGCTTCTCTCAAGAAAATAGCATATGGTGGGTAGACAAATTACTGTTGGGTAATTGATGGAAAAGCAAATTATCATAACGATGTCCAAGGCAATGATCATGTATATAGGCATCACGTCCGAGACAAGTAGACTGACTCCTGCCTGCATCTACTACTATTACTCCACACATCGACCGCTATCCAGCATGCATCTAGAGTATTAAGTTCATAAAGAATGGAGTAACGCCTTAAGCAAGATGACACGATGTAGACGAAGTAAACTCACGCATGAATAAACCCCATCTTTTTACCCTTAATAGCGATGATACATACGTGTCATGTCCCCTTCTGTCACTGGGATTGAGCACCGCAAGATCAAACCCATTACAAAGCACCTCTCTCATTCCAAGATAAATCAATCTAGTTGGCCAAACCAAATCAATAGATCAGAGAGAAATACGAAGCAATAACAATCATGCATAAAAGAATTCTGAGAAAACTCAAATAATATTCATGGATAATCTGATCATAAACTCACAATTCATCGGATCCCAACAAACACACCGCAACAAGTGATTACATCGAATAGGATTCCAAGAACATCAAGGAGAACATTGTATTGAAGATCAAATAGAGAGAAGAAGCCATCTAGCTACTAACTATGGACCCGTAGGTCTGTGGTAAACTACTCACGCATCATCGGAAGTGCAGCAAGGTTGATGTAGAGCCCCTCCGTGATCGATTCCCCCTCCGGCGGAGTGCCGGCGGAGGCCTCCAGATGGGGATCTCACGAGACAGAAACTTGCGGCGGCGGAAAAATTATTTCGGGTGGCTCTTTGATCTGAGGGGAATATTTGAGAATTTATACTGGCGGAATTAGGTCAATAGGTGCCACGAGGGGCCCACAAGCCTGTGGGGCGTGCCTCACGAGCTTGTCGCTCCCTCGTGACTCTTGTGGTCTTCTCCCGAACCTTCTAGGGTCTCTTCTGGTCCAGAAAAAATTATTTCAAAGATTTTTCTCCGTTCGGACTCTGTTTGATATTGATTTCCTGAAAAGTCAAAAACAGGCAAAAAATAGCAACTGGCACTGGGCACTAAGTTAATAGGTTAGTCCCAAAAAATGATATAAAGTTGCTTGTAAATGAATATAAAACATCCAAGATTGATACTATAATAGCATGGAACAATAAAAAATTATAGATATGTTGGAGACGTATCAAGGACCTCGATGGGGTGTGGAAGCTCTTGTTCGAACCCAAGAAGAACTTCTTCCCTTCTCGGGACGAGGATATCAACTTCTGCTGAGCCCTTCCTGTCGCTGAGGTGATTTCATTTTAATCTCACTCGAGTTTCTATTTCACAACCGTCCTCTTTTTAGTATATGGCGGCTGACTGCATCTCTACTTGACAAAGGTTTGGCGCATACGAGCCGAGAAGATGTAGTCCTCGGCCCCACTACCAGGGGATCCCAGAATTCCCGAACTTGAAAGACTTCTAGCCGAGGTTCCGATAAGAGGGAAGAGGAGGAAGAATAGGACTAAAAGTCTGTTTTCCCGAGAGGATACCTCAAGCGCGGCACAAATCAAGCAAAGGAAGAACAGGACGAAGAACCTGCCTTTCTAGGGAGATACCTTGGATACGATATCAGCAGCTCCTCAGAGTTCTTCTTCTCAGCCCAGCTCCACTCGCCGAAAGGAGAGGAAGAACAGGACGAACAACATGTCCTTCCGAATGGATATTTCAGATACTACTTCGGAGAGCCACCAAAGCTCTTCTATCGTCGTCGAAGGGGAGGGCGGAGGTGGAGCGAGCGAGTCCAACTCTTGGAAAACTGGGAATGACCAGCATCCGAGGAGGCCGAGGAAGTTGACCCTCCTCGGCAATATAAGCACTTAAGAAAGGCACGTGCTGCTCTGACTAGCAAGGCGTTAGTACGAGCGGAGGTGGTCAGTCCAGATTCATCCGAGGGCTTTCTCCCTTGTCCAGGTCATCCAGGTACTAAGAGGTAAATTCCCCCTTTACTTCGGGCATCACAACTCATTTTTCTGTTTAAAGCGGTACTTGGAAACTTTATATTCACCTTTCTCTTGCTTTATCCGTAGTAATAGACCTACCGAGGATGACTCCGATGACAGAGTCCCTGCGGCCGAAGTTGAGATTCCGCCAGTGCTCGACCCCGAGGGGGTCTTGCTGCCAAGGTGGGAGCGGAAGGTGAAAACGGCTCGAAGCAGTCCTACCCCCCCCCCCCCCCCCCCCCCCCCCGCCCCCTCACTCGGTTCCAGTCCGCTAAGGCTGGGATGCTGGATGTTTTTGCCGATCTCGCCAAAGGTTTTAAGGTAAATTTTTATGCGAGCTCCTTTTGGCTTTTATCTTCATAGCTTGATGCAAGATATTAATTTGTACGGAGAATGTTCATACACCGTCTGAGATTGAAATTTATATGCTTTCAAAATAGCGTATAAGAAGGTTTTTACCCTCTAAGGGAATGCAGTAGCCGCCGAGCCTTAAGATAGTTTTAATAAAACTGGCTTGAGGGTCGAATATTTTTAAAATGAGAATACACAGTAGTCCCGGAGACTCTTGATGGACAAACAAACCATCCATAGGATCAACTCGTTCATCGGTTACTAACCTATCCCTTTAATGTGCAGGAGTCTGTGTCTTCCTCGTTTTCCAATTTACAAGAACTACAGGATCTAAATCGCTGGTTGACATGGTCCGAGGAAGACATAGGTGTTATACAGCAGCAGATGGTAATGACGCAAGGTAAACAGCGGATGCGTTTTACTATTTATTTAACTGTCGACCAGCACAATTAAATAATGTGAGGGTCTTTGTTTTGAACAGTGGCCGGAGAGGCGTTAGCTACGCTACGCGCCGAGTTATCGAAGGCACGATCCAAATTGGAAGGACAAAAGGTGGTGGCGCTACAAGGCGCCCGAGATATTGATGAGGTTATAGAAGCTCGACAGGCAGCTCAATCTTTTTGAAATACATCTTTTTGAAAATCATTAAAAAAAATGTCAAACATTTTTCTAATGCTAAAAAACAAAAAGTTCATGAACATTATTTTTACACTGTATGAATATTTTTTAAATGTCAGATGGACAGTTTCAAAAATTTAAGTAAAGTGTTTTTAAACTATGTATATTTAAATTATTTTTAAATACAACAAAAATTAGAAAAAAAAACAAACAAACGAATTAAATTGCATTGCAACTAAGGAGCAAGCCCACAACAGCGCAGCGTAGAGGCGAGAAGGACGCGCCGGTTCGGTATTTCCAACGGCCCATCTTACACTTTTTCTTTTTTGTAAAACCTCCAAAAATGAGCGCCTGGGGAGATTCAAACTCCACACGCTTGTACAACGGCGGTAACTAACCGGGCAACTTTAATGTTGTGCTAGTTACCTTCCTTAATTCTTCTTCAAATAACAATTGTGAATCTATTTGTTTTTTACGTTTCTGCTTTTTGCCGGTTTACTTATTTTTCTTAAAATTCATGATTTTTTTTCAAAATCGATGAATTTTTTTAATTTATTAACCTTTTTTCAAACTTGATGAATTATTTTTGATATTCAATGAACTTTGTTTTCAAAATGATGATTTAAAAAAACCAATGAAAATTTTCATATTCAGTGAATTTTTTGTCAAATTATGATTTTTCCCAAAATCGTTGATTTATTCTTATCAATTAATGAACTGTTTCAAATTTAATATTTTTTCAAAATAGTTGAACCTTTTTTAAAATTCAATAATTGCTTTTTCAAAATTGATGATTTTTTTTCAAATTGCAATCTTTTTCCAAATCCTTGAACTCTTTTTTCAATTTGCAATCTCTTTCCAAATCTGTGAACATTTTTCAATTTGCATGAAGTTTGTTTTACAATGGTCAATGGTCAACGACCAACTGCTTGACGGTTTTTTTCAGCAACAGCTAGCGTATAGTATGCCTTTTTTTTTGCTTGAAGCGTGGCTTTTTTGGAAACTCGATGACCCTTTTTTTCAAACTTGATAAACTTTTTTTGAAATTCAATGAACTTTTATTTCAAAATCAATGATTTTTTTCAAAATTGATGATTTAAAAGAAACGATGAACTTTTTCCAAATCCAATGAACTTTTGGTCAAATTATGAATTTTTTCTTTCAAATTGATGAACTATTTCAAAATCAATGAATTATTTCAAAATAGTTGAACTTTTGTTTTTAAAATTCAATAATTGTTTTTACAAAATTGGTGAACTTTTTTCAATTTGAGATCCTTTTCCAAATCTTTGAACTATTTTTTGCTTTGCAATATTGTTCCAAATCTGTGAACATTTTTCAATTTGCATGAAGTTTGTTTTACAATGGTCAACGACCAACTGCTTGACGGATTTTTTTCAGCAACAACTAGCGTATATCATGCCTTTTTTTCCCTTGAAGCATGGCTTTTTTAGTATTTGCAGGGTGGCTTTTTGAACACAGTACAAACGCAAGCGCTCATATATACGCGCATACATTCACCCATATGACCGCACACACGTACGCCCTATCCCTACGAGCACCTCCGAGAGACTGAGCCAGCATATCATCTTAAGATTTTACGAAGTCATCGTAGGCGCCTCATAGTCGACGGGAACGTCTCCTCCCACTAAACGCGCATCGCCGGAAATCCTAAAATAAATTCAGGATAAATGCGAGCATCAGGACTTGAACCCTGGTGAGCTACGGATACCACTGTCCACCTAACCATCCCAACCACAAGTTGGTTTGCATACAACGTGCATGAGTGAGAGATCTCTCTGTTTTTTTTATCGATTGATGAAGGGTCAGCGAAAGATGGCAATTTTACCCATGGGTACGGGTACCCGCATGGGTAGGGTATGAGCACAATTTTATACCCACGGGTATTACCCGTACCCTAACCATTAAGTCGTGGGTAGAGCACGGGTATAGCTTTGTACCATGGATATACCCATACCATACCCGTTTATACTAACATGTTACTTGTCAGATGTTATTCGGAGAAGTGTGTCGTGAGCTTGTGAACCTATGTCAAAATTGTCACCAATTTTCAGTTTGAACTGAGATAATTGTCTTGTACTCATCTATCTGTTTTTTAGTTGAGATAATTTTATTTTGTCAAATTTGCTATGGATGAATGTAAAACTGTGAATAACTTGTGTACTATTTGATATACCCGCTGTGTACCCAACGGTTATGGGTACCCATCGGATATGGGTACGGGTAAAGTTTCATACCCATGGGTACGGGTATGGGTAAAATTTTGTACCTATTGACTACACGGGTATGGGTACGGTATTGCTCTACCCGTCTCATACCCTACCCATTGCCATCCTCATCAGTGACCGATCCTGTCTGCGGTGCGAGCGAGCGAATGTTTGGGCCACGGCCCAGTATGATCGTCTATGAGCGCCAGCACGCGTAACGGGCAGCGAACACGTTGATTATAGTACAATATTAACATACACTCGTATTATATGTCGAATATAAAATATTTCGAAAAATATGGAAAAAAAAAGTCATGAATTCAAATGTGTTCACGGATTTTTGTAAAAAGTTCAGAAGTTTCAAAAAAGGAACATGGATTTGAAAAATAGTTCATCAATTTTCTAAAAAGTTCATTGAATTTGGAAAAATGTTCTTTAATTTTGAAAAATAGTTCAAAATTTGAAAAAAAATATTGGTTTAAAAGAAAGTTCACAAATTTTGAAAAAAGTTCATTGAATTTGGAAAAAAGTTCATCGATTTTGAAAATGTTCCTCAATATTTAAAATAAGTTCATTGGTTTTGAAAAAAGTTCATTAATTTTGAAAAAAGTCATCAATTTTTAGAAAAGTTCACAAATTTGATTTTTTTTCCTCTATTTTGAAATAGTTCATTGAATATGGAAATAGTTCATGAATTTGGGAAAAAAATCATGAGATTAAAAAAAGTCCACGAATTGAAGTAAAATTCATGAATTTTAAAATAAGGAAAAGAAAATGAAAAAAGAAATAAATAAAAGGAAAAGAAAGAAAACTGAAGAAAACCGTCCAAAACAAAACCGCCAAAAAAAGAAAGCCAGAGACAGGAAACCGTTATGTTTTTTAGAGCTAAAGAAGAATAAAAAAAGCTAACATGGCACAACATGTAGCGAGTCCGACTTCGTTAGTGGAGTTTACTACACCATAACCGGCGCCTGAAGGGTCGAATAGGATTTGCCGAGGTGCCCGCCGGTTCCTATTACATCTCGCCTTTGGCGTAAGTGCGTTTGGGCCAACCTAGAATTCCGTCGTTGCTTGGGTCGCTCGCTGCTCGGGTCTTCTGTTCTTGGAGTGTAAAAACAGAAGAAGAAAAGGTAAAATGGGCCGGCCCGAAGTGGAGGCGGGGTGTGCACCGGTTTATAGTTTGCACCGTAACAGGCGCCTGAAGCGTCGAATAGGATTTGCCGAGGTGCCTGCCGGTTCCTATTATATCTCGCCTTTGGCGTAAGTGCATTTGGGCCGACATAGGAATCAGTCGTTGCTTGGGTCGCTCGCTGCTCAGGTCATTCGCCGCTCGGTCGCTGCTTGGGTCTTTGATTGGTTACTTTTTTTTCCTTCTTTATTAGTTGTCTAGATCTTTCTGGACTGGTCTGACCTTTATGGGTTTGTAATTTATTTTCTATGTTTTTCTTACGTTTTCTTTGATTTTTATTCGGGGTTTTGCTCTTTTTCTTTCTCTTTTTTATCTTTTTCATTTATGATTTTCATTTGTTTTTATTTTTATGTTTTTATACACAATTTGCCTTTTATTTTTTCGGTCTCCAATAGTTTTTATTGTCCTTTTTTTGTTTCCCAATGGTTTTCTTCAGGTTTTCTATTTTTTTTCAACACATGTCTACTTTTTTTTGCACACAATGTATATTTTCCGTATATATCAAGAATATTTTCTTATACATGTTTAAATATTTTTAAATACACAAATAAACATTTTTTAAAATATATGTTTTTGATATATGTATGTTTCCTATACATCAACAAAAACCTTATAGATGTTTAACAAATATTAAATACATGGCTCACATTTCTTAAATATAAGTTTTTATGTCAAGGTTTTTTCATACACTTTATTGTTTTACATGTATGACTATTTTGTGCACATTTAACATTTTTTAAATACATTATATTTTTCTAAAAAAATATGATTTTGATGTCTATGTTTTTTCGTATACATTTTACCTTTGTTATATACATAAGAAATTTTCTAAAAACATTTTAAGAAATTAAATTACTATGATGAACATTTTTTTACAAATATTTGTTTTCACGTCTTCTTTTTTCATACACACTGTACATTTTCGTATACATCTGTAACTTTATTTAATATTTAATACATGTTTAACATTATTATTCAAATACATTTTTAATCTGTTTTCTAATATGTTTTTAGCATTTTTAGAATATTCATTGAAACATAATTTCCAAATGCTATCATTATTTTTAAAGTTTCACAAACATATTTTATTCAAAATTAAGTAATTGTTTGTGGAACATATGCATTGTAGAATTTTTCTAAAATGTATAAAAAAATATTTTTTTAAAAGAAAACAATGAGAGAAAAAAACAGAACAGAGAAAGAAATGCACAAACTTGCTACTTGGGCCGTTCCTTCAGGCGACACTACTCGCTACAAGCGTAGTCGCGCCCAGACGGACGCCCCTCCCATTGGACCCCCAGGCCCAAAGAATAGTGATCCCATGTGTCATTTGCACTTGTCCTGAAAATCCAACTGCAAAATTTGTTTTCCTAAAAAAAACTACATTTTTTTAAGAACATGTCTCTTTTAGGCAACTTTGGAGAACATGTGCAAATTAATTATATCATCCTCTGCCTCGTGGTTCGAATTTGCCATCAACAGGGCATGTTGCTCTACCTTATGATGACCAGAGCATGTCAAAAGAAATATTGAACCCGCTCAACAAAAAAATATTGAACAACTTGTCCCGTCCAAAGCACCAGAGTTTCGCCATCAGGCGTTTGAATCCCCGACAACATTGAATTTTGAATAATAAAAAGAGGGATGATATTGTTCAAAAGAGAGAGAGAGAATTTCGCAGCATTGCTATGGATTGCCAAGGAGTGATTTCTTCTACCCCTTTTGTTTGAGATGGAATCTCTTCTATCCCTAAGGGCACGAGTGGGAGTTTTGCTTTGATAGTACACGATGAAATAATAGCTCGGAGCGCTGGTTTTGACATGATTAGGTTTTGTTATGAGAATAGAGGATCAAACAGAAAAGCACATAGACTTGCTCTTTGTTCGAGCAACAATGACGCCGGTTGCCGCATATGGATGTCGACTCCGTTAGATGGCGTTTGTACCATCACCTCTATTGACATTTGAATAAAATGAGGGTAATTCACCCACACACAAAAAACAGAATTTCACATGAAACAGTTCAATTCCTATAAGGGCGAACAGAAATTCCCGTGCTTCGAACGGGAGGAGGAGAGGTCCATATATATGTTGGCATATCCTGACCGGTTCTACGAGCAAGGTCGCTCTGCTTGTACAGTTCTAGCAGTACCCGAAAGCCTTCCTCTTCCTGAAGGCCGAAGCAGACACGCTGCTGTCGTGTCTCACTACGAGAAGCCAACAAAAAACACGCGTCTCGGTTGGAAAGTGACACTTGGCCTAAAACTGCACACACATATGCATCGGGATCATTGTCCACATTCTCTTCTCCGTTGCAACCAAGTTCACGGTAGGCGCAGTGTCCACCTTTGCGTGCATTGAACGAGGTACGGACTACTAGGTCGGAGTCTGAGACTACACACTGAATGCGGGCCCGCTCTGCGGTACCTACACGGCTACACCCGGCATTCCGAAGTCTCGTCAACAAAAACTTGGAAGATATCATTAAGGTAACCTACTCTTAATTGCTGATCACATGGCGCCATCACCCTGGCCACTAGCTCATCGATGACAAAAGCTTCAGCCAAATCAAGTTTTCCCATCGATCATATTCATTTTTTTTTTTTGAAATAATCGATCATATTCATTCGATCAACGTGAGACCATCCGTGCGCGCGGCAAAACCTCCACGCATCCGAGCATTAATTTCGACCCCAAGACTGCTGCAGAAAAACACGACGTTTACTAAAGAAGAGAGCAATTGGCGCTCCGTTTACACGTACTCGGTACGAAATCGGAGAGGCTCCGGATAGACCAGACCAGACGTCTCCGTGCCCGGGTGGAGACAATTTGGCATCTTCCAGCGCCGAAAAGACCTCAGCAGGGAAGCATGGGCGCCTCGTCGAGCCACTCCGCTGTCGACGCGTGCGGGCACGTGAAACGACCCCCCGCCGCCGCAGGCCGGCCGGTGATGACTCAGCGGTGAGACCGGAGGCCACGTGCCGACACCTGTGCGTGC
Organism: Thinopyrum elongatum; assembly: GCA_011799875.1. Lineage (NCBI taxonomy): Eukaryota > Viridiplantae > Streptophyta > Magnoliopsida > Poales > Poaceae > Thinopyrum > Thinopyrum elongatum. The sequence goes on from CM022297.1 coordinate 311,451,101, forward strand.
CCATGCGCCGATACGTCCACGTACGGGTGTTGCGTCCGGCCGTGCCGCCGCCGTCAGCATCGCATGATATGATCGGCTAGCGTGCGTGGGACCTCTCGCCGGCGGCCGGCTTGCTTTCATCGGACGGCTGAGGTATGCACCGGGTACCACTATGGCTTCTTCCGCACGTACTGACGTGTTATTCCATCGATCGGCCGGTTTAAGTCTACTGCGTAGTGACGTGTGTTAGAAAAAGTTAGTACTTACTGACGTGGTACTGTGGTACCCGGGGCCCGGACTACGCCATGGATTGGACGCTTCAACGAGCAAAGAAAACAAAAAGGTGACGCTAATGTGCTTATGAAAGCAGCACATGTAATAATGTAGTCTATGTGTGGTGGCTGTTAACAAGTTTGGCAGTGCCTCTCCTTTATATTGTTAGAGCATCTCTAATTGGATTGGACTAATCTAGCCATTTATATGTCCGTGGACATATTCGGACATGTCCGCTGATAGCAGGGGGCGATTCTCATTTGTGTGTCCGTGCAACGACGTTCTCTATCTTCTCCATTTGGCCATCCTCAAATCCATACAAATTCATGCACGTAGATCATACATACGGCATACAACATAACACACACATAGCAGTTCATACCTATTTCAAGGACATAGTAGACAACATAAGGACATAATATTGCATTCTACATTGCAGTTCATAATACTAAGCATTCTGCCTAGGCATTCTACTAGACATAGGGGGGATCTTCACCGTTTGGCCTTGGTGTCGGTACTAAAACCGGCAGACCTCGGGGTAGGGGGTCCCGAGCTGTGGATCTCGGATCGATGGGTAACAGGGGGCGAAGGAGACAATATTTACACAGGTTCGGACCCTCTCGAAGATGTAATACCCTACGTCCTGCTTTGGTTGTATTGATGGCTATGTATCGAGTACAAGCTTGATCTACCTCGAGATCCTAAGTAATGTTCTAACCCTAGGGCTAGGTGGATGTGATTATGATCGGATCCCTTCTACAGGCTAAACACCTTGGCTTATATACACGCCAAGGGGTACCTAAGGTTACATGGTCGGTCGCAGATCTAAAGATGCACATGGCGGTGACCGAAGATGTCGTGCACGTCAAGTCTTTGGCAGAGGCTATCTTGATCATGTCGAGGTGCGAGCCTTCCGGAGTCCTCCCTTGTAAGAATGATGGCCCGTAAGCTTGGCCCGAGGACTATGGGCCAATTAGGTTGGTACCCCCTAGTCCAGGACACCATTAGTAGCCCCTGTACTAGTCTTCGACGCCGAGGACGACACTCTAATTCGGCAGAATGACTTCAGTCTTGGGGTTGTCGGCTCGACAGACGAGTTCTTCCTTCGACGATTCACGTCATTCCTGTTACTTGTGAACTGCGTTGGGATTTCCTCGAAGAGGAGAGGATGATGCAGTACAATAGAGATAAGTATTTGCCTCAGTTAAGAACCAAGGTTATCAATCCAGTAGAAGAACCACACATAACCTCGTTAGCAGTACCTGCACACACAAAAGCAAATACTTGCACCCAACGCAAACAAGAGGGTTGTCAATCCCCTTGGCAGTGATATGCAAGGATCAAAACTTGTAGTGGTAGATAGATAAAATAAATTGCAAAATAAAATAAAATAGAAAAAGTGCAGCCAGGTATTTTTTGGATTTTATATATAATAAAAGTAGACCCGGGGGCCGTAGTTTTCACTAGAGGCTTCTCTCTCGAACACATAACATACGGTGAGTAAACAAATTACTCTTGGGCAATTAATAGAAAAGCGCATAGTTATGATGATATTCAAGGCAATGATCATGTACATATGCATCACGTCCGAGAACAGTATACCGACTCATGTATGCATCTACTACTATTACTCCACCCATCGACCGTTATCCAGCATGCATATAGGGTATTAAGCTATAAAAATAGAGTAACGCCTTAAGCAAGATGACATGATGTAGACAAAGCAAACTCAATCAATATGAATAAATCCCATCGTTATATCCTTAATGGCAACAATACAAATACGTGCCCTTTCCCTTTCTGTCACTAGGATGGAGCACCGTAAGATTAAACCCATCACAAAGCACCTCTCTCATTGCAAGATAAATCAATCTAGTTGGCCAAACCAAACGGATAGATCGGAGAGAAATACAAAGCTATAACAATCATGCATAAAAGAGTTGAGAGAAGACTCAAATATATCTCATGAATAATCTGATCATAAATCCACAATTCATCGGATCCCAACAAACACACCGCAAAAATAATTACATTGGATAGAACTCCAAGAAGATCGAGGAGAACATGGTATTGAAGATCAAAGAGAGAGAACAAGCAATCTAGATACTAGATATGGACCCGTAGGTCTACGCTAAACTACTCACGCATCATCTGTAGGGCAGCAAGAATGATGTAGAAGCCCTCTGTGATCGATTCCCCCTCCGGCAGAGTGCCGGGAAAGGCCTCCAGATGGGATCGCAGAAGAACAGAAACTTGTGGCGGCGGAAAAAGTGTTTCGGGTGGCTCTCTGGTATATTGGGAATATTTGAGAATTTATAGAGGCGGAATTAGATCAAGAGGTGCCACGAGGAGCCCACAAGCCTGGGGGGGGGGGGGGCGCCTAGCGGCTTGTCGCTCCCTCGTGGCTACATTGGTCTTGAATCACTCTGAATATTTAACATTGAACATGAGTATGAGTAGGATATAAACACTCTGAATATAAATATATCATAAAGGCTGCATTGGTTTTGAATCACTAGATGTGTGAACATGTGCCAAGTCAAGCCACTTGAATTCTTCAGAGAAGGATACCATTCTAACATACTACATCATAATCATTTTAATGCATGTTGACGCTCAAAATAAATCATTATCCACTCCTAGCTGCTTAAGCATGGCATGAGTAACTATAATATCTAATTGTCATCATAAACATGTTTGCTCATAATATGCTGAATCAGGGCTACCGAATTAAACATATTTACAAAAATAAAAACAAGAGAAGTTCATACCAACTTTACTTTGCCACAGTCACTTCATCAAATCATCGTCATTATTGCCTTTCACTTGCGCGGCCGAATGATGTGAAAATAATGATAGTGCAAGTGTGTCATGGACTAAGCTGAAATCTGCAAATAATTTATTCAAGGAAGAAGACAAGGAAATATTGGCTCTTCGTTAGATCAACAACAAAGCATATGAGAGCCACTCAACAATTCTTACGAAGTCTTCTCCGTACGATGCCTCAAAGAAAAGAAAAGGAATTCAGAGAAACACATTGAAATATTTTTGGAGTTTTTAGTTTTTTTGAAAAAGGTGAATTAAAGAAGAAAAACAAAAACTGAGAAAAACTATTTACACCGAAGAACTCCCAACAAACAGCAAAAAAGAAGCAACGAGAAATCTGTTTGGATTTTCTTTTAATACTACGAACTAACAAAATGAGAAAGAAAAACAGAAAAGAAGAGAGAAATATTTTTGGGTTTTTGAAGTTTTTCGAACACACAAAAGGAAAGCAAAATAAAGCGAAACATGGATATACAATGAAAATGATGAACACCGACAACTCAAATGGATGTGTGAACATGAAATGAAATGTCTGTGAGAATACATCTTCCCTCAAGCTTAGACTTTTGGCCTAACTTGTTAATCACCACCCGTAGAATCCACCATGTCCAGTAGGAAAATGACGGGGTGGGGGCACTCGAGCGTCCCAAGGTTGGGCCTCGTTATCTGTTGCAGCTAGCTCGTTCTTTTAAGTAATGATATCATTGGGCATGATGACATATCCGTGCCTAGCATTATTGTCAAACAAAGAAGGAGCAGGCAAAGAAATAATCTCACGAGAATCCATCCTCACTAAATACCAAATTATAGCGACTATGATGAGTAGGTTCGGGCTTATCAATAAAGTGGTGGTGATCTATCATGGATTGATGGTCTAATTAAACTCTAGGTAGCAAGCGATCATCGGGGCAGATAGCAACATCTCGCAAGGTGACTAGCATAGATACCGCCGCGAATACTGCCCCTAATCCTATTTGCGTGCAAGCGGCGTGCAATAATTCCTCCCAAACTATAAGTTCTATCACCAAAAAGTGCACCATGTAAAATGGCAAGGTCAGGGGCACTGAGCGTACCACCCTCCTGTCCAGCAGTCAACCATTTTCCTATGAATAAACCAAAGTAATGCACAACAGGAAAATGCAAACTAGTGACTCTAGCCCTGAACACATCTCTAAATTCTCCCATAGTTAAAGTAAGAAGGAAATCCTCAAACTCCTCAGGTTGAGGTTCCCTCAACTCCACCTCAGAGGGAATCATGCATATCTCACAGAATTTAGCAAATGGTATTTCAAAATGTTGAGCATATAAATCAAAGCGTACCATGGGAATATCCAGTCTAGGCATGAAGTAAAAAAACTGCACGAAACTATTAGTGAGAAATTGGTACTGGTCACAATCATCTGTAAGGAAGTTGGTCAAACCGGCGTTTGCCGCAAATTGCTCGAACTCATGTCGAAACCCGGCTTCGCTCATGAAGGCATTGTGTGGCCACTCGCATGGCCGTACCTCCACTCTAAGAGGGAGGTTAAGGTCCGGTGATCCACCGGCAACTCCCTTAGGACTTCGGCTCGAAGAACCTCTCCTGAACAAGTTCATCTTCTTGAGAAAATTTCTGAAATCTTTGGGCCACAAAAAGATGTTAATAAAACTTGACAAAATCAATAGCAACAACTCCTACAAGTGTTTAGAGGCTATATCAAGCATTCAAACTACTTAGAGCCAAATTAATTCAACATGCAAACTCATTTTCCGTGGAACCAGCAGTAGCAAAATATAATCAACTAAAACAAAGACTAATTGAACCAATGGAGGAGTCACATAACAAGGAATAATCCCCCAAAACAGTTTCAGAAATGAAGCTCCGAGCAAAGGGATCAAAAATCTCAGTTTTCTAGGCAAGAACACAAGAATAAGAGCTACCACAATTTTTTTTGGAGGAAGAAGAAGCAATGGGCAGGTGGGCTAGGTAAGTGGGGTCCTGTGGGTCTCACAAGACATCTGTCTTGTGAACAACATGTGCACCCCCCTGGGGTGTGTCCAGAGACAAAAATTATTAAATATTCAATAAAAAATGTGTTAAAATTTTACGACATTCTGAGCACTTTTATTTTCGGGTCATTTTTTATTGCACGGATAATTCAGAAAATAGGATAATCATGGCATTTTACTTTATTAAACCATAAATACCAGAGTGTAAACTAGGATTATAGAAGGTTGTGCTTACGAAATTCATTGACCACATGCCCCTAGAAAAGAATCCATTAATAAGGTTAGAAAAGAATCCATTAATAAGGTTAATCAAGTCTTATTAACAAACTATTTTTGAGTAACATGAAACCGAAGAACTTTTGTATAGCACTAGGTTACCTCGACCGGGATATGCATTGTTCCGACAATAAGAGTTTGACATTTCTTTTCCAAAGCCGGAAGAGGGAATTCAAAACCTCCAATAGTGATTGTCATAACCTTTTCAATAGAATTGATACTATTCACTTTGTTTGTTTCTTCAGGAAGTATACTATATGCTCATTATTGTTGAAGTGGAAAGTGACCTTGCTTTTGTTGCAATCAATAACAGCCCTTGCAGGATTCGGAAAAGGTCTACCAAGGATAACCGACATGTTGTCGTCCTCGGGCATACCAAGAATAATAAAGTCTATTAAGATAGTGACATTAGCAACAATAAAGGGAACATCCTCACAAATACCGATGGGTATAGCAGTTGATTTATCAGCCATTTGCAAAGAAATTTCAGTAGGTGTCAACTTATTCAAGTCAAGTCTTCTATACAGAGAAAAAAAGCATAACACTAACACCAGCTCCTAAGTCACACAAAGAAATTCTAACACAATTGTTTTTGATAGAGCATGGTATACTAGGTATTCCTGGATCTCCTAACTTTTGAGGTATTTTTCCTTCAAACGAATAATTTGCAAAGCATAGTAGAAATTGCAGTCTTCGGTATTTTCCTTTTATTAGTGACAATACCTTTCATGTATTTAGCATATGGAGGCATTTTCATAATATATGCTAAGGGTGTTCTCAGATACAAAGGTCTAAGCATTTCAACAAAGAGATTAAAAGCCTCTTCATCTCTATATTTCATAGCCTTACTAGGAAACGACATAGGTTTTTGAACCCATGGTTCCATTTCTTTACCATGTTTCCTAGTAATAAAGTATCTTTTATCATATCTTTTATTTTTAGAAGGTGGGTCATCAAGCTCAACTTCAGGTTCTATTTCTATATCATTATTAGATTCTTTATTAGTGTCTAGTGGAGCATCTATATGATCATTATTAGCATCATAATTATCATTATCACTAGGTGTATGCTCATTACTAGACTGTGCTTCAGCATCAGAAATAGAAACATCATTAAGATTCTCAGAAGGTTTTTCTGTAATAGGTTCACTAGAAGCATGCAAGGTTCTATCTTTATTCTTTTTCTTCTTCCTAGGTGAACTGGGTGCATCATTATTAATTATCTAAAAATCTTGCTCAATCTTTTAGGATGACCTTTGGGATATAGAGGATCCTGAGTCATTTTACCTCCTCTAGTCATTACTCTAACAACATGATCATTCATTTTGTTGTTCATCTCATTAAGCAAATCATTTTGTGATTTAGAAACTTGTTCTAGCTAAGTTTGAACCATAGATGCATGTTTACATAAGCCTTTAACATCATTAGCAATTCTAAACATCATATCAGTCAAGCATTCAATAACGATAGCATTATGATTCAGTTGATCACTAATTTGCATATTGAAGTTTTCTTATTTAACAATAAAATTATCAAATTCATCCAAACACTCAATAGGAGACTTATTATAAAGGATATCACCTTCATCAAGTCTATAGAGACAATTTACCTCCACTACCTGTGTCGGGATATCAAGTCCATGTATTTCTTCAATAGGTGGTAAATTCTTAATATCTTCAGCTTTAATACCCTTTTCTTTCGTCGATTCTTTGCTTCTTGCACATCTTCTGGACTGAGAAATAGAGTATTGATGTCGCTTGAACTACGTCGGTATTTCCCCAAAGAGGAAGGGATGATGCAGCACAGCTACGGTAGTTATTTCCCTCAGTTATGAACCAAGGTATCAATCCAGTAGGAGAATCAAGCAACACTATGTAAACAGTACCTGCACACAAAGAACAAATACTTGCAACCCGACGCTTATGAGGGGTTGTCAATCCCTCTTCGGGTAACGGCGCCAGAAATTATCAAGTTGACGGGATAAAATTTGTGTAGATTGGATAAATAGATCTCGATAAAACACGAAATAAAATAAGTAATAAAAAAGTGTAGCAAGGTATTTTTGGGTTTTTGGAATAATAGATCTAAAAATAAAAGCGAATAAAAATAGATCTCAAAGCAAATATGAGAAAGAATAGACCCGGGGGTCGTAGATTTCACTAGTGGCTTCTCTCAAGAAAATAGCTCACGATGGGTAAACAAATTACTGTTGGGCAATTGATAGAAGATCGAATAATTATGACGATATCCAAGGCAATGATCAATATATAGGCATCACGTCCAAGATTAGTAGACCGACTCCTGCCTGCATCTACTACTATTACTCCACACATCGACCGCTATCCAGCATGCATCTAGTGTATTAAGTTCATGGAGAAACGGAGTAATGCAATAAGAACGATGACATGATGTAGACGAGATCTATTCATGTAGGAATCGACCCCATCTTGTTATCCTTAATAGCAACAATACATGCGTGTCTTGCTGCCCCTTCTGTCACTGGGAAAGAACACCGCAAGATCGAACCCATCACAAAGCACCTCTTCCCATGGCAAGAAAAATCGATCTAGTCACTGTAACTAAACCAAAGATTCAAAGAAGAAATACGAGGCTATAAATAATCATGCATATAAAAGATCAAAAGAAGACTCAAATAATATGCATGGATATAGATCTGATCATAAACTCAAAGTTCATCGGATCCCAACAAACACATCGCAAAAAAGAGTTACATCAAATAGATCTCCAAGAGACCATTGTATTGAGAATCAAAAGAGAGAGAGGAAGCCATATAGCTACTGCCTACGGACCCGTAGGTCTATGATGAACTACTCACGCATCATCGGAGAGGCACCAATGAGGATGATGAACCCCTCTGTGATGGTGTCTAGATTGGATCTCATGGTTCTGGAACTTGCGCCGACTGGAATTGTGTTTCATTGACTCCCCTAGGGTTTCTGGAATATTTGAGTATTTATAGGGTGAAGAGGCGGTGCGGGAGGTCACCGAGGGGGGCACAACCCCCCTGGCACGCCTGGGCCTCCTGGCGCTCCCTGGTGGGTTGTGCCCACTTCGGGCCTCCCCTCTGGTTCTTCTTTGGCCCACTAGGTGTCTTCTGGTTCAGAAAAATCTCCAAAAAGTTTCGCTGCGTTTGGACTCCGTTTGGTACTGATATTCTGCTAAGCAAAAAACAGCAACTGACACTGGGCACTGTGTCAATAGGTTAGTCCCAAAAAATGATATAAAGTTGCTATAAAATGATTGTAAAACATCCAAGAATGATAACATAACATCATGGAACAAGCAAAAATTATAGATACGTTGGAGACGTATCAGCATCCCCAAGCTTAATTCCTACTCATCCTCGAGTAGGTAAATGATAAAAACAGAATTTTTGATGTGGAATGCTGCCTAATGTCGTGGATGAACACGATCACCTATGGGGCCATGAGCCCCTTGTGGTTCGGCAAGGGGGAGATCATGTTGCACAAAGAGCAGAAGCCATGAGGCAGCACGATGATGGGGCTCTGGTCATTTTTACCCAGGTTTGGGCCGCTGAGAAGCGTAAAACCCTACTCCTACTTTGGTGGATTGGATGAAGGAAACACGACAGCACGCAACGCTCAAGCCCGGCAGGGTGGCCTCGGGAAGAGCTGTTATGCGCGTACAAGTGTGAGGGGGTCCGAATCCCTCTCTAGCTTGCCTTGGACCTCCTTTTATAGCCCAAGGGGTAACCACAATGGCAAAACAGACATTATCTTGTGATTAGATAGCTAATAGTGTTATCATACCTAACTCTGGCAGTTAGGACAAAGTGCATTAAATGCACTACTAGGTGTCACGCTGAGGGTGAAACCCGGCAAGCCTGTCGTGCCGCTTAACCATCTTCAGCTTATCATCTTGACACGCCCCTGGACGGGTGTCAAATGGGTGTGATCTGCTTATCATTGAGCTGCCACGTGCTTAGTGAGAGCCACTTAATCACCTGGAGGGCTCGACACCGCATCGACAAGTGATTGGCGTCACGATGCGGTGGAGCGGTGGTAGCTGGCCTACGCCTGCCGGGGGCAGGACTTGCCGGGCCATCTTGGAGGGGTGTGTGCTTCGGTCTCCGGTTGCCCCGAAGGCGTAGCTGGCGGGGGTTTGCCTTTGCCCTTGCTTGCGGTGTCGACCTTGCCGGCCTCGCCTGGCCAGCAAGGGACACTCCTCTTGGGATCTTGACTTGTATGCTTAGCTTGGTCTTCTTGATACGCTCCTTGATCTCATGAAGAGCGGCTTCTCTGGCTTGGTTTTGCGTTACCCATTGGCGCTGGATATATGACTGTCAGCACGCCTGTGTATAGGTCTAGTCAACAACTGCAAATGTTTGTTGCACCGACAGGAGCCCCTGGGCCTGGCCCATACGTGCTGTCGGGCATCGTTGGGGTAGGCCCTAACAAATGCATGGGGGAACACTTTGGTCGTACCACAATGGGATCTATGTCTTTCTTGATATCTTCTTTGCTTCTTCATTAACCTGTGACTGGACCAGTTTCTGGTTTCCCCGCGAATCGTTCTGAACGATGTGGGGCTACCCACGTAATGGTTCGTGGGCCGCCCACGTTCACGGGGAGGTAACTGCCATTTTACTCACCCCACTACTGCTGCTGTTTCCGCCACGTACGCCGCATGCATTGCGCAAGATTGGTGGCGGAGAAGCAGGGCGCGGGAATGAGTGCCATGGCAGAAAGCTCAGCGCCGTGGATAGGCTCAGGAGGGCAGTCTGAGATTCCGGATGTTGCCAGTGATGCTGATGGACCGGATTGGTCGATCGTGGCGGTTGCCACGGGGTAGTGGGGAGCCAGCCCCTGCCATGCTCCGCTATAAAAGGGAGTGCAGAGGCGGGCGAAAGGACTCACCCATGCACCTCCTTCTTCTTCTTGTTCCCTCTTCTACCATGGTGAGAGGGAGAGGACGCGGTCGTGCTCCTGCGGTGGCGACGAGGACCTCTTCTCGGCAACGCATCCCTGCACCGGCCGGGGATGCGGGGGCAGAATCCAGCGCACAAGGTGGTGCTGCGGGATGCGAACGCGGTCGGTGAGGCCCTCGAGGCTGAGGAGGACGCGGTGGCGCGCTGGTCGCTCCTCCTCCAGCCGCCCTGGCTCCAATGGAGGGCCACGTCGGGGACACGCCGCTGGAGTTCATCGTTAGGCTGCGCGAGCCCCCGCGCAGCCGCCTTCGGCTTCCTACCCCTTTTGCAAGTGTAATGGAGGTGGAACAGCCGCACGGGTTGAAGTTGCACATGAGAGGTTGCTGTAATGGCAACATGCGGGCGGACGTTGATTTCCCCGCACCTCACGTGATGCTTCTCTGTCGCGGCTGGAAATTTTTTGCACATGCCCATAGCTTGGCGGAGGGGCACGTACTCTATTTTAAGTTAATGGATGCAGATCTGCTTTCCATCAAGGTCTTCGGGCGTTCGGGTGCTTGCTTAGGGTGCTACGCGGAGAGCTCGACCGACGACGAAAGATCCTCTTCGAGCGACATCGATGAAGAGAACACTGACGATGAAGACTACGACGCCGAGCGGGAGGACGGTGGCTCGAAGTCCAGCTGAGCACCGAACGCACCGTCACCATCAACTAGGCGCCGGCGACACCATCATCTGCACCTGGCCTTCTCCCCGGCAGAGTGATTTGCCGGGGTGTTGGGTGTGGATGCTTCCGCCTCCTCCAGCTGGACCTCGGCAGGCTTTCTCATAGACCCTGGCTTCGTCTTCCCTGTCGGTGTCCCTCTTGCCGCATTCCTCTGGTCCTGGCGGCGGTGACCAGGGCATCGCCTAGTCGCTCCTTCAGACCTTCTAGCTTCGCCCCCGCCCTCCCGATCTTGTCAGGCTGTGTCCCGCGGGCCCTGATGGGGTCAGGCTGGGCTTCTGCCTAGTCACCCCTTTTGCCCTCTTCACCTCCCTCTATAGCTCCTAGGAGGAGAGGGACAAGAAAGGCATTATGGGGCACTTATCCTTTTTCAATCTAAAAGATGTAGGCACTTGCTAAACTTTATCTTAAATTATGTACTCTTTCATCCATATTTGTACCCTGTATGGTTTGTACTTGTTACCCGCGTATTAATGAAAATAGATATGCTTGCCGGGCGCTTGTGCATGTATCATGTTCATGCTGAGGAATGACTCCTCTATACTTCCAAGTAAACAAGGTTTTCCGGCAAGACATCTTGCCGGTCCCTTCCGTTGCTACCGCACAACTCAGCCTGACGGGTTAGGAGCGTGGAAGAGAAACGGCCCCTCGTCAACCCTTTTTTTCAAATGCTACTGTGACCACCCTGACTGAAGTAATCTTCAAATCAAAGGATGGGAGCACAAATGTTTGAGGGCGACAAGGTTTTTCTATGCACAAGCTTTTCACACAGGGGTAAGTTATGGATGGCTAGGGGAACTTATCTGCTTTACGCTGCCGGGGATCAATACGCCAGGTTGTTCTCACTTCTTCTTTCTGAGGAGTCTATCCGCGGCAAGGGGCCCTGTTATTAGTACAGAGGAAAACAGCCACACATGATCTCCTCTAAATGATTTAATGACAATAGCAAAGTCAAACTTAAATAAACATGCATGCAAGTTTTAGGCGCCATCACTTCGTTTTATTATCTTTGCACAGGATCTGTGTCTGACTTTGTACAAAGGGTTACATGCGCATCGGCAAGGCTTGTACAAAAGGTGGTTGCCAGGAGCTGAGCCCGGCAGCCGCGCCTTACGGGTAGAACTTAGGAAGATGCTCAATATTCCATGAGTTCTGCATTTTAATGCCATCTTCGGTCTCCAGACGGACTGCGCCAGGTCTGGTGACTTGTACTACCCGGTAAGGGCCTTCCCACTTCGGCGTCAACTTGTTGGAACCCTTGGCAGACTGAACACACCTAAGGACAAGGTCGCCTTCCTTAAGGCTCCCGGCGTGAATCCTGCTGCTATGGTAGCGGTGCAGGGCTTGCTGGTAGCGTGCAGCACACATAGCGGCCCGGAGACGATCTTTCTCGAGGAGCACGACATCATCATGCCGGAGCTGCTTTTGCTCTACTTCATCATAGGCAAGTACTCAAGGTGACCCGTATATCAGTTCAGTGGGGAGCACTGCTTCTGCCCCATACACTAGGGAGAAGAGAGTCTGGCCGGTGGCTCGATTTGGTGTCGTCCGGAGGGACCAAAGAACCACTGGCAGCTCATCAATCCATCGCCTGCCGCATTTCAGCAACTTGTCAAAAGTTCTCGTCTGGAGCCCACGCAGCACTTCAACATTCATCCTCTCAGCTTGCCCGTTTCTTCGGGGATGAGGAACAGAGGCAAAGGAGACCTTGCTCCCAAGGCTTTGGACGTACTGCATGAAGGCGTGGCTCGTGAACTGGGTGCCGTTATCAGTGATCACTCTGCTAGGTACTCCAAAACGGCACACCAATCCTTTCAAGAATTTGACGGCTGATTGTGCGGTCACCTTCCTCACTAGCTCCACCTCAGGCCACTTTGTAAACTTGTCGATTGCAACATACAAGAATTCAAAGCCCCCGGTAGCATGGGGGAAGGGGCCCAAGATATCGAGACCCCAGACCGAGAATGGCCAGGATAAAGGGATCGTCTGGAGAGCTTGAGCTGGTTGGTGAATGTTTTTGGAATGGAACTGGTAGGCTTCACACTTGGTGACTAGCTCAGTTGCATCCTGGAGGGCTGTGGGCCAGTAGAAACCCTGTCGGAAGGCTTTTCCGACCAGGGCTCTTGATCCAATGTGAGAGCCACACATAGCCCCATGTATCTCTGCCAACAGCTTCAGCCCATCTTCCTGGCAAATGCACTTCAATTTCACCTCGTTTGGCCTCATTCTGTATAAAGTGTCATCGACAAACTGGTACATACTGGACCGTCGGGCTACTTTTTTAGCTTCTTCATGCTCTTCGAGAAGTTCTCCTGTTTGAAGAAAACGGGCTATGTGCTGCGCCCAAATTGGAGCCTGTGGCTCGGCAACAAGGACTAAAGGCATATAATCATTCACGGGAGCGCTCCCTTCTACTGCAAGGATTTGTGGTTCTGCAGGAGGGTGCGGCTCACCAGCCGAAGCGAGGCTACTCCCGCCAGCCTCTCTACCTGCAGCTTCGAGGAGCTCTGCCGAGAAATGCTTTTCGTGGTTCAACTTTCTTCATTTTTTGGCCATCGTTGAAGGGGATACTGACGGTTGGGTTAGATGGAGGACAAAAGTTCCTGGTTCCACAGGGAGCTTTTGTGCGGCACACTTTGACAAGTGATCAGCGATGCCATTTTCTGCTCATGGCACGTGCTTGATACGTCTCCAATGCATCTATAATTTTTGCTTGTTCCATGCTATTATATTATCATTCTTGGATGTTTTACAATCATTTTATAGCAACTTTATATCATTTTTTGGGACTAACCTATTGACATAGTGCCTAGTGCCAGTTGCTGTTTTTTAGCTTGTTTTTTTACTTCATAGAAAATCAATACCAAACGGAGTCCAAACGCAGCGAAACTTTTTGGAGAATTTTTCTGGACCAGAAGACACCTGTTGAGCCAAAGAAGTACCAGAGGGGGGCTCCGAGGGGAGCACAACCCACCAGGGCGCGCCTGGGGGGCCAGGCGCGCCCAGGTGGGTTGTGCCCACCTCGGTGGCCTCCCGCACCGCCTCTTCGCCCTATAAATACCCAAATATTCCAAAAACCCTAGGGGAGTCGACGAAACACAATTCCAGCCGCCGCAAGTTCCAGAACCACGATATCCAATCTAGACACCATCACAGAGGGGTTCATCATCCTCATTGGTGCCTCTTCGATGATGTGTGAGTAGTTCATTGTACACCTACGGGTCTGTAGGTAGTAGCTAGATGGCTTCTTCTCTCTTTTTGATTCTCAATACAATGGTCTCTTGGAGATATATTTGATGTAACTCTTTTTGCGGTGTGTTTGTTGGGATCCGATGAACATTGAGTTTATGATTAGATCTATATCCATGAAAGTTATTTGAGTTCTTTGATCTCTTTTATGCATGATTACTTATAGCCTCGTATTTCTTCTTCGAATCTTTGGTTTAGTTAGGCCGACTAGATCGATTTTTCTTGCCATGGGAAGAGGTACATTGTGATGGGTTCAATCGTGCGGTGTTCTTTCCCAGTGACAGAAGGGGCAGCAAGACACGCATGTATCGTTGCTATTAAGGATAACAATATGGGGGCTATTCCTACATGAATAGATCTCGTCTACATCATGTCATCGTTCTTATTGCATTACTCCGTTTCTCCATGAACTTAATACACTAGATGCATGCTCGATAGCGGTCGATGTGTGCAGTAATAGTAGTAGATGCAGGCAGGAGTCGGTCTACTAATCTTGGACATGATGCCTATATAATGATCATTGCCTGGATATCGTCATAATTATTTGATGTTCTATCAATTTCCCAACAGTAATTTGTTTACCCACCGTATGCTATTTTTTTGAGAGAAGCCACTAGTGAAATCTATGGCCCCCGGGTCTATTCTTTATCATATTTGCTTCGAGATCTATTTTTATTCGCTTTTCTTTTCAGATCTATTATTCCAAAAACCCAAAAATACCTTGCTGCACTTTTTTGGTATTTATTTTATTCCACGTTTTATCGAGATCTATTTATTCAATCTATCACAATTTTTATCCCGTCCACGTGACAATTTCTGGCACCGTTACCCGTAGTGGGATTGACAACCCCTCCTAATCGTTGGGTTGCAAGTATTTATTATTTGTGTGCAGGTACTATTTACATAGTGTTGCTTAGTTCTCCTACTGGATTGATACCTTGGTTTCATAACTGAGGGAAATACCTACCGTAGCTGTGCTGCATCATCCCTTCCTCTTTGGGGAAATACCGACGTAGTTCAAGCGATATCAAAAGAAATTTCTGGCACCGTTGCCGAGGAGACATCATCAAGATCTATCAGGTTCCTAATCACAAATCTCATCTCCTTGCAATTTACATTATTTTCCATTTACCTCTCATTTTAATCTCCCCCACTTCACAAAAATTTGCCATTTTATTCGCCCTCTTTGTCGTTCGCCGTTTTCTTGTCAGATCTCTTATTTGCTTGAACTTGTCACCATGAGTGACTTTGGTATGGCAGAAACAGATGATGGCCTAACTCCTAAAATTGGACAATCTGGCAATCTGGATGCTAAAACTTTTGTTTTGGGGCAAGGGAATGTTATGGGAAAAGAACATATCCAGGAATTTTTCAATAGTGTGCTTAGTTTGATGAATCTATGGATTGTTTCGGGGGGTATAAGCCATGGCAGTTAGAATACAGTATATATAATGCAATAACAAAATTTGAATGGGTTTTCTACGGTACTTAGAGTAAAGATTGGTTTTCTTGTACTAACGGATCTCACAAAGGTTTTGTTAAGTTTTGTGTGATTGAAGTTTTCAAGTTTTGGGTGAGATCATGATGGATGAAGGAATAAGGAGTAAGAAAAGCCTAAGCTTGGGGATGCCCCATGGCACCCCAAGTTAATATTCAAGGAGAACCAAGCAACTAAGCTTGGGGATGCCCCGGAAGGCATCCCCTCTTTCTTCTAACAACCGTCGGTATTTTACTTGGAGCTATATTTTTATTCGACACATATCATGAGTTTTGCTTGGAGCGTCTTGTATTATATGAGTCTTTGCTTATTTTGCTTTTTAGTTTGTCACAAGTATCCTTGAGGGACACACCTATTTGAGAGAGCCAAAATTATGCTATGATTTGTTAGAATTACTCTATATGCTTCACTTAAATATTTTGAGCTATGGAATTGCTCTAGTGCTTCACTTATATCTTTTTGAGCACGGTGTGCTTTAATATTTTTGAAGAAATGCTCTCATGCTTCACTTAGATTTATTTAAGAGTTAGTAATTTTTTTAAGAAATTCTCTCATGCTTTACTTATATTATTTTGAGAGACGAAAAATTTTATGCTCATGTTCTTCACTTAGATTTGTTTGAGCTTGTCAAAAGCAAATGCAACATATGAAACTAGTCCCAAAGTGATAGATATTCAAGAGGTATATAATAAAAACTTTCATGAAGATCATTGGACAAAATAAACTTGATTCTTTGTAATAGTTTTGAGATATGATGATAGTGATATGTGAGTCATGTTGTTGAGTAATTATGCTTTAGTAAGAATATTTGTGTTAAGGTTTGTGATTCCCTATGCAAGCACGAAAGTCAATAGTTATGCAATGAAATTACATCATACTTGTGGTGCATTATTCGGTGTTAGTTATGCTTAATGCTCGCTTATGTGATTTTTCGTTTCTTGGTTGGTTGCTTCTCAATCTTTTTGCTGGCCTCCACTTGTACTAAGTAGAAATACTACTTGTGCATCCAAAATCCTTAAAATCAGTTTTGCCATATGAGTACACCATACCTACCTATATGCGGTATTTCCATGCCGTTCTAAGCAAATTTGTATGTGTGATGCTTGCTTGAACTACGTCGGTATTTCCCCAAAGAGGAAGGGATGATGCAGCACAGCAACGGTAGGTATTTCCCTCAGTGATGAGACCAAGGTTATCGAACCAGTAGGAGAACCAAGCAACACTACGTGAACAACACCTGCACACAAATAACAAATACTCGCAACCCGACGTGTTAAAGGGGTTGTCAATCCCTTTCAGGTAACGGCGCCAGAAATTGGCAAACGGACGTGATAAAAATATGATAGATTGGATAAATAGATCTTGAATAAAAGCAAATTAAAATAAAGTGCAGCAAGGTATTTTTGGGTTTTTGGAAATATAGATCTGAAAATAAAAGCAAATAAAATAGATCGCAAAGGCAAATATATTGAAGAGGAGACCCGGGGGCCGTAGGTTTCACTAGTGGCTTCTCTCGAGAAAAATAGCAAACGATGGGTGAACAAATTACTGTTGGGCAATTGATAGAACTTCAAATCATCATGACGATATCCAGGCAATGATCATTATATAGGCATCATGTCCAAGATTAGTAGACCGACTCCTGCCTGCATCTACTACTATTACTCCACACATCGACCGCTATCCAGCATGCATCTAGTGTATTAAGTTCATGGAAAAACGGAGTAATGCAATAAGAATGATGACATGATGTAGACAAGATCTATTTATGTAGAAAGACCCCATCTTGTTATCCTTAATAGCAATGATACATACGTGTCGGTTCCCTTTCTATCACTGGGATCAAGCACCGTAAGATCGAACCCATCACAAAGCACCTCTTCCCATTGCAAGATAAATAGATCAAGTTGGCCAGACAAAACCCAAATATCGGAGAAGAAATACGAGGCTATAAGCAATCATGCATATAAGAGATCAAAGAAGACTCAAATAACTTTCATGGATAAAAAGATAGATCTGATCATAAACTCAAAGTTCATCGGATCCCAACAAACACACCGCAAAAAGAGTTACATCATATGGATCTCCGAGAGACCATTGTATTGAGAATCAAACGAGAGAGAGGAAGCCATCTAGCTACTAACTACGGACCCGTAGGTCTACAAAGAACTACTCACGCATCATCGGAGAGGCACCAATGGACATGATGAACCCCTCCGTGATGGTGTCTAGATTGGATCTGTGGTTTCTGGAACTTGCGGCGGCTGGAATTGATTTTCATCGACTCCCCTAGGGTTTCTGGAATATTGGGGTATTTATAGAGTAAAGAGGCAGTTCAGGGGGCACCCGAGGTGGGCACAACCCACCAGGGCGCGCCTGGGCCTCCAGGCGTGCCCTGGTGGGTTGTGCTCCCCTCGGAGCACCCCCCAGGCGCTTCTCCGGCCCACAGGATGTCTTCTTGTCCAAAAAAAATCCACAAAAAGTTTCGCTGCGTTTGGACTCCGTTTGGTATTGATTTCCTGCGATGTAAAAAACATGCAAAAAACAGCAACTGGCACTTGGCACTATGTCAATAGGTTAGTACCAAAAAATGATATAAAATGATTATAAAACATCCAAGAATGATAATATAACAGCGTGGTACAATCAAAAATTATAGATACGTTGGAGACGTATCAGCATCCCCAAGCTTAATTCCTGCTCGTCCTCGAGTAGGTAAATGATAAAAATAGAATTTTTGATGTGGAATGCTGCCTAACTTGTCATCTCATATTCTTTTCTTTATAGCATGGACACTTGGACTTTTATATGATTCGAAGCAATAGTCTAGTTTTGACATGAGACTTAAATACTCAAGCATATCAATAAGCAACCATGTCTTTCAAAATATCAATGCTAAAATAAGTTATCCCTAGCCCATCATGCTCAAACATTGATCCATTCATGAAACACACTCGCATATTAACTACACCCAATGCTCAAGTACGATCATAGTGCCTCCTAGTTGGTGGTTTATAAGAGAAGGTGGAGACTCAAATTAAAAATAAAAATTGCATAAAGTAAAAGAAAGGCCCTTCGCGGAGGGAAGTAGGGATTTGTAGAGGTGCCAGAGCTCAAAGCGAAAAACGTAGAGATAAAAACATTTTGGGAAGCATACTTTTCCCACCAATGAAAATGACTTAGAGTTCCCCACACTTTCCATGCTAGATATATCATAGGCGGTTCCCAAACAGAAAATAAAGTTTATTCCTTTTTCCACCATACTTTCACTTTCCATGGCTAACCGTATCCACGGGTGCCCTCCATACCAACACTTTCCAAGGAATTTATTATTTGACAACATAAAGTAAATTCATTTTTTCATTTCGGGACTGGGCATCCCTAATACCTTTGCCTTACTCTCGTGCAATGACAAGTGAATAAACACTCATCGTGAGAATAACACATCTAGCATGGAAAATATCGGCCACCCCTCACCGCCTCGCGAGCGGTACGAGCACACAAACGAGAAATTTATTTTGAAAATTAGAGGTGGCACATACAAATTTGCTTAGAACGGCAAAAGAATACCACATATAGGTAGATATAGTGGACTCATGTGGCAAAACTGGTTTAAAGGTTTTTGGATGCACAAGTAGTGATCATACTTAGTGCAAAATGAAGGCTAGCAAAAGATTGAGAAGCGACCAACCAAGAAACGAATAATCTCATAAGCGAGCATTAAGCATAACTAACACTGAATAATGCACCACAAGTAGGATGTAATTTCATTGCATGACTATTGACTTTCGTGCTTGCATAGGGAATCACAAACCTTAACACCAATATTCTTACTAAAGCACAATTACTCATCAACATGACTCACATATCACATCATCATATCTCAAAACTATTACAAGGAATCAAGTTTATTTTGTCCAATGATCTTCATGAAAGTTTTTATTATATCCTTCTTGGATATCTATCACTTTGTAACTAATTTTCATGTGTTGCTTTTGATAAGCTCAAGCAAATATAAGTGAAGATCATGAGCATAATATTTCTTTTTCTCAAATTAATTTAAGTGAAGAAAGAGAGAATTTCTTAAAAAATTTACTAACTCTCAAACAAATCTAAGTGAATCAAGAAATGATTTCTTCAAAAATACTAAAGCACACTGTGCTCAAAAAGATATAAGTGAAGCACTTGAGCAATTCCATAGCTCATAAAAATTTAAGTGAAGCATAGAGAGCAATTTTAACAAGTCATAACATAATTTTGGCTCTCTCAAAAAGGTGTGTCCAGCAAGGATTCAAGACTTCAAATAAAAATAAAAACAAGCAAAGACTCATATCATACAAGATGCTCCAAGCAAAACTCATAATATGTGACGAATAAAAATATAGTTTCAAGTAAAGTACCGATGGTCATTAGAAGAAAGAGGGGATGCCACTCGGGGCATCCCCAAGCTTAGTTGCTTACTTCTCTTTGGATAATGGCTTGGGGTGCCATGGGCATCCCCAAGCTTAGACTCTTCTTACTCCTTATTCCTTCATCCATCGTAATATCACCCAAAACTTGAAAACTTCAATCACACAAAACTCAACAAAACCTTCGTGAGATCCGTTAGTATAAGAAAGCAAATCACTACTATAAGTACTGTTGAAAACCCATTCATATTTTATTTTTTCATTATATCTACTGTATTCCAACTTTTCTATGGCAAAAACTCTTCAAAGGAAATCATAGAATCATCAAAACAAGCACACAATGCAAAGAAAATAGAATCTGTCAAAAACAGAACAGTCTGTAGCAATCTGAATATTTCAAACACTTCTGTAATCCAAAATCTCTGAAAAATTAGGAAAACAGAGGCAATTTGTATATAAATCTTGTGTAAAAAATGCAGAATTTTTTGTCGCTTATGTAATTCTAAACAATTATTTTTCTGGACGCAAAAGTTTCTGTTTTCCAACAAGATCAAATCAACTATCACCAAAGCTATCCCAAAGGCTTTACTTGGCACAAACACTAATTAAAACACAAAAAACACAATCATAACAGTAGTATAATTGTGCAAAAACTCAAGAACAGAAAGCAAAAGACAAAATAAATTTTATTCATTGGGTTGCGTCCCAACAAGCGCTGTCGTTTTACGCCCCTAGCTAGGCATAAAGCAAGGATCTAAGTTTTGTCATCCTTGTTTCTAGATCCATAAGATGCCCTCATGATTGATTCATATGGTGGCCTAATTCTTGTTCTAGGGAAGTGTTCCATACCCTTCCTTAGTGGAAATTGGAATTTAATATTGCCTTCTTTCATATCAATCACGGCACCAATAGCGCGTAAAAACGGTCTACCAAGAATAATTGGACAAGACAGATTGCAATCAATATCAAGAACAATAAAATCAATGGGCACATAATTCCTATTTGCAAGAATAAGAACATCATTAATTCTTCCCATAGGTTTTTAATAGTAGAATCCGCCAAGTGCAAATTTAAAGAACATTCTTCAATATCGGTAAGACCAAGCACATCACATAAAGATTTCAGAATTGTGGAAACACTAGCACCCAAGTCACATAAAGCAAAACACTCATAATTTTTAATCTTGACTTTGATAGTAGGCTCCCACTCATCATGTAATTTTCTAGGAATTGAAACTTCTAATTCCATTTTTTTCTTCCAAAGCTTTCATCATAGCATCAACAATATGTTTAGTAAAAGCTTTATTTTGTTCATACGCATGGGGTGAATTTATCATTGATTGCAACAAAGAAATACAATCAATCAAAGAGCAACAATCATAATTAAAGTCTTTGTAATCCAAAAGAGTGGGCACATCACTAGTTAAAGTCTTGACCTCTTCAAACCCACTTTTATCAACTTTCTCAACAAGATTTTCACCCTCCGAATTATCGGGATGCCTTCTAGCTAATGTTGACTCTTCTCCAGTCCCTTTTTCATCTATATTAATTTTACTAAACAAGGAATCAATAGAAGAAACACCAATCATTTTAAGATCTTCATCACTTTTATGAAAGCAATCACTAGAAAATGCTTTTTCTAAAAATTATCTTCTAGCTCTAAGCATAGCGGTTCTTTTCTTACTTTCATCCATAGAAACATAAAGAGCTTTAATTGATTCCTCTACCTTAGGCACAAAAAATTTCATCTTGAGATTTTCCACATCACGAAAAATTCTATCAATACTTCTAGACAAATCAACAATCGTATTCAACTTTTCTTCCATTGTAGTGTTGAAAACTTTTTGAGTGTTGATAAATTCTTTAATATTATTCTCAAAATCAAAGGTGTTCCTAATATTATTATAAGATTGATTACCATAGGAATTACCATAATTATTAGAGGAATTACTAGGAAAAGGCCTAGGATTAAAATTACCGCTATAAGCATTGTTATTGAAATTATTTCGAGAGATAAAATTCACATCTATGGCATCACTATTTTGCTCAATCAAAGTTAACAAAGGCACATCATTAAAATCAAAAGGAGAACTTTTATTAGCAACCAATTTCATAAGAGCATCAACTTTTTCACTCAAAGAAGAAATTTCTTCAACCGAATTAACTTTTTTACTAGTAGGAGCTCTTTCGGTATGCCATTGTGAATAATTTGCCATAATATTATCAAGCAATTTGGTGGCTTCACCCAAAGTAATTTCCATAAAAGTACCACCCGCGGCGGAATCTAAAAGATTACGAGAAACAAAATTCAACCCCGCATAAAAATTTTGTATGATCATCCAAAGATTTAACCCATGAGTTGGGCAATTCCTTAGCATCATTTTCATTCTTTCCCAAGATTGTGCAACATGCTCATGCTCAAGTTGCTTGAAATTCATGATCTGGGTTCTAAGGGAAATAATTTTTGCGGGTGGAAAATACTTAGTAATGAAAGCATCTTTGCACTTATTCCAAGAATCGATACTATTGCGAGGCAAAGAAGAAAACCAAATTTTTGCGTGATCTCGCAAAGAAAACGGGAATAATTTCAACTTCACAACATCATTGTCCACATCTTTTTTCTTTTGCACATCGCATAATTCCACGAATGTGTTAAGATGGGACGCGACATCCTCATTAGGAGTACCGGAAAATTGATCTTTCATAACAAGATTCAGCAAAGCAGTATTAATATCACAAGACTTCGCACTAGTGGCGGGAGGAGCAATCAGAGTGCCAATAAAATCATTGTTGTTGGTATTTGAGAAATCACACAACTTGGTGTTCTCTCGAGTCATTGTGACTACGCAACAAGATTGCACTCAAAAACAGATCTGACGAGAAAACGACGAACGAAAAAGAGGGCGAATAAAACGATAAATTTTTGTGATGCGGGGGAGAGGAAAATGAGAGGCAAATGGAAAATAATGTAAATTGCGAGGAGATGAGATTTGTGATTAGGAACCTGGTAGATGTTGATGATGTCTCCCCGGTAATGGTGCCAGAAATTCCTTTTGATGCTTGCTTGAACTACGTCGGTATTTCCCCAAAGAGGAAGGGATGATGCAGCACAACAATGGTAGGTATTTCCCTCAGTGATGAGACCAAGGTTATCGAACCAGTAGGAGAACCAAGCAACACTATGTGAACAACACCTGCACACAAATAACAAATACTTGCAACCCGACGTATTAAAGGGGTTGTCAATCCCTTTCGGGTAACGGTGCCAGAAATTGGCAAACGGACGTGATAAAAATATGATAGATTGGATAAATAGATCTCGAATAAAAGCAAATTAAAATAAAGTGCAGCAAGGTATTTTTGGGTTTTTGGAAATATAGATCTGAAAATAAAAGCAAATAAAATAGATCGCAAAGGCAAATATATTGAGGAGGAGACCCGGCGGCCGTAGGTTTCACTAGTGGCTTCTCTCGAGAAAAATAGCAAACGGTGGGTGAACAAATTACTGTTGGGCAATTGATAGAACTTCAAATAATAATGATGATATCCAGGCAATGATCATTATATAGGCATCACGTCCAAGATTAGTAGACCGACTCCTGCCTGCATCTACTACTATTACTCCACACATCGACCGCTATCCAGCATGCATCTAGTGTATTAAGTTCATGGAAAAACGGAGTAATGCAATAAGAACGATGACATGATGTAGACAAGATATATTTATGTAGAAATAGACCCCATCTTGTTATCCTTAATAGCAACGATACATACGTGTCGGTTCCCTTTCTGTCACTGGGATCAAGCACCGTAAGATCGAACCCACCACAAAGCACCTCTTCCCATTGCAAGATAAAAAGATCAAGTTGGCCAGACAAAACCCAAATATCGAAGAAGAAATGCGAGGCTATAAGCAATCATGCATATAAGAGATCAAAGAAGACTCAAATAACTTTCATGGATAAAAAGATAGATCTAATCATAAACTCAAAGTTCATCGGATCCCAACAAACACACCACAAAAAGAGTTACATCATATGGATCTCCAAGAGACCATTGTATTGAGAATCAAACAAGAGAGAGGAAGCCATCTAGCTACTAACTACGGACCCGTAGGTCTACAAAGAACTACTCACGCATCATCGGAGAGGCACCAATGGACATGATGAACCCCTCCGTGGTGGTGTCTAGATTGGATCTGTGGTTTCTGGAACTTGCGGCGGCTGGAATTGATTTTCGTCGACTCCCCTAGGGTTTTTGGAATATTGGGGTATTTATAGAGTAAAGAGGCGGTTCAGGGGGCACCTGAGGTGGGCACAACCCACCAGGGCGCGCCTGGGCCTCCAGGCGTGCCCTGGTGGGTTGTGCTCCCCTCGGAGCACCCCCCAGGCGCTTCTCCGACCCACTGGATGTCTTCTGGTCCAAAAAAATCCACAAAAAGTTTCGCTGCGTTTGGACTCCGTTTGGTATTGATTTCCTGCGATGTAAAAAACATGCAAAAAACAACAACTGGCACTTGGCACTATGTCAATAGGTTAGTACCAAAAAATTATATAAAATGACTATAAAATGATTATAAAACATCTAAGAATGATAATATAACAGCATGGAACAATCAAAAATTATAGATACGTTGGAGACGTATCAATGTGCCATCTCTAATTTTCAAAATAAATTTCCCTTTTGTGTGCTCGTACCGCTCATGAAGCGGCAGGGGGTGGCCAATATTTTCCATGCTAGATGTGTTATTCCCAAGATAAGTGTTTATTCACTTGTCATTGCACGAGAGTGCAGCGGTAATAGGGATGCCTAGTCCCGAAATGAAAAAGAAATTTATTTTATGTTGTCAAATAATAAATTCCTTGGAAAGTGTTGGTATGGGATTTTTATTTTTGTTTGAGTCTCCATCATCTCTTATAAAGCACCAACTAAGGGGCACTATGATCATACTTGAGCATTGGGTATAGCTAATATACGAGTGTATTTCATGAATGGATCAATGATTGAGCATGATGGGCTAGGGATAACTTTCTTTAGTGTTGATATATTGAAAGACATGGTTGCTTGTTGATATGCTTGAGTATTGAAATCTTCATGTCAAAACTAGACTATTGCTTTGAACCATATAAAAGTCCATATGTCCATGCTACAAAGAAAAGAATATGTGATGAACATGTTAGGCAGCATTCCACATAAAAAATTCTGTTATATCATTTACCTACTCGAGGACGAGTAGGAATTAAGCTTGGGGATGCTGATACGTTTCCAACGTATCTATAATTTTTGCTTGTTCCATGCTGTTATATTATCATTCTTGGATGTTTTACAATCATTTTATAGCAACTTTATATCATTTTTTGGGACTAACCTATTGACATAGTGCCCAGTGCCAGCTGCTATTTTTTTGCTTGTTTTTTACTTCGCAGAAAATCAATACCAAACGGAGTCCAAATGCAGCGAAATTTTTTGGAGAATTTTTCTGGACCAGAAGACACCTGTTGGGCCAAAGAAGTACTAGAGGGGGGCTCCAAGGGGAGCACAACCCACCAGGGCACGCCTGGGGGCCCATGCGCACCCAGGTAGGTTGTGCCCACCTCGGTGGCCTCTCGCACCGCCTCTTCGCCCTATAAATACCCAAATATTCCTAAAACCCTAGGGGAGTCGACGAAACACAATTCCAGCCGCCGCAAGTTCCAGAACCACGAGATCCAATCTAGACACCATCACAGAGGGGTTCATCATGTCCATTGGTGCCTCTCCGATGATGTGTGAGTAGTTCATTGTAGATCTACGGGTCCGTAGGCAGTAGCTAGATGGCTTCTTCTCTCTTTTTGATTCTCAAGACATTGGTCTCTTGGATATCTATTTGATGTAACTCTTTTTGCGGTGTGTTTTTTGGGATCTGATGAACTTTGAGTTTACGATCATATCTATATCCATGAAAGTTATTTGAGTTCTTTGATCTCTTTTATGCATGATTACTTATAGCCTCGTATTTCTTCTTTGAATCTTTGGTTTAGTTAGGCCGACTAGATTGATTTTTCTTGCCATGGGAAGAGGTGCTTTGTGATGGGTTCGATCGTGCGGTGTTCTTTCCCAGTGACAGAAGGGGCAACAAGACACGCATGTATCATCGCTATTAAGGATAACAAGATGGGGGCTATTACTACATGAATAGATCTTGTCTACATCATGTCATCGTTCTTATTGCATTACTCCATTTCACCATGAACTTAATACACTAGATGCATGCTGGATAGCGGTCGATGTGTGGAGTAATAGTAGTAGATGCAGGCAGGAGTCGGTCTACTAATCTTGGACGTGATGCCTATATAATGATCATTGCCTGGATATCGTCATAATTATTTGATGTTCTATCAATTGCCCAATAGTAATTTGTTTACCCAGAGTATGCTATTTTCTTGAGAGAAGCCACTAGTGAAATCTACGGCCCCGGGTCTATTCTTTATCATATTTGCTTTGAGATCTATTTTTGTTCGCTTTTGTTTTCAGATCTATTATTCCAAAACCCAAAAATACCTTGCTGCACTTTTTTGCTATTTATTTTATTCCGCGTTTTATCAAGATCTATTTATTCAATCTATAACAATTTTTATCCCGTCCACGTGACAATTTCTAGCGCCGTTACCCGTAGAGGGATTGACAACCCCTCCTAATCGTCGGGTTGCAAGTATTTGTTATTTGTGTGCAGGTACCGTTTACATAGTGTTGCTTGGTTCTCCTACTGGATTGATACCTTGGTTTCATAACTGAGGGAAATACCTACCGTAGTTGTGCTGCATCATCCCTTCCTCTTTGGGGAAATACCGACATAGTTCAAGCGACATCAGTGCTCTGCTTGTAGTCCATCAAAGTGCTCTTCCAACTTTCTCACTTCCTCCACATATGCCTCCATCAACGGACTCTGATAATCTTTGTTGACTTACCTCACCACTAGTTGAGAATCTCCGCGGATGATTAATTTCTTGATTCCCAGCTTCATCGCAATTCTGAGACCGGCAAGGAGCCCCTCATACTCAGCAGTGTTGTTGGTGGCCTCCTCCCAGGGAAAGTACATTTGAATCACATATTTGAGATGCTCTCCGGTGGGCGTGACAAGAAGCACGCCGGCTCCGGCGCCCTGCAGTGAGAAAGCTCCATAAAAATACATGATCCACTCTTGAGGTGCCTCTTTGCCGGGGAGAACTATTTCTGGCACTTCTTCGTCTGGAGTGGGCGTCCATTCTGCAATGAACTCCGCAAATGCCCTGCTCTGAATAGTTGAGGTTCTTTCATACCTTAAACCAAAGCTTGACAATTCTAGTGCCCACTCGACTATTCTGCCTGTGGCTTTGGGGTTCCAACTGTGATCTCGTGGGCTTGGAAGTAGTGGCGCAGTTTCCTCGAGGCCATGATAAGGCCGAAGATCAGCTTTTGTACTCTAGAGTACCTTGACCTAGCCCCCTGTAACAGGGAGCTGACAAAGTAGACTGGCCGTTGCACGACTTTCTTCCTTGCCGCGGTTTTAGGATCGCCTTCACTGGCTTGCTCCGCCTCCTCCGGGTTTGCGTCTGGGCCTGCCGCGACTGGTTCAGTTCCATCTCCGGAGGGTGTCATACGTCTCCAACGTATCTATAATTTTTGCTTGTTCCATGCTATTATATTATAATTCTTGGATGTTTTACAATCATTTTATAGCAACTTTATATCATTTTTTGGGACTAACCTATTGACGTAGTGCCCAGTGCCAGTTTATGTTTTTTCCTTGTTTTTTACTTCGCAGAAAATCAATACCAAATGGAGTCCAAACACAGCGAAACTTTTTGGAGATTTTTTCTGGACCAGAAGGAACAACTTGGGCCGAAGAAGTACTAGAGGGGTGCCCCGAGGGGGGCACAACCCACTTGGGCGCACCTGGGGGCCCAGGCGCGCCATGGTTGGTTGTGCCCACCTCGGTGGCCTCCTGCACCACCTCTTTGCTCTATAAATACCCCAATATTCCAAAAACCCTAGGGGAGTCGACGAAACACAATTCCAGCCGCCGCAAGTTCCAGAACCACCAGATCCAATCTAGACACCATCACGGAGGGGTTCATCATCCTCATTGGTGCCTCTCAGATGATGCGTGAGTAGTTCATTGTAGATCTTCGGGTCCGTAGTTAGTAGCTAGATGGCTTCCTCTCTCTCTTTTGATTCTCAATACAATGGTCTCTTGGAGATCTATTTGATGTAACTCTTTTTGCGGTGTGTTTGTTGGGATCCGATGAACTTTGAGTTTATGATCAGATCTATATTTTTATCCATGAAAGTTATTTGAGTTTCTTTGATCTCTTATATGCATGATTACTTATAGCCTCGTATTTCTTCTTCGAATCTTTGGTTTAGTTAGGCCAACTAGATCATTTTTTCTTGCCATGGGAAGAGGTGCTTTGTAATGGGTTCGATCTTACGGTGCTCAATCCCAGTGACAGAAGGGGACATGACACGTATGTATTGTTGCTATTAAGGATAACAAGATGGGGTCTATTCCTACATGAATAGATCTTGTCTACATCATGTCATCATTCTTATTGCATTACTCCATTTCTCCATGAACTTAATACACTAGATGCATGCTGGATAGCGGTCGATGTGTGGAGTAACAGTAGTAGATGCAGGCAGGAGTCAGTGTCATGGAAAAACATGGCCTCCTATGGGGTCATCGGCCCCTTGTGGTTCGGCACGGGGGAAGAGCACATTGCACAAAGAGCGGAGGGCATAGAGCAGCACGGCAGCGATCACACTGGCAGTTTTTACCCAGGTTCGGGCCGCCGCGAGGTGTAAAACCCTACTACTGCTCTGGTGGATTGATGTATGCATGGTGTGGAGACGTAGCGCTCTTGCCCAGCAGGGTTGCCTCGGGACAAGAGTAGCTACGCGCGTATGAGTGTACAGCGATCCGAGTTTCGAACCCTTTCTATGGTTGCCATGGCCCTCCTTTTATAGGTCAAGGGGTTACCACAATGGCAAATCAGTCATTACGTACTGATTAGATAGCAAGCAGTGCTATTATGCCTAACTCTGCAGACAGGGCAGAATGCATTAAATGCACCGCTTAGTGTCACATCATGGCGTGGCCCAGCAAGCCTTGCCGTGCTGTTCAGCCACCTTCTCATCTGTCTGCTCGACACGTCGCCTGGACGGGTGTCATTTAGGGATGATCTCCTTTAGAAATGGCTGCCACGTGCCAAATAACAGCCACATAATCACTTGGGGGCTCGACACCGCACCGATAGATGACCTATGTTGCTGTGAGGTGGAGCGGTGGAGCCTTGGCGGGGTGATCCTGCCCTCGGTGTCCCCGGCAAGCCTGTCGGGGGAGTCTTGAGACTTGTCTTCGGGTCAACCTTGACCCCGCCAGGCTCGCCTGCCCGACAAGGGATGTTTTTCCTTGGTGGTATCTTTCTTGTTTGGTTGGCCTTGGTCTTCTTGATCCGCCCTTTGATTTCTCAAAGAGCTCATCTCTTCTGCTTGGCCTGGTCTTGGATGTTGCAATCTTGTCAGACCGGAGGCCTGTCGTCTGTGCATAAGTCAGGGGAAACATACACCCCTGTTTGTGTACCCCGACATAAGCCCCCGGGCCTGAGCAATACGTGTCGCTGGGCACGTTGGGTTAGGCCCCAAATAGTGCATAGACACATGGCGAAGGAACACTGCACGCGCAGCTGTTTGTCATGATGATCAGTCAATCCAACGTCCACTTCGCGTAATTACCTCGGGTCGTGGGGTCGTGGGACTGGAGCAGTTTAATGTAAAACGGTAACTTTTTTAAGAGTCGCGCCCTCCCCACGTCTTTTTCCCTTAAAGAGGAAAACGCGAAAGGGCACTGCTCATTCATCGTCTGCCTCGCTCCTCCACCATCTTCTTCCGCAAGCCAAGCAACTGCTCCCCCTCCTTGCCCACATTCGCTTCCGGTCCCCATCCAGTTTCCTTCCGCTATCCCCACCGCAGCTTGAGAAGATAGGGAGGAAACCCGCCGCCCCCAAGGGGAAGCGGACGACCGCCGCGAAGGAGGTGGCCGCGGAGGGGAGCTAGAAGAGAGCGGCAGAGCTGGACAAGAAGCAAAGGGAAGACGTGGTCTTCTTCCCATCAAATCTGGACGACGATGTATTGAAAGCGAGGTATGGATATCTATGGGGGAGGGAGGTTCCAAAGGGGCATGGCGCACCCAAGGTTCTGGCTAAGGGGAAAAAGGATCCACCGAATTCGTATCGATTCTTTTGCGCGTACTTCATCTGCGGCCTCTGTCCCCCCTTTTCGGAATTCTTTGAGGCGATGATGATGAAGTATGGATTCCACCTCCTGGACTTCACACCGAATGCAATGGCGTGCATGGCGATTTTCGCCCATTTGTGCGAGAATTTTGTTGGAGTCGCCCCCAATGTAGACCTGTTCAGGCACTATTTCATGCCGCGGGTGGAGAACAAAGCCCATCATTTTGGGAACATAAGCTGGATGCCTTGGGTGGCGAGGGAAAACTAGGATTACCTCACCGGACAGCAGCGCGGTAGATGGGAGGAGTGGAGGGCAGACTGGTGCTGGATCCAGGACCAGGAGGCCCCAGATTTTTGCCAGACGCGGTCAGAGTGCATTGTGTGCAGCAACGAATGGAGGGAATTTGGCCTTACCGACGACAGACTCCGCCCAGCCATAAACAGGATCACCCGTCTAAAGGCTGCCGGGCTGACCATCGGGCACGTGGGGGCCGACTTCCTCTGGCGTCGCATCATGCCACTGCAGAAGAGGGACAGGTTCGCCTGGCGGTATGGAGATGCTGCAGACAGGATGAGGTTGTACCCCGGCCTGACCAACAATCTGTCAGTTTACGGCCATGCTTGGCTATGCGAACAACTGTTCGGCAGCCTTGGGCCATTCAAGTTGCCGGCAAATGTCATCCCACTGAACATCAACTCCGCCCGGGACCAAATTCTGAAATGGATGCCAGATTGCAATGCTCATGGAGTTTTGGGTGACTAGCAGTTACCCGAGGTTAATGAAGAGCTTGCGTGGACCTCCAGCTTGGTGGAAAGGGCTACCAGGGTGGAGACCAATATGTTCAAGCGCACCTCCAAGGTGGAGGAGGCGTTCATCAAGAGGCGAATCGAGGAGGACAAAGCACTCCGGGCCGCTGCAAAGGCGAAAACTGGGAAAGCGGAGGAGGAGGAGGCTGAGGAGGAAGGCTCCTCTCACAGCAGAAGCGAGGCACATGCTACAGAGGACGCTGTCGGGGACGAGCCTGCTGGGGACGATCCTGCCGGGGATGAGCCTGCCGGGATTGAGGCTTTATACGCCGCGGCAGCAGAGGCCCGGGAAGAGGACGGAGCTGAGGAAGTGGAGCAGCCCGGGGAGGAGTGGCTTGCGGCAGGCCCTCAAGCCCCCGAGCCAATCTTGGACCAGCGCCCTCGCGGGCGGGTGGCCGGCCGGGGAGCAGCGGTCCCCGATCCTGTGCCGGCTGCCAAGAAGGTAAAGAAGACTACCTCCAAGGGTAGCAAGCCGAATGTGGTGCGCCGGCAGTCCTCTCGCCTTTCTGGGGCCAAGACCCCTCCTGCCAAGCAACTGGTAGCCACGGGAGTCGACTCCAGCTCCCAGTCAGGCTCGAGCTCTACACATAGTTCGTCCTCGTCGGAGCCCCCTACGTTTCAGCAGGGCTCGGAGTTGCCGGGAAGTTCTGCTCCCTCGACCCTGAAGAGGAGCAGAGCGCCCTCACCGCCCATGGAGTTCGAGCTGAGCTCCATGCTTATCGACGAAGAGTAAGAAAGAATACATCTCCTTTCTTTGCTGCAGTTTTTGTATGTCTGCCTATTTTGCTGATTATTCTTGCTTGCTATCCTCGCCAGGGAGGAGGAGGGGGAAGGCGAGACCCTTATCCACCGGACCAAGCGGCTTAGGCACGCGGAGCTGCCGAAGCCCGTGGAGGATGTAGGCTTGGCGGGGAGCAGCACGAACGATCCGACGCCAAGCCCCCAGCCCAGCCCCCAGCTCGAAGGCACAGGAGTGACTCCTCCCACGAGAGGTGGTGCTAGAGAGCTCCCCATCTCCCCAGCCAAAGGAGAAGGGGAGCCCACTCAGGGTGAGCCCATCCAAGAGGGGCCCACTCTGCCCGCCGATCGAGTCGAGGGGTCCCCGACAAAGGTTTCCACGGAGGGGTCCGCCCAAGACGACGATGTGGTGATAATCCCCAAGTGCAAGGAATCATCGTAGCAATTTCCAAAGGTGGAAATGATAAGTATGGAGTGTCGAACCCACAAGGAGCTAAAGGTAAGATCAATATTCTCTCAAGTCCTATCTGCCACTGATATGACTCTACGTACACCGAACATTTGCTTCCATCTAGAAATGAGAAATAAAACTACGTTGTGGGTATGAAGAGGATAGCTTTGCATGATATCGGAGAACTAAAATATAAAAATAGGTGCTGTTAACATAATGTTAGAATATATTACTATATATTATAAATAGCAAGTGTGGAATAATGAAGGATCGGTGTGCGGAATTATCTTAGGCAATTGTTAACAAGATCGGTAATCATTATTGCAATTTTATATGAGGGAGAGGCATTAGCTAACATACTTTTTCTACTTGGATCATATGCACTTATGATTGGAACTCTAGCAAGCATCCGCAACTACTAAAGATCAATAAGGTAAAACCCAACCATAGCATTAAAGTATCAAGTCCCCTTTATCCCATACGCAACAACCCCCTTACTCGAGTTTAAGCTTCTGTCACTCTAGCAACCCACTATAAGCGAATCATGAACGTATTGCAACACCCTATTGTAGGAAGCCTTCACGTGTGCGTGGCACGGAAGGCACCATAGGGCAGCACCAAAATAAAATATACAACTCAAACCAATCTAGATCATCAATCAACCCAAAGACAAAAGAAATCTACTTAGAACATCATTGGATCATAATATGTGGCATAAAGCACCATGTTCAAGTAGGGGATTACAGCGGGGTGCGGGAGAGTGGACCGCTTAAAAGAGATGAGGAAGGTGATGAAGATGGTGATGTTGATGAAGACGATCACCGCGGTGATGGTTCCCCCGGCGGCACTCCGGCGCCATCGAGAGAGAGGGGGAGAAGGTCTCCCACTTGTGCTTCCTCCTCCATGGCCTCCCCCCTAGATGGGGAGAGGTTCTCCCTCTGGTCCTTGGCCACCATGGTGATGATGGCCCCCTCCGGCTTCCTCCTCCATGGCCTCCGGTGATGATGGGCCCCTCCGGCAGGGTGCCGGAGAGGGCCTAGATTGGTTTTTCGTTACTACAGAGGCTTGCGGCGGCGGAACTTCTGATCTAGGTTTCTTTCTGGGGGTTTTGGTATTTATAGGAATTTTTGGCGTCGGTCTCATGTCAAGGGGGTCCACGAGGCAGCGGCAAGCCAGGGGGGCGCACCCTAGGGGGGGCGCCCTCCACCCTTGCCGCCTCCTCATGAAGCTTTTGGTCCAACTCTTATGCTTCAGGGTTCTCTTTTGATCCATAAAAAAATCACCATAAATTTTCAGCCCATTCCGAGAACTTTTATTTCTGCATAAAAAACGACACCATGGTAGTTCTGCTGAAAACAGCGTCAGTCCGGGTTAGTTGTAACCAAATCATACCAAAACCATATAAAATTGTTTTAAACATGGCATGAATACTTCATAAATTATAGATACGTTGGAGACGTATCACATGGTTACCGAGGGAGGGGATGGTGGCCATGGCCCGGCAACTGACGTTGTCGGGGAAACCGAAGCTCCTCCACGACAGGCATCTCCGGGTAATCCATTTGCTCTTTTGTGTTCTGCTGCTCTTACCATCTCGTTCCTTGTCCCTGGTTTGCCAATAATTCTGCACCCTCATCATTGTTCGTTGATTTTGCCCGCAGCCCCTCTGGTCGAAGAGCCTGAACTGCTGGAAGAGGTGGCCAGCATAGGGAAGGATGCCGCGGAGGAAGCTGCCAAGATTGCTGCCGCGGAAGGGCAGGAACACGCTGCCGGGGGTACCCTGGAGCTTTTGAAGGAATCAGGGAAAACCCCCAGTAGCGCATCAGGGTCGGGGGTATTGGTTGAAGAGAAAATCCCCCTCCAAACTATGGACCCCCTCCCTTCATTTGGTACCTTGGCGGGGGCCCTGCCGACAGCTTCAAGTCAATTGGCGCTGGTGCTTGCACGGCCTGGGCTCGGAGCCCCCCGTTCGTCAGCGGCGACGAGAGCGGAACTCAACGGAGAGATCCAACGTATCTTGGCGTCACTGTACCAGGAGGTTGAAGAGGCAGATGACTCCGACACCGTCGCCATGGACTTGTCTTTCCTGGAGTCCATGGTGGCAGACATTAAGGAGATGCAGAATCATCACAGCCAGAAACGGCAGGTACTCAAGGAGCAGCGCAAGTCCGCCAACATGGTGGACCAGAAGCTCAGGGACAAGGGTAGCGAGCTGTGCGAGTGGCACGGCAAGCAGTTCCAAGTCCTTATGAGGCAGCAAGAGACGATCTCCATGGCAAGGGAGGACGTCATTACCCGGGAGGCCCGCCTGGCGGAGCGCACGGCGCTTCTGGATGCCAGGGAGCAGAGCATTTCTTCCCGGGAGGGAAGGAGGCCACCCTCCGCGCCAAGGATGATGAACTGGAAGCCCTTGTCCAGCAGCGTACCAAGGAGCTGGAGGACAAGCACAAGGCAGCCCTGGATGCTCTTACTGCTGACTCTGCTGCCCAACTGAAGAAGCTTGCTGACGACCTTGCTATTGCATCCACTGCTAAGGCTGATCTCGACCAACAGGTGGCCAAACTGACAGAAGAGCTTGCCGAAAGTGCTAAGGAAGTTGTGACCCTCAAGGAAGAGATGCAGAAAGCAGAGACCCTTCTGAAGGAGGCGCAATCATAGCTCTCCTCCAAGAGCCAAGACCTTAAGACTGCGAACGGCACCATTGAAGACATGAAGGCCAGGGTTGGCACCTTGGAGAGCTCGATCGATTCTGGCGATGTCCGTGAGAAGCAGCTGATGAAGGATCTGGATAACGTGATGCTCCTGCGGAAAGATGCGGAGGCCAAGCTGGTGAACCAGTCTGAGCAGGTCGACCTTTGGATCCAGAGCTTGATTAACATCGCCGAGCGCCTTACTGCCCAAACTGCGGCAATGGGCATGGAGGGGCCAGTCTTCTCGGCCAACAGCATGAGGTCCCGAGCGTCAAGCTGGGGCTCTTCTTCAATGAGTTGATCGAAAAGCTGAAGATCCATGAAGGAGGAAGGGCTGATCACTTCGCAAGTGAATCCCGGAAGATTCCCCGCAACGCCCTCCTCATGGTCCTGAGCAACATTGCCTACCGCCACCTAGACCTCGATCTCGCTGACGGCTTCAGGAAGCTGCCGGAGGGCGTAGATGTTTCCGCTGCCAAGGAGAAGGCCACTCCTTTCGTCGACAAGGTCCTTGCCGTCCCCAGGGCCTCGCGAGCTCGCCAGGTACGGCCTTGAATGATTCTTGTCATTTTGGATGTCCTGTAACAAAACATGATGCATGCCCAGTGTTTAGGCACTGTACTGCTTATGCTTGTGTGGAACTGATGTCTTTACTTAATTTCAACTGCATGTTTATCCCTCTTGCGTTCACCCGTGGGCGTTCGTATGGTTGGTCCCTTTGCGTATTTCTGGCTGCCTGCTAGTATCACACTACCGCGATTGTTGTAAGGGTCGGGCCCTTAGCGTTCATTTTGGCGAGGATGCGTCCCGGCAGGTTTTTTTCTTGGTAGTTTTTTGACGCGGCCACCCACTCTGCGAGCAGGGCTCAAAACAGAGCGAGGGCATAGACAAAGACCAGTAAGGTGCCGTCACGCGAAAGTTTTCCTCATACGAACACCTTTGGTATCCAAGGGATAAGCAAATGCGAACTCTAGGTCTATAATGGAGCAACGATTGTGTGGACTTAGCTTTCATCCTCGCCCCCTCCCACTCCCTCAGCTGCGGCCGCTTGTCGGGTTCGCATGCTTCGGGAAGGACGGCGCCGCGCGTGTCACTTTTCGGCTCCCGGCAGGTGCCGAAAAGAATCATATGTATCTTGCAGGGCGACAGGGCACGATGCAAGGCGCGACCGGTTTCTCGCTCCTCCTCTTTACACTTTCCAAACAATCTGATGGCAGCTGGCATGAATGTCATGCCAACGTGGACAGCCTTGCCGGAACATACTTGCCGGGGCGTCAATCAACGGATTCGCACCAGCGCTCTACTCAGGATTTCCCGGCAGGGTAAATGCTGAACCGAGTATCGCGCGGGCTCATCAACATTGACGATGCTAAACCCAGAGTAGCTCGATTATCGATAAGTGGGAGTGGCGGAGAGAGAAACCTTGTACCCTTACGTCTTGCTCCTTTCCCCGAACGGGGCTTGCATGGTGACCATGCTGCCTGAATCGTTCGGAGTTCTCGTGCCGCCATCATTCCTGGTTCCCGTCGCTGCTACAGCCGCAGCGGGGAGAGGCGACGGAGATTGGACAGGGTTGGCGGGGCAGCGATGTCGCTTCCCTCCCATCCCACCATTCTCCTCTTTTTCTTGGGTGTCATGGATGAGGAAGCCGCCAATGGAGAGAATGATGATGAAGATGACGCGCTACTTACACTCTCGGGTTCACGCAAGTGCTTCCCCCTACCTGGTGCGCCAAAGATGTCGAGGAAAAAAATGGCCACCTATGGGGCCATCGGCCCCTTGTGGTTCGGCAGGGGGAAGAGCACATTGCACAAAGAGCGAAGGGCATAGAGCAGCACGGCAGCGATCACACAGGCAGTTTTTACCCAGGTTCGGGCCGCTGAGAGGCGTAAAACCCTACTCCTGCTTTGGTGGATTGATGTATGGATAGTGTGGAGACGTAGCGCTCTTTCTCGGCAGGGTTGCCTCGGGACGAGAGTAGCTACACGCGTATGAGTGTACATGTATCCGAGTTCCGAACCCTTTCTATGGTTGCCATGGCCCTCCTTTTATAGGTCAAGGGGTTACCACAATGGCAAATCAGTCATTACGTACTGATTAGATAGCAAACAGTGCTATCATGCCTAACTCTGCAGACAAGGCAGAATGCATTAAATGCACCGCTTAGTGTCACATCATGGCGCGGCCCGGCAAGCCTTGCCGTGCTGTTTAGCCACCTTCTCATCTGTCTGCTTGACACGTCGCCTGGACGGGTGTCATTTAGGGATGATCTCCTTCAGAAACGGCTG
This sequence comes from Thinopyrum elongatum, assembly GCA_011799875.1. Taxonomy (NCBI): domain Eukaryota; kingdom Viridiplantae; phylum Streptophyta; class Magnoliopsida; order Poales; family Poaceae; genus Thinopyrum; species Thinopyrum elongatum. The sequence goes on from CM022297.1 coordinate 311,488,458, forward strand.
CCACATGCCAAATAACAGCCACATAACCACTTGGGGGCTCGACACCACACCGATAGGTGACTTACGTTGCTGTGAGGTGGAGCGGTGGAGCCTTGGCGGGGTGATCCTGCCCTCGGCGTCCCCGACAAGCCTGCCGGGGGAGTCTTGAGATTTGTCTTCTGGTCAACCTCGACCCCGCCAGGCTCGCCTGCCCGGCACGGGAGGTTTTTCCTTGGTGGTATCTTGCTTATTTGGTTGGCCTTGGTCTTCTTGATCCGCCCTTTGATTTCTCAAATAGCTCATCTCTTCTGCCTAGCCTGGTCTTGGATGTTGCAATCTTGTCGGACCGGAGGCCCGTCGTCCATGCATAAGTCAGGGGAAACATACACCCCTGTTTGTGTACCCCAACAGTCGGTCTACTAATCTTGGATGTGATGCCTATATAATGATCATTGCCTGGATATCGTCATGATTATTTGAAGTTCTATCAATTGCCCAACAGTAATTAGTTTACCCACCGTATGCTATTTTTCTCGAGAGAAGCCACTAGTGAAATCTACGGCCCCCGGGTCTATTCTTCATCATATTTGCTTTCCGATCTATTATTTGCCACTTTTATTTTCAGATCTATTATTCCAAAAACCCAAAAATACCTTGCTGCACTTTTTTGTTACTTCTTTTATTTCGCGTTTATTCGAGATCTATTTATCCAATATATCAAAAAAATTCTCCCGTCAACTCGACAATTTCTGGCACCGTTACCCGAAAGGGATTGACAACACCTTTAACACATCGAGTTGCAAGTATTTGTTATTTGTGTGCAGGTACCGTTTGCATAGTGTTGCTTGGTTCTCCTACTGGATTGATACCTTGGTTTCATAACTGAGGGAAATACCTACCGTAGCTGTGCTGCATCATCCCTTCCTCTTTGGGGAAATACTGATGTAGTTCAAGCGACATCAGGGTGTAGTTGCTGCAGCTGCTTCCTCATCCACTTCTCGCTGCGCCACCAGCACTGCACTAACCACTTGATTCATCGTAGCAAAATATAGCAACAACAGCTCTTGTGGTTTAGGCGTGACTAAGGTAGGAGCAGAGGAAAGGTCGGCTTTCAGGTCTTCCAGCGCTGCTTCTGCTTCCGGGGTCCACTTCATCGGGCCAGCTTTCTTCAAGATTTTGAAGAAAGGCAAGGCATGCTCGACGGACTTGGAGATGAACCTACTCATGGCGACAACGCATCCAGTCAAACGCCTCACATCTTTAACAGTCTTGGGTGCTTGTATTTGCTCGATTGCTCTGATCTTGTCGGGGTTGGCCTCTATCCCCCGTTGGGACACAAAGAAACCAAGGAGCTTGCCGGATGGGACACCGAACACACATTTCTCAGGGTTTAGATTCAAATTGATCTTGCATTGGTTTGCAAAGGTCTCTTCTAAGTCTTGAATGAGTGTTGATCTGTCCTTAGTCTTGACCACTATATCATCCATATAAGCTTCTACATTCCTGTGCAGCTGGGGCTCGAAACCAACTTGTACTGCCCTTGCAAAAGTGGATCCGGTGCTCTTTAACCCGAAAGGCATTCGTACAAAGCAGTACGTGCCACATGGAGTTATGAATGCGGTCTTCTCTTCATCTTCTTTGGCCATAAATATCTGATGGTACCCGGAGTACGCATCCAAGAAAGATAGCAAATCACATCCAGAAGTGGAATCAACGATTTGATCAATGCGCGGCAGGGGGCAAGGGTCTTTTGGACATGCTTTGTTCAAGTCCGTGAAATCAATGCAGAGCCTCCATTTCCCGTTTGCCTTGCGCACCACCACTGGATTCGCCAACCAAGTTGGATGCAGTACCCCTCTGACCAAGCCAGCTGCTTCAAGTTTCTTGATTTCCTCGGCAAAAAACTGCTGCCACTCTAAAGCTTGCTTTCTGACCTTCTGCTTGACGGGCCGAGCATGAGGACAGACAGCAAGGTGGTGCTCGATTACCTCCCTAGGAACACCGGGGATGTAAGATGGTTGCCAAGCAAACACATCGACATTCGCCCGCAGGAAGTTAACGAGCGCGCTTTCCTATTTGTCATCAAGGATGGCGCTGATGGTGAATGTACCATCAGCGCCATCCTGCCTTGCCGAGACCCTCTTCACTGTAGGTGAAACAACCTTGGGTCTCTTGCTAGTGGAACTCTCCGGCAGGTCATCAACAGGCGCGATGCACTCCGAAGAGGCACACTTCCCGGAGTCCTTGCCGGCATCTCTGCTAGCCTTATTTCCCTTCTTTGTTTCCTTGGCGGGAGCTGGGGCATCAGCTGCCTCAGCTGCTACCGCGTCTCGATACATCTTGTCTACACATATGATCACATCTTTCTTATCTGACGGGATGGAAATGATGCCCATCGGTCCTGGCATCTTCAAGGTGTTGTAGGCTTAGTGGGATGCTGCCATAAACTTTGCGACAGCTGGATGACCAATAATCCCATTGTAAGGCAGAGGAAGCTCAACAACATCAAACACGACCCTCTCAGTCAGGTAGTTTAGTTCCCCGCCAAATGTCACAGGCAATGTGATCTTCCCTTTGGGCCGGCTCCTGCCGGGGTGGATTCCTTGGAATGTACCCGTGGCCTTGAGTTCTTCATCAAAGATCTGTAGCTTGCCTACCACTTTAGGGGAGATCAGATTCAGCCCAGTCCTGTAGTCAACTAGCATCTTTGTTGCCTTGAGGTTGCAGATCGTTGGGGAGACCAACAACGGCAAACACCCTACAGCGATAGTGCGGTCAGGGTGATCCTCTTCGTCAAAGATGATAGGCACGTGAGACCACTTAAGTGGCCTTCGGGAATCCGCAGTTGGCTCCACGGCATTGACTTCACGCGCCCATTGCTTGAGTTGTCGATGAGAGGAGTGCAAGGATGCACCCCCATCAATTCACATGGCTTCAGTTGCCTTCTGGAATTCTTGTTCACTAGTTTCTTCTTCATCCTCTTCATCACTCCCGTCATCTCCTTCTTTCTTTTCGCGGCCTCTGGAGGGCTTTTCCTTCTGCTGCGGAGTCTTGCCGTGGCGGCCTCCTCTACTACCACGGCCTTTCCCGCCAGCAACCTCTTGGCCTTTCTCCCTGTCACGCTTCTCATATTCAGCCTTTTGCTTCTGAACAAGCTGCTCAACTTGATGACACTCTTGGAGGTCATGGCCCTTGGTGCGGTGGATTTTGCAGTATGGCATGTTGGATTGCCCGGCCTTTTCTGCTGTCGTGGCTTCCCGGCAATCAGCGCAAGTAGCAGCTCCCTTGCTGGGGGCCTCGGTCTTAGTCTTCTTGCTGGCACTAGGATCACCTGAGCTCTCAACGGCCAATACTGTCTTCGCTTTGCACTTCCTATTGTGCCTCCGGTTCCTCCCCTTTGGGTTGGCGACACTGTCATCGACATCTGAATCGATTTCGATGCCAGCCTCCTATCTGTGGAGTCACCTCCCTTCTTCAGTCCAAGCACACTTATCTGCCAAGGTGTACAGCTCTTTGACGGTCTTGGGCATCCGGACATTCATCTTGGCCCGCATCCTTCTGTTGCACACGTTCGAATGGAACGCGGTAATCACGGCTGCAGGGTGCATCTCTAGAATGTTACGATGCACTCGACTGAACCTCTGTATATACTTACGCAAATCCTCCCCTTCCTTTTGTGGAAGGACCTGCAGATCAGTGGGCTGTCCAGGTTCTTGGTGGCCACCTGTGAAGGCGCCAACGAACTCATTGCATAAGTCCGCCCATGATGAAATGGAGTTTTCCAGCAGGTGCATCAGCCATGATCTCACATTTGGCTTAAGTGCCAAAGGGAAATAGTTGGCGAACATCTTCTCATCTCTGCCTCTGGCGGCTTGAACAACAATTGTATATATGCTCAGAAACTCTGTTGGGTTTAACTTCCCGTCATATTTTTCTGGTAGCTCAGGCTTGAAGACTCGGGCAGATGGCCAGTGGATCTACCGCAGCTCACGAGTGAAGGCAGGGCACCCAACCTTAAAAGGTCGGTACCCGCCAGCACTGGGAGTGGGCTCGTCATCTAGGCCATTGCGCCAGTCAGACTGACGGCGTGCCTCTCGGCGTCGCTCTATGGTGACGCGTGCATCTTCCTTCCGCCGTTCTTCCAGAACTTGCCGCTGATCACGACGGGTTTGAGGGTCAGATGAAGCCATCGATGTCTCGTCAGGCTCGTTGACTCTTTGAGCTCGCCGAGGTTGCTGCTGGGCTTGCTGCCGCAGAGGGGGTTGCGTCGTTGGCGCAGCCCCCTCAGCACGACTGTCGCCTCGGGGTGCTGTTGTCGTTCGCCGTCATCATGACGGCTTCGCATGCTGTGATTTACCGGCCTCAGCAAAGCCAATCAAACTCTGGATGGTGGCCCTCCACTCATCCATCTTGTCAGCCATTGGTGGGAAGTTCAACAGGAGCTGGGCTCGCGTCATTGCTTCCACGGCCGTGCTTGGCATGGCCAACAAAGTGGACCGTGACGTCGCTCGACTCCTGGTAGAACCAACAGGAGCATCGCCGCATTCTTGCCATCGTGGACCAGTCACAAGGTGGTTTGGTGGTGAGTGGGGCGTGTCTGGGGGTCGACGGCCCCGTTCGGCGACCCACCTTTCCTGCCTCACCCCGGGCAAGGCGTGCGCTTCGAAGCCGCGACCGTAGCGGGTGGAACTGGAGAATCGTGGCTTGCTCCTGAGCGGGTGTCGCTGTTGCGACTGTGTCTGCCAGTGTGGTGGGGAGGTGGAGACTGGGCGTCCCCTCCACCTGCAGCTTTCGGGCCAAGCTCGTCAGGACGCTGCCGATGCTGCCCATTCCCGGCGTTTCCTGCTCCAGCTTCGGTCGCGGGGGACACAACAGCGGCGCCGCCTGCACCGGTTGTGTCACCAGTGGCACCCGTGTCTCCCAACGCCGTCGTGGCGCCGACGACGTCCGCGGCTGTGTGCGAGGGGGCCTTCGAAGTGGAAGGATGCGCGATCGCGCCGGGTTTCTTCTTGGGCGCCATGGACGGAGAAGACGATGATGAAGGTCAACACGTTGTTCGCAACTTCTGGTTCGCGTAAGCAATCCCCCCCTACCTGGCGCGCCAAAGATGTCGTGGATGAGCACGATAACCTATGGGGCCATGAGTCCCTTGTGGTTCGGCAAGGGGGAAGATCATGTTGCACAAAGAGTGGAAGCCATGAGGCAGCACGACGATGGGGCTCTGGTCGTTTTTGCCTAGGTTCGGGCCGCTGAGAAGCATAAAACCCTACTCCTACTTTGGTGGATTGGATGGAGGAAACACGACAACACGCAGCGCTCAAGCCTGGCAAGGTGGCCTCGGGGAGAGCTGCTACGCGTGTACAAGTGTGAGGGGGTCTGAATCCCTCTCTAGGTTGCCTTGGACCTCCTTTTATAGCCCAAGGGGTAACCACAGTGGCAAAACAGACATTATCTTGTGATTAGATAGCTAATAGTGCTATCATACCTAACTCTGGCAGTTAGGACAAAATGCATTAAATGCACTGCTAGGTGTCGTGCTGAGGGTGAAACCCGGTGAGCCTGTCGTGCCGCTTAACCATCTTCAGCTTATCATCTTGACACACCCCTGGACGGGTGTCAAATGGGTGTGATCTGGTTATTATTGAGCTGCCACGTGCTTAGTGAGAGCCACTTAATCACCTGGAGGGCTCGACACCGCATTGACAAGTGATTGGCGTCGCGATGCGGTGGAGTGGTGGTAGCTGGCTTGCGCTTGCCGGTGGCAGGACTTGCCGGGCCATCTTGGAGGGGTGTGTGCTTTGGTCTCCGGTTTCCCTAGAGGTGCAGCTGGCGGGGGTTTGCCTTTGTCCTTGCTTGTGGTGTCGACCTTGCTGGCCTCGCCTGGCCAGCAAGGGACACTCCTCTTGGGATCTTGACTTGTATGCTTAGCTTGGTCTTCTTGATACGCTCCTTGATCTCATGAAGAGCGGCTTCTCTGGCTTGGTTTTGCGCTACCCATTGGCACTGGATATATGACTGTCAGCATGCCTGTGTATATGTCTGGTCAACAACTGCAAATGTTTGTTGCACCGACACCTAACATGTTCATCACATATTCTTTTCTTTTGTAGCATGGACATTTGGACTTTTATATAGTTCAAAGCAATAGTCTAGTTTTGACATTAAGATTTAAATACTCAAGCATATCAACAAGCAACCATGTCTTTCAAAATATCAACACTAAAGAAAGTTATCCCTAGCCCATCATGCTCAATCATTGATCCATTCATGAAACACACTCGCATATTAGCTACATCCAGTGCTCAAGTACGATCATAGTGCCCCTTCATTGGTGCTTTATAAGAGAAGATGGAGACTCAAATAAAAATAAAAATTGCATAAAATAAATAGATAGGCCCTTCGCACAGGGAAGTTGGGATTTGTAGAGGTGCCAGAGCTCAAAGCTTAAATTGAGAGATAAAAAAATTTGAGAGGCATACTTTTCCCTTCAACGAAAACCATCGAGTAATTCCCAACACTTTCCATGCTAGATATATCATAGGCGGTTCCCAAACAGAAAATAAAGTTTATTCCTTTTTCCACCATTCTTTCACAATCCATGGCTAGCCGTATCCACAGGTGCCTTCCATACCAACACATTCCAAGGAATTTATTATTTTGACAACATAAAGTAAATTTCTTTCTCATTTCGGGACTGGGCATCCGTATTACTGCCGTACTCTCATGCAATGACAAGTGAATAAACACTCATCTTGAGAATAACACATAAAGCATGGAAAATATTGGCCACCCCCAGCCACTTCATGAGCGGTACGAGCACACAAAAAGGAAATTCAATTTGAAAATTAGAGATGGCACATAAAAATTTGCTTAGAACGGCATGGAAATACCGCATATAGGTAGGTATGGTGGACTCATATGGCAAAACCGGGTTTAAAGATTTTGGATGCACAAGTAGTATTTCTACTTAATTAGTACAAGTGGAGGCTACCAAAAGATTGAGAAGCAACCAACCAAGAAACAAAAAATCACATAAGCAAGCATTAAGCATAACTAACACCGAATAATGCACCACAAGTAGGATGTAATTTCATTGCATAACTATTGACTTTCGTGCTTGCATAGGGAATCACAACCTTAACACCAAGATTCTTACTAAAGCATAATTACTCACCAACATGACTCACATATCACTATCATCATATCTCAAAACTATTAAAAGAATCAAGTTTATTTTCTCCAATGATCTTCATGAAAGTTTTTATTATATCCCTCTTGAATATCTATCACTTTGGGACTAGTTTCATATATTGCAATTGCTTTTGACAAGCTCAAACAAATTTAAGTGAAGAACATGAGCATACATTTTTTCATCTCTCAAAATAATATAAGTGAAGCATGAGAGAATTTCTTCAAAAATTTACTAACTCTCAAATTAATCTAAGTGAAGCATGATAGCATTTCTCCAAAAATATTAAAGCACACCATGCTCAAAAAGATATAAGTGAAGCACTAGAGCAATTCCACACCTCAAAAGATTTAAGTGAAGCATAAAGAGCAATTCTAACAAATCATAGCATAATTTTGGCTCTCTCAAATAGGTGTGTCCAGCAAGGATACTTGTGACAAACTAAAAATCAAAACAAGCAAAGACTCATATAATACAAGACGCTCCAAGCAAAACTCATGATATGTGACGAATAAAAATATAGCTCCAAGTAAAATACCGATGGTCGTTAGAAGAAAGAGGGGACGCCTTCCGGGGCATATCCAAGCTTAGTTGCTTGGTTCTACTTGAATATTAACTTGGGGTGCCTTGGGGCATCCCCAAGCTTAGGCTCTTTTCACTCCTTATTCCTTCATCCATCGTGATCTCACCCAAAACTTGAAAACTTCAATCACACAAAACTTAACAAAACCTTCGTGAGAACCGTTAGTATAATAAAGCAAATCACCACTCTAAGTATTGTTGCAAACCCATTCATATTTTATTATTGCATTATATGTACTGTATTCCAACTTTACGATGGCTTATACCCCCGATACAATCCATAGATTCATCAAACTAAGCACATAATGCAACAAAAACAGAATAGTCTGTAGTAATCTGGACTCTAACCATACTTCTATAACTCCAAAAATTCTGAAAACTTAGGACAGAACAGGCAATTTGCATATCAATCTTGTGTAAAAAACTCAGAATTTTTCATTGCTTCTGTGATTTTACAAAATTCTGCTACTGGATGCAAAAGTTTCTGTTTTTCAACAAGATCAAATCAACTATCACCCAACATGATCCCAAAGGCTTTACTTGGCACAAACACTAATTAAGACATAAAAAACACAATCATAACAGTAGCATAATTGTGTAAACACTCAAGAACAGAAAGAAAAAGGCAAAAATAAATTTTATTCATTGGATTGCCTCCCAACAAGCGCTATCGTTTTATGCCCCTAGCTAGGCATAATGCATAGATTCAAGTATTGTCATATTTAGTTTTTGATCCATAGGATGACCTCATAATTGATTCATATGGTGGCTTAATTCTTGTTCTAGGGAAGTGTTCCATACTCTTTCTTAGTGTAATTTGAAATTTAATATTGCCTTCTTTCATATCAATCACGACACCTATAGTGCGTAAAAACGGTCTACCAAGTATAATTGGACAAGACGGATTGCAATCAATATCAAGAACAATAAAATCTATGGGCACACAATTTCTATTTGCAAGAATAAGAACATCATTAATTGTTCCCAAAGGCTTTTTAATAGTGGAATCCACCAAGTGCAAATTAAGAGAACATTCTTCAATATCGATAAGACCAAGCACATCACATAAAGATTTTGGAATTGTGGAAACACTAGCACCCAAATCACATAAAGCAAAACACTCATAATTTTTAATCTTTACTTTAATGGTAGGTTCCCACTCATCATGTAGTTTTCTAGTAATTGAAATCTCTAACTCCAATTTTTCTTCCAAAGCTTTCATCATGGCATCTACGATATGTTTAGTAAAAGCTTTATTTTGTTCATAAGCATGGGGTGAATTTATCATAGATTGCAACAAAGAAATACATTCAATCAAAGAGCAATTATCATAATTAAAGTCTTTGTAATCCAAAAGAGTGGGCACATCACTAGTTAAAGTTTTGACCTCTCCAAACCCACTTTTATCAATAGTTTCATCAAGATTTTCACCCTCCGAATTATCGGGACGCCTTATAACTAAAGTTGACCCTTCTTCAGTCCCTTTATCATCAATTTTAATTTTACTAAACAAGGAATCAATAGAAGAACCCTCTTTCTAAAAATTCTCTTTTAGCTCTAAGCATAGCGGTTCTATTCTTACTTTCATCCATAGAGACATATAAAGCTTTAATTGATTCATCAACCTTGGGTACAATAAATTTCAACTTGAGATTTTCTACATCGTGAGAAATTCTATCAATGCTTCTAGACATATCATCAATCTTATTCAACTTTTCTTCTATCGTAGTATTGAAAACTTTTTAAGCACTTTAATATTATTCTCAAGATCAGAGGGGTTCCTATTATTATTGTAAGAAGAATTACCATAGGAATTACTATAATTATTAGAGGAATTTCCAGGAAAATACCTAGGATTAAAATTACCTCTATAAGCATTGTTATTAAAAATTGTTTCGCGAGACAAAATTCACATCTACGGGATCACTATTTTGCTCAATCAAAGTAGACAAAGGCACATCATTAAGATCAATAGGAGCACTTTTATTTGCAATCAATTTCATAAGAGCATCAACTTTTTCACTCAACGAACTGATTTCTTCAACCGAATTCACTTTTTTACTAGTAGGTGCTCTTTCAGTATGCCATTATGAATAATTTGCCATAATATTATCAAGCAATTTAGTAGCTTCACCCAAAGTGATTTCCATAAAAGTACCACCCGCGGCGGAATCTAAAAGATTTCTAGAAACATAGTTCAATCCCGCATAAAATTTTTGTATGATCATCCAAAGATTGAAACCATGAGTAGGACAATTTCTTAGCATTAACTTCATTCTTTCCCAAGATTGTGCAACATATTCATGCTCAAGTTGCTTAAAATTCATGATTTGAGTTCTAATGGAAATAATTTTCGTGGGCGGAAAATACTTAGTAATAAAAGCATCTTTGCACTTATCCCAAGAATCGATACTACTGCGAGGCAAAGAAGAAAACCAAATTTTTGCACGATCCCTCAAAGAGAAAGGAAATAATTTCAACTTCACAATATCATTGTCCACATCTTTTTTCTTTTGCATATCACACAATTCTACGAATGTGTTTAGATGGGACGCGGCATCCTCATTAGGAGTACAGGAAAACTGATCTTTCATAACAAGATTCAACAAAGCGGCATTAATATCACAAGATTTCGCACTAGTGGCGGGAGAAGCAATCGGAGTGCTAATAAAATCATTGTTATTGGTATTGGAAAAATCACACAACTTGGTGTTTTCTTGAGTCATCGTGACTATGCAAACAAGATTGCAAACAAAAAACAGATCTGACGAGAAAAAGGCGAACGAAAAAGGGGGCGAATAAAACGGCAAATTTTTGTGAAGTGGTTGAGATGAAAACAAGAGGAAAATGGCAAATAATGCAAATTGCAAGGTGATGATATTTGTGATTAGGAATCTGATAGATGTTGATGATGTCTTCTCGGCAACGGCGCCAAAAATTCCTTTTGATGTCGCTTGAACTACGTCGTTATTTCCCCAAAGAGGAAGGGATGATGCAGCACAACTACGGTAGGTATTTCCCTCAGTTATGAAACCAAGGTATCAATCTAGTAGGAGAACCAAGCTACACTATGTAAACGGTACCTACACACAAAGAACAAATACTTGCAACCCGACGCTTATGAGGGGTTGTCAATCCCTCTTCGGGTAACGGCGCCAGAAATTATCAAGTTGACGGGATAAAATTTGTGTAGATTGGATAAATAGATCTCGATAAAACACGAAATAAAATAAGTAATAAAAAAGTGCAGCAAGGTATTTTTGGGTTTTTAGAATAATAGATCTAAAAATAAAAGCGAATAAAAATAGATCTCAAAGCAAATATGATAAAGAATAGACCCGAGGGCCGTAGATTTCACTAGTGGCTTCTCTCAAGAAAATAGCACATGGTGGGTAAACCAATCACTGTTGGGCAATTGATAGACGATCGAATAATTATGATGATATCCAAGGCAATGATCAATATATAGGCATCACGTCCAAGATTAGTAGACCGACTCCTGCCTGCATCTACTACTATTACTCCACACATCAATCGCTATCCAGCATGCATCTAGTGTATTAAGTTCATGGAGAAACGGAGTAATGCAATAAGAATGATGACATGATGTAGACGAGATCTATTCATGTAGTAATAGCCCCCATCTTGTTATCCTTAATAGCAACGATACATGTGTGTCTTGCTGCCCCTTCTGTCACTGGGAAAGAACACCGCAAGATCGAACCCATCACAAAGCACCTCTTCCCATGGCAAGAAAAATCGATCTAGTTGGCCTAACTAAACCAAATATTCGAAGAATAAATACGAGGTTATAAATAATCATGCATATAAGAGATCAAAAGAAGACTCAAATAATATTCATGGATATAGATCTGATCATAAACTCAAAGTTCATCGGATCCCAAAAACACACCAGAAAAAAGAGTTACATCAAATAGATCTCCAAGGGACCATTGTATTGAGAATCAAAAGAGAGATAGGAAGCCATCTAGCTACTGCCTACAGACCCATAGGTCTATGATGAACTACTCACGCATCATCGGAGAGGCAGCAATGAGGATGATGAACCCCTCTGTGATGGTGTCTAGATTGGATCTCGTGGTTCTGGAACTTGCAGCGGCTGGAATTGTGTTTTGTCGACTCCCCTAGGGTTTCTGGAATATTTGGGTATTTATAGGGAGAAGAGGCGGTGCGGGAGGTCACCGAGGGGGGCACAACCCCGCTGGGCGTGATTGGGCCTCCTGGCGCGCCCAGGTGGGTTGTGCCCACCTCGTGTCTCCCCTCTGGTACTTCTTTGGCCCACTGGGTGTCTTCTGGTCCAGAAAAAATCTCCAAAAAGTTTCGCTGCGTTTGGACTCCGTTTGGTACTGATATTCTGTGAAATAAAAAACAAGCAAAAAACAACAACTGGCACTGGGCACTATGTCAATAGGTTAGTCCCAAAAAATGATATAAAGTTGCTATAAAATGATTGTAAAACATCCAAGAATGATAATATAACAGCATGGAACAAGAAAAAAATTATAGATACGTTGGAGACGTATCAAATACATCTCTTCTTAGGAGTTAGTTTAGGTGTTGATTCATGAAGTGTCCAATCATCATTATTTCTCAGTACGTTATTTAATAACTCTTGAGCCTATTCAATAGTTTGTTCCTGAAAACACAACCAGCACAACTATCAGGCAAAGCATTTAATAGTTGGAGAAGCCTCCCCCAAGCTTGAGGAAGATGCTCTTCCTCGGATTGCACAAAATTATATATTTCCTGTAAGGCAACTTGTTTCTTATGAGCAGGAAAATATTTTTTAGTGAAGTAATATATTAAATTGTGGGGACTACGCACACAACCAGGAGCAAGAGTATTAAACCATTCTTTAGCATCACCCTTTAATGATAAAGGAAACAACTTAAGAATATAGTAGTAGTGAATTTTTTCCTCTTGAGTAAATAAGGTGGCAATGTCATTTAGTTTACTAAGATGTATCACAACAGTTTCAGATTCATAACCATGAAAAGGATCGGATTCTACTCGACTAATAAGTTCAGGATCAACAGAGAATTGATAATCCTTATCAGTAAAAAAGATAAGAGAGGTTGCAAACTTAGGATAACATATCATTCTTTCTATCATAGCCTTTTCTTTCAGCTTACTCAGTAACTTCTTAAGATCCTCCCTATCATTGAAAGCAAGAAATTATCTAGCAATCTCCCCATCCATAACATAACCCTCAGGTACATAGGCATTTGAATTCTAGTAGGAGTGCTAGGCATAGCAGGTGAATCATATATTTCATTAGTTTCGTCATTTTCAAGTTCTTTAGCTTTAGCAAATTGTTCATCAAGAAATTCACCTAGTGGCACAGTTTCATCAAGCAAAGTGATACGTCTCCAACGTATATATAATTTTTTGATTGTTTCATGCTATAATATTATCAATCTTGGATGCTTTATATGCATTTTTATGCTATTTTATATCATTTTTGGGAACTAACCTATTAACCCAGTGCCTAGTGCCAGTTGCTCTTTTCTGCTTGTTTTTGGTTTCATGAAAATCAGTACCAATCGGAGTCCAAACGCTACGAAACTTTTTGGCGATTTTTTCTGGACAAAAGAGACCCTAGAAGCTTCGGGAGGAGACCAGATGACAAACAAGGATACAACAAGGCCACAAGGCACGCCAGGGGGTAGGGCGCGCCCAGTTACCTTGTGGGCCCCATGTGTCTCTGTCTGACCTAATTCCACTTCTATAAATTCTCAAATATTGGGAAACCCCCCAGAGAGCCACCCGAAACAATTTTTCCGCCGCCGCAAGCTTCTGTTCTTCCGTGATCCCATTTAGAGGCCTTTTCCGGTACTCTGCCAGAGGAGGAATAGATCACGGAGGGCTTCTAGATCATCCTTGCTACCTTCCGATGATGCATGAGTAGTTCACCACAGACCTACGGGTCCATAGCTAGTAGATAGATGGCTTCTTCTCTCTCTCTTTGATCTTCAATACAATGTTCTCCTCGATCTCCATGGAGTTCTATCCGATTTAAACTTCTTTTGCAGTGTGTTTGTTGGGATCCGATGAATTGTGGGTTTATGATCAGATTATTCATTAGAAGTAATTGAGTCTTTTCTGAACTTTATTATTCATGATTATGATAGCTTTGTATTTCTCTCCGATCTATCCATTTGGTTTGGCCAACTACATAGATTTATCTTCAGTGGGAGAGGTGCTTTGTAGTGGGTTCAATCTTGCGGTATCCTCACCTCATGACATAAGGGGTAGCGAGGAAGGTATTTGTATTGTTGCTACCGAGGATAAAATGATAGGGTTTATTCATATTGCTTGATTTTACTTTGTCTACATCATGTCATCTTGCTTAAAGCGTTACTCTATTTGTCATTAACTTAATACCATAAATGCATGCTAGATAGCGGTCGATTGGTGGAGTAATAGTAGTAGATGCAGGCAGGAGTTGGTCTACTTGTCACGAATGTGATGCTATATGTGTGATCATTGCCATGAATAACGTCATAACTATGCTCATCTCTATCAATTACCCAACAGTAATTTGTCTACCCACCGTACGCTATTATTTCGAGAGAAACCTCTAATGAAAACTATGGGCCCTGGGTCTACTTAATCATATTATAAAAACCAAAAATACCTTGCTGCAATTTATTTACTTTTCTTTTGTGCTGCAATTTACCTATCTACCTATGCAAGATTTAATCCTTGCAAGTAACGAGTTCAAGGGTATTGACAACCCTCTTGCCCGCGTTGGGTGCAAGTATTTGCTTTTGTGTGTGCAGGTGATGTTCACTGTGGTTTGTGTGATTCTCATATTGGTTCGATAACCTTGGTTCTCACTGAGGGAAATACTTATCTCTATTATATTGTTTCACCCTTCCTCTTCGGGGAAAATCCCAACGCAGCTCACAAGTAGCAGAAAGAATTTCCGGCGCCATTGCCGGGAGACATCATCGAATCACTACAAGTACCTTCACTCAAAATATCAATTACTTGCTCTAATTTTTATTTGCATTCGCCTCTCTTTTTCATCTCCCTACACTTCTCTAAAAATCAAAAATAGCAAAAATATTTTGTGTGCTATCTTTGCTTGTGCTGCCATGTGCCTTCTATTTGCTTGCATCTTCGCTTGATAAAAATTATTGATATGGATCCTCATCCACTTGCTAATCTTTTCAAAAAATCGAGTTCCAATTGTTAGTGATTTGGGTGCACTTGATTATATTTATGAAATTTTGCTTGAAAATTATGAATCTGAAATTTGAGATGAAGTGTTAAAAGAAGAAATTTATGAAGTGATTCATGATAGCTCCTTGAATGAAAAGCATGATTGCAATGATGTTGTTATAAACTCAATTAATGTTTATTATGCTAATGATAGGCAAAGCTACAAGCTTGGGGATGATAATTTTGCTATGTCCACTACTTATTGCAATGATCATGTTTGGGGTGATAATGCTTCTTATGATCTTGAAAATTTATTCAAGCTTCATGATGAATATGTCATTGATAATAATGTTTGCAATAATATTGAAAGTGGGTTTGAAAGAGTGTCAACTTTAGGTAAAAATAATCACACATATTCAGAGAGTGTTCAATCTTATGAAATTTTGGTAAAAGTGGGTTTGGAGACGTCATGACTTTAGTTGATGTTAATCCCACTATCTTGGAAGATTATAAATTTTGTATGCATGTGGATCATAAAGAGGATATAGTTTACGACAGTTATATTGTTGAATTTGAATACGATCTTACATGTAATTATTATGAGAGAGGCAAACATGGTTATAGGAATTTTCATATTACTAAATTACCTCTCGTTATGCTGAGATTGTTAATGTTTTATTCTTCTTCCTTGCATATGCCAGATATTTCTTATAAAATGCCTATGCATAGGAAGTATGTTAGACTTAAATGTGTTTGTCACATGTTTTATGATGCCCTCTTTGTGCTTCAATTCTTGTCTTTTATGAGAGCATCATTCAAATCTCAAGCCTATCTTACTGGCTATAAAGAAAGAGCTTGTTGGGAGACAAACCAATATTTTCTGTTATTGTGTGCAAACATGATTATTGATATTGTAATGATTGTGTATTTATGTTTTAATTGAAGGAAATATGCCCTAGAGGCAATAATAAAGTTGTTATTTATATTTCCTTATATCATGATAAATGTTTATTATTCATGCTAGAATTGTATTAACCAAAAACTTGATACATGTGTGAATACATAGACAAAACAAAGTGTCCCTAGTATGCCTCTACTTGACTAGCTCGTTAATCAAAGATGGTTAAGTTTCCTGACCATAGACATGTGTTGTCATTTGATGAACGAGATCACATCATTAGGAGAATGATGTGATGGACAAGACCCATCCGTTAGCTTAGCATAATGACCCATCCGTTTCATGACTTATACACATTCCTCTGACTATGAGATTATGCAACTCCCGAATACCGGAGGAACACCTTGTGTGCTATCAAACGTCACAACGTAACTGGGTGATCATAAAGATGCTCTATAGGTGTCTCCGAAGGTGCTTGTTGGGTTGGCATAGATCAAGATTAGGATTTGTCACTCCGAGTATCGGAGAGGTATCTCTGGGCCCTCTCAGTAATGCACATCATATAAAGCCTTGCAAGCAATGTGACTAATGAGTTAGTTATGGAATGATGCACTACGAAACGAGTAAAGAGACTTGCCGGTAACGAGATTGAACTAGGTATGATGATACCGACGATCGAATCTCGGGCAAGTAACATACCGATGACAAAGGGAATAACGTATGTTGTTATGCGGTTTGACCGATAAAGATCTTCGTAGAATATGTAGGAGCCAATATGAGCATCCAGGTTCCGCTATTGGTTATTGACCGGAGATGTGTATCGGTCATGTCTACATAGTTCTCGAACCCGTAGGGTCCGCACGCTTAACGTTCGATGATGATTTGTATTATGAGTTATGTGATTTGAAGACCGAAGTTTGTTCGGAGTCCCGGATGAGATCACGGACATGACGAGGAGTCTTGAAATGGTCGAGAGGTAAAGATTCATATATTGGAAGGTTGCATTTGGACATCGGAATGGTTCCGAGTGGTTCGGGCATTTTTCCGGAGTACCGGGAGGTTACCGGACCCTCCCCCCGGAGAAGTAATGGGCCTATTGGGCCTGATTGGAGGAGAGGAGAGAGTCCACGTGAGAGGGGCGCGCACCCCCTTGCCCAAACCGAATTGGACTAGGGGAGGGGGCCGGGCCCCCTCTTTCCTTCTCCCTCTCTCTCCCTTCCCCTTTTCCCTCTCCAAGTAGGACTCCCCCCTTGGCGCGCCCCCCTCTAGGGCCGGCCTCCTCCTCCCCGTCCTTTATATACGTGGGGAGGGGGGCACCCAAAGGCACAACAGACAATCTTTTAGCCGTGTGCGGTGCTCCCCTCCACAGTTACACACCTCGGTCATATCGTCGTAGTGCTTAGGCGAAGCCCTGCGCCGGTAACTTCATCATCACCGTCACCACGCCGTCGTGCTGATGGAACTCTCCCTCTACCTCAACTGGATCAAGAGTTCCTGGGACGTCATCGAGATGAATGTGTGTTGAACACGGAGGTGCCGTACGTTCGGTGCTTGGATCGGTCGGATCGTGAAGACGTTCGACTACATCAACCGCGTTACTAAACGCTTTCGCTTTCGGTCTACGAGGGTACGTGGACACACTCTCCCCTCTCATTTCTATGCATCTCCTAGATAGATCTTGCGTGAGCGTAGAATTTTTTTGAAATTGCATGCTACGTTCCCCAACATTAATTAGTGTTTTATGCCAAGTAAAGCCTTTGGGATGATTTGGTTGATAGTTGACTTGATTCTGTGAAAAAACAGAAACTTTTGCTCTCAGTCCAGGAATTATTAAATTCACTTGAACGTGCTTTTGATTTTAAATTTTTACACATGATTGATATACAAATTGGCCGCGTTGTCCTAACTTTTCAGATTTTTTGGAGTTACATAAGTATGATTTTTATTCAGATCATTACAGATTGTTTTTTTAGACAGATTCTGTTTTTTTATTGCATAGTTTACTTGTTTTAATGATGCTATGGATTATAACGGGGGTATAAGTCATGGATAATTTATAATACAATAGGTATTATGCATGAATAAAATATGAATGGGTTTATAACAACACCTAAAGTTTATGATATGTTTATTATACTAACAGATCTCACGAGGTTTCTGTTGAGTTTTGTGTACCGAAGTTTTCAAGTTTTGGGTGAGATCACGATGGTTGAAGGAATAAGGAGCGGCAAGACCCTAAGCTTGGGGATGCCCAAGGCACACCAACGTAATATTCAAGGAAGACCCAAGTGTCTAAGCTTGGGGATGCCCCGGATGGCATCCCCTCTTTCGTCTACAATTTATCGGTATGTTACTTGGAGCTGCATTTTTATTCATCACATGATATGAGTTTTGCTTGGATCGTCTTGTACCATAGTTTTTGATTTGTTTGCTTTTTAGTTTGACACAATCATTATTTGTTGGACACACCTTTTGAGAGGGACACACATTTATCATGATTTGTTAGAATACTCTGTGTGCTTCACTTATATCTTTTGAGCTAGGTAGTTGCTCTAGTGCTTCACTTACATCTTTTAGAGCATGGTGGTAGTTTTATTTTATAGAAATAGTTGCACTCTCATGCTTCACTTACATTTTTCTGAGAGTCTATTATATATTAATGGCAATATGCACATGTTATAAGACTAGTCCGAGAAGGATCGGTATTCAAGGGGGATATAATAAAAAACTTTCTTCTAGATCACTAAATATGAAACGTATGGTTTAATTATATTGATGTCGTAATATGAAAGGATATTGTTTCATGATCATTGGTTAGTAGAAATATCGGTATTAAAGCTTCTTATTAACTTCTCATCTAAGTGTTCGTCATGGCATGGTGGGGATGTTTGAGCATTTGTATTTCTGATTGAAATCCTTGAGTGTTGTTATAATTAGATGCGTGTGATGGTTAACTCCTACCAACCAATTCCCTAGGGGTATGCGAGTACTACTTTGCTTCGCGGGCTAATAGACTTCCAAAATAAGTATATGAGTCTTTATGACTAATGTGAGGCCATGGATTATACGCACTCCTACATTTCCGCAACTTGCTAGCCTCTTCGGTACCGTGCATTGCCCTTTCTCACCTCGAGAGTTGGTGCAAACTTCGCCGGTGCATCCAAACCTCGTGACTATCACATATAAGTCTCCTTATATCTTCCTCAAAACAGCCACCATACCTACCTATTATGGCATTTCCATAGCCATTCCGAGATATATTTCCATGCAACTTCCACCGTTCCATTTTCATGGCATGTGTGTTCATCGTCATATTGCTTTGCATGATCATATAGAGTTGACATGATATTTGTGGCTCAGCCACCGTTCATCATTATTATACATGTTGCACTAGATCATTGCACATCCTGGTACACTGTCAGAGGCATTCATATAGAGTCATATTGTTCTAGTTATTGAGTTGTAAGTAAATAAAAGTGTGATGACGATCATTATTAGAGCACTGTCCCAGTGAGGAAAGGATGGTGGAGACTATGATTCCCCTACAAGTCAGGATGAGACTCAGGACGAAAAAAGGCCAAAAGAGCCCAACAACAAAAAATGAGAGAGAAGAGAGAAGGGTCAATGTTACTATCCTTTTCCACACTTAAGCTTCAGAGCAGCACCATGTTCTTCATGTAGAGAGTCTCCTGAGTTATCACTTTCATATACTAGTGGGAATTTTTGTTATAGAACTTGGCTTGTATATTCCAATGATGGGCTTCCTCACATTCCTGAGGTCTTCATGAGCAAGCAAGTTGGATGCACACCCACTTAGTTTCCGTTGAGCTTTCATACACTTATAACTCTTAGTGCATCCATTGCATGGCAATCCCTACTCCTCGCATTGATATTGATTGATGAGCCTCTCCATTTCCCGTTCATTCGCCTAGTTGATGCGAGAATTTCTTCCTTTTTGACTTCCCTTATTGATCTCTATCACCTCATTCTATTCCACCTATAGTGTTATTTCCATGGCTCATGCTCATGTATTGCATGGGGTTCAAAATGCTGAAGTGCATTAGAAGTACGATCTAATTGCCTGGTTTAACACCGGGGTGCTCATGATTCATATTTATGCGGTGAAGGCGGAGTCATGCCATGATAACATGATAAAATGAGTGGGGATAACATTCATTAAGGATCGTATATTTATAAAAAGTAATAATTATGTTTCTTATATTAGTGGATATTATTATTTTGATATTATTATGTTGATATTATTACTTCATCGTTTCTCGTCATTTATACCGTAAAGAGATTACATGATAAACATGCTAGGTAGCATTCAACATCAAAAATACTATTTCTATCATTTACCTACTCGAGGACGAGCGGGAATTAAGCTCGGGTATGCTGATACTTCTCCAATGTATCTATAATATTTGATTGTTTCATGCTATTATATTATCAATCTTGGATGCTTTATATGAATTTTATGGCATTTTATATCATTCGGGGAACTAACCTATTAACCCAGTGCCTAGTGCCAGTTGCTGTTTTCTGCTTGTTTTTAGTTTTCCAGAAAATCAGTACCAAACTAAGTCCAAATGCTATGAAACTTTTTGACGATTTTTTTCTAGAAAAAAAGAGACCTTAAAAGCTTCGAGAGGAGACCAGACGACAAGGCAACAGGGCACGCCCCCGGGGGTAGGGCTTGCCCTGTTACCTCATGGGCCCCACTTGGCTCTGCCTAACCTAATTCCACTTCTATAAATTCTCAAATATTGGGAAACCCCGAGAGAGCCACCCAAAACAATTTTTCCGCCACCGCATAATTCTGTTCATCCGCGATCCCAGCTGGAGGACTTCTCCGGTACTCTGCCGGAGGGGGAATCGTTCACCGAGGGCCTCTACATCATCCTTGCAGCCTTCTGATGATGTGTGAGTAGTTCACCACAGACCTACGGTCCATAGCTAGTAGCTAGATGGCTTCTTCTCTCTCTTTGATCTTCAATACAATGTTCTCCGCGATCTCCTTGGAGTTCTGTCCGATGTAATCTTCTTTTCCGGTGTGTTTGTTGGGATCCAATGAATTGTGGGTTTATGATCAGATTATTCACTGAAAGTAATGGAGTCTTTTCTGAACTTTATTATGCATGATTATGATAGCTTTACATTTCTCTCCGATCTATCCGTTTGGTTTGGCCAACTAGATTGATTTATTGTACACGGGAGAGGTGCTTTGTAGTGGGTTCATATTGCGGTGTCTTCACCTCGTGACAGAAGGGGTAGCGAGGCACGCATTTGTATTGTTGCTACTAAGGATAAAACAATGAGATTTATCCATATTGCTTGAGTTTACTTTGTCTACATCATGTCATCTTGCTTAAAGCATTACATTGTTTGTCATGGACTTAATACCATAGATGCATGCTGGATAGCGGTCGATTGGTGGAGTAATAGCAGTACATGCAGGCAGGAGTCGGTCTACTTGTGACGGATGTGATGCCTATATGTGTGATCATTGCCATGAATAGCATCATAACTATGCACTTTTCTATCAATTGCCCAGAAGTAATTTGTATACCCATCGTATGCTATTGTTTCAAAAGAGAAGCTGCTACTTGTGAGCTACGTTGGGATTTCCCCGAAGAGGAGGGGATGATGTAGTACAGTAGATATAAGTATTTCCCTCAGTTATGATACCAAGGTTATCAACCCAGTAGGAGAACCAAGCAACACTATGTAAACAACACCTGCACACAAACAACAAATACTTGCAACCCAACGCGTAAAGGGGTTGTCAATCCCTCAATGGCTACGAGCAAGATTAAATTGTATAGTTTTTGATAGATAGATCTGACAAAAATACAAAATAAAATAAATAAAAGAAAATTGCAGCAAGGTATTTCTCGGATTTTTATATGATAAAAGATAGACCCGGGGGGCATAGTTTTCACTAGAAGCTTCTCTCGAGAAAATAGCATACGGTGGGTAAACAAATTAGTGTTGGGCAATTGATAGAAAAGCAAATAATTATGACGATATCCAAGGCAAATACATAAGCATCACGTCCAAGATTAGTAGACCGACTCATGCCTGCATCTACTACTATTACTCCACATATCGACCGCTATCCAGCATGCATCTAGTGTATTAAGTTCATGGAAAAACGGAATAACGCTTTAAGCAAGATGACATCATGTAGACAAAATAAACTCACGTATGAATAAACCCCATCTTTTTCCCCTTAATAGCAATGATACATACGTGTCATGTCCCCTTTTTTCATTGGGATTGAGCAGCGCAAGATCGAACCCATTACAAAGCACCTCTTCCCATGGCAAGGTAAATCAATCTAGTTGGCCAAACCTAACCAATAAATCGAAGAAGAAATACAAGGCTATATTAATCATGCATAAAAGAGTTAAGAGAAAACTCAAATAATATTCATGGATAGATCTGATCATAAACTCACAATTCATCGGATCCCAACAAACACACCACAAAAAAGAATTACATCGGATAGAACTCCAAGAACAGCAAGGAGAACACTATATTGAAAAACATCGAGAGAGAAGAAGCCATCTAGCTACTAATGACGGACCCGTAGGTTTGTGGTAAACTACTCACGCATCATCGGAGGGGCAGCAAGGTTGATGAAGAACCCCTCCGTGATCGATCCCCCCTCCGGCACAGTGCCAGAAAGGGACCCTAGATGGGATCTCTTGAGAACAGAGGCTTGCGGCTGCGAAAAAAGTATTTCGTGGACTCCCCGGTAGGTTTTCTAATTTTAGGGTATTTATAGAGGCGGAGGTAGGTCAAATGGAGGTTCGTGGGGCCCACTAGGTACCAGGGCACGCCACAGGCCCCTGGCGCACCCTGGTGCCTAGTGGGCCACTCCTCCATCTTCTCGTGGCCTCCTGAAGCTTCCAGGGTCTCTTATCGCCAGAAAAAAAAATCTCCAAAAAGTTTCGTGGCATTTGGACTTCGTTTGGTATTAATATTCTGCAAAGTAAAAAAAGGAAAAAACAACAACTGGCACTGGGCACTAAGTTAGTAGGTTAGTCCCAAAAAAAGATATAAAGTCGCTTGTGAATGTATATAAAACATCCAAGATTGATACTATAATAGCATGGAACAATAAAAAATTATAGATACATTGGAGACGTATCAAGCATCCCCAAGCTTAATTCGTATTCGTCCTCGAGTAGGTAAATGATAAAAACTAATTTTTTGATGTGGAATGCTACCTGTCATATTCATCATACAATCTTTTCTTTTATAGCATGGACATTTGGACTTGAATGATTCAAAGCAATAGTCTATAAATTGACATGAAGACACCAATACTCAAGCATATCAACAAGCAAACATGTCCTTCAGAATACAACGCTAAAGAAAGTTATCCCTAGCCCATTATGCTCAATCATTGATCCATTCATGAAACACACTCAAATATTAGCTACATCCAATGCACAAGTATGACAATAGTGTTCCCTACTTGGAGCTTTATACGAGAAGATGGAGACTCAAAATAAAAAATAAAAATTGCATAAAAGTAAATAGGTAGGCCCTTCGCAGAGGGAAGCATAGATTTATAGAGGTGCCAGAGCTCATAGCTTAAATTGAGAGATAAAATTATTTTGGGAGGCATGATTTTCCTGTCAACAAAAACGACCGAGAATTCCCAATATCTTCCATGCTAGATAAATCATAGGCGGTTCCCAAACAGAAAATAAAGTTTATTTCCTTTCCACCATTCTTACACAATCCATGGCTAGCTGTATCCACGGGTGCCTTCCATACTAATACTTTCCAAGGAATTTATTATTAACAACATCTTTTTTTTCATTTTGGGACTGGGCATCCCTATTACCTGCCACACTCTAGTGCAATGACAAGTGAATAAACACTCATCGTGAGAATAACATACCTAGCATGGAAAATATTGGCCACCCCCTGTCGCTTCATGAGCGGTATGGGCACACAAAACGGAAACTTATTTTCAATATTAGAGTTGGCACATACAAATTTACTTGGAACGGTAAGGAAACACCGCATATAGGTAGGTATGGTGGACTCATTTGGCACAACTTTGGTTTAAGGAGTTGGATGCACAAGTAGCATTCCCGCTTAGTACAAATGAAGGCTAGCAAATAGATTGAGAAGTGACCAACCAAAAAACAAAAACGATCATAAACATGCATTGAACATAACTAACACTGAATAATGCACCACAAGTAGGATGTAACTTCGTTGCATAACTATTGACTTTCATGATTGCGTAGGGAATCACAAACCTTAACACCAATATTCTTACTAAAAGCATAATTACTCACCAACATTACTCACATATTACTATCTCCATATCGCAAAACTATTGCAAGGAATCAAGTTTTTAATATCCAATGATCTTTTCATTAAAGTTTTTATTATATAGCACTTGAATATTCATCACTTTGGGACCAAATTCATAGCTCGTGCGAATTACCATTGCTATTATCAACTCTCAAAAAGATGTAAGTGAAGCACGAGAGCATAAATATTTCTTCAAAAGTTTTCATATCAACTCTCAAAATAATATAAGTGAAGCATGAGAGTGCATTTCTTTAAAATTTAATCATATCAACTCTCAAAAAAATTTAAGTGAAGCATGAGAGTTCAAGTATTTCTTCAAAATTTAATCGCCACCATGCTCTAAAATATTTAAGTAAAGCACATAGAGCAATTGCCTAGCTCAAAAAATTTAAGTGAAGCACATAGAGCAATTCTAACAAATTACGATAACATATGGCTCTCTCAAATAGGTGTGTTCAGAAAGGATGATTGTGACAAACTAAAAAGTAAACAAAGCAAAGACTCATATCATACATGACGCTCCAAGAAAAATTGATGATATGTGACGAATAAAAATATAGCTCCAAGTAAAATTACCGATGGTCATTAGAAGAAAGAGGGGATGCCTTCCGGGGCATCCCCAAGCTTAGTTGCTTCGGAGTCCTTGAATATTACCTTGGGGTGCCTCAGGCATCCCCAAGCTTAGTCTCTTGCCACTCCTTATTCCTTCATCCATCGTGATCACACCCAAAACTTGAAAACTTCAATCACGCAAAACTTAACAAAACCTTTGTGAGATCCGTTAGTATAAGAAGACAAATCACTACTTTAAGTTCTGTTGCAAACCCATTCATATTTTGTTACTGCATTATACCTACTGTATTCTAACTTTACCATGGCTTATACCCCCCGGTACAATCCATAGATTCATCAAAATAAGCATACAATGCAACGAAAATAGAATCTATCAAAAACAAAATAGTCTGTAGAAACCAGAATTAATCCCATACTTCTGTAACTCAAAAAATCCTGAAAACTTAGGAAGACGTTGGAAATTTGTATATCAATCATGTGTAAAAAAATTCAGAATTTTTCCAGGTTCCATCAAATTTTGATAATTCTGCTACTGGACGCAAAACCTTCTGTTTTTTGACAGAATCAAGGCAACTATCATCCAACATAATCCTAAAGGCTTTACTTGGCACAAACACTAATTAAAACATAAAAACACAATCATAACAGTAGCATAATTGTGTACTTATTGAAAAATAGAAAGGAAACAAAAAATTAAAAGATAACTATTGGGTTGCCTCCCAACAAGCGCTATTGTTTTATGCCCCTACCTAGGCATAATGCATAGTTTCAAGTATTGTCATCTTTGGTTTCCAACTCCTCAATCACACATCCATAATTCCTAGGAGATCTAGCAAGCATAATAATGATCATGCTCCTAGGGATAAAGCTAAGGAGTTCAATCTTGCAAATAGGTTTATTTATCAACACAACAAAATTTGGGTGAACACTAATCATCTTAAGATCTTCGTGATTGCTACTAGAAGTGACACCTTTGTTCTTAGGAACGTAAGTAAATTTGCAATTCTTACTAGGAGGAGTGTTTTCAATAGTTTTAATAGAAGAAAAAGCGGAACCCAAGTTATTAATAATTTCTTCCAACTTATCAATCCTAGCGGGACTTTCTTCCACCCTTTCATTAACTACGGGTTCTTTCTCTTTCAGAATTTTAAGGGTATTCCCTACCTTCAATCCAAATTGAGTGACATGATTGTGGACCTTTTTATCAAGACTTTCAATATGTTCTATGGTGGGCATTTTATTTTTAATAGCATCTAGTCTCTACATAATGTGTTCTTGGGTTAAGGGTGTTTCATTGATAGTAATAGGTGGTGATCCCACTATATTTCCCATATCATAGAAAGCATCCAAAAGGGGACAAATCAAGAAATTCCCTTCGGTAATAGTATCAAGAACAAATTTATACCAAGTAGTAATGCCCACATAAAAATTATGAAGAAGGACTGTAGTGGATTGCTTACGAGTTGATCTATTATGAGCATCGCAAATATATACCAAGCATATTTTAAATTTTCTCCCCCCCCTTTGCATAAAATTGAGAACTTCATTTTCAGGGGTGCTTGAAACAAGAGAAGAACTAGCCATAACTGCAGAGTAGATAAGAAAGCAAAGAAATAATCAAGAAAAAGGCAAACAAATAATATTTTTATATTTTTTTTGTAAAACTTTTTAGAAGTGGGGGAGATGAAAACGAGAGGCAAATGGCAAATAAAGTAATTGCAAGTAGATGAAAGTTTATGAGTAGATACTTGATAGATGTTGCTGATGTCTCCCCGGCAATGGCGCCAGAAATTCTTCCTGCTACTTGTGAGCTGCGTTGATATTTCCCCGAAGAGGAGGGGATGATGCAGCACAATAGAGATAAGTATTTCCCTTAGTTATGGAACCAAGGTAATCAATCCAGTAGGAGAACCAAGCAACACTATGTAAACAACACCTGCACACAAACAACAAATACTTGCAACCCAACGCGTAGAGGGGTTGTCAATCCCTCAACGGTTACGAGCAAGATTAAATTGTATAGTTTTCGATAGATAGATCTGACAAAAATACAAGATAAAATAAATAAAAGAAAACTGCAGCAAGGTATTTTTAGGTTTTTTATATGATAAAAGATAGACCAGGGGCCATAGTTTGCACTAGAGGCTTGATTGCTTGTATCTGCGTTGGTATTTCCCCGAAGAGGAGAGGATGATGCAGCACAACAACGGTAAGTATTTCCCTCAGTTATGAAACCAAGGTTATCAATTCAGTACGAGGATCCACCCACACTATGTAAACAGCACCTGCACACAAATAACAAATACTTGCAACCCAACGCGTAAGAGGGGTTGTCAATCCCTCCTTGGTATTGAGATAGATTAAATTGTATGAGATTTAATAAATAGATCTAACAAAAACACAAAATAAAATAAATAAAGAAAAAGTGTAGCAAGGTATTTTTGGTTTTAAAATGGTAGGAAAATAGACCCGGGGGCCGTAGATTTCACTAGAGGGTTCTCTCGAGAAAATAGCATACAGTGGGTAAACAAATTACTGCTGGGAAATTGATAGAAAAGCAAATAGTTATGACGACATCCAAGGCAATGATCATGTATATAGGCATTACGTCCAAGATTAGTAGACCAACTCCTGCCTGCATCTACTACTATTACTCCACACATCGACCGCTATCCAGCATGCATCTAGTGTATTCAGTTCATGGAAGAGGGGGTAATGCAATAAGAACGATGACATGGTGTAGACAGGATCTATTCATGTAGGAATAGACCCCATCTTTTTATCCTTAATGCCAACGATACATGCGTGTCATGTCTCTTTCTGTCACTGAGATTGAGCACCGCAAGATCAAACCCATCACAAAGCACCTCTTCCCATGGCAAGAAAAATCAATCTAGTTGGCCAAACCAAACCAAAGTTTCGGACAAGAAATACGAGGCTATAACAATTATGCATAAAAGAGTTCAGCAAAGACTCAAATAATATTCATAGATAGATCTAATCATAAACCCACAATTCATCAGATCCCAACAAACACACCGCAAAAAGTCATTACATCAAATAGATCTCCAAGAACATCGAGGAGAACATTGTATTAAAGATCAAAAAGAGAGAAGAAGCCATCTAGCTACTACCTATGGACCCGTAGGTCTGTAGTAAACTACTCACGCATCATCGGAGGGGCAAGGGTGATGATGAAGAACCCCTCCGTGATCGTTGACCCCTCCGGCAGAATGCCGGAAAAGGCCTCTAGATTGGATCTCGTGGTTCTGGAACTTGCGGCAGCGGAAACTCTGATCTCTCGACTCTCCTAGAGTTTTTGGGATTTTAAAGTACTTACAGAGCTGATAGTCGGTTGAGGGGGTGCCTGTGGGCCCCACTACCCCCTGGCGCGCCCTGGTGCCTAGTGGGCCTCACAGGTCCCCTCTGCTGCACTTCTTGGGCCTCCTGGGTGTCTTCTAGGCAGAAAAAGTTCTCCAAAAAGTTTCGTGGCATTTGGACTCCGTTTGGTATTGATATTCTGCGAAGTAAAAAACAAGCAAAAACAGCAACTGGCACTGGGCACTATGTCAATAGGTTAGTCCCAAAAAATGATATAAAGTTGATATAAAATAAATATAAAACATCCAAGAATGATAATATAACAGCATGGAACAATAAAAAAATTATAGATACGTTGGAGACGTATCAACATCCCCAAGCTTAATTCCTGCTCGTCCTCGAGTAGGTTAATGATAAAAATAGAAATTTTGATGTGGAATGCTGCCTAACATGTCCATCACATATTCTTTTCTTTTGTAGCATGGACATTTGGACTTTTAGATGATTCAAAGCAGTAGTCTATATTTGACATGAGGACATCAGTACTCAAGCATATCACACAAGGAACCATGTCTTTCAAAATATCAACACTAATTAAAGATAGCTATCCCTAGCCCATTATGCTCAATCATTGATCCATTCATGAAACACACCCAAATTTTAGCTATGCCCAATGCACAAGTATGATGATAGTGTTCCCTACTTGTTGCTTTATAAGAGAAGATGGAGACTCAATAAAAATAAAAATTGCATAAAGTAAATAGATAGGCCCTTCGCAGAGGGAAGCAGAGATTTGTAGAGGTTCCGGAGCTCAAAGCTTAAATTGAGAGATAAAATTATTTTGAGTGGCATGCTTTTCCCTTCAACGAAAATGACCGAGAATTCCAAATACTTTCCATGCTAGATAAATCATAGGTGGTTCCCAAACAAAAAATAAAGTTTATTCCTTTTTCCACCATTCTTTCACTTTCCATGGCTAGCCGTATCCGCGGGTTCCCTCCATACCAACACTTTCCAAGGAATTTATTATTTGACAACATAATTAATTTTTTTGCATTTCAGGACTGGGCATCCATATTACCTTGCCACACTGATGTCTACTACGCAACCTTCTTCTTGTAGACTCGTGTGGGCCTCCAAGCGCAGAGTTTTGTAGGACAGTAGCAAATTTCCCTCAAGTGGATGACCTAAGGTTTATCAATCCGTGGGAGGCGTAGGATGAAGATGGTCTCTCTCAAACAACCCTGCAACCAAATAACAAAGAGTCTTTTGTGTCCCCAACACACCCAATACAATGGTAAATTGTATAGGTGCACTAGTTCGGCGAAGAGATGGTGATACAAGTGTAATATGGATGGTAGATATAGGTTTTTGTAATCTGAAAATATAAAAACAGCAAGGTAACTAGTAACAAAAGTGAGCAAAAATGGTATTGCAATGCTTGGAAACAAGGCCTAGGGTTCATACTTTCACTAGTGCAAGTTCTCTCAACAATGATAACATAATTAGATCATATGGCAATCCCTCAACGTGCGAAAAAAGTCACTCCAAAGTTCCTACCGCGGAGAACATAAGATGAAATTGCTTATAGGATACGAAACCACCTCAAAGTTATTCTTTCCGATCAATCCATTGAGCTATTCCTATAAGTGTCACAAACAGCCCTAGAGTTCGCAGTAAAATAACACCATACGGCACACATCAATCAACCCTAATGTCACCTTGATACTTCAATGTCACCACAAGTATCCGTGGGTCAATTATACGACATGCATCAAACAACTTCAGATTCATAATATTCAATCCAACATAAAGAACCTCAAAGAGTGCCCCAAGATTCCTACTGGAGAAACAAGGACGAAAACATGCATCAACCCCTATGCATAGATTACCCCAATGTCACCTCGGGAATCCGCTAGTTGAGTGCCAAAACATACATCAAGTGAATCAATAGAATACCCCATTGTCACCACAGGTATCCCACGCAAGACATACATCAAGTGTTCTCAAATCCATAATAGTATTCAATCCGATAATAGTGAAACCTCAAAGGTAAAACTCAATTCATCACAAGAAGGTAGAGGGGGAGAAACACCATATGATCCAACTATAATAACAAAGCTCGCGGTACATCAAGATCATGCCAAATCAAGAACACGAGAGAGAGAGAGATCAAACACATAGCTACTGGTACATACCGTCAGCCCCGAGGGTGAACTACTCCTTCCTCGTCATGGAGACCGCCGGGATGATGAAGATGGCCACCGGTGATGGTTTCCCCCTCCGACAGGGTGCTGGAACGGGCTCCTGATTGGTTTTTCATGGCTACAGAGGCTTGCGGCAGCGGAACTCCCGATCTGGGTTTCTTTCTGGGGGTTTCTAGATTTATAGGAATTTTTGGCGTCGGTTCCACATCAAGGGGGTCCACGAGTCAGCGACAAGGCAGGGGGGCGCGCCCTCCACCCTTGTCGTTGACTCGGGACTCTTCTGGCCCAACTCTTGTGCTTCGGAGGCTTCTTCTGGTCCATAAAAAATCATCGTAAATTTTCAGCCCATTCCGAGAACTTTTATTTTTGCACAAAAAATGACACCACGGTAGTTCTGCCGAAAACAGCGTCAGTCCGGGTTAGTTCTAATCAAATCATACCAAAACCATATAAAATTGTTGTAAACATGGCATGAATACTTCATAAATTATAGATACGTTGGAGACGTATCACACACTCTCGTGCAATGACAAGTGAATAAACATTCATCATGAGAATAAAATATCTAGCATGGAAAATATCGGCCACCCCCTGCCGCTTCATGAGCAGTACGTGTTGGGAAACGTTGCATGAAAAACAAAAAAAATTCTACACACACGGAAGATCTATCCATGGAGATGCATAGCAGCGAGAGGGGAGAGTGTGTCTACGTACCCTCGTAGACAATAAGCGGAAGCGTTTGACAACGCGGTTGATGTAGTCAAACTTTCTTCGCGATCCAACCGATCAAGTACCGAACGTACGGCACCTCCGCGTTCAGCACACGTTCAGCTCGGTGACGTCCTCGCCTTCTTGATCCACCAAGATGTGCAAAGTAGTAGATGAGTTCCGGCAGCACGATGGCGTGGTGACGGTGAAGGTGAAGTGATCTCGGCAGGGCTTCGCCTAAGCACTACGAAAATATGACCGAGGGTGTAAACGGTGGACGGGGGCGCTGCACACGGCTAAGACAATGTTGTGTCCCCTTGTGTGGCGCCCCCTCCCCATATATATATAGGTGGGGGAGGGGAGGCAGCCAAGGCACGCCCTAGGGCTGGCCGCCGGCCACTAGGGCTCCTGCCCTGCCCTACGCCCCCTGCCATGTATTCCCCAAGGGGGAAGGAAAGAGGGGGAGAGGGAAGGAAGGGGGAGACTTAGTCCCCTCTTTCCTTCTCTCTCCTAGGGCCGGCCACCTATAGGGGGCGCACCAGCCCCTTGTGTTCCCTCACTTGGCACATTAAGCCCATTACTTTGCCGGGGTTGCCCGGAACTCCTTCCGGTGACCCGACAAGTACCCGGTATCACCCGAAACACTTCTGGTATCCAAATACCATCGTCCTATATATCAATCTTTACTTCTCGACCATTTCGAGACTCCTCGTCATGTCCGTGATCTCATCCGGGACTCTGAACAACATTCGGTCACCAAATCACATAACTCATATAATACTATATCGTCATCGAACGTTAAGCGTGCGGACCCTACGGGTTCGAGAACTATGTAGACATGATCGAGACACCTGCCCGGTCAATAACCAATAGCGGAACCTGGAT
This sequence comes from Thinopyrum elongatum, assembly GCA_011799875.1. Lineage (NCBI taxonomy): Eukaryota > Viridiplantae > Streptophyta > Magnoliopsida > Poales > Poaceae > Thinopyrum > Thinopyrum elongatum. The sequence continues at coordinate 311,520,331 of CM022297.1, forward strand.
GCCCATATTGGTTCCTACATATTCTACGAAGATCTTTATCGGTCGAACCGTTATGACAACATACGTAATTCCCTTTGTCCATCGGTATGTTACTTGCCCGAGATTCGATCGTCGGTATCTCCATACCTAGTTCAATCTCATTACCGGCAAGTCTCTTTACTCGTTCCATAATACATCATCTCGTAACTAACTCCTTAGTCATTTTCTTGCAAGCTTATGATGTGTATTACCGAGAGGGCCCAGAGATACCTCTCCGATACTCGGAGTGACAAATCCTAATCTCGATCTATGCCAACTCAACAAACACCTTTGGAGATAACTGTAGAGCATCTTTATGATCACCCAGTTACGTTGTGACATTTGATAGCACACGAGGTATTCCTCCGGTATCCAGGAGTTGCATAATCTCCTAGTCGAAGGAATATGTATTTGACATGAAGAAAGCAATAACAATAAACTGAACGATCAATATGCTAAGCTAACGGATGGGTCTTGTCCATCACATCATTCTCCTAATGATGTGATCCCGTTATCAAATGACAACATATGTCTATGGTTAGGAAACCTTAACCATCCTTGATCAATGAGCTAGTCTAGTAGAGGCTTACTAGGGACACGGTATTTGTATATGTATTCACACATGTATTCAAGTTTCCGGTCAATAAAATTCTATCATGAATAATAAACCTTTATCATGATTAAGGAAATATAATAATAACCATTTTATTATTGCCTCTAGGGCATATTTCCATCAGTCTCCCACTTGCACTAGAGTCAATAATCTAGTTCACATCACCATGTGATTTAACACCCATAGTTCACATCGCCATGTGACCAACACCCAAAGAGTTTACTAGAGTCAATAATCTAGTTCACATCGCCAAGTGATTAACACCCAAAAGAGTACTAAGGTGTGATCATGTTTTGCTTGTGAGAGAAGTTTAGTCAACGGGTCTGTCAACAATAATAATTCATGATCAAATATATTTGAATGGCCATATGTGCTTAGATCTTTCCCCACCACATGATGCTTGCCAACTAAAGAATAGGTTGGAATAATAAATTGACTCAACAAAAAAAATAAAAGTAAAAGATAGGCCCTTCGCAGAGGGAAGCAGGGATTTGCAGAGGTGCCAGAGCTCGAAACTTTTAAACAGGGATGAACATAATTTTGAGAGGTATGCTTTCATTGTCAACATAACAACCAAGAGTTCTCACTATCTTCCATGCTAGATACATTATAGGCGGTTCCCAAATAGAATGGTAAAGTTTTTACTCCCTGCTACTTCTTGAGCTTGCGTTAGTTTTTCCCTTGAAGAGGAAAGGGTGATGCAGCAAAGTAGAGATAAGTATTTCCCTTAGTTTGAGAACCAAGGTATCAATCCAGTAGGAGACAACACACAAATCACCGAATACCTGCACAAACAATCAAACAACTTGCACCCAACGCGATAAAGGGGTTGTCAATCCCTTCATGGTTACTTGCAAAAGTGAGATCTGATAGAGATAGATAAACGATAAAGTAAATATTTTTGTTATTTTTGGTTTATAGATCGGAAAGTAAAATATTGCAAAATAGTAGATCAGAAACTTATATGATGGAAAATAGAAGATCGGAAACTTATATGATGAAAAATAGACCCGGGGGCCATAGGTTTCACTAGAGGCTTCTCTCAAGATAGAAAATAATACGATGGGTGAACAAATTACTGTCGAGCAATTGATAGAAAAGCGCAAAGTTATGATGATATCTAAGGCAATGATCATGAATATAGGCATCACGTCTATGTCAAGTAGACCGAAACGATTCTGCATCTACTACTATTACTCCACACATCGACCGCTATCCAGCATGCATCTAGAGTATTAAGTTCATAAAGAACGGAGTAACGCATTAAGTAAGATGACATGATGTAGAGGAATTAACTCAAGCAATATGATGAAAACCCCATCTTTTTATCCTCGATGGCAACAATACAATACATGCCTTGCTGCCCCTGCTGTCACTGGGAAAGGACACCACAAGATTGAACCCAAAGCTAAGCACTTCTCCCATTGCAAGAAAAACCAATCTAGTTGGCCAAACCAAACCGATAGTTTGAAGAGAATTACAAAGATATCAAATCATGCATAAAATAATTCAGAGAAGATTCAAATAATATTCATAGATAAGCTGATCATAAATCCACAATTCATCGGATCTCGGCAAACACACCGCAAAAAAGTATTACATCAAATAGATCTCCAAGAACATCGAGGAGAACATGGTATTGAGAATCAAAGAGAGAGAAGAAGCCATCTAGCTACTAGCTATGGACCCGTAGGTCTGTGGTAAACTACTCACGCTTCATCGAAAGGGCAATGGTGTTGATGTAGAAGCCCTCCGTGATCGAATCCCCCTTCGGCAGGGTGCCGGAAAAGGTCCCTAGATGGGATCTCACGGGTACAGAAGGTTGCGGCGGTGGAAAAGTGTTTTCGTGGATGCCTCTGGTGGTTTGGGGATATTTGGGAATATATAGGCAAAAGAATTAGGTCAGGAGGTGCATGAGGGGCCCACAAGGGTGGGGAGCGCATCCTACCCCCCTGGGCGCGCCCTCCGTCCTTGTGGCCGCCTCGTGGCTCCTCCGACTTCATCTCCAAGTCTCCTGGTTGTCTTCTGGTCCAAGAAAAATCATCGTGAAGGTTTCATTCCGTTTGGACTCCGTTTGGTATTCCTTTTCTGCGAAACTCTAAAACAAGGAAAAAACAGAAACTGGCACTGGGCTTTAGGTTAATAGGTTAGTCCCAAAAATAATATAAAATAGCATATTAATGCATATAAAACATCCAAAACAGATAATATAATAGCATGGAACAATCAAAAATTATAGATACATTGGAGACGTATCAAGCATCCCAAGCTTAATTCCTGCTCGTCCTCGAGTAGGTAAATGATAAAAACAGAATTACGTGCATGCTCCTAGGGGGATAGATTCGTAGGAAAAGACCATCGCTCGTCCCCGACCGCCACTCATAAGGAAGACAATCAATAAATAAATCATGCTCGGACTTCATCACATAACGGTTCACTATACGTGCATGCTACGAGAATCACAAACTTTAACACAAGTATTTCTCAAATTCACAATTACTCACTTGCATGACTCTAATATCACCATCTTTATATCTCAAAACAATCATAAGGAATCAAACTTCTCATAGTATTCAATGCACTTTATATGAAAGTTTTTATTATATCCCTTTTGGATGCCTATCATATTAGGACTAAATTTATAACCAAAGAAAATTACCATGCTGTTTAAAGACTCTCAAAATAATATAAGTGACGCATGAGAGTTCATCAATTTCTATAAAATAAAACCACCGCCGTGCTCTAAAAAGATATAAGTGAAGCACTAGAGCAAAATTGCCTAGCTCAAAAGATATAACTGAAGCACATAGAGTATTCTAATAAATCACGATTCATGTGTGTCCCTCTCAAAAGGTGTGTACAGTAAGAATGATTGTGGCAAACTAAAAAGCAAAGACTCAAATCATACAAGACGCTCCAAGCAAAACACATATCATGTGGTGAATAAAAATATAGCCTCAAGTAAAGTTACCGATAGACGAAGACGAAAGAGAGGATGCCTTCCGGGGCATCCCCAAGCTTAGGCTCTTGGTTGTCCTTGAATATTACCTTGGGGTGCCTTGGACATCCCCAAGCTTAGGCTCTTGCCACTCCTTATTCCATAGTCCATCAAATCCTTACCCAAAACTTGAAAACTTCACAACACAAAACTCAACAGAAAATCTCATAAGCTCCGTTAGTATAAGAAAATAAATCACCACTTTTGGTACTGCTGTGAACTCATTCTTTATTTATATTGGTGTAATATCTACTGTATTACAACTTTTCCATGGTTCATACCCCCCGATACTACCCATAGATTCATCAAAATAAGCAAACAACACAAAGAAAATAGAATCTGTCAAAAACAGAACAGTATGCGAAGATCTGAATTGTTATAATACTTATGTAATTCCAAAAATACTGAAAAATTAGGAAAACAGAGGCAATTCGTATATAAATCCTGTATAAAAAATTCAGGGATTTTACGCGCTCCAGTGAATTTCAAAAATTCTGTGACTGGATGAAAAAAGTTTCTGTTTTTCAGCAAGATCAAATCAGCTATCACCGTAAGCTATCCCAAAGGTCTTACTTGGAACAAACACTAATTAAAACACAAAACCACATCTAACCAGAGGCTAGATGAATTATTTATTGCAAAACAGAACCTAAAAAGCAAAAACAAAAATAAAATTGGGTTGCCTCCCAACAAGCGTTATTGTTTAACGCCCTTAGCTAGGCATAAAAACACGAATAGATCTAGGTATAATCGTAGTAATGATAAGGCAAATCTCGAAAACTCATCTCATACTCCCTTCGTTCAACAGCAAGTTTTCTTTGTGGTAAGCAAAAGTAATCAAAAGGGCTAAATTTAATGGGATAAGAATCCCCAAGATCAAGCTCGGGAGGAATTGGTTCCTCCTTCGGCCCCTCATATTATATGACCAACTCGTTGTTGTAAGCATTCTTTTGGGAAAAAGTCATGAGCTTGCGTCCAAGAGAGAAAACCAATCCGTTGTTTGGTATAGCAAAATTATCATTAAGCTCAGAAATCTTCTCAACTAAAACATCGGTAGGGACCCTCTTCCTTAAATTTTCATTATAAGCAACATGATCTAAAGATCGTAAACGCATTATGTCCTCTTGGTTAAAGAGAATTCCCTCTATGGGAGGACGACCACCATCTACTTTATAATGCGCAAAAATTTCACTAGCTTCTTTCATAATAAATATAAACTCATGGGCTAGAAATATAGTGGCGGCGCGCTTAACGGAAGAATGCTCAATATTAGAAAACTCTAGAAAAATCCTTTGTATGGATGGATGCATATGAACAAATTGTCTTTCAAGTTCAACCACAAGCAAAGATATAGCATCCGCAAGACTACTAGTTTTATGGCGAATAGATCCACCTAACGTGGGTAGCGCACCGGCACAAGTAAAGAAATCTTGAATAACCCCTTTTCCAATAATATTGCCGCTACCTATGCAAAGTTTTTTAGTGTGCAAGATAGTAGATTCTTCATGAGGATTAATATTAGCAAAAGCATCAAAGCTTCCCCCATCGTTACTACTATCTTTTTCAGCGATAACCTCCCCAAATTCAGACATGATGGCAACAAACCAATCTAGCAAATAAGCAAACCAAAAGCAAACGAAGAAGACGAACGAAAGAGGGGACGGAAGAAGGGCAAATAAAAAGGCAAATCTTTTCGAATGATGCAGCAAAGTAGAGATAAGTATTTCCCTTAGTTTGAGAACCAAGGTATCAATCCAGTAGGAGACAACGCACAAATCACCGAATACCTGCATAAACAATCAAACAACTTGCACCCAACGCGATAAAGGGGTTGTCAATCCCTTCACGGTTACTTGCAAAAGTGAGATCTGATAGAGATAGATAAACGATAAAGTAAATATTTTTGGTATTTTTGGTTTATAGATCGGAAAGTAAAATATTGCAAAATAGTAGACCGGAAACTTATATGATGGAAAATAGAAGATCAGAAACTTATATGATGGAAAATAGACCCGGGGGCCATAGGTTTCACTAGAGGCTTCTCTCAAGATAGAAAATAATACGGTGAATGAACAAATTACTGCCGAGCAATTGATAGAAAAGCGCAAAGTTATGACGATATCTAAGGCAATGATCATGAATATAGGCATCACGTCCGTGTCAAGTAGACCGAAATGATTCTGCATCTACTACTATTACTCCACACATCGACCGCTATCCAGCATGCATCTAGAGTATTAAGTTCATAAAGAACGGAGTAACGCATTAAGTAAGATGACGTGATGTAGAGGAATTAACTCAAGCAATATGATGAAAACCCCGTCTTTTTATCCTCGATGGCAACAATACAATACGTGCCTTGTTGCCCCTGCTGTCACTGGGAAAGGACACCGCAAGATTGAACCCAAAGCTAAGCACTTCTCCCATTGCAAGAAAAACCAATCTAGTTGGCCAAACCAAACCGATAGTTCGAAGAGAATTACAAAGATATCAAATCATGCATAAAAGAATTCAGAGAAGATTCAAATAATATTCAAAGATAAGCTGATCATAAATCCACAATTCATCGGATCTCGGCAAACACACCGCAAAAAAGTATTACATCAAATAGATCTCCAAGAACATCGAGGAGAACATGGTATTGAGAATCAAAGAGAGAGAAGCCATCTAGCTACTAGCTATGGACCCGTAGGTCTGTGGTAAACTACTCACGCTTCATCGGAAGGGCAATGGTGTTGATGTAGAAGCCCTCCGTGATCGAATCCCCCTCCAGCAGGGTGCCGGAAAAGGACCCTAGATGGGATCTCACGGGTACAGAAGGTTGCGGCGGTGGAAAAGTGTTTTCGTGGATGCCTCTGGTGGTTTGGGGATATTTGGGAATATATAGGCGAAAGAATTAGGACAGGAGGTGCACGAGGGGCCCACAAGGGTGGGGGGCGGGCCCTACCCCCCTGGGCGCGCCCTCCGTCCTTGTGGCCACCTCGTGGCTGCTCCAACTTCATCTCCAAGTCTCCTGGTTGTCTTCAGGTCTAAGAAAAATCATCGCGAAGGTTTCATTCCGTTTGGACTCCGTTTGGTATTCCTTTTCTGCGAAACTCTAAAACAAGGAAAAAACAGAAACTGACACTGGGCTCTAGGTTAATAGGTTAGTCCCAAAAATAATATAAAATAGTATATTAATGCATACAAAACATCCAAAACAGATAATATAATAGCATGGAACAATCAAAAATTATAGATACATTGGAGACGTATCACTCCCCCTCAACCAACAAGCACACTCCACGGCTGGTCCGAAATAATGGGTACCGTCCATACAAACAACAATCCTGGGGGAGTTTTGTTTGAAATTATTTTGATTTGACTTTGAGCACGGGACTGGGCATCCCAATCACCAGCCACTTTCTCGTCAATGACAAGTGAATCAACACTCATCGTGAGAATAACCCACCTAGCATGGAAGATACTGACAGCACCTAGTCGCTACATGAGCGATTCGGGCATACAAAACAGATTATTATTTGAAGGTTTAGAGTTTGGCACATGCAAATTTACTTGGAACGGCAGGTAAATACCGCATATACGTAGATATGGTGGACACTCATGGAGGAAACTTGGTTCAAGGATTTTGGATGCACAAGCAGTGTTCCCGCTTAGTACAGAAATTTTGGCTAGCAAAAGATTCTAAATAGCAAGCACCACATGTTGGAGGATCCATAACAATATAACTTCTATACAAATATACCCAAGCATAAGTCATCATGTTGTCTTCCTTGTTCAACTTTAACTAATTTGCTCAAGTTTGAAAATAATTAATGGGCCTCACAATCATAGAAGATGTCCAAGATAGTATATTTATATGTGAAATCTCTCTTCCTTCAATATTCTTTCATGAATTGTTCAAGTGACCAATACTATGTTTGCTAACTTTCAATAAATTTACCACCTCTACTTCTTATATGTGAAGTCATTACTCCCCATGGTATAAGCATATGAAACATATATAAATTCAGATTTATGATATTCAATTCATTCAACCATTTACTCATAGGATATAAGTGAAGCACATGAGTAAATGACAAACTACTCCAAAAAGATATAAATGAAGATGAATGAGTAGTTGAATAATTATGTAGCTATGTGAAGACTCTCTCTCATAAATAAAATTTCAGATCTTAAGTACTTTATTAAAACAGCAAGCAAAACAAAAATAAAATTACATTGCAAGGATAGCACATATCATGTGAAGAAGCAAAAACTTAGGCTCAACCGATACTAACCGATAATTCTTGACGAAGAAAGGTGGGATGCCTACCGGGGCATCCCCAAGCTTAGATGCTTGAGCCTTCTTGAAATATTATATTGGGATGCCTTGGACATCCCCAAGCTTGAGCTTTTGTGTCTCCTTAATTCCTTTTATATGATGGTTTCCCTAAGTCTTAAAAACTTCATCCACACAAAACTCAACAAGAACTCGTGAGAAAAGTTAGTATAAATCTAATTCAAAACCTTATCATTCTCTACTGTTGCAAATCACTAAAATTATTATTTAACATTGCATACTAAATGACCCTACATATTTAATACTCCTATCCTCAAATAGAATCATTAAACAAGCAAACATATGCAAACAATGCAAACATAACAGCAATCTGTCAAAACAGGACAGTCTGTAAAGAGTGCAATTGTACTCATACTTACCTAACTCCAAAAATTCTGAAAAATTACCACACTGTATAAAATTTGTTATTGCTGAACGTGTAAGAATTTCAAGATTTTATCATGTTCTGACTTTCCAGAAGAATTCAGACAACAATAGAAAACTTTCTGTTTTCAAAACAGCAACATATAGACTTGCAAAATAAGCATGGTAAAGGCTATACTTGACACTATTATTGAAATAAAAGATGAAAAACAGTATTATAAACAACAGCAAGCAAGTCCTAATAAAATAAAATGACGCTCCAAGCAAAACTCATATCATGTGACGAATAAAAATATAGCTCCAAGTAAGGTTACCGATAATGTTGGAGACGAATGAGGGGATGCCATCCGGGGCATCCCCAAGCTTAGTTGCTTGGATCTTCATTGAATATTACCTTGGGGTGCATTGGGAATCCCAAAGCTTAGGGTCTTGTCACTCCTTATTCTCCTCATATCGATATCTCACCCAAAATTTGAAAACTTCAATCACACAAAACTTAACGGAACTTCGTGAGATGGGTTAGTATGATAAAACAAATCATTCACTTTGGTACTGTCAAGACAAGATTCATATTTTTTATCACACTATGCCTACTGTACCCTATCATTTCTACAATTTATATTAAGCAATATAAGCCATAGAAACTAGAAAACAAGCAAACTATGCATTGAAAACAGAATCTGTCAGAAACAGAACAGTCTGCGAAGATCTGAATTGTAGTCATACTTATGTTACTCCAAAATTTGTATACCAATCAACTGTAAAAAATTCAGATATTTTCCATGTTCCAGTAAAAGATAGGAATTTCTGTACTGAACGCAAAAGTTTCTGTTTTTGCGCAGAATCAAGTCAACTATCAACCACACTATCCCAAAGGCTTTACTTGGCACTTTATTCAAACAAAAGCTATAAAACATGATTACTACAGTAGATTAATCATGTTAAAACAGAAAACTAGTAGGTATAAATATTGGGTTGTCTCCCAACAAGCGCTTTTCTTTAATGCCTTTTAAGCTAGGCATGATGATTTCTATGATGCTCACATAAAAGATAAGAATTGAAACATAATGGGAGCATCATGAAGAATATGACTAGCACATTAAGTCTAACCCACTTCTTATGCATAGGAATTTTGTGAGCAAACAATTTATGGGAGCAAGAATCAACTAGCATAGGAAGGTAAAGCAAGCAAAACTTCAAGATTTTCAACACATAGAGCGGAAACTTGATATTATTGCAATATGTAGAAGCATATGTTCCTCTCTCATAATAATTTTTAGTAGCATCATGAATGAATTCAACAATATATCTATCACATAAAGCATTCTTTTCATGATTCACATGCACAAAAAATTTATTACTCTCCACATAAGCAAATTCCTTCTCATCCATAATAGTGGGAGCAGCAAATTCAACAAAATAACTATCATGAGAGGCATAATCCAATTGAAAATTAAAATCATGATGACAAGTTTCATGGTTATCATTATTCTTTATAGCATATATGTCATCACAATAATCATCATACATAGCAACTTTGTTCTCATAATCAATTGGAACCTCTTCCGAAATAGTGGATTCATCACTAAATAAAGTCATGACCTCTCCAAATCCACTTTCATCAATATTGTAATAAGATTCAACACCCTCCAAAATAGTGGGATCATTACCTAGAGTTGCCACTCTTCCAAACCCACTTTCATCAATATAATCATCATAAATAGGAGGCATGCATTCATCATAATAAATTTTCTCATCAAAACTTGGGGGGCAAAAAATATCATCTTCATCAAACATAGCATCCCCAAGCTTGTGGCTTTGCATATCATTAGCATCATGGATATTCAAGGAATTCAAACTAACAACATTGCAATCATGCTCATCATTCAAAGATTTAGTGCTAAACATTTTATTGACTTCTTCTTCTAGTACTTGAGCACAATTTTCCTTTCCATCATTTTCACAAAAGACATTAAAAAGATGAAGCATATGAGGCAACCTCAATTCCATTTTTTTGTAGTTTTCTTTTATAGACTAAACTAGTGATAAAACAAGAAACTAAAAGATTTAATTGCAAGATCTAAAGATATACCTTCAAGCACTCACCTCCCCGGCAACGGCGCTAGAAAAGAGCTTCGTTGACGGGATGTGAGTGCCGCTTACCTAGCCTCCCCGGCAACGGCGCCAGAAAAGAGCTTGATGTCTACTACGCAACCTTCTTCTTGTAGACTCGTCTTGGGCCTCCAAGTGCAGAGTTTTGTAGGATAGTAGCAAATTTTCCTCAAGTGGATGACCCAAGGTTTATCAATTCGTGGGAGGCGTAGGATGAAGATGGTTGTGACGCCCCCGGCTCAATCGTGCACTAATCATACACGCAAATGCACACGATCAAGCCTAAGGACTCACGGGAAGATATCACAACACAACTCTAAAACATAAATAAAGTCATACAAGCTTCATATTACAAGCCAGGGGCCTCGAGGGCTCGAATACAAAAGCTTGCGTACAAGCGTCAGCGGAAGCATCAGATATCTGAGTACAGATATAAAAGAAATCACAGATAAGCCCTTAAAAGGCGGGGCCAAAGAAAAACACTATGATTGAAAGGCGTAGGCCTCCTGCCTGGGACCCTCCGATCCTACTCCTAGTCGACGGCAAGCTCGAAGTAATAACCACCCTCGGGGTAGTAGTAGCGATCGTCGTCGGGGGCAGCGGTATCCGGGGCTCCGTCATCTGGTTGCATCAAAAGGGATATTGGGGAAAAAGAAAGCAAAGCAACCGTGAGTACTCATCCGAAGTACTCAGCAAGCAAGGATCTACACTACATATGCAATATTATCAAAGGAAGGCTGTATATGTGGACTGGGCTGCAGAAATGCCAGAATAGAGAGAAGGCCTAGTCCTATCGAAGACTAGCATCTTCAGTGGTCTTGCAGCATTAGAAGAGTGTAGATTAGCACCGTATAAAGTAGTAGTATCAGTAAGTCTCATCCTCACCCAGAGATCCTTTCTCGACTCCCTGCGAGAAAGCAATCCCAGAGCCATACAATCATCAGCCTCATCCGGAGATCCCTTCTCGACTCCCTGCGAGAAGCAATCCCAGAGCCATAGTATCCATTTCTAATTGTATCAATCAGGATATAACTCTGAGTGTCCGTTACCGAGGATCCGGCTATGCATAGATTAGTTCTTCCCTGCAGGGGTGCACCAACTTACCCACCACGCTCGATTAACTCCGGCCGGACACACTTTCTGGGTCATGCCCGGCCTCGGCCAAACGACACACCGCAGCCCTACCTAGAGCTCAGCAGAGAGGTCCCCGCCGGTCTACATCCTAAGCGCTCGGGGGTCTTGGGCCATCGCCCCTCGCCCTCCGGGTCGTTGCGCACATGGCTCAGATCCAAGCACCACCTCTGTCGTGAATGGCGCCAATCACTCCATGCCGCACTGCTGAACTGGACGTCTGACAGAGCTTTCGGCTGATGCATACGATGCAGAACGCCCATACTATGCCCACGTGATGGTTAGTGCTATCAGGCCAGAGGCCCACTCGAATCAAATATCCAAATTGTTAGTACCTTGGGGGTGCGGTAACGAGCAGAGACTCACGATCGATGTGACCCCGTCGCCCCGTCTTGAGGACTTGCAGCAAGGGCCAAGACTGCCCGGCCACGCCTCGTATTCATCACTCGGGCACCATCCAGGCAACCCGTATTCACATCCCACGCGGGTACCCCTCAGGGTCGACCCGCCTTTCCAAGTAACAGTAGTACAGTCAAAGTATTCGTGTGTCCATAACATCAGGGGAATCCGAGGTATCACCCTCATTGGATTCCTACTCGATGTATCCGTCAAGGTGAACTCGGAGGAATCACCCTCGCTGGGTTCACACTTGAGGTGTTGTACGACGACGTCGTTATCGGAAGTGGTGATGGAGGAATCACCCTCGATGACCACGACCGAATAGCTACTCTACAGAGTTAACATCAGGAGTGCTACAAGAGGTATCACCCTCGGCACTCGATAGTAACGCTGTAGTGTCGTTACAACTAAGGGGGTTGATGTGCGGTGCCGGGGTCTGGTCTTCAATCCTGTTGATCGGGTCTTCTGATAATCCAGCAGGGCAGTCGGGACTAGTGGGGTCACTGATAGGTCTCTACCCAGCCTATACTAGACAGTTTAGGTTAAGCAGGTAAGGTTTCAATAGCAGGTTACAATAAACAGGCTATGCATCAGAATAGGTAAAGCAGTAGCAGCAGCAATTCTAATGCAAGCATGAGAGAGAAAGAATGGGCGATATCGGTATGCTCAAAAGGGGGGTGCTTGCCTGGTTGCTCGGCGGCAAGGGCAAGGTCGTCAACGGTGTCGTCGAGCTCCTGAGCTGCGTCGGTCTCGGGGACGATGTCGGGGTCTTACGAGAGAGAAGAGGGGGAGGAAACAGTATAAATACACAGCAACAGGAGCAACACAGAGCAGGCTATGCTAACGTGTAGTGCAGGGTTGCCTGAAGACATGTCTAAGTCATTTAGTTATTTTAGGAAGTTGTTTGTAATTATTTTATTAAAGTCATGCACTATTCATCTATCTGAAACAGGCAAAAAGTTGCATGTTCAGATAGTTATAGGCATCTAACAGGTATGTGGGTAGCGTATTCGGATTCGTCTCATTTTTCTGGTCATTTTTCATATATAAATTATTTTCATCGGAGTTACAGATCAAAAGATATGATTTTCTGGAATTATTTTAATTATTAAATACGAATTATCCAAAACAGTAAAAGATGACATCATCATGATGTAAAAGCTGACGTCAGCAGTCAACGGTCGGCTGACCAGGGTCAATCCTGACAGGTGGGGCCCACATGTCATTCACAGTACTAATTAACAGAGGATTAAAACCTAATTAGCTTGTGGGTCCCACTGTCAGTGTCAGCATTTAGTTAACTAATTAGCTTAATTAGGATTAACAGGTTAATTAGTGTTTTATTTATTTATAAAACGTTTTAAGGGGTGGGACCCGCGTGTCAGCGACATGGGCTGCCCAGTCAGCACCGCTGACTGGTCAATGGGGAGCCCCGGGCCCATCAGTCAATGGCCCTGGTGGTGGGCCAGACGGGCCACGTCGGCGCCGGCCGCCGGAGACGCGCCGGCGAGCCCCGAGCGCGGTGGCGAGCTCCGGCGAGCTCGAGATTCCGCTGTGGTGCACGGATTTAAGCGCGGTCGGTCGCGTTCGAAAGCAGGCGATGGGCCGCATCGAGTGGTGGTGGTGCTTCGCCCTGGAGTTGCCGGAATCGACGTCGGCGGTGAGCTAGGCGGACGCCGGGGCTCGGGTTCGAGAGGAAACGGCGACACGGCGCGTTAACGAGCAAACTTAGTGCCCAGAGGGCCTCTACATGCGCGTGCGAGCACAACGGGCATCGACGCGGACCAAAAAGCTTACCGGTTGGTCGCCGGCAGCGAGCTCGCGCGACGGCGGGTACGACCTAGCTAAATGCGACGTTTGGGCGCGAAAGGAAGGGAAGGAAAGAGGGGACCCGATGCGACTGCTCACCGTGGAGCTCAAGAAAGGCTCGGCGAGGGCTTAGGAGCAGCAGTGGCGCCGTGGTTGGAGAAGATGGCCGGCGGCTCAAGCTTGAAGAAGGGCTCGATCCCGGAGCTGCAGCAGCCCCCGGCTTGAGCTGATGGCCGGAGAGGAAGGAGAAGAGGTAGGCGGAGCTGGTGAGCGCGTCGGCGAGGCGAGTGGAGGCCGGTGGCCGCGTGCTTCATGGGACCACGGCCATGGTGGCGCTCGGGTGTGGGGGAAAAGGCAGAGAGGGGGCGCAGGGAGTGAGAGAGGGGAGGCCAGGGGTGCGCGGGGAGGGGCCCTTATCCCCAGCGCGGGCGCGGGCGACGCGCTGTCGAGCCAGCGAGCAGGGGGGCCAGGGCGCGGCGTGCGGGCGCGGCGACAACGAGCGGGCGTGAACAGGGGGAGGTAGGGGACGAGCTAGTTGGGCTGGGCCGCACGGGTGACAGCTGGGCCTTTTCCTCCCTTTTCTATTTTCTTTTCTGTTTTTTCTTTTAGTTTCTGTCTTGCAAATAGTTGGGCACCCAAATGACTTTTGTAAAAATTGTGACCTGGTCCATAAATCACAGTGCATTGTATGCCACTGCAATAAAATGGTTTGGTGTCCATATCTTTTTATTTGGATTTTATTTAATTGAAAAAGGATTAAATAGTGCTGTTTTGCTGCTGTTCCTTGATTATTGAGTCCTTTTCCAATTCCATTAAATGTTGCAATCATTTTTATAAATGCTTTGGGAATATTTGCAACATGATGCACATTTTAGTTTTCAGGTTTGAACAACTTTTATTTTCCACTTTAGTTTTAATTTGAATTTTGAGTTAGGAGCTGAATGCAATATGTTGCAAATGATGATTAGGCACTGATAATCATGATGACATGGCATTATGAAAAAGGGTGATTACTGTAGTTAACCACTGGGGGTGTTACAAGTCTCCTCCACTAACAAGAATTCTCGTCCCGAGAATTGAGAGGTAGAAGGAAAAAGTTCGAGGTATTCTGCACGTAGATTATCCTCGCGTTCCCAAGTGGCTTCATCTTCAGTATGATTTGACCACTGCACTTTGAGGAACTTGGTAACCTTTTGACGGGTCCGACGTTCAGCTTCATCGAGGATGCGGATCGGATGCTACTTATAAGATA
This sequence comes from Thinopyrum elongatum, assembly GCA_011799875.1. NCBI lineage: Eukaryota > Viridiplantae > Streptophyta > Magnoliopsida > Poales > Poaceae > Thinopyrum > Thinopyrum elongatum. Next base: position 311,535,368 of record CM022297.1, read on the forward strand.
GATCATCTTGCAATTCGAGCATCTCGTGATCCACAGCTCGGTGCGGAGATTCCTTGAAGCATTTACAAAGTTGCGACACATGGAAGACGTCGTGGATGTGAGAGAATTGCGGCGGCAATTCCAATTTATATGCCACCTAACAACGTCTGGCAACAATGCGGAAAGGACCAATGTAGCGGGGAGCTAGCTTGCCCTTGATTCCAAAACGGTGAGTGCCCTTCATAGGGGTGACACGTAGATAAGCTTGATCACCAGGTTGATAAGTCAAACCCCATCGTTTGCAATCATAGTTGCTCTTCTGGCAGTCCTGAGCTGCTTTGAGGTTTTCACGGACGATACGGACTTGTTCTTCGGCGTGTTGAATAATATCCGGACCCACGAGCGGTCATTCCGCAGTTTCGGACCAATTCAGAGGGGTTCGACACTTACGTCCATAGAGTACTTCGAAGGGGGCCATTTTCAAGCTGGCTTGATAGCTGTTGTTATAAGAGAACTCGGCATACAGGAGAGATTCTTCCCACTTCTTGCCAAAAGAAATAACACAAGCTCGCAATATGTCTTCAAGCACTTGATTTACTCGTTTGACTTGGCCTTGGGATTGGGGGTGATATGAGTCCCCATAGCTTCTTGGAAACTTTCCCAGAACTTTGAAGTGAAAAGGCCGCCACGGTCCGAACTGATCTCCTTTGGAATGCCGTGGAGTGAAACAATTCTGGAGATATATAACTCTGCTAACTGACTAGCAGTGATAGTCTCCTTGACAGGCAGAAAGTGTGCAACTTTAGAGAGTTGGTCGACGACGACAAAAATAGCATCGTGACCCTTCTGTGACCTGGGAATTCCTGTAATGAAATCCATCTGAACCTTATCCCATTTCCATAAAGGAATAGGAAGTGGTTGCAGAATTCCAGCTGGTTTCTGATGTTCTGCTTTAACGCGACGACATACATCACATTCAGCAACATATCAAGCAATGTCCTACTTCATTTTAGACCACCAGTACCTTTGGCGGAGATCACGATACATCTTGGTGCTACCCGGATGAATAGACAGCGGGGTATCATGGGCCTCCTTTATGACTTTGTCAGTCATAAGCTCGAAGCGAGGTACCACAATGAGGTTTCTGAAATACAAGGTTCCATCTCCAGACAGCGAGAAATCCCTGTAGTTTTCGAGGTGAAGATTTTTCTTCATCAGATCAATTTCAGCATCTTTAGCTTGCGCAATCTTAACAGCTTTCTCAAGATCTGGTTGTATCACAAGGTTATTAAGAGAACCCTGTTGGACAATACACAGATTCAGCTTGCACAATTCTTCAAAAAGACGAGGTTGAGCTCGCCTAACCATGAGGTTGTCGCAATAGGACTTGCGACTTAAGGCATCAGCCATCACGTTAGCCTTGCCAGGCGTATAGGAAATACCCAAATCATAGTCCGCAATGGCCTCCATCCATCTTTGCTGACGGAGGTTTAGAGATGGCTGGGTGAACAAGTACTTCAGACTTTTATGATCGGTGTAGATCTCGCAACGATTACCGAGAAGGTAATGTCGCCACAACTGCAGTGCATAGATGACAGCAGCTAGTTCTAGATCATGTACCAGATAATTCGCTTCATGTGGGCGCAACTGAAAAGAGCCATAGGCAGTCACTTTACGCTCTTGCATTAGGATACAACCTAATCCTTCACGGGATGCGTCACAATAAATCACGAAGTCCTTGCGAGAATCTGGAGGAGCAAGTACTGGGGCAGATGTCAACTTGTCTTTGAGTGTTTGAAAACTTTCCTGACATTTGTCTGTCCATTCAAATTTAACGCCCTTGTGAAGCAGATCAGTCAAAGGCTTAGCAATCTTGGAAAAGTTCTCGACAAATCGACGACAATAGCTTGCAAGGCCGAGAAAACTTCTCACTTGCTTGACATTCTTCGGTGGAGTCCAGTCAGGGCCGGGCCGGAAAAATCCGGGGCCCTGTGCGAAACTAAAAAATAGGGCCCTATCTCACTAGAAAAAACTGAACTATCTAGCAATTATAATGTATGTGATATAATGTCTTTCTCTAAAAAATCACGCGAGGGGGAGTCACGCGCCAGTGGGCAGCGGCCCAGCTCCATCCGCGGCCCAACGCCTACCCGAGAAATATATACACGCATGTAATAAATTTGGGGCCCCCAAAATTTATGGGCCCTGTGCGGACCGCACAGTTCGCACAACTATGGGCCCGGCCCTGAGTCCAGTCAAGAATAGCCTGAACTCGTTCTGGGTTAACAGCAATGCCATCTTTGGAAATCACATGACCAAGGTAGGTTACTTCAGAAAGCCAAAATTCACATTTGGAGTATTTGGCATACAACTGGTGTTCTCGGAGCCTTTCCAGTACAAGACGGAGGTGTTCAGCATGTTCTTCCTTATTCTTCGAATAAACCAAAATATCGTCTAGATATACCACGACGAACTTGTCGAGGTAATCCATGAAGATATAATTCATCAGGCGGGAGAATGTGGCTGGAGCATTTGTTAAACCAAATGACATCACAGTGTACTCATAAGAGCCATAGTGAGTAACAAATGCAGTCTTCGGAATATTCTCTTCACGAACATGGATCTGATGGTAACCCAACCTCAAGTTGAGTTTAGAAAACACCGATGATCCAGCAAGTTGATCATACAAATCATTGATCCGAGGAAGCGGATATTTGTTCTGGATTGTGGCTTGGTTAATGGGCCGATAATCCTGAACCAATCGGTTAGTTCCATCCTTCTTCTTAACGAAGAGTGAAGGTGCTCCCCAAGCAGAGGAACTGGGGCGGATGAAACCTTTCTTAAGTGACGTGTCGATTTCTTCCTTAAGCTCGAGAAGATGATGCGGAGGCATCTTATAAGGACGCTTCGCAATAGGGGTAGTGCCTGGCTTCAAGTCGATGACGAACTCAACAGCTCTAGCCGGGGGTATTCCTGGAAGTTCTTCTGGAAAGACGTCTTGAAAATCATGAACAACTGGAACATTCTCGATGCCTTCAAGAGGTGAAGCATTCAATGCATTCAGAACATATATTTGAGCCTCAGCATCCTGAGCTATTCGAGCTGAGTATTGTACTTTCTGGCCAGAAGGGTGAGTGATGCGGACTGTTTCAGTGGCACAGTCAATCAAAGCTTTATGAGGCTTCAACCAGTCCATACCCAGGATAATGTCTATGTTGGAGGTCTTGAGAGCAATGAGAGAAACGGGGAACATCAATCCTCCAATCACAATGTGGTTACCGTGGCTTACCATGGTAGTTTGCCAATTAGCCCCAGGTGACTGGATTACTAATGGAGTGGACATCTCCTCGAAAGGTATATCATGGCTTCATGCAAAACTTTCGGACATGAAGGAGTGCGATGCTCCAGAATCAAAGAGGATTGAAGCTAGGATTGAATTCACTAGAAGGGTGCCCATCACAATTTTGGGGTCCTGTCGAGCTTCTTCAATGTTGACTTGGTTGACATGAACAAGCTGATTAGCAGGTGGTCTGGTTTCAACGTTCCTGGAAGGGTGTTTTCGACGGCTCTTCCTGCAACCAACAGAAGGAAGTGATGCATGCTGAGGCTGACTCTGACGGCAGTTGATAGTACGGTGCCCTGGCTGTCCACACTGGTGGCATAAACCATCATTATGGGGAGGAGCTTCAACATTTGGTTGTCCGCCCTGAATCGTCAGCTGTCTCGGCGGCGGAGGCAGACGAGGTGCAACATACGACGGTCTCCATGCAGGGGCAGGTCGGTGATGTACATTGTGCGGGATCCACACTCGACGCTTCTGAACAGGCTGACTCGAGGATGAGCCAGCTTCATGAGTGCGCTTGAGCAACTCCTGGTGTTTGGTCAGGGCAGTTTCAACTTGGAAAGATCGGCTGACAAGTGTTGCGAAGTTTGTGCAATCATGGACAGCGAGTGCAAGGTTTATATCAGTACGCAGTCCTTCACGGAATTTCTCCTGCTTGCGTGCGTCAGTGCAGACGTCATCCGCAGCATAGCGGGATAATTCAAGGAATGTCCTCTGATATTCATCCACAGTCATTGTGCCCTGTGAGAGTTTGCGGAACTCCTGTTTCTTCTGGTCCATCGGACCTTGAGGAATGTACCGTGCACGAAAGGCTGACTGAAATTCCTGCCAAGTGGTTACAGTCTCTGTAGGCAACATACCCTTGTGGCTTTCCCACCATTGAGCAGCTGGACCCTTTAAGTGGAATGTCCCAAAATTGACGTAACTGTCAGGGGCAACATTAGCTGATTCCATCTCAAACTGGATGTCTCGAAGCCAATCATCAGCATCCATAGGATTGGTGGAGTTGCGGAAAACGGATGGATTGAGGCGTACAAATTCTGGCAGAGTTATTGGAGCATTCTGTTGCTGAGCATTCTGAGTTGGGAACTGAGCCAATACTCCGGTCATAAACTGATGGTTGAGTTCAAACTGCTGCATCATTGCGGCAATATAGGGTGGAGGTGGAGGATCGTCAGCCATCCTGCCAAATTAACAGGGGCAGTTTAGCAAGAAAAACTGCATGTGTATGAAGTTATTCAGGATGTAACACGGGAAAGAACAGGAAAGGCATTAGATATATGATAGTAGTTGTTAAAGACATACTCATCCATGCACAGAGCTGGGTTCAAATGGATAGTACGCGCACAGGAATGCTCGCAGCTAGACAAACTAGGCGGCGCGCAGGCACGCGGTAAGGAAGTACACAACGAGACATAGCAAAGGCTACATCATGTCGGAGAAAACTGTTGGAGTGAGGGATCTGCAAGTGACAACACAGGGTGCCCTCGATAAAAGGATCCTGTAAGCAGAATCTGACCCGCAATCTTGAAGGAAGGGGGGAAACTTCAGAACACCGGGTGGATGTGATCACGAGAACCTAATGTTGGAGTTAGTAAAAGTTTAACCCGAATAGAAGAGAGATCAGAGTCCCAGAGTAAAGGTCGAGGAGTAAAAGATCCTAATACCACCCAATTGGCGACGTGGGCCCGTAAGCCGCACAGCCAAGTTAGTAAAACGGTTTTGGACCACTAGACTCAACTTCGGCCAAGGAGTTGGAAAGGGGGGTTCCTACAGGCAGTCGGCTCTGATACCAACTTGTGACGCCCCCGGCTCAATCATGCACTAATCATACACGCAAATGCACATGATCAAGCCTAAGGACTCACGGGAAGATATCACAACACAACTCTAAAACATAAATAAAGTCATACAAGCTTCATATTACAAGCCAGGGGCCTCGAGGGCTCGAATACAAAAGCTTGCGTACAAGCGTCAGCGGAAGCATCAGATATCTGAGTACAGATATAAAAGAAATCATAGATAAGCCCTTAAAAGGCGGGGCCAAAGAAAAACACTATGATCAAAAGGCGTAGGCCTCCTGCCTGGGACCCTCCGATCCTACTCCTAGTCGACGGCAAGCTCGAAGTAATAACTAACCTCGGGGTAGTAGTAGCGATCGTCGTCGGGGGCAGCGGTATCTCGGGCTCCGTCATCTGGTTGCATCAAAAGGGATATGGGGGAAAAAGAAAGCAAAGCAACCGTGAGTACTCATCCGAAGTACTCAGCAAGCAAGGATCTACACTACATATGCAATATTATCAAAGGAAGGCTGTATATGTGGACTAGGCTCCAGAAATGCCAGAATAGAGAGAAGGCCTAGTCCTATCGAAGACTAGCATCTTCAGCGGTCTTGTAGCATTAGAAGAGTGTAGATTAGCACCGTATAAAGTAGTAGTATCAGTAAGTCTCATCCTCACCCAGAGATCCTTTCTCGACTCCCTGCGAGAAAGCAATCCCAGAGCCATACAGTCATCAGCCTCGTCCGGAGATCCCTTCTCGACTCCCTGCGAGAAGCAATCCCAGAGCCATAGTATCCATTTCTAATTGTATCAATCAGGATACAACTCCGAGTGTCCGTTACCGAGGATCCGGCTATGCATAGATTAGTTCTTCCCTGCAGGGGTGCACCAACTTACCCACCACGCTCGATTAACTCCGGCCGGACACACTTTCTGGGTCATGCCCGGCCTCGGCCAAACGACACACCGCAGCCCTACCTAGAGCTCAGCAGAGAGGTCCCCGCCGGTCTACATCCTAAGCGCTCGGGGGTCTTGGGCCATCGCCCCTCGCCCTCCGGGTCGTTGCGCACATGGCTCAGATCCAAGCACCACCTCTGTCGTGAATGGCGCCAATCACTCCATGCCGCACTGCTGAACTGGACGTCTGATAGAGCTTTCGGCTGATGCATACGATGCAGAACGCCCATACTATGCCCACGTGATGGTTAGTGCTATCGGGCCAGAGGCCCACTCGAATCAAATATCCAAACCGTTAGTACCTTGAGGGTGCGGTAACGAGCAGATACTCATGATCGATGTGACCCCGTCGCCTCGTCTCGAGGACTTGCGGCAAGGGCCAAGACTGCCCGGCCACGCCTCGTATTCATCACTCGGGCACCATCCAGGCAACCCGCCTTCACATCCCACGCGGGTACCCCTCAGGGTCGACCCGCCTTTCCAAGTAACAGTAGTACAGTCCAAGTATTCGTGTGTCCATAACATCAGGGGAATCCGAGGTATCACCCTCGTTGGATTCCTACTCGATGTATCCGTCAAGGTGAACTCGGAGGAATCACCCTCGCTGGGTTCACACTTGAGGTGTTGTACGACGACGTCATTATCGGAAGTGGTGATGGAGGAATCACCCTCGATGACCATGACCGAATAGCTACTCTACAGAGTTAACATCAGGAGTGCTACATAAGGTATCACACTCGGCACTCGATAGTAACGTTGTAGTGTCGTTACAACTAAGGGGGGTGATGTGCGGTGTCGGGGTCTGGTCTTCAATCCCGTTGATCGGGTCTTCTGATAATCCAGCAGGGCAGTCAGGACTAGTGGGGTCACTGATAGGTCTCTACCCAGCCTATACTAGACAGTTTAGGTTAAGCAGGTAAGGTTTCAATAGCAGGTTACAATAAACAGGCTATGCATCAGAATAGGTAAAGCAGTAGCAGCAGCAATTCTAATGCAAGCATGAGAGAGAAAGAATGGGCGATATCGGTATGCTCAAAAGGGGGGTGCTTGCCTGGTTGCTCGGCGGCAAGGGCAAGGTCGTCAACGGTGTCGTCGGGCTCCTGAGCTGTGTCGGTCTCGGGGACGACGTCGGGGTCTAACGAGAGAGAAGAGGGGGAGGAAACAGTATAAATACACATCAACAGGAGCAACACAGAGCAGGCTACGCTAACGTGTAGTGCAAGGTTGCCTGAAGACATGTCTAAGTCATTTAGTTATTTTAGGAAGTTGTTTGGAATTATTTTATTAAAGTCATGCACTATTCATCTATCTAAAACAGGCAAAAAGTTGCATGTTCAGATAGTTAAAGGCATCTAAAAGGTATGTGGGTAGCGTATTCGGATTCATCTCATTTTTCTGGTCATTTTTCATATATAAATTATTTTCATCGGAGTTACAGATCAAAAGATATGATTTTCTAAAGTTTTATTGATTTTTCTGGAATTATTTTAATTATTAAATATGAATTATCCAAAACAGTAAAAGATGACATCATCATGATGTAAAGCTAACGTCAGCAGTCAACGGTCGGCTGACCAGGGTCAAACCTGACAGGTGGGGCCCACATGTCATTCACAGTACTAATTAACAAAGGATTAAACTTAACTAATTAACCATATTAGCTTGTGGGGCCCACTGTCAGTGTCAGCATTTAGTTAACTAATTAGCTTAATTAGGATTAACAGGTTAATTAGTGTTTTATTTATTTATAAAACGTTTTAAGGGGTGGGACCCGCGTGTCAGCGACACGGGCTGCCCAGTCAGCACCGCTGACTGGTCAATGGGGAGCCCCGGGCCCATCAGTCAGTGGCCCTGGTGGTGGGCCAGACGGGCCACGTCGGCGCCGGCCGCCGGAGACGCGCCGGCGAGCCCCGAGCGCGGTGGCGAGCTCCGGCGAGCTCAGGATTCCGCTGTGGTGCATGGATTTGAGCGCGGTCGGTCGCGTTCGAAAGCAGGCGATGGGCCGCATCGAGTGGTGGTGGTGCTTCGCCTTGGAGTGGCCGGAATCGACGTCGGCGGTGAGCTAGGCGGACGCCGGGGCTCGGGTTCGACAGGAAACGGCGACACGGCGCGTTAACGAGCAAACTAAGTGCCGAGAGGGCCTCTACGTGCGCGTGCGAGCACAACGGGCATTGACGCGGACCAAAAAGGTCACCGGTTGGTCGCCGACGGCGAGCTCGCGCGACGGCGGGTACGACCTAGCTAAATGCGACGTTTGGGCGCGAAAGGAAGGGAAGGAAAGAGGGGACCCGGTGCGACTGCTCACCGTGGAGCTCAAGAAAGGCTCGGCGAGGGCTTAGGAGCAGCAGCGGCGCCGTGGTTGGAGAAGATGGCCGACGGCTCGAGCTTGAAGAAGGGCTCGATCCCGGAGCTGCAGCGGCCCCCGGCTTGAGCTGATGGTCGTAGAGGAAGGAGAAGAGGTAGGCGGAGCTGGTGAGCGCATCGGCGAGGCGAGTGGAGGCCGGTGGCCACATGCTTCACGGGACCACGGCCATGGTGGCGCTCGGGTGTGGGGGAAAAGGCAGAGAGGGGGCGCGGGGAGTGAGAGAGGGGAGGCCAGGGGTGCGCGGGAAGGGGCCCTTATCCCCAGCGCGGGCGCGGGCGACGCGCTGTCGAGCCAGCGAGCAGGGGTGCCAGGGCGCGGCGTGCGGGCGCGGCGACAACGAGCGGGCGTGAACAGGGGGAGGTAGGGGACGAGCTAGTTGGGCTGGGCCGCGCGGGTGACAGCTGGGCCTTTTCCTCCCTTTTCTATTTTATTTTCTGTTTTTCCTTTTAGTTTCTGTCTTGCAAATAGTTGGGCACCCAAATGACTTTTGTAAAAATTGTGACGTGTTCCATAAATCACAGTGAATTGTATGCCACTGCAATAAAATGGTTTGGTGTCCATATCTTTTTATTTGGATTTTATTTAATTGAAAAAGGATTAAATAGTGCTGTTTTGCTGCTGTTCCTTGATGTTTGAGTCCTTTTCCAATTCCATTAAATGTTGCAATCATTTTTATAAATGCTTTGGGAATATTTGCAACATGATGCACATTTTAGTTTTCAGGTTTGGACAACTTTTATTTTCCACTTTAGTTTTAATTTGAATTTTGAGTTAGGAGCTGAATGCAATATGTTGCAAATGATGATTAGGCACTGATAATCATGATGACATGGCATTATCAAAAAGGGTGATTACTGTAGTTAACCACTGGGGGTGTTACAATGGTCTCTCTCAAACGACCCTGCAACCAAATAACAAAGAGTCTCTTGTGTCCCCAAGACACCCAATACAATGGTAAATTGTATAGGTGCACTAGTTCGGCGAAGAGATGGTGATACAAGTGTAATATGGATGATAGATATAGGTTTTTGTACTCTGAAAATATAAAAACAGCAAGGTAACTAGTAACAAAAATGAGCAAAAACGGCATTGCAATGCTTGGAAACAAGGCCTAGGATTCGTACTTTCACTAGTGCAAGTTCTCTCAACAATGATAACATAATTAGATCATATGGCAATCCCTCAACGTGCGACAAAAGTCACTCCAAAGTTACTATCGCGGAGAACATAAGATGAAATTGCTTGTAGGATACGAAATCACCTCAAAGTTATTCTTTCCAATCAATCCATTGAGCTATTCCTATAAGTGTCACAAACAGCCCTAGAGTTCGTAGTAAAATAACACCATATGACACACATCAATCAACCCTAATGTCACCTAGATACTTCAATGTCACCACAAGTATCTGTGGGTCAATTATACGACATGCATCAAACAACTTCAGATTCATAATATTCAATCCAACATAAAGAACCTCAAAGAGTGCCCCAAGATTCCTACCGGAGAAACAAGGACGAAAACATGCATCAACCCCTATGCATAGATTACCGCAATGTCACCTCAGGAATCCGCAAGTTGAGTGCCAAAACATACATCAAGTGAATCAATAGAATACCCCATTGTCACCACGGGTATCCCATGCAAGACATACATCAAGTGTTCTCAAATCCATAATAGTATTCAATCCGATAATAGTGAAACCTCAAAGGTAAAACTCAATTCATCACAAGAAGGTAGAGGGGGAGAAACCCCATATGATCCAACTATAATAACAAAGCTCGCGGTACATCAAGATCGTGCCAAATCAAGAACACGAGAGAGAGAGAGAGAGAGAGATCAAACACATAGCTACTGGTACATACCCTCAGCCCCGAGGGTGAACTACTCCCTCCTCGTCATGGAGACCGCCGGGATGATGAAGATGGCCACCGGTGATGGTTTCCCCCTCCGACAGGGTACCGGAACGGGCTCCCGATTGGTTTTTTGTGGCTACTGAGGCTTGCGGCGGTGGAACTCCCAATCTAGGTTTCTTTCTGGGGGTTTATGGATTTATAGGAATTTTGGCATCGGTTTCACGTCAAGGGGGTCCACGAGTCAGCGACAAGGCAGGGGGGCACGCCCTCCACCCTTGTCGTTGACTCGGGACTCTTCTGGCCCAACTCTTGTGCTTCGGGGGCTTCTTCTGGTCCATAAAAAATCACCGTAAATTTTCAGCCCATTCCGAGAACTTTTATTTCTGCACAAAAAACGACACCACGGTAGTTCTGCGGAAAACAGCGTCAGTCCGGGTTAGTTCTAATCAAATCATACCAAAACCATATAAAATTGTTGTAAACATGGCATGAATACTTCATAAATTATAGATACGTTGGAGACGTATCACACACTCTCATGCAATGACAAGTGAATAAACATTCATCTTGTGAATAAAATATCTAGCATGGAAAATATCGGCCACCCCCTGCCGCTTCATGAGCAGTACGTGTTGGGAAACGTTGCATGAAAAACAAAAAAAAATCCACGCACATGGAAGATCTATCCATGGAGATGCATAGCAGCGAGAGGGGAGAGTGTGTCTACGTACCCTCGTAGACTGTAAGCGGAAGCGTTTGACAACGCGGTTGATGTAGTCAAACTTTCTTCGCGATCCAACCGATCAAGTACCGAACGTACGGCACCTCCGCGTTCAGCACACGTTCAGCTCGGTGACGTCCTCGCCTTCTTGATCCAGCAAGATGGGTGAAGTAGTAGATGAGTTTCGGCAGCACGATGGTGTGGTGACGGTGAAGGTGAAGTGATCTCCGCAGGGCTTCGCCTAAGCACTACGAAAATATGATCGAGGGTGTAAACGGTGGATGGGGCGCCGCACACGGCTAAGACAATGTTGTGTCCCCTTGTGTGGTGCCCCCTTCCCATATATATATAGGTGGGGGAGGGGAGGCAGCCAAGGCACGCCCTAGGGCTGGCCGACGGCCACTAGGGCTCCTGCCCTGCCCTACGCCCCCCTGCCATGTATTCCCCAAGGGGGAAGGAAAGAGGGGGAGAGGGAAGGAAGGGGGAGACCTAGTCCCCTCTTTCCTTCTCTCTCCTAGGGCCGGCCACCTATAGGGGGCGCACTAGCCCCTTGTGGGCTGGTGTGTTCCCTCACTTGGCCCATTAAGCCCATTACTTTGCCGGGGTTGCCCGGAACTCCTTCCGGTGACCCGACAAGTACCCGGTATCACCCGAAACACTTTCGGTGTCCAAATACCATCGTCCTATATATCAATCTTTACTTCTCGACCATTTAGAGACTCCTCGTTATGTGCGTGATCTCATCCGGGACTCCGAACAACATTCGGTCACCAAATCACATAACTCATATAATACTATATTGTCATCGAACGTTAAGCGTGCGGACCCTACGGGTTCGAGAACTATGTAGACATGACTGAGACACCTCTCCGGTCAATAACCAATAGTGGAACCTGGATGCCCATATTGGTTCCTACATATTCTACGAAGATCTTTATCGGTCGAACCGATATGACAACATACGTAATTCCCTTTGTCCATTGGTATGTTACTTGCCCGAGATTCGATTGTCGGTATCTCCATACCTAGTTCAATCTTGTTACCGGCAAGTCTCTTTACTCGTTCCGTAATACATCACCTCATAACTAACTCCTTAGTCATTTTCTTGCAAGCTTATGATGTGTATTACCGAGAGGGCCCAGAGATACCTCTCCGATACTCGGAGTGACAAATCCTAATCTCGATCTATGCCAACTCAACAAACACCTTCGGAGATAACTGTAGAGCATCTTTATGATCACCCAGTTACGTTTTGACGTTTGATAGCACACAAGGTATTCCTCCGGTATCCGGGAGTTGCATAATCTCCTAGTCGAAGGAATATGTATTTGACATGAAGAAAGCAATAGCAATAAACTGAACGATCAATATGCTAAGCTAACAGATGGGTCTTGTCCATCACATCATTCTCCTAATGATGTGATCCCGTTATAAAATGACAACACATGTCTATGGTTAGGAAACCTTAACCATCTTTGATCAACGAGCTAGTCTAGTAGGCTTACTAGGGACACAGTATTTGTATATGTATTCACACATGTATTTAAGTTTCCGGTCAATACAATTCTAGCAAGAATAATAAACCTTTATCATGATTAAGGAAATATAATAATAACCATTTTATTATTGCCTCTAGGGCATATTTCCATCAGTCTCCCACTTGCACTAGAGTCAATAATCTAGTTCACATCACCATGTGATTTAACACCCATAGTTCACATCGCCATGTGACCAACACCCGAAGAGTTTACTAGAGTCAATAATCTAGTTCACATCGCCATGTGATTAACACCCAAAAGAGTACTAAGGTGTGATCATGTTTTGCTTGTGAGAGAAGTTTAGTCAACGGGTCTGTCACATTCAGATCCGTATGTATTTTGTAAATTTCTATGTCTACAATGCTCTGCATGGAGCTACTCTAGCTAATTGCTCCCACTTTCAATATGTATCCGGACCGAGACTCAGAGTCATCTGAATCGGTGTCAAACCTTGCGTCAACGTAACCCTTTACGACGAACTCTTTATCACCCCATAACCGAGAAATATCTCCTTAGTCCTCTTTGGTAACTAAGGATAATTTTGACCGCTGTCCAGTGATCTACTCCTGGATCACTTTTGTACCCCCCTCGCCAAACTCATGGCAAGGTACACAACAGGTCTGGTACACAGCATGTCATACTTTATAGAACCTATGGCTGAGGCATAGGGAATGACGTTCATTCTCTCTCTATCTTCTGCCGTGGTCTGGTTGTGAGTCTTACTCAACTTCACACCTTGTAACACAGGCAAGAACCCTTTCTTTGACTGATCTATTTTGAACTTCTTCAAAACTTTGTCAAGGTATGTGCTTTGTGGAAGTCCTATTAAGCGTCTCGATCTATCTCTATAGATCTTGATGCCCAATATATAAGCAGCTTCACCGAGGTCTTTCATTGAAAAATTCTTACTCAAGTATCCTTTTATGCTATCCAGAAATTCTATATCATTTCCAATCAACAATATGTCATCCACATATAATATCAGAAATGCTATAGAGCTCCTACTCACTTTCTTGTAAATACAGGCTTCACCGTAAGTCTGTATAAAACCATATGCTTTGATCACCTCATCAAAGCGTATATTCCAACTCCGAGATGCTTGCACCAGTCCATAGATGGATCGCTGGAGCTTGCACACTTCGTTAGCACCTTTAGGATCGACAAAACCTTCTCGTTGCATCATATACAACTTCTTCTTTATGAAATCCATTAAGGAATGCAGTTTTGACGTCCATTTGCCAGATTTCATAATTATAAAATGCGGCAATTGCTAACATGATTCGGACAAACTTGCATCACTACGGGTGAGAAAGTCTCATCGTAGTGAACTCATTGAACTTGTCGAAAACCTTTCGCGACAAGTCGAGCTTTGTAGACAGTAACATTACCATCAGCGTCAGTCTTCTTCTTGAAGATCCATTTATTCTCAATGGCTTGCCGATCATCGGGCAAGTCCACCAAAGTCCACACTTTCTTCTCATACATGGATCCTATCTCAGATTTCATGGCCTCAAGCCATTTATCGGAATCTGGGCTCGTCATAGCTTCTTCATAGTTCGTAGGTTCACCTTGGTCTAGTAACATGACTTCCAGAACAGGATTACCCTACCACTCTGGTGCGGATCGTTCTCTGGTTGACCTACGAGGTTCAGTAGTAACTTGATCTGAAGTTTCAAGATCAACATCATTTGCTTCCTCTCTAGTTGGTGTAGGCATCACTGGAACAGTTTTCTGTGATGTGCTACTCTCCAATTCGAGAGAAGGTACAATTACCTCATCAAGTTCTACTTTCCTCCCACTCACTTCTTTTGAGAGAAACTCCTTCTCTAGAAAGGTTCCATTCTTGGCAACAAAGATCTTGCCTTCGGATCTGTGCTAGAAGGTGTACCCAATTGTTTCCTTAGGGTATCCTATGAAGACGCACTTCTCTGATTTGGGTTCGAGCTTATCAGGCTGAAGCCTTTTGACATAAGTGTCACAACCCCAAACTTTAAGAAACGACAGCTTAGGTTTCTTGCCAAACCACAGTTCATACGGTGTCGTCTCAACGGATTTAGACGGTGCCCTATTTAACGTGAATGCGGCTGTCTCTAATGCATAACCCCAAAACGATAGTGGTAAATCGGTAAGAGACATCATAGATCGCACCATATCTAATAAAGTACGGTTACGATGTTCGTACACACCATTACGCTGTGGTGTTCCAGGTGGCGTGAGTTGTGAAACAATTCCAGATTGTTCTAAATGAAGGCCAAACTCGTAACTCAAATATTTGCCTCCACGATCAGATTGTAGAAACTTTATTTTCTTGTTACGATGATTCTCCACTTCACTCTGAAATTCTTTGAACTTTTCAAATGTTTCAGACTTGTGTTTCATCAAGTAGATATACCCATACCTACTCAAATCATCTGTGAAGGTCAGAAAATAACGATACCTGCTGCGTGCCTCAACACTCATTGGACCGAATACATCGGTATGTATTATTTCCAATAAGTCATTAGCTCGCTCCATTGTTCTGGAGAACGGAATTTTAGTCATCTTGCCATGAGGCATGGTTCACTAGTACCAAATGATTCATAATCAAGTGACTCCAAAAGTCCATCTGCATGGAGTTTCTTCATGCGCTTTACACCAATATGACCTAAACGGCAGTGCCACAAGTATGTTGCACTATCATCATCAACTTTGCATCTTTTGGCATCAATATTATGAATATGTGTATCACTACAATCGAGATTCAATAAACCATTCACATTGGGTGTATGACCATAGAAGGTTTTATTCATGTAAACAGAACAATAATTGTTCTCTGACTTAAATGAATAACCGTATTGCAATAAACATGATCCAATCATATTCATGCTCAACGCAAACACCAAATAACATTTATTTAGGTTCAACACTAATCCCGAAGGTAGAGGGAGTGTGCGATGGTGATCGTATCAACCTTGGAATCACTTCCAACACACATCGTCACCTCGTCCTTAACTAGTCTATGTTTATTCTGCAACTCCTGTTTCGAGTGACTAATCTTAGCAACTGAACCGGTATCGAATACCCAGGGGCTACTATGAACACTAGTAAGGTACACATCAATAACATGTATATCAAATATACTTTTGTTCACTTTGCCATCCTTCTTATCCGCCAAGTATTTGGGGTAGTTCTGCTTCCAGTGACCATTTCCTTTGCAGTAGAAGCACTTAGTTTCAGGCTTGGGTCCAGCTTTGGGCTTCTTCATGGGAGTGACAACTTGCTTGCCATTCTTATTGAAGTTCCCTTTCTTTCCCTTGCCCTTTTTCTTGAAACTAGTGGTCTTGTTAGCCATCAACACTTGATGCTCTTTCTTGATTTCTACCTTCGCCGATTTCAGCATTGCGAAGAGCTCGGGAATCATTTTCGTCATCCCTTGCATATTATAGTTCATCACGAAGTTCTAGTAGCTTGGTGATAGTGACTAGAGAACTCTGTCAATCACTATCTTATCTGGAAGATTAACTCCCACTTGATTCAAGCGATTGTAGTACCCAGACATTCTGAGTACATGCTCACTGGCTGAGCCATTCTTCTCCATCTTGTAGGCAAAGTACTTGTCAGAGGTCTCATACCTCTCAACACGGGCATAAGTCTGAAATACCAATTTCAGCACTTGGAACATCTCATATGTTCTAAGCCGTAAAGCATGGCGCACTAAACTATCAAGCAGTCATCATATCGAGCTTGTCAAACGTTCATAACGTTTGCATCAGCTCCTGCAACAGGTCTGTCACCTAGCGGTGCATCAAGGACATAATTCTTCTGTGCAACAATGAGGATAATCCTCAGATCACGAACCCAGTCCGCATTATTGCTACCAACATCTTTCAACTTAGTTTTCTCTAGGAACATATCAAAAATATAGGGGAGCTATATCGCGAGCTATTGATCTACAACATAGATGTGCAAAACTATAAGACTAAGTTCATGATAAATTAAGTTCAATTAATCAAATTACTAATGAACTCCCACTTAAATAACATCCCTCAAGTTATCTAAGTGATACGTGATCCAAATCAACTAACCCATGTCCGATCATCACGTGAGATGGGGTAGTCATCAATGGTGAACATCTCTATGTTGATCATATCTACTATATGACTCACGTTCGACCTTTCGGTCTCCAGTGTTCCGAGACCATGTCTGTACATGCTAGGCTCGTCAAGTTTAACCCAAGTATTCTGCCTGTGCAAAACTGTCTTACACCCATTGTATGTGAACGTAGAGTCTATCACACCCGATCATCATGTGGTGCTTCGAAACGACGAACTTTGGCAATGGTGCATACTCGGGGAGAACACTTTTATCTTGAAATTTAGTGAAGGGATCATCTTATAATGCTACCGCTGTTCTAAGCAAAATAAGATGCATAAAGGATAAACATCACATGCAATCAAAATACGTGACATGATATGGCCATCATCATCTTGTGCTTTTGATCTCCATCTCCAAAGCATCGTCATGACCTCCATCGTCACCATCTCGACACTTTGATCTCCATCGTTGCGTCGGGGTCATCTCGCCAATTATTGCTTCTACAACTATCGCTAACGCATAGTGATAAAGTAAAGCAATTACATCGTGCTTGCACTTCATACAATAAAGAGACAGTCCTAAGGCTCCTGCCGGTTGTCGATATTACAAAACATGATCATCTCATACATCAACATATATCACATCATATCTTGACCATATCACATCACAACATGCCCTGCAAAAACAAGTTAGACGTCCTCTACTTTGTTGTTGTAAGTTTTACGTGGCTACTACGGGCTTCTAGCAAGAACCGTTCTTACCTACGGCAAAAACCACAACGGTGTTTCATCAAGTTTGCTGTTTTAACCTTCTTCAAGGACCGATCGTAGTCAAATTCGATTCAACTAAAGTAGGAGAAACAGACCCCCGTCAGCCACCTTTATGCAAAACTTGTTGCATGTCTGTCGGTGGAACCGGTCTCATGTGCGTGGACATGTAAGGTTGGTCCGGGCCGCTTCATTCCACAATACTGCCGAATCAAAATAAGACGTTGGTGGTAAGCAGTATGACTATCACCGCCCACAACTCTTTGTGTTCTACTCGTGCATATCATCTACGCATAGACCTGGCTCATGATGCCACTGTTGGGAAACGTTGCATGGAAAACAAAAAAAATTCTACGCACACGCAAGATCTATCCATGGAGATGCATAGCAACGAGAGGGGAAGGTGTGTCTACGTACCCTTGTAGACCGTAAGCGGAAGCGTTTGACAACGCGGTTGATGTAGTCGAACTTTCTTCGCGATCCAACCAATCAAGTACCGAACATACAACACCTCCGTGTTCAGCACACGTTCAGCTCGGTGATGTCCTCGCCTTCTTGATCCAGCAAGATGGGCGAAGTAGTAGATGAGTTCCAGCAGCACGACGGTGTGGTGACGGTGATGGTGAAGTGATCTCCGCAGGGCTTCGCCTAAGCACTACGAAAATATGCCCGAGGGTGTAAACGGTGGACGGGGGCGCCGCACACGGCTAAGACAATGTTGTGTCCCCTTGTGTGGCGCCCCCTCCCCATATATATAGGTGGGGGAGGGGAGGCAGCCAAGGCGCGCCCTAGGGCTGGCCACCGGCCACTAGGGCTCCTGCCCTGCCCTGCGCCCCCCATGCCATGTATTCCCCAAGGGGGAAGGAAAGAGGGGGAGAAGGAAGGAAGGGGGAGACCTAGTCCCCTCTTTCCTTCTCTCTCCTAGGGACGACCACCTATAGGGGGCGCACCAGCCCCTTGTGGGCTGGTGTGTTCCCTCACTTGGCCCATTAAGCCCATTACTTTGCCGGGGTTGCCTGGAACTCCTTCCGGTGACCCGACAAGTACCCGGTATCACCCGAAACACTTCCGGTGTCCAAATACCATCGTACTATATATCAATCTTTACTTCTCGACCATTTCGAGACTCCTCGTCATGTCCGTGATCTCATCCGGGACTCCGAACAACATTCAGTCACCAAATCACATAACTCATATAATACTATATCGTCATCGAACGTTAAGCGTGCGGACCCTATGGGTTCGAGAACTATATAGACATGACCGAGACACCTCTCCGATCAATAAACAATAGAGGAACATGGATGCCCATATTGGTTCCTACATATTCTACGAAGATCTTTATCGGTCGAACCGTTATGACAACATACGTAATTCCATTTGTCCATCGGTATGTTACTTGCCCGAGATTCGATCGTCGGTATCTCCATACCTAGTTCAATCTCGTTACCGGCAAGTCTCTTTACTCGTTCCATAATACATCATCTCGTAACTAACTCCTTAGTCATTTGCTTGCAAGCTTATGATGTGTATTACCGAGAGGGCCCAGAGATACCTCTCCGATACTCGGAGTGACAAATCCTAATCTCGATCTATGCCAACTCAACAAACACCTTCGGAGATAACTGTAGAGCATCTTTATGATCACCCAGTTACGTTGTGATGTTTGATAGCACAGAAGGTATTCCTGCAGTATCCGGGAGTTGCATAATCTCCTAGTCGAAGAAATATGTATTTGACATGAAGAAAGCAATAGCAATAAACTGAACGATCAATATGCTTAGCTAACGGATGGGTCTTGTCCACCACATCATTCTCCTAATGATGTGATCCCGTTATCAAATGACAACACATGTCTATGGTTAGGAAACCTTAACCATCTTTGATCAATGAGCTAGTCTAGTAGAGGCTTACTAGGGACACGGTATTTGTTTATGTATTCACACATGTATTTAAGTTTCCGATCATTACAATTCTAGCATGAATAATAAACCTTTATAATTAAGGAAATATAATAATAACCATTTTATTATTGCCTCTAGGGCATATTTCCATCAGTACGGGCACACAAAAAGGAAATTTATTTTGAACATTAGAGTTGGCACATACAAATTTACTTGGAACGGCATGGAAACACCGCATATAGGTAGGTATGGTGGACTCATTTGGCACAACTTGGGTTTAAGGATTTGGATGCACAAGCAGTATTCCCGCTTAGTACAAATGAAGGTTAGCAAATAGATTGAGAAGCAACCAACCAAGAAATGAAAACAATCATAAAAGAGCATTAGGCAAATAAAATAAATTGCAAGGAGATGAGATTTGTGATTGGGTACTTGATAGATGTTGATGACGTATCCCCAGTGCCAAATATTGACACGTGAACGGAGGACTTGATCCTCCTTGGCAATGGCGCCAGAAATTCTTCCTGATTGCTTGTATCTGCGTTGGTATTTCCCCAAAGAGGAGAGGATGATGCAGCACAACAACGGTAAGTATTCCCCTCAGTTATGAAACCAAGGTTATCAATCCAGTAGGAGGATCCACCCACATTATGTAAACAGCACCTGCACACAAATAACAAATACTTGCAACCCAACGCGTAAGAGGGGTTGTAAATCCCTCCTCGGTATTGAGATAGATTAAACTGTATGAGATTTGATAAATAGATCTAACAAACACACAAAATAAAGTAAATAAATAAAAAGTGCAGCAAGGTATTTTCGATTTTAAAATGATAGGAAAATAGGCCCGGGGCCCATAGATTTCACTAGAGGCTTCTCTCGAGAAAATAGCATACGGTGGGTAAACAAATTACAGTTGGGCAATTGATAGAAAAGCGAATAGTTATGACGATATCCAAGGCAATGATCATGTATATAGGCATCATGTCCAAGATTAGTAGACCGACTCTTGCCTGCATCTACTACTATTACTCCACACATCGACCGCTATCCAGCATGCATCTAGTGTATTAAGTTCATGGAAAAATGAAGTAATGCAATAAGAACGATGACATGATGTAGACAAGATCTATTCATGTAGGAATAGACCCCATCTTTTTATCCTTAATGCCAATGATACATGCGTGTCATGTATCTTTCTGTCATTGAGATTGAGCACCGCAAGATCGAACCCATCAAAAAGCACCTCTTCCCATGGCAAGAAAAATCAATCTAGTTAGCCAAACCAAACCAAACCAAACCAAAGTTTCGGAGAAGAAATACGTAACAATTATGCATAAAAGAGTTCAGCAAAGACTCAAATAATATTCATAGATAGATCTGATCATAAACCCACAATTCATTGGATCCCAACAAACACACCGCAAAAAGTCATTACATCAAATAGATCTCCAAGAACATCGAGGAGAACATAGTATTGAAGATCAAAAAGAGAGAAGAAGCCATCTAGCTACTACCTACGGACCATAGGTCTATAGTCAACTACTCACTCATCATCGGAGGGGCAAGAGTGATGATGAAGAACCCCTCTGTGATCTTTGACCCCTCCGGCAGAGTGCCGGAAAAGGCCTCTAGATTGGATCTCGTGGTTTTGGAACTTGCGACGGCGGAAACTCTGATCTCTCAACTCCCCTAGGGTTTTTGGGATTTTAGAGTATTTATAGAGCTGATAGTCGGTTGAGGGGGTGCCTGTGGGCCCCACTACCCACCAGGGCGTGCCTGGGGGCCCTGGCGTGCCCTGGTGCCTTGTGGGCCCCACAGGGCCCCTCTGGTGCACTTCTTGGGCCTCCTGGGTGTCTTCTGGGCAGAAAAAATTCTCCAAAAAGTTTCGTGGCATTTGGACTCTGCTTGGCATTGTTATTCTGCGAATTAAAAACAAGAAAAAAAACAGCAATTGGCACTGGGCACTATGTCAATTGGTTAGTCCTAAAAAATGATATAAATTTACTATAAAATGAATATAAAACATCCAAGAATGATAGTATAACAGCATGGAACAATAAAAAATTATAGATACGTTGGATACGTATCAAAGATTCTCTCAAGAAAATAGCATACGGTGGGTAAACAAATTACTGTTGGGTAATTTATAGAAAAGCAAATAATTATGACGATATCCAAGGCAATGATCATACATAGGCATCACGTCCAAGATTAGTAGACCGACTCCTGCCTGCATCTACTACTATTACTCCACACATCGACCGCTATCCAGCATGCATATAGTGTATTAAGTTCATGGAAAAACGGAGTAATGCTTTAAGCAAGATGACATGATGTAGGCAAGATAAACTCACGTATGAATAAACCCCATCTTTTTACCCTTAATAGCAACGATACATACGTGTCATGTCCCCTTTTGTCACTGGGATTGAGCACCGCAAGATTGAACCCATTACAAAGCACCTCTTCCCATGGCAAGATAAATCAATCTAGTTGGCCAAACCAAACCAATAAATCGGAGAAGAAATACGAGGCTATATTAATCATGCATAAAAGTGTTCAGAGAAAACTCAAATAATATTCATGGATAGATCTTATCATAAACTCACAACTCATCGGATCCCAGCAAACATACCGCAAAAAAGAATTACATCAGATAGAACTCCAAGAACATCAAGGAGAACATTGTATTGAAGAACATCGAGAGAGAAGAAGCCATCTAGCTACTAACTACAGACTCGTAGGTCTATGGTAAACTACTCACGCATCATCGGAGGGACAGCAAGGTTGATAAAGAACCCCTCCATGATCGATCCCCCTCCGGCAGAGTGCCAGAAAGGGACCCCAGATGGGATCTCTCGAGAACAGAGGCTTGCGGTGACAGAAAAAGTATTTCGTGGACTCCCCGGTAGGCTTTTATGATTTTAGGGTATTTTTAGAGGTGGAGGTAGGTCAAACGGAGGCTCGTGGGCCCCACTAGGTACCAAGGCATGCCAGAGGCCCCTGGAGCGCCCCAGTGCCTAGTGGGCCACTCCTCCATCTTCTCGTGGCCTCCCGAAGCTTCCAGGGTCTCTTATCGTCAGAAAAAAATCTCCAAAAAGTTTCGTGGCATTTGGACTTTGTTTGGTATCCATATTGTGCCAAGTAGAAAACAAGCAAAAAACAACAACTGGTACTGGGAACTAAGTTAATAGGTTAGTCCAAAAAATGATATAAAGTTGCTTGCAAATGTATATAAAACATCAAAGATTGATAATATAATAGCATGGAACAATAAAAAATTATAGATACGTTGGAGACGTATCAGAAGCCTCTAGTGAAAACTATGGCCCCGTGTCTACTCAATCATATTATAAAACCAAAAATACCTTGCTGCAATTTATTTACTTTACTTTACTTTTTCAATTTACCTATCTACCTATACAAGATTTAATCCTTGCAAGTAACGAGTTCAAGGCGATTCACAACCCTCTTGCCTGCGTTGGGTGCAAGTATTTGCTTTTGTGTGTGTAGGTGTTGTTCACTGGGGTTTGTGTGATTATCCTATTGGTTCGATAACCTTGGTTCTCACTGAGGGAAATACTTATCTCTACTGTACTGCTTCACCCTTCCGCTTTGGGGAAAATCCCAACGCAGCTCACAAGTAGCACAAAGTACTAGCATCAGCATGAATATGATTTATAACAGAAGCAGTATCCTCAACTACTTGCGACATATCATATTGAATAGCAGGTGGTGGTGTCGCAAGTCTACTTAAAAAGAAGGTGACTCAAGTGCAGAGCTAGATGTCAGTTCCTTACCTCCCTTCGTCTTAGAGGGTACGATCTTAGTCTTAGAATCTTTCAGGTTCTTCATAGCGATCAACAGATATATAATACCCAAGTGAACTCAATAAGTAGAGCTATGCTCCCTGGCAATGGCATCAGAAAATAGTCTTGATGACCCACAAGTATAGGGGATCGCAACAGTCTTCGAGAGTGTCACCCAAATTTATTGATTCGACACAAGGGGAGCCAAATAATATTTATGAGTCTTAGCACTTGAGTTGTCAAATCAACCACACCTACAAAATAATTTCTCTACACCAAAGTATTTAGTAGCATAGCAGTATGATAGTTTGATAGTAGCAGTAATAGTAGCAATAGTAAGGGTAACAGTAAGAATAACAGTTTTGTTGTAATTGTAACAACAGCACCAATAGTAGTAACTTAGCAAAGACAATATGAGCAAAGCATAGGCATTGGATCAACGATGGATATTTGTATGGATGACATCCATCATGTAACAATCACAACCTAGAGCGATACACAATAGCTCCAATTCATCAATTCAATGTAGGCATGTATTTCATATATAGTCATACGTGCTTATATTAAGAACTTGTATAATATCTTTTGTCCTACCCTCCCGTGGCAGCATGGTCCATAAGGAAGTCTAAGGGTAATTAAGGCCTCCTTTTAATAGAGAACCGGAACAAAGCATTAACACATGGTGAATACATGAACCCCTTGAATTACAGTCATCCCCGGAGAGTATTCCAATTATTCTCACCTTGGGGTCTACGGTTCAGAACAATAACAAGTGCATACAACTAGCAGATAGGATCAAGAACTCAAATATATTCATGAAAACATAGAACATTCAGATCCGAAATCATGGCACTCGGGCCCTAGTGACAAGCATTAAGCATAGCAAAGTCATAGCCACATCAATCTCAGAACATAGTGGATACTAGGGATCAAGCCCTAACAAATTGACTTGATTACATGACAAATCTCATCCATCTCCATCACCGTCCTGCAAGCCTACGAAGGAATTACTCACTCTCGGCGGTGAGCATCATGGAATTGTTGATGAAGAAGGGTTGATGATGACGACGACGATGAATCCCCCTCTCCAGAGCCCCGAACGGACTCCAGATCAGCCCTCCCGATAAAGAACAGGGGGTGGCGGTGGCTCCATATTGTAAAACGCGATGGAACTTCTTCTCCTATTTTTTCTCGGAAAGATGGAATTTATAGGCTTGGAATTAGGTCAGACGGCCGCCTATGGGCCCCACAAGACATCAGGGCGCGCCCCGGGGGGTAGAGGCAAATTAGAGTCCCAATAAAGAGCAAAAGTATTTGGAAAAGTAGATACGATGGAGAAGTATCACTGTCGAGCCAGTGGTCACTCCAGAAACGGCAGAAGAAACGACTAATCACATCGTCGGAGGGGAGCTCCAGGTGGTGCCATGGGCGAGAACGATCCGTGGCTTTGAGCCATAGCCAATGGCATCGTAGCGAGATGTCGGTGAGATGTAGGTCACGCACGCCAAGGCCACTCCAAAGGATGGCAGACGCTCGGCCAACTAAACAAACAGCTGCCCGATTTGGTGTCTCATCGGCAGTGCCAAAGGTGACACGCGTGATCTTCTTCAGGATCGTTTGATTGATGGCGATTGCCTTAAGGATGTGCATGGGCATGGCGGTGAGTACATGGCGCACAAGTGCAAGCTGCTCGCCGCGAGATAGTAGCGCGACCTTCCAGGTTGCAAGCTTTCTCGTGAGCTTGGCCACCAGCGATAGTAGAGCCGAAGAGGGGATCTTGCAAATGGACAGGGGGAGGCCGAGGTACATATGGGGAATGTGGTGACCGCACACGTGAGTGTGGAGCTGATGACCGTGGTCACCTCATCGCTGCAACAGATGGGGTGGCAGAGCATTTTAGCCTTTTAGGAAGTTGGTAAGAAGGCCCGAGGCGTCGCCGAAGACCCGAAGCAGCTCGCGGATGGTGGCTATCTCGATGGTGATCGGGTGGCATAAGACGACCATTGCCGTCGGTGAACAGGGAAATGCTAGACGCGGCATGCCAGGTGGTGAGACGTTGAAGCATACCGGCGCGGACCGCATGCCGTAGCAGCAAGTTGAGTGTGTCAATCACGATGGCAAAAAGGAGGGGGAGATGGGGTCACCCTGGGGGAGCCCGCACGTGTGGTCCACCGGTGGGCCAGGGTTGCTGTTGATGAGGACGCGCGTGGACGCCGTGGAGATGAGGATGCACACCCATTCACACCAGCGGTGCCCAAAACCAAGGTGTCATGGAGCTTGCAGAAGGAAGGGCTAGGAGGCTGTGTCGAAGGCCTTCGCGATGTCCAACTTGAGGAGGATTCTCGGGGCCTTTAGGTTGTGCAGCAAGCGTGCTGTTTGTTGGACCAGAAGGAAGTTGTCATGCACTCTTCGTCCGGCAATGAAAGCGCTCTAATAGACGGGTACAATCTGCCCCATCCGCGGCGCCAATGGTAGGGAAAGAACTTTCGCAAATAGCCAGGAGATGGATCAAACTGATCATTGGTAGTCGGTGAGTGCGGACGCGTCTGGTTTCTTGGGGAGGAGGATGAGCAGCGCTTTGTTAAGCTTGTGGAAACCCCTTCCGTTCATGGCCTAGAGTTTGTCGAAGGCAGCGCAGATATCGGCCTTGATGATAGGCTAGCAGGAGCGCAGGAACTCCGTCGTGAACCCATCGGGTTCGGGTGCCTTGCCGGTGGGGATCTGCTTCACGACGACGTCCCCGGCGGCGAGGACTAGAGAGAGGATTGCTGTGTCGGTGTTGGCGGCGCAGAGACTTGGAACGGCTGCAAAGCAAGGGTGGCGGCGGAGCTGCGAGACGTCCGGCACGGAGGAGGAAGAAGAAAGGACATAGCAAATGGATCCGGTAGGTCGAGGCGGTGGATTTCGTGTAATTTGTGGTGGGGTAGGCCTGTCGGGTCTGATGTGGCAGACGCGTCCGGGTGGCCCGGGCGCCCCATATCCGCACCAGATTTGGGCTGGATATAAAGGGTGCCGGTCAGTCCGGGTGTTTGAGGCCCGTTTAAAGAGTCTGTTTGGGTCATTTTTTGTTACCACTCACTGACCGGACCGTTCGTTCGGGCGTTTGAAACGGGTTTGAGGTGTCCGGCTAAGAGCATCTATAGCCAGACCTCTCAAACCCGCCTCATACGCCCGGGCGGGCCGTCCGGTCACTGATAGGTCATGTTTTTTTCGACCCAAACGGACGCCTCAAACGCCCGGGCTGACTGGCACCCCCCATATCCACCCAAATATGGGGCGGATATGGGGGCGCCCGGGCGCGCCCGCCACATTGGACTCAAGAAGGGGGCCCAGCTGGAAACGCCCGGAAACATAGGGTCCGACAGATGCCGCGTTCGTCACCGCGGTGTGAATGCCGCGTGGCACCTCTCCGGCTCACCTCCCAAGACCAAATCCGGCTATTTAAGCCGCCCGGCGTCCCGCAACCCTAACCCATCCCTCTCCCCCCTCTCCGCGCCGCCAGTCTGAACCCATCCACCTTCTTCCTCTCCCGCTCCGGCGCTCTGCCCACAGTCAGACGGCTCCGCCCATGCTCCGGCACTCCGCCATGGCCCGGAGCAAGATCACCTACTACGCCATGCTGACGCTGGAGCGCCACTACGAAATCTAGCAGGAGATCCAGGCGAGGCAAGCCGCGCGCGCCGCCCGCATCGCTGCCTGGCTGCCTCCGGACTCGCCGGAGCCGGAGGAGGAGCAGCCGGGGGAAGAGGAGGAGTAGAAGGTGGCTCCGATGGAGGTGGAGGAGCCGGAGGAGCCGGACCAGCAGGTGCCGGCCTTCAACATGGAGCAGGCGGAGGCGGAGTTCGCCGTCACTCAGTCCGACGAGATGGCGGAGCAGCAGGCCATCCTGAAGTCCATCCAGGATGAGGCCTATGTGGAGGCCAACCGGGCGTTCCTCCGGCGGGAGCAGGCAGAGTCCGACGCGCTCTTCGCCGAGCTCGACGCGAAGATAGAGGCGGAGAAGGCCGGGGCGGAGCAGCCGGAGCTGCAGCCGCCGCCCATGCTACCGGAGCCGGGCACGAAGATAGTCGTGATCTCCGATGAGAAGTAGTTAGGATCGACGTCGTAGGGGCGCGTCCGCGGGCGTTTGAGATGCCATATTTGTTGTATATGACTGTAGATGCTCTGATGGCCTTAATGCATTTCACATCGCTGAGGCCGGCAAAGGAGGAGGTGAGAGGACTATCGACTGAGGAAAGATAACAGCACGGTGAGTCCAGAAAATACTAAGGCCTAGCAATCTTACACCTACGAAAGATCTTGTTTGACGTGTCACATTCATGAATAAACTTTTTAAACTATACTAGGTGAGCCCAACTCTCATAACCTACTCCTTGTCCAGTGTCCGCAGGGAACATCTAGACGTCCTCGTTTCCTCCTGAATTAATTAGCATGGCTAATTAAACCGGTGGCGATCGATGCCACGGCAAGCGCATCTAGATCAAAATCATCACAAAAAATATCTATAGATCTCTCGTCGTAAAGCAGAGAGTGACAGGTTGGATGGCCTAGTGCCTCGCTGCAGCAATCACACGGCACCATTTGGAATAAAGTAGAAAACTTTACACCAGGGAATAATAGAAACCAAGAATGTGTCACTGTCCTGGTGAGCGTCGCCGACGTGCGGTTTCGGGCCCATATTTCCCTGCGATTATTGTGAGGCACTCTTTCAAATTGTCTAGAGATCGACGGGGCCACTCGATCTTTGGGGCAACCTGGTCCGCAGCCGTCCGTTTCATGAACTGTTGTACCCATCTCCTCCAGAATAATATCTGATTTCTGACCTTGTATGTTTGTATGCTTGTATGGACATAAGATGCCATAGGATGGATCAATTATAGTAGTTTGATTGATACGGTTTCCTCACAAAATTTGTGTTAAATAACCTCTCCTACTTCAAAAATACGCTGAGGTTTTGTCTTTCACCGACTCCCCCCTCCCCATCCCACCCCCACATTATGCTCTCCTCACTCACACCGGTTCTATATTTCGTTTTAGAGGCCAGTTTCTTTTCTCAAACCGGCTTTGGTAATACGTTTTGAATAAAAGCCCAAAATACTTGATATATTTGGTAAGCTATTGAATGCACATCAATCGACGTATACAGTCCATTTTCCATGGACGAATCATGGCAATTTACCTGCCTATTTTAACTGTATCAATATACAAACCATGGTCACTAATTGCAAATCAACAACTTTTGTTTTGGTAACAAATTTTATTGCTTGTAGCAGCACACCTGCATATCTAGTCAAGGTAGAATTATGAAGACTTAACTCGTATGCGACATAGCCAGTCGCCGCCTCCTAAAAAGTTAGGGTTCTCTTGGTAGCCTGGCTCATTTGGAAGCACCGGAATTCTTGCGTCTTCGACGGCGCCACTCCCTCCACCTCACGGCTTCTACATGACATCAAGGAGGAGGCATGTTCTTGGGCCAAGGCGGGGGCCACCGGTCTCGCCACCATTACACCGTAGGCACTGTGGATTGCTTGGGGCTGAGCAAACCCATTTTTTTCATGCTCGCACTAGGATCTTCTCCATTCTTGTGTACATAGTTCCCTAGTGCTCCTACCCCATCTCCCTTGTAACATTACTCTCCACCCCTATTAATGAATGATACGCAAGCTTTGCGTATTCGCGAAAAGAAAAAGTTAGGGTTCTCTTCCTCTCGCCGGCGCCGGCGCCGGTCCGTCCCATCTCCGGTGGCCTTAGGGCCATGGAGACGGAGTGGATCTCGGCCCTTGTCGGTGGGAGGGCTTTGTTTTTAGATCTTTTTTCGAGCTTTGTTAGGGTTTGTGTCCTACTCAGGAAGGCGAGATAGCGGCGGCTCTCTGAAGATGGAATAAATGTCTCCCCGCCTAGCCCCCGTTCCGGTGATGCGTCTAGCATCATCGGTGGGCGTGTGGAGGTGTGTCTCCGGCGGATCTGTCTTTGGTGGATTTGCTCGGATCTATTCGTCGTTCATTTTCGTTCGTCTGATCTACACTCTTCATCCGCGACTGTTGCTGTTCTGGTGCGTTGGTTCTATGGGGCCTTAGCACGACGACTTCCTAATTGTCTACTACAACAAGGTTTGCCCAGCTCCGGCAAGGGAGAGACGATGACAGCGGCGCGCCTTCAGCTCGCTTCAGTGCTTGTAGTCGTCGATAGGTGGTCTACGGATCTGGATGTAATTTTTATTATTTCTAGTGTTCATTGTACTATCATGATTGAAGATGAATAGATTGTAAGTTTTTCCTGCAAAAAAAGAATTATGAAGACTTTAAAGTAAAAATGCGGAACTAGATCTAGAACCACTATGAAGAGAACCAACCAGAGTTTGAGGTGGCCAATTCCCAGTTCACTGGTGATCAAACTCCAAGGCTGACACTCGTGTGTTTTATTAAGTTGAACTATAATCATTTGACAAACTAGATGGCATTCTTGTTGATGCGGAGATGCATATGTTAATTTCCTCAAGTTTGAAACCCCTAGTATTTGTTCTTCATTAGATTGCATTCGAAAAACATATAGTCATGCCATTATTGCTTTGTCATCAAAGTACACTTAGACGTGCTTCATGCCATTGCAATGAAAATGGCTCGAATCTTGATTCAGTTTCACTGACAAAGTTGATTCCAAGGAGCTGTTTGTTTCAGCTTCTGATTTTTCCTACAAGAATTTGTTTCCTAAAACTGAAACAAACAGGACCTAGGTAGTATGAATTGAAATTTTATTTCAAGCCTAGGTTCCATGATACATACATAATCCTTTGGCGACATCGGATATTCATAGGCTCCGTTGGTACATATGCCCACATAATGTCGTAATACCATCTCGTAATGTGGCCAATGGAATACAGATCGAACATCTGATGCAGGATATGTGAGTCTATCGTGGGCCGGTCGATCGTGAGGCAATCGAACCCTATCAATGTCTACTTTTTCGGCTTTGTTCATAAACCTCCTCTCAAGCTTGGAACCCAGGTAAAAACTTTATTTTTTTTAAATGCAGGTAAAAACCTTAGGGGAACCTCCCTATTCATCTTGGAGCCTACAACGTTCTACAAAGGATACTAGATCGGTATCGCGCCTTGGCGCGAGGGTGCCGGTCCCAATGATATGGTAATCAGGTAATGCTCAAGTTAGTAGGAATCCGTTTATCATACGTATTCAAACAAGACAACAAAATAAAAAGAAAGAGAAAACATTCACTTCTAATAGAAGCAAGTCATCATCGAGTTCAACATCGTCATGAGATTATAAGGCAACATCAAGTTTATTGAGTTCAAGGGACCACAAAAGGTAACCACTTAACATTAAGCTCAGTACTAAGAGCGTGAACATGAGAGCAATTACTAAGAGTTGGAACATAATAAAGAAGAAAAAGGCAGCCACAATGACAATAGAGACATTAAATCTATAAAGCCAAATCTATTAGTCATACTAAAAAGAAGCTCTATTCAATTGCCTTGTCGATCAACTTCATAGGCGGTACTTCACATGAACCTGATGCAAATAGTCCGAGAGATACATGGCATAGAATGGTTCCTGTATAGACTTGTGATTTTCTACCTTAGCTTTTTAAAGCATATTGTGGAGAGTGAGCGATGGTTTCCCCTTTCAATTTTGAAGGCGAAGACACACATTTGATACTCTCTGGTCCCTCCCGGCTTGACAAAGTCTGACAAATTACTTGTTATTGTGTTCCTCTTATGTGCCAAACCTGTGTCGTAACATCTCCAGCGCTGAGACTGACCATCATGTCCTCGACTAGTTCATTGAGATGGTTTTTCAGATTTTTTTTTGTTAAGTAGCAGGAGAAGTACTGGAAAAGGAAACATCAATTGATCACGGCCGAGTACTATGATACTCTAATTGTAAGAAGTCGCACATTTAAGGTCCTTACCATCCTTTGTCCAGGAGTGACCAATGTCTTATTCATCCCGCAAACATAATACTTGATGAGAGGGCTGGTTGAACCAATGTAAAGCACGGCTTACCACGCATTGCCTGCATAAGCGGTGGGCAACTGGAAATGAATAATTAAGTTGAAGATTGACACAGTTCAAATAGTGTATGCATATTGCATAGGCAACTAAAATGATATATGCACATAGATATAAGCATGTAAATATTTTTTTACGATAAGGTAAAATTGTATATTCGTAAGTGGTTTAGCTCAACTTGAGCTGTCACAGTTCATAACTGATAGGGAGAGAAGTAATTACTGAGATTACCTAGGTAGAAGTTCAAAGTGGCATGCAACACAAATCGAGATAATGTAGCAAAGTCGACGTCCAGCTGAAATATTTAGATAAGTATATTCTGAACTCATCAGTTCCTCCCAGGTAGAACAAAAATTTAAGCAACAAAAGACAACATACCCTAAAGCAACTCACGTGAAGTCAGGTGTCATAAAACCCTGACCTTGTGAAATTGTTACGACAACAAGCAGGGTATAGAAACTTTTGTCATAATGTCCGGATGAGATGACCTGATTTATCTGTAGCGTCTTCCATAACCACAGTGGCGGTCCTTGCAGCAGGGGCAGGCGTCCCCCAGCAGCACAGACGGGAGCACGCACAACAGATGCAGATGATGCAGACGTGAGCGCCGCCACTGCGCACTGCTGTCAACCTAGATGAAAGGGATGATGCAACGACAAATGAGATGAGCAAACTTAATCCCTTATTATTGCAAAAAGAGTAAAAATGTATCCATTTCTATTAAATAGGAGGAACATCCAATTCCACCACAAAAGGAAAAGAGACAGATTCAGTTACATAATATGGCAGTGGGCGTAATCAAAAGACCAGTTAAAGGATGACATACTGATAAAATGACCTAATGATCAAAGTAATCAACACAACAGAGTTCTTGGACTGTCTTCAGTTCAAACTAATCATGACTGCTGCTGGAAGTCTCTCTTTAGCAAGTTGGAGATCAAAAACTGTTCCAAGAAACAGCATTTACCAAATATCAAGGATCGACACTTGCCAGTTTGAGTGTACCAAGTCAAAATTAATTAGTTATAGCTTGTTATACCATGTGATGTCTGAACCAAATCTCGATGAGTAAATGAAAAAAAAAACTACCCAACAGTGGAATACATACATGTATAGGAATGGTTTAATACAACACGTTTAAATAACTGATATATTGAGCTAATCATTACTAATATGATTTCACGCGAATAATTTATGTTGGGTGAAATCTGAAGTGCAAAACTTAAAAGCCAGCTTTGGTATTTGCTATAATAATGGACCTATCAAGCATCAATCCTATATAGATGCTTTCTCTACCAATAAAAAAAGTGGTGTAAGAAAAAATGCAGTGTGCATAAACTGGGCGGAATGTGTAATTGGCCAAAAACTACTTCGAGATAGTACTAACTTGTTTAGACAGACATCTTAATAACATTGAACCAAAAACTCTTTCTCTCCTGTTTTAACGTACTGTGAAAATATATAATCACAAGAAATTAAGGGCCTGTTCGGAGTCCCTCCCGCTCCGTGACTCCGCTCCTGGAGTAGCAGGAGCCGCAGTTCAAATTTATGGAGCGGGGAAACAAGTACTCCGCGGATCCTTGGATTTGGCGGAGCTGGAGGTTTCCCGAACAGCTCCTAAGTTGTGTATAGCTGTTATACCACCTAAAAAAATGATGCCTTGGTATAAACTATGCAAGCCAGATTTGATATCACAAATAACTTGGGCCAAGCTTGGCAGCGTAATATTTTTTCAAAATCATGGTAAGCTAAAATCAGAGTATGATAATGCCTGGACAATGAATACTTTGGTTAATCTAAAAGCGGCAGTACTACAATGGCTAGGCAAGGAATAGTTCAGTTTTTTAGAATGGTGGATTTCTCAGTTCAGTTATAAGAGAAGGTCGATAACTCTTTTTAAAATATGGAAAAGACTACAGTGCTGTAGATGCTATGTTGTATGAGTGTTGTATATCTGTTGATGGCAAACACATCAAGGTATTTATAACATAATATTTTTTTAGTTCAATTGCAAATTATTGTACTGAAAGTCTAGAATTGCACAAAGCATGGTGAATAAGACATCACCAATAAGTAACTATTTCAAGTCATTTCTTTCAACAGCCAACTCTATCGCTGAAAATACAAAGTGATTTGTGTCTATATTAGAAAGAAAATAGCCACAAATATCTAAATGAATCTTGTCTTAGATATGTCAAACAGATTCATAAAAAATAATGTGCTTCAAAAACTTCAGTAGGCTAATTCTGAACTGTTTCTCGAAAGTGTACAAAACCAACATGAGGAAATCCAAACATATGGAGCAAATTAGCCCGAAATGAAAATGAATCCTTAAATCAAAGCATGCAGGTTCAGTTCGAAATGGTCGAGTTCATTTTAAATAAAAATAAAAGTAAAGCAGAAAATAGGATAGCCCAAGACACATACAGATTGTAACAATTGATTTATTTTTCATCTAGAACAATTGAAAGAGCACACGACTGTTTGAAATAGCTTCTAGGTAGGTGGAATTTTAATCGATTTAGCTCAAGTTTTCAGCAAAGAACAGTGTAAGCTGCATAAATATTCAGTGGTATAGATTTTGAAAATCAATTATATATTCCTTTGAAGGAAGAGCACAATAAGACTGCATGCTAATCGAATTAGCTTATCGAGAATGTCAGCATGCTTTCTTGCTTGATGTAAAAAATGGAGAAGTTAAATCACACTAACAGTACAATTGTGCAATATAGGATCTCTCTTTCTCTTCCCCCCCCCCTCCCGCCCTCTCTCTCTGCATAATTCATACGACAAATCTGCCTAAAAGTTGCAGTAAGAAAAATTCATACGACAAATCTGCCCTCTCTCTCTTTCTCTTCCCCCCCCTCCCGCCCTCTCTCTCTCTGCATAATTCATACGACAAATCTACCTAAAAGTTGCAGTAAGAAAAATTCATACAACAATGGAGTCACGAAAGTTGCAGTAAGAAAATTGGATGGGCGTGGACAAGCAGAGCATAGCATGGGAGGAAGAGGGAGCAGAGAGATACCTTCCATGGCGTCCAGTAGGGTTGGAGCTGCGGCGTCCCGGAGGAGCGAAGCGATGGTGTTCCCTTGCTTGTGTCTGCGTGCATCAGGGAGTGAGGGAGGGAGGGGAGCGGCCAAATCAAAACAAGCAAGCAGAGGGGGAGGGGGAGTTGAAGAGGGACCTTGCATTCTCATTATGTGGTCTGGAGCTCCATGTCCATTTCCATGGAGAAGAAGCACATGGTTACCGGTGCAGGTGCCGTGGTTGTTTATCATTTATATGAGAAAAACAGAGCATGCTTCAGGTTTATGTGAACATCTACAGATTTTTTCCAAAATGAGAGTTCAGCAAGCTACCACCTTCAGCATCCTAATTTATCAGAGAACAACATTTGTTAGTTTTGAGAAACCAGGAAAAACAAAGAAACATTAGGCACATTTGAATAAACATGTCAACAAAATGAGTGATATAGATAGAAAAACAGCAAAACGAAATTCAGTAAAAAGAAACGCTGGTATAGTCAATCAATATGTATTTCTAATACTGATATATTATCTTGATAACATGTTTATTTTCTATCCAAGGCTTGATTGTAGCATAAAATTACACCATGGTAAATTTTCAGAAAGACCAAGCTTCAGTTTCAGGCTTTAACCACTTGGTCACAAATTTCAGGAAAAGGAAAGACGATAGCCGAGCAGTCATGAGATGAATTGTGCCTGCTAGTTCAGAAACACCAATACACCTAAACGGAGGAACTTACTTCCTAAGCCGGTGATGCATTGGAGTAGGCCGGACCAATACACCCATTCTCGAGAGGCCGAACCAAGCATCCATGGACGAATGAAACTACTTTTGTTGCCTTTTCTAGATCAGAGCATTGGATGGATTCTTCTCGAAGAAAAAGGAGATCACAATGTTGTGACCTGAACTCGGCGACATTGGAGTAGGAGCCGAGTAGATGGCGCACTGAAACTACAACCAAACCCTCAACAGGAGTTGTGTAAAAAATAATCAGAAGTTACATTACTGAAAAAGGCAACTAAGGATTATCCATAAGAGGTTCTAGACCGTTTCCTATGAATGAGTCTCTCTAGCCAATGGTAACATATACACCTAACAAAGGTGCAGCTAAAATTTTAGAGAAATAGAATCACAACTTCACAAGCAATATACCAACTGAAAAAGTAAAACATATGTTTTCTTGTTTTGATCTTACACTGGAGATCATAATATAACAACACAATTATTTTACTTTCTCAACAGAATCATCTTTGATAAAAATGTCTATGCTCAGAGATCAATCTAACTACCCTTATAGCCCGCCCATCTGTCACTGCATATTAAAAAAACTGCATCTTTGGTATGTCAAGCTCGAGGCACCATCCTGCTTGACAACGCTTAGCACAGAACTCACTATGCAGCCTCCACAGTCCACACTGAACCTCAACAAGGCAACTAAGGATTATCCATAAGAGGTTCTAGACCGTTTCCTATGAATGAGTCTCTCTAGCCAATGGTAACATATACACCTAACAAAGGTGCAGCTAAAAATTTAGAGAAATAGAATCACAACTTCACAAGCAATATACCAACAACTATCCAGTCCCGTGAGTTGTATGAATGATTCAACTATACTAATTGAATTGAAAAGCTCGAAAACTCAATGAGTTTGCATCCTTCAATCAGTACCACAAATGAAGAACTCAATCAAAACCAGTGCTTCCAATTCACCTTGCCTTAGAACCAACCGCAAGTAGCAACCACAAAAATAATTAATCAAGCCCACAAGGCAACCTTGTGAGGAGAACGAACAGCTACAACTACGAATCACCTGCGGATCAAATGCGTACATGAACCCTGGAGAGAGAGAGAGAGAGAGAGAGAGAGAGAGAGAGTGAAACGAACCAGGGGCTGCGGCGGTTGGAGCATAGACCAGATGTTGGGGTTGAGAAAGAAGCCGTCGCGATATGGAGTCCTCCTCTCCTAAATCCCCAGACACTCTTCGCGTAGTCCTCTGGCTTATCTTCGCCGATGATGTGCCGCAACGGCACCAGCACCTTAACTGGATCGGGTCTGGGGATATGGTCGCACGGGCACCAGCACCCTCTTGGTCGCCACCATCGCGTGCCCCTCCTCCTTCTGCTGCTCCCTGGAGGCGGCCATCTCCTCGTCCTCCCCGAGGTCCAGCTCCTCCTCGTCGGCGAGAGGGGCGGAGAAGAAAACGATCTGACGGCGACGGGCAGGGAGCACGAGAGGCGCACCACGGGGAGCTGCAGCCGGGTTCGCATCAGCCAATCGCCGCCGCTCCTGATGTCCGCCTCCCTTCATTGCCATGAGGGGCGGCGCAAGGGACGGCCGGTCGCGATCCGGTGGGAGGAGGGATGCGCAGAGGAGCGCGGCAGCTCGGGCAGGGGAGCGGCGGCTGCGAGGGAGAGAGAGAGAACTGAGAGGAAGAGGGCTTGTCCCCCGATTGGGGATGAGGCCACGAATAGAAGGAGGCCATGTGGCGTCGGGCCTGCGAAATCCCAACAATGCCCTCGGCGGGGCGCTGTATTAACATGCGGTGGCAGCAGATATTTACCCCGAACGGTAACTATTCATTGCTACAGCGTCGCGGGTTTGATCCAATGGCCGAGATAGATCGGGAGCGAGATCGGACGGATGAAATCGCATCAAAAAAATGATCGGACGGCCACCAGTCGCTGATCTCTGAGGAGGCCGGGGTTCTCCCAAATCTCTCTTATTTCTCGATTCTACAACCAGTCGAACCCCCATCATGCGAAGCGAGACACGATTCAAAAATCAAAACACAGAACATGGGAGTCTGAAATTCCGTATAGTACCCTGGTGCAAGCTGGTACACTACACCCCGTTGGAATCTAGCAGGGCCATCAGTTTTGGAGTGAGCATGTGACAGCGCACCACGGATCCTCCCTAAACAAATCAATTAATAGCACAAGTACAAAATGGCTGGTTGTCCTACACGAGACGAGAGAGAGAAGGTTGGATCCGGGCTCGCCCACCCCATTCAATAATTCCCATATGCGGCCCTGCCCCGCGACTGGCCCACCTGTCAACAGACGCTCCACGCGCGCGCCCACCCGCATCGCCGGCTGACGCGTGGCCCCGTCCGTACCGGGACCCCACGAGGCAGCGTCGTGGCGGCCTTCTCCGCAGAGGCCGCTCGGAGGAATATCGTAGTAGAAAAATCGGAGGCTGCCTCACAGGCCACCAGATGATAGTCGACAGAGTCCCCACCCCACACTCACGCACACTCCTCCTCATCTCGCCCCGGGCGAAATCGACGCCACAGCGGGAGGGAAAAAGCTTCCGGGGTTGGCAGGGATTCCGCCTCTTATACGCCCGCCCGCCTCGCCAGATTCCTCACAGCTTCCCTGCGAGGTCCCGTGCCCGAGCGGAGATCCTGAACTCCGGAGGCCGTCGTCGGGTAAGCGCGCGCCGCGGCCGAAGCTCTGTCCCCTGCTTGTTTCGTGTGTGCGTGGAGCAGAGGCGGCCGTGGCCGGCTCTTGCGTCGAATCTGATTTGTTCTTGGGCGTTGTTGTGCTGTCGTCGTTGTTGTTTGTCATATCTCACGAGCTTTGCCGTGCTGACGAGTGCTGTTGTTGGTGGTGATTGTGCTGTGCAGGGGTAAGATTCGGCGGCCATGTCGGGCGCCGTGCTGGTCGCCATAGCGGCGTCCATCGGGAACCTGCTGCAGGGGTGGGATAATGCGACCATTGCAGGTAATTCATTCGTGCCTCCGGAAAAACAGCTGCTCTTTCGACGCCGTTGGGATACTCTTTATGTTGTTGCGCTTCCCAGGGGCCCGTGTTGTTAGGTAGAGGTAGCAATTATTGGGAATCTTGCCGGCTCCGATCATGACGGATTTGGTGGAGCTGCATGTAGTAGTAGTGGCAGTAAAAACAAATATTCTTTCTGGTTCTACAATCTTTTAAAATCGATCAAGCAACCGAACGAAATCCTCGCAAGATTTCCGAGTTCTCTGAACGGATCCGTCTCATGCGTGATCTGCGCATCTAAACCATGATAATTCAGTCTGCGTCGACATGTTCTGAATTCTGAACTGATGCAGATGCTTTGACTTCACGCTGACCATGTTGACTGACTGGTGTGATCTCTCCAGGTGCCGTCCTGTACATAAAGAAGGAATTCAGCCTGGAGACCCAGCCCTTGATCGAGGGCCTCATCGTTGCCATGTCGCTCATCGGGGCGACGGTTATCACCACGTTCTCGGGGGCTGTGGCTGATGCTGTCGGCAGGCGGCCCCTGCTGATCGCCTCGTCTGTCCTCTACTTTGTCAGTGGCCTGGTGATGCTCTGGGCGCCCAACGTGTACGTGTTGCTCTTGGCCAGGCTCATCGACGGGTTCGGTATCGGATTGGCTGTCACCCTTGTCCCTCTGTACATTTCGGAGACTGCCCCGACTGACATTAGAGGGCTGCTGAACACGCTGCCGCAGTTCAGTGGGTCAGGAGGGATGTTCCTTTCTTACTGCATGGTGTTTACCATGTCCCTCATGCCGCAGCCTGACTGGAGAATCATGCTTGGGGTTTTGTCCATCCCGTCGCTTATGTACTTTGCATTGACTGTTTTCTATTTGCCTGAGTCGCCGAGATGGCTTGTGAGCAAAGGAAGAATGGCCGAGGCCAAGCGAGTGTTGCAAAGATTGCGAGGAAGGGAAGATGTCTCAGGTTTGTCTGTCTTCTCTAAATACTTACTAGTCTGACAGGCATAAAATCTCCGAATGATCTTACCCATGTGGGATTAACTGTGCAGGAGAAATGGCCCTTCTTGTTGAAGGATTGGGTGTTGGGAAAGACACACATTTTGAGGAATACATAATTGGACCTGATGATGAGCTTGCTGATGACGGGCTGGCTCCAGATCAAGAGAAGTTGAAGCTGTACGGAGCTGAAGAAGGGGTATCTTGGATCGCCCGTCCTGTTAGGGGCGGCGGCCAAAGTGCACTTGGAAGCGCCTTGGGTCTCATGTCTCGTCATGGGAGTATGGTTAGTCAGGGTAAATCTCTCGTGGACCCACTTGTCACTCTCTTCGGAAGTGTCCATGAGAAGATGCCTGAGGTAATGGGGAGCATGCGCAGCACATTGTTTCCTAACTTTGGCAGCATGTTTAGCGTGGCGGAACAACAGCAGGCTAAAGCTGACTGGGATGCTGAGAGTCATAGGGATGATGAAGATTATGCATCGGATCATGGTGCTGATGACATTGAGGATAACCTCAATAGCCCGCTTATTTCTCGTCAAGCGACAAGCATGGAGGGTAAGGAGATTGCTGCACCTCATGGAAGCATAATGGGGGGTGTGGGAAGAAGTAGCAGCATGCAGGGAGGGGAGGCAGTAAGCAGCATGGGCATTGGTGGGGGGTGGCAGTTAGCTTGGAAGTGGACTGAGAGAGAAGGTGCAGATGGGCAAAAGGAAGGCGGCTTCCAGCGTATTTACTTGCATGAGGAGGGCGTGTCAGGTGATCGGAGGGGCTCTATATTGTCTATGCCAGGAGGTGATATTCCTCCTGGTGGTGAGTATATCCAGGCAGCCGCTCTAGTGAGCCAACCTGCTCTTTATTCGAAGGACCTGATAGAGCAGCAGCTTGCTGGTCCTGCCATGGTACATCCATCTGAGGCAGTTGCCAAGGGTACAAAGTGGGCTGAACTATTTGAACCTGGAGTGAAGCATGCACTGTTCGTTGGCATAGGATTACAGATCCTGCAGCAGGTCAGCCGTTTTTGCGTTTCTGCTGCATATAAATATCAATGTATGCACTGCTAAGTGCTCTTGACAACTAATTTAGCACACATATTTCTTATAGATCTAGTATTTAACAGTCTTTGTTTTTCTCTTCAAACTAAAACTTTATAATAATATAACATCATGCTGTTGCGTGCTGCCCATGGCTTCTTGTTGAAGTTCTTACCTTCAGCCTTATTGCGAGAAAAAAAATATGCTTTGCTGCCTATGGTAAGCAACACCGATATCAGGTTGCTGTAGTTTACTGAAGTAAATAAACTTGATAAGCTGATAATGCTAATCTGGATAACATAATTTTGCTTACCAAACTGTGATATGCTACTAATATCTTTAGTCCTTCGCACAAGTAAGATCAATTTTGATCTTGTGGTAGAAAGTATAAAAAGAAAGGTGGTGCGGTAGAAACACATAATACATTCTTATTGTTGTGTATGGTTGTAGCGTTCCTAGAATAACAATATTTCAAATTGTGACATACTTCAATTTCCTCATCCCTATGTTTCCTTTTTTTCTTCTTCCATGCTTCATGTTTAGGACCTAAATACATATATTGCATACCGAATGTTCATGTGCTGATGATCAACTTTCGTTTGTTCAGTTTGCGGGTATCAACGGAGTCCTCTACTACACACCTCAGATACTTGAGCAAGCAGGTGTCGGGGTTCTTCTATCAAACATTGGACTAAGCTCTTCCTCTGCATCTATTCTTATTAGTGCCTTGACAACCTTGCTGATGCTTCCCAGCATTGGCATCGCCATGAGACTCATGGATATGTCAGGAAGAAGGTTAGACTTCAGATTTTGCATGATATTGTTTACTTGTGATACAATGCGGTATCGCTGAATGTGAATGAAAGAGTAACCATTCTTCCATTTTGTTTCTCATCCAGGTTTCTTCTCCTTTCGACAATCCCTGTCTTGATAGTAGCACTAGCTGTCTTGGTTTTGGTGAATGTTCTGGATGTCGGAACCATGGTGCACGCCGCGCTCTCAACGATCAGCGTCATCGTCTATTTCTGCTTCTTCGTCATGGGGTTTGGGCCTATCCCAAATATTCTCTGCGCGGAGATTTTCCCCACCTCCGTCCGTGGCATCTGCATAGCCATCTGCGCGCTAACCTTCTGGATTGGCGACATCATCGTGACATACACTCTCCCCGTGATGCTCAACGCCATCGGTCTCGCTGGAGTCTTCGGCATATATGCCATCGTTTGCATACTAGCCTTTGTATTCGTCTACATGAAGGTCCCTGAGACAAAGGGCATGCCCCTGGAGGTCATCACCGAGTTCTTCTCTGTCGGGGCAAAGCAGGGCAAGGAAGCCACGGACTAGTTGCTCTGATCTGGTGATCCGCGTCGCTGGTGGTAATTTTGTGGTGTCATAACTACTACTGCACTGGTTAACCTGCGATGCTTTGGTGAAGAAACTTCAAAGAGAGCAGATACGAAAGACTTTACATCGTGAGGCTGAATCTGTGTCGTCGTAGGCCGTCTTTTGGAAGTAGGATATGTACTTAGATCATCTGTTCTTTTCGCTTTGGAACTTTCTATTTGTGTTATTCAGAATTTCTTGCCCATGTAACTAGTGCTGTTATCACAATTTATGTCGTTTTGTTTTTGCCTTTCTCGGTCGGTTCAGTTTATCCTCGTTGTTGCCACTAGTTCTCAGTTGCCAGTCACTTCAGCAGTTTAGTTGTGCTATTACTATTTTTGAGGATAAGTTGTGTTTCTGGGTGTATGGGAAATATGCACACAACCATTTTATGTTACTCCTTGGTTTCATAATGTAGTGGATATAGATTTTGGTAAAAGTCAACATTTATATGTAGAATGCTAAACATATATCATTAGATTCATCAAAAGATATACTAGTTCATATTTTATATATTAGGTATTGTAGATATAAATAGTTTTTTCTATAAACTTTGTCAAAGTTTGTAAAATTTGACTTTTTAAAATATCTGTACGCGCTACATTAGCTCTTAAAATATGGGTGAACCTCTTCATTAATATTGATACTCACTGCACCTCCTTCTACCACTTGTTTAATCCAACCTCTCCACTTCTCACTAAAGAGAACCCTTCTTAAGCAAAACCTCTTGTAGAAAATCCCAATTCATCCTTTTTCAAAGTTTAGCTTTAGTGTGACCCCCTCTTGTTTAGTCATTCTAAGCTCATGAAACACCTCATGGAAGTGACCATCCCATCTGAAATATATCCATTTTTCATAAATGCCGAATGAAAGATCGCTACCGAAAGAACAAGCAACGAATTTCATGCTCATCCCGTGCTAAAGCGCATACATTTTCTTGCTCCTTGGTACTTGTCTGATCAATCACACTGTTCATTAGTTCAATTGATTTTTCATTCGATGTCCTGAGCCGCACAAAGGGAGTATTATGTCTGACCTCATACCTACACCTACGCATATCATCTAAAACCGAGCAATGGTCCAGCAGACACTTAGCACGCACCGCATGTGCGCGCCCCCGAAGTCCCCGCCGCCATCTTCCATGAACCTATCTTCATGACAGGATCAACACAACGACCTTGCCAGGCCCACCGTCAACGTCACCGCGACGACAAACAATGCCACTGCTCTGCGCACGTGCATCATCGCTAGTTAGCCGTCGAGACCACGTTGCGACAAGCCGTCGAGACTTGCCATCTCCGACTAGAAAGAAACCACGTCGCTCCACCTCAGGACCCCTCCAGTCAGCACTTGCTTCAAAAAGCGATGCTCCTAGGAGGGAGAACAGCGCCACACATCGCACAACGCCATCGTCCAATCCAAGAGACCCGGATCTAGGGTTTCCTTAGTGCAGTCCTAGCAGGAAGACAGAGTTGTAGCAACAATGTCTTTGACAAGGCAACAACGCAAATACGTCGCCCTCCTCAGCTATGACCCAAGTCGGCGTGGTTTTCACCTACAGCCGCACCTCCGCGAACCCGCAGCCAGCTAGACCACCATCATGCGGAGCCGCCACCCTGGCTTCCGATCCGCAGACCCGAGGGCTGTGATTCTGCCGCATCTAGCGTTGTCCACGCCGGAGATGGCTCCTACGGACACGCGCCTCCTGCAACGAAACCCGGCTTTCTTCCCCTCCTAAAAAAATAATACTTTCTTGACCTCGTCGCCAGCTGCAAAACCATTGAGGCCCTGGAGTTTCAGATCTTTGGAAAACAATATATTAGGCCATGGTTGGCCAGTTGTCACCTCAAAAGGATGAACGCAGAAGACAGAATAGGGCAAAGCCATGTGAGATTATACTGTATAATAATACTGTGCTTTAAGAGAAAAGAAACGCAAGTAGTACGTAGTAGTTCACAGAAAGTGTGATTTGGTCAGGTGACCACTGTCTCCAATGCAGGCGGAGATCGGAAGTACGACGGATAGTGGGGTAGAAATCCTACCAGCCGGCTGTCAGCGCGGAACGGAGCCTAAAAGCTGCTGCTTCTAGGGTCTCTCTTTCATCGTGGTTTTGGTGGTCCAGAGAGGGCGAAAAGGTTGATGTGATCCCTCCCATGGTCGACTACGATTAGTTCTATACTTAATTCATTTTCCGAGCTCGGTGGGGAGGGATGTGCCGGGAGAGATTCTTGGGAAGCCAGATCCTTCTCATTTGCATTAGCTTTCTTTTCAGGCAACGCAGCAGAGGAGAGTGCACAAGAACTCTTCATAAACCTCACATTTCTGCGGCTCTAGTAGTAGTTGCATCACTGTTGATGTCCAGTTAGAATTTGAAGGAATGTGTCTGTATCCCTTGATGCTTCATTATGAGTTAATAAATTACATCCTTTATCGAAAAAGTTAGAATTTGAAGGAATGTGTTTCCGCGCTGACTTGTTGGTGACAATTCTTGGCGTGACTGCGAACAACCTTTCACCAAATTGACGACCTTTTGTTGTTGTCGAGGGAAACGAAGTCGACGGAGCAGGTTTAAAACCTATGATTAGTTGTGATGCGCCATTCCAAATTTCCAATGATCAGAAGACAAACCTCGCGCTCACACGCACCTTTGGATGATCATTCTCGGTGACCTACCGCTAGCTGAAACAGACAACCCGCCGGCTCAAATTCACACGTCTCGTGGTCGGCAATACGGTCCCAGGATCAAGGTTCGCAGCAGAACCAATGGTGTCTGCGCCGTTGCTGTCTTCGTTCAAATGCTCTCATCTACTGCTACTATACACGAATGTGTGCTTTGTTCAAAGGGGTATACATGGTACATCGATCTCACTGTTCCATCACTTTTTTTGTGGGGGACTGTTGCATCACTTTGTGCACATGTAAGGACAGATGGACCAAGTATGGAAAAGTCATTGCCGTCTCCCCGCCACCTGTCAGTGCCATTGTTGACTTCTATATGTTTCTCCATGTCCCCGTAATATTGTCGATTTCTACATGTTTCTCTAGGTGCTCGATCCCGTGGTCGATGGCCTTCCGTTGGTGGTGTGCCGGTGTCCTCTGGATGGATGTTCGGCGGCCAAGGGT
The DNA here is from genome assembly GCA_011799875.1 of Thinopyrum elongatum. Lineage (NCBI taxonomy): Eukaryota > Viridiplantae > Streptophyta > Magnoliopsida > Poales > Poaceae > Thinopyrum > Thinopyrum elongatum. The sequence continues at coordinate 311,579,777 of CM022297.1, forward strand.
GGATGTTTGTTGTCTGCTTCACGGGCAACGGTCCACGCCCGGGAAGGTTTTTGTTTGCTGACGGAGCCGGGGCGCAATGGCGCCTACCTGTCGGTATCATACTCGGCAGTATCCGCCTCCGTTCATATGGAGGACGTCGGGGGCATCGATCCCGAAAATGTGATGGATGTTGCTTGTCGGCTCGCGACGGTGAAGAGTGGCAGCGGCAAGATTCACGCCACATCAGGACGCTCCCCTGGCGGCTAGGGTGGTCGTTTATGGTGGGAATACATCCCACCCATCTGCTAGCGCAACTACACCCAACAGTGGAGTACTATTGGGGGTGACTACCAAAATACCCATCATCAAGATGATGTTTGAAACACCACTTCATGTCCGGAGTGAGAACTCTTGATCTGGTCTTTATTGGTCGGGCTCAACAACGATGAACTTGTGTCTGTTACCATGTGGAAGGCATCGCCTTGTTCTTTGATGTACTGGCCTTTAGTGGTTGGTCTCGGCAATTGGGATGAAAACCATTGGCCTGACAACGCCGGATGTGGCGAAGACTGAGTGAGGATGTGAAAGGATCGGTATGGTCGAGTAGAGAGGGGGTGAATAGACGACTAATAATTTTTAACTTCTTTTCAAATTTTAGGAAAACAACAAGAATAGGTTGTCTAAATTTGCAACTAGGTGGACAATATGTACGACAGGCTCAAGAACAACAAGTTAGAAAGATTAACACTTAAAGTAAGCTTGCAACAAGTAAGTTAAAAAAATAAACCGCAAGTGGAGACGATGATGTAGTTCCCGAAGTTCCCTCCTTTGGGGGAGGTATGTCTCTGTTGGAGAGGTGTGGCGGCACGATGCCCCCCAAGTGCCATAGTGGCTTACCTTATTCTTCTCGCACCCTCGCACAATGCAAGGTGCCACGATTCCAGTATGCGGTGCCCTTGGAGGTGGCAAACTGAACCTTCACAAACAAGGTTGGGGCAATCTCTACAACTTAATTAGAGGCTCCCAACACCACCACGTAGCTTCACCACAATGGATTGTGGCTCTGAGGTGACCTCTTTCGTCTAGGGTGCCCATACCCAAGAGTAACAAGATCCACAAGAGAAAGTAGGGGGAACCAAATTTCCTTTGCAAGAAGTGTAGATCTAGGTCATCTCCCTCAATTCCTAGAAGATCAACAATTTTGAGTGGCCAGGGAGGGAGATCGGGCAAGAATAAGTTTTGGGCAACAATGGAGAGGAGAGAGAGGCAAGAGGTAGGTCATAGGAGGAAGAACCGCTACTTTATATAGCTCCCCCCAAATCCAACTGTTATGCAATTTTTTGCACTAAGAGGTAGTTCTGCTCTGGAGAGCGGTACTACCGGTGGTCCCTCCAGACAACATTGTGAAGGCCTTATCAGCTATTAAAAATAGTCGGTACTGCTATAGTCGTGACGCTTCAGTACCGGTGGCAAAACAGGGGGAAATGAACCCCCAGCGTAGATCGTCTGGTAGAAGCTCCCGTAGTGCCACTCCAATAGGGGAGCGTTACTTCCGGACATGTGGACGGTACTACTGGCCAACTGACTGAGCCGTAGTGCAGATGCCTAAAGCGTTACTACCGCTATGGACAACTGTAGTGTCGTCTATTTTAAATAATTGGTACTTCCGTAGCACTTTCGCTCTAGTACCGCTGCCAAAACAGGGGAGAATCACAATCACCCCCTTCAGTAGTAGGTCCGACACTGAGACCAGTAGTGCCACTCCAACAGGGGAGCTGAACTACCGCCCTAGTGCACGGTACTACCTGCCTAGAGCCAGCAGTAGTACTACTACTGCTGCTACTACCTGCAGTACTATCAGGTGTACAAGCACATGATGGGGAACGAAGCATGAAAATCCAAAAAATTCCTACGAACACCCAAGATCTACTCTATGAGATGCATAGCAACGAGAGGGGAGTGTGTCTACATACCCTTGTAGACTGAAAGCGGAAGCATATATAACGCGGTTGATGTAGTCGTACTCTTCGTGATCCGATCACGATCCAATCCGATCTAGCGCCGAACGGACGACACCTCCGCGTTTAGAACACGTGCAGCTCGGTGATGTCAACTCCTTCTTGATCCAGCAAGCAAGAGAGGATAAGTAGATGGGATCTCAACCAGCACGACGGTGTCGTGGAGATGGTGGTGGTGCAGTGCCGGCAGGGCTTCGCCAAACGCTGCCGGAACCAATCTGAGGAGAAAATAGAGTTATGGGAGAGGTAGGGCTGCCGCTGGGGCGTGGGAATTGGTGTGTCCAACCCCTCCCTCTCCCCCACTATATATAGGAGGCAAGGGGGGGGGCTGGGGCGCATCCCTAGCCCCTCCTCCAAGGAGGGGGCATGGGCCTAGGGAGGTTTCCTCCCTCCCCAAGGCACCCAGGGGGGTGCCTTCCCCCCTTAGGACTCTTCCTCCTCCTCCCCTCTTGGATCTTGGGCCTCTTGGGGCTGGTGCCCCTGGCCCATATAGACCAAGGTGCACCCCTATAGCCCATGTGCGCCCCCCGGGCAGGTGGACCCCCCCGATGGACCCCCGAACCCCTTTCGGCACTCCCGGTACACTGCCGGTAATGCCCGAAACTTTTCCGGCGACCAAAACGGGACTTCACATATATAAATATTTACCTCCAGACCTTTCCGGAGCTCCTCGTGACATCCAGGATCTCATCAGGGACTCCAAACAACATTCAGTTACCAATGCACACATCCCAATTCTACTCTAGTGTCATCTAACGTTAAGCGTGCGGACCCTACGGGTTCGAGAATCATGTAGACATGACTAAGACACCTCTTCGGTCAATAACCAATAGCGGGACATGGATGCCCATATTGGTTCCTACATATTCCACGAAGATCTTTATTGGTTGAACCAAGATGTCAAAGATTCAGTTAATCTGTATGCAATTCCCTTTGTCTAGCGATATGTTACTTGCCCGAGATTCGATCATCGGTATCTCCATACCTAGTTCAATCTCGTTCCCGACAAGTCTCTTTAATCGTTCTATAATATAAGATCCCATGACTAACTCATTAGCCACATTGCTTGCAAGCTTTTAACGATGTTGTATTACCAAGAGGGCCTAGAGATATCTCTCCGTCATACGGAGTGACAAATCCCAGTCTCGATCCATGCCAACCCAACAGACACCTTCAGAGATACCTGTATAGCACCTTTATGATCACCCAGTTACGGAGTGACGTTTGATAGCACATAAGGCATTCCTCCGATATCCGGGAGTTGCATGATCTCATGGTCTTAGGAATAGATACTTGACATGAAGAAAGTTGTAGCAAAAACAAAAGTGATACGATCATATGCTAAGCTTATGGTTGGGTCTTGTCCATCACATCATTCTCCTAATGTTGTGATCCCGTTATCAAATGACAACTCATGTCCATGGTTAGGAAACCTTAACCATCTTTGGTCAACGAGCTAGTCTAGTAGAGGCTGACTAGGCACACGGTGTACTTTATGTATTCACACATGTATTTAAGTTTCCGACCAATACAATTCTAGCATGAATAATAAACTTTTATCATGAATGGGAAATATGATAATAACCATTTTATTATTGCCTATAGGGCATATTTCCAAAAGTATCCCACCTGCACTAGAGTCAATAATCTAGTTCACATCGCTATGTGATTAACACCCAATGAGATCTGGGGTTTGATTATGTTTTGCTTGTGAGAGAGGTTTTAGTCAACGGGCCTGCAACATTCAGATCCGTGTTGTACTTTGGAAATCTCTATGTCATACTGTAGATGCTGCTACCACGCTCCACTTGGAGCTATTCCAAATGACCACTCCAGTATACGTATCCGGTTTGTGACTCAGGGATCGGTGTCAAAACTTGCATCAACGTAACCCTTTACGACGAACTCTTTATCGCCTCCATAACAGAGAAACATTTCCTTAGTCCTCTTGAGGTACCTAAGGATAATTTTGACCGCTGTCTAGTGATCCACTCCTGGATCACTATTGTACCCCGTTGCCAGACTCATGGCAAGGCACACATCAGGTCTGGTACACAGCATGGCATACATTATAGAGCCTATGGCTGAAGCATAGGGGATGACTTTCATCCTTTCTCTTTCTTCTGCCGTGGTCGGGCTTTGAGTCTTACTCAACTTCATACCTTGCAACACAGGTAAGAACCCCTTCTTCGACTTGTCCATTTTGAACTTATTCAAAATCTTGTCAAGGGATGTGCCCTGTGAAAGTCCTATCAGACGTCTTGATCAATCTCTATAGATCTTAATGTCTAATATGTAAGCAGCTTCACCCAGGTCTTTCATTGAAAAACTGTTGTTCAAGTAATTCTTTATGCTTTCCAGAAATTCTACATCATTTCCAATCAATAATATGTCATCCACATATAGTATTATAAATGCAACAGAGCTCCCACTCACTTTCTTATAAATACAAGCTTCTGCGTAAGTTTGTATAAAACCAAAAGCCTTGATCACTTCATCAAAGTGTATATTCCAACTCTGAGATGCTTGCACCAGTCCATAGATGGACCGTTGGAGCTTGCATACCTTGTTAGCATCCTTAGGATCGATAAAACCTTATGGTTGCATCATATACAACCCTTCCTTAAGAAAACCATTTAAGGAACGTTGTTTTGACGTCCATCTGCCCGATTTCATAGTCGTAATATGCGGCAATTGCTAACATAATTCTAACAGACTTTAGCATCGCTACGGGTGAGAAAGTCTCATCGTAGTCAACTCCTTGAATTTGTCGAAAACCCTTTGCGACAAGTCGAGCTTTATAGACGGTGACATTACCATCTACGTATGTCTTCTTCTTAAAGATCCATTTGTTCTCGATGGCCTTCCGGTCATCGGGTAAGTCTACCAAAGTCCATACTTGGTTCTCATACATGGATCCTATCTCGGATTTCATGGCCTCAAGCCATTTGTCGGAATCCGGGCTCATCATTGCTTCTTCATAGCTCGTAGGTTCACCGTTGTCCAACAACATGACTTCCAGGACATGATTACCGTACCACTCTGGTGCGGTACGTGTCCTGGTCGACCTACGAAGTTTGGTAGTTGCTTGATCTGAAGTTTCATGATCATCATCATTAGCTTCCTCTCTGGTTGGTGTAGGCATCACGGGAACTGCTTTTTGTGATGTGCTACTTTCCAATTCAAGAGAAGGTACGATTACCTCATCAAGTTCTACTTTCCTCCCACTCACTTATTTCGAGAGAAACTCCTTCTCTAGAAAGGGTCCATTCTTGGCAACAAAGACCTTGCCTTTGGATCTGTGGTAGAAGGCATACCCAATTGTCTCTTTAGGGTATCCTACGAAGATGCACTTCTCCGCTTTGGGTTTGAGCTTTTCAGGCTGAAGCCTTTTGACATAAGCGTCGCATCCCCAAACTTGGGTTTCTTGCCAAACCACAGTTCATACGGTGTCGTCTCAATAGATTTAGACGGTGCCCTATTTAAAGTGAATGCATCTATCTCTGATGCATAACCCTAAAATGATAGTGGCAAATTAGTAAGAGACATCATAGAGCGCACCATACCCAATAAAGTTTGATTACGATGTTCAGACACACCATCACGCTGTGGTGTTCCGGGTGGCGTGAGTTGTGAAACAGTTCCACATTGTCTTAAATGAACGCCAAACTCATAACTCAAATACTCACCTCCACGATCAGATCATAGAAACTTTATTTTCTTGTTACGATGATTCTTCACTTCACTCTGAAATTCTTTGAACTTTTCAAATGTTTCAGACTTGTGTTTCATTAAGTAAATATACCCGTATCTACTCAAAGCATCCATGAAGGTAAGAAAATAATGACATCCACCGCGTGCTTCAACACTCATCAAACCACATACATCAGTATGTATTATTTCCAATTAGTCATTTGCCTGCTCCATTGTTCTGGAAAACGGGGTTTTAGTCATCTCGCCCATAAGGCATGTCTAACATGTTTCAAATGATTCATAATCAAGTGTTTCGAAAAGTCCATCAGCATGGAGTTTCTTCATGCGTTTTAAACCAATATGACCTAAGCGGCAGTGCCACAAATATGTGGAACTATCATCATTAACTTTGCATCTTTTGGCATCAATATTGTGAATATGTGTATCACTATGATCGAGATTCAACAAGAATAAACCATTCACAAGGGGTGAATGACCATAAAAGCTGTTATCCATATAAATAGAACAACCATTATTCTCTGACTTAAATGAATAACCATCTCGCAATAAACAAGATCCAGATATAATGTTCATGCTCAACGCAGGCACCAAATAACAATTATTTAGGTTTAAAACTAACCCCGAAGGTAAATGCAGAGGGAGCGTGCCAACGGCGATCACATCAACCTTGGAACCATTTCCGATGCGCATCGTCACCTCGTCCTTAGCTAGTCTCCTTTTATTATGTGACTCCTGTTTCGAGTTACAAATATTAGCAACCGAACCAGCATCAAATACCCAGGCGCTACTACGAGCACTAGTCAGGTACACATCAATAACATGTATATCAAATATACCTTTGTTGACATTGCCAGCCTTCTTTTCTGCCAAGTACTTGGGGCAGTTCCACTTCTAGTGGCCATTCCCCTTGCAATAGAAGCACTGAGTCTCAGGTTTGGGTCCAACCTTGGGTTTCTTCACAAGAGAGGCAACTGGTTTGCCATTCCTTTTGAAGTTCCCTTTCTTTCCCTTGGCTTTCTTCTTCAAACTGGTGGTCTTATTGACCATCAACACTTGATGCTCTTTCTTGATTTCTACCTCCGCGGCCTTAAGCATCGCGAATAGCTCGAGGATTGTGTTTTCCATCCCTTGCATGTTATAGTTCATCACGAAGCCTTTGTAGCTTGGTGGCAGTGACTGAAAAACTCTGTCAATCACTACTTCATTCGAAAGATTAACTCCCAACTGATTCAAGCGGTTGTAATACCCAGACATCTTGAGTACGTGCTCACTAACGGAGCTGTTCTCCTCCATCTTGCAGCTAAAGAACTTGTCAGAGGTTTCATACCTCTCGACCCGGGCATGAGCTTGAAATACCAATTTCAGGTCCTAGAACATTTCATATGCTCCATGGTGCTCGAAACATCTTTGGAGCCTGGGTTCTAAGCCGTAAAGCATAGTGCATTGAACTATCGTGTAGTCATCATTCCTGGTCTGCCAGACGTTCATAGTGTCTAGGTTTGCGGGAGCGGGTGGTTCACCTAGCGATGCTTCAAGGACATAAGCCTTCTGTGCAGCAGTGAGGATAATCCTCAAATTACGGACCCAGTCCGCATAGTTGCTTCCATCATCTTTCAACTTTTCTTTCTCTAGGAACATAGTAAAATTCAGGGAGCTACAACGTGAGCCATTGATCTAAAAAGACATTAAGACTATGTTCATGATAATTGGTTCAATTAATCATATTACTAATGAACTCCCACTTAAATCAACATCCCTCAAGTTGTCTAAGTGTTACATGATCCAAATCAACCAACACATGTCCGATCATCACGTGAGATGGGGTGGTCATCAATGGTGAACATCTCCATGTTGATCATATCTACTATATGACTCATGTTCGACCTTTCAGTCCTCCGTGTTCTATGGCCATGTCTATACACGCTAGGCTCGTCAAGTTTAACCCAAGTATTCCGCATGTGTAAAACTGGCTTACACCTGTTGTATGCGAACATAGAGTCTATCACATCCGATCATCACGAGGTGCTTCAAAACGATGAACTTTTGCAACGGTGCATTCTTAGGGAGAACACTTTTATCTTGAAATTTAGTGAAGGGATATTCTTATAACGCTACCGCCGTCCTAAGCAAAATAAGATATATAAAAAGATAAACATCACATGCAATCAATATATGTGACATGATATGGCCATTATCATCTCGTGCTTTTGATCTCCATCTCCAAAGCACCGGCATGATCTCCATCTTCACCGGCATGACACCATGATCTCCATCATCATTATCTCCATCATCGTGTCGTCATGTGGTTGTCTCACCAACTATTGCTTCTACAACTATTGCTAACACATAGCAATAAAGTAAAGCAATTACATGGCGTTATTAGTTGACACGTGGGTCATAAAATAAATTAAAGACAACCCTATGGCTCCTGCCGATTTCCGTACTCATCGACATGCAAGTCATGAACCTATTACAAAACATGATCATCTCATACATCAACATGTATCACATCACGTTTTGGCCATACCACATCACAACATGCCTTGCAAAAAGAAGTTAGACGTCCTCTACTTTGTTGTTGCAAATTTTACGTGGCTACTATGGGCAACTCGCAAGAACCGTTCTTACCTACACAAATCCACAATGGTGATAATCAAGTTGCCTTTTAACCTTCTACAAGGACCACCTTTGTCAAATCAGATTCAACTAAAGTAGGACAGACAGACACCCGCCAGCCACCTTATGCAATACAAGTTGCATGTTAGTCGGTGGAACCGGTCTCATGTGCGAGGACATGTAAGGTTGGTCCGAGCCGCTTCATCCCACAATACCGCCAAATCCAAATAAGACAACGGAGGTAAGCAATCTAAACATCAACACCCACAACTTCTTTGTGTTCTACTCGTGCACATACATCTACACATAGACCTAGCTCATGATGCCACTGATAAGCATGAAAATCAAAAAAATTCCTACGAACACCCAAGATCTAATCTAGGAGATGCATAGAAACGAGAGGGGAGTCTGTCTACATAACCTTGTAGACCGAAAGCGGAAGCGTATATAACGCGGTTGATGTAGTGGTACTCTTCGCGATCCGATTACGATCCAATCCGATCTAGCGCCGAACGGACGACACCTCCGCATTCAGCACACGTGCGGCTCGGAGATGTCTCCTCCTTGTTGATCCTGCAAGCAAGATAGGAGAAGTAGATGGGATCTCAACCAGCACGACAGCGTGGTGGAGATGGTGGTGGTGCAGTGCCGGCAGGGCTTCCCCAAACGCTGCCGGAACCAATCTGAGAAGAAAATGGATTTATGGGAGAGGTAGGGCTGCCACCGGGGCGTGGGAATTGGTGTCTCCAGCCACTCTCTCTCCCCCATTATATATATGAGGCAAGGGGAGGGTTGGGACGCAGCCCTAGCCCCTCCTCAGAGGAGGGGGCGTGGGCCTAGGGAGGTTTCCTCCCTCCCCAAGGCACCTAGGGGGTGCCTTCCCCCCTTAGGACTCTTCCTCCTCCCTTCTTGGGGCATGAGCCTCTTGGGGCTGGTGCCCCTGGCCCATATAGGCCAAGGTGCACCCCCTACTGCCCATGTGGGCCCCCGGGGCAGGTGGACCCCCGGACCCCTTTCAAAACTCCCGGTACACTGCCGGTAATGCCCGAAACTTTTTTGGCGACCAAAATTGGACTTCCCATATATAAATCTTTACCCCCGGACCATTCCAGAGCTCCTCGTGACGTCCAGCATCTCATCCGGGACTTCGAACAACATTCGGTTACCAATGCACATATCCCAATTCTACTCTAGCATCATCGAACGTTAAGCGTGCGGGCCCTACGAGTTCGAGAATCATGTAGACATGTCCGAGACACCTCTTCGGTCAATAACCAATAGTGGGACCTGGATGCCCATATTGGTTCCTACAAATTCCACGAAGATATTTATCGGTTGAACCACGATGTCAAGGATTCAGTTAATCCCATATGCAATTCCCTTTGTCTAGCGATATGTTACTTGCCCGAGATTCGATCGTCGGCATCTCCATACCTACTTCAATCTCGTTGCCGACAAGTCTCTTTATCGTTCTGTAATACAAGATCCCATGACTAACTAATTATCCACATAAATTGCAAGCTCTTAGCGATGTTGTATTATCGAGAGGGCCCAGAGATATCTCTCCATCATACGGAGTGACAAATCCCAATATCGATCCATGCCAGCCCAACAGACACCTTCAGAGATACCTATAGAGCACCTTTATGGTCACCCAGTTAAGAAGTGATGTTTGATAGGACACAAGGCATTCCTCCAGTATCTGGGAGTTGCATGATCTCATGGTCTTAGGAATAGAAACTTGACATGAAGAAATTTGTAGCAAAAACTAAAGTGATATGATCATATGCTAAGCTTACGATTGGGTCTTGTCCATCACATCATTCTCTAATGGTGTGATCCCATTATCAAATGACAACTCATGTCCATGCTTAGGAAACCTTAACCATCTTTGATCAACGAGCTAGTCTAGTATAGGCTGACTAGGGACACGGTGTAGTTTATGTATTCACACATGTATTTAAGTTTCTGATCAATACAATTCTAGCATGAATAATAAACATTTATCATGAACAGGAAATATGATAATAACCATTTTATTATTGCCTCTAGGGCATATTTCCAACAGAACATGCAACTTGGTAGAATTTGAGGCTCTCCACGAAAACTTGGGAAGGTAATGTGGGTGCAATATTTGTTTTGTGTACATGTTATGATTCCACCCATACCTTCCAAAGAGGACCCTCTATTAATAGTATAGATTTCGTAAGATCCAAAGAAATAAAAGCATCTGACACACCGTCTTCGATATTTTTCTTCCAAAGGGGAACCTAACCATCTTTTGCCACTTTCGAATCTGCCTGCGTAGCTTAAGCACACGGTTACTCCGCAAATTGTGTTGTCATTAACACTAAAATCACGTAGGGAGGGAAATGCCCTTTCAAGATGTGCACCCCTTCTTAAAGGCATTGTTGCGGAAGAAGTCGACTTAGACATAGGTAGTTCATTTTTCTTGTAATGGTTCTGTCGCAGTTGCCTTTGTTGTTTACTCTGATTAATAATTAGTAAAAATGGTTGTGTGAATCACAAGGATGCAAAGGCCTAGGGTTTCAACCTCCATTTCAAAAAATAAAAAAAATACATCTTTCTCCATGGTTGGTGACTCGGTCGAGGACGAGTGATGCGAGTGAGCCCACCACCGACTCCTCTTTCTCCGCTTCCTTTCCCCTTGTAGCTCACCCATCTCCATTGCCTCTGCATACCCCCCGCCACATCCCATGGAGAGATCCATCGATGCGGTGTGTGGGTCCAGCGGGTGTGGTTCACCTCATCAATGGCGCCGCTTGCTTCAAATCTACCTCGTGACTCATCCACCTCAGCAGTGTAGAGTGCAATGGAGAGGGTAGCTAGGATCAACTTCTCCATCCATTACAGCGGGGATAGATCTGTGCCGACATCATTCACTTGTCCATGTTCGAGGAAAGGGTGAGGCTCATCGGCGAGGATGGGTGCTCAGCGGTCGAGTTCATCTGCTGGTCCATGGAGGAGGCCGAATCCACAGATCCAGTAGTAGTGGAAATTTGGAGTGCTTGCAAGGCAAGGAGCCCTTCACGTCGCATCCTTGCCCGCCGAGTTCGGTGCTCTCGCCAGGAGCTCTTCCACTAGGGGTGAGCCCCCTATCTAGTGGTGATCCATGCCTCTGCTGATGGGCATGCTTCATTGAAGGCTTGTGCCAGATCTACGGGCGCATCGCATCAGTGTCGGACCACGCCGCTAAGATCTCGAGCCACCTCCATGGCTAGGTATTTAAGCTGAGGTTCTGATTTTCCATAATTTCCTCGTTGTTTTCTAGATGTATTGCTAGGTTGTTCCAAGTTCCCCATGATCGATGTATTAAGGTTTCTACTTTGGTTGATTGTGTCATTTCCGCTTCTAATCCTTCTGTTGGTGTTGTTCTATCTCCGTTTCTGGTGACCTCATAGTCGGGGAAGGTTTTCCTCGTGCCGCCTTCTGGTTCAAACAATCTTGTGATTGGTTGTAATTACCCTTCGATGGGTCCAAGCCCATCCTCCCCTTCCACACGGAAGCTTGTGGTCAAGTCAAAAATGGCTTTTCAGAGTACATCTTCTTCAAGAGGGTTCGATGACCTTGAAGTAGTGATTGAATTCTTCGACCAACTTTGGTCAGTTCCTCGCGACCCCTCCATCGCCGCCGCATGTGTCCTCCTCATTCTACCACTAATATCCATTCCGCTCCCTGTGGCCGGCTTGTTTGGATTAGGAAGGATGTCTTCCCCACCCGTAAATTCTTCGTTCGGATCATTCCCCTGTGTCACGTCGGAGTCGTTTCGACCTCCTCTAGTAGTTCCGCATCTCACGCGAGGGGATCATCTCAGGGAGCTTTTCTTTCATCAACAATGTTCGCAAACCCGACCCATGGCTGATTAATGGGCACACGCTAACCTTGAGGTGTTGCTGGGCAGCACCCTCCCCTAAAGAACAAGCAGGCCCAGGGTGCGGCACCCCCTCGTCAACAGTCGCATGCTGATACATCTCCATCATATTTACTTTTTGAAACACTTATGCTCTTGTTTTGCCCCCTAATTTGCATGATTTGAGTGAAACTAACCCCGAGTGACGTTGTTTTCAGCAAAACTACCTTGGTGTTGTTTTTTGTGCAGAAATAAAAAGTTCTCAGAATTGGACGAAACTTTAGGGAGAATTATTTTGGAATAAATAAAAATGCTGGAGCAAAGAGTTACTAGAGGGGAGTCACCTAGGCCCACAAGACTAGGGGGTGCGGCCACCCCTAGGCCACACCATTCAGGCTTGTGGGGCCCATGGACCTCCGTCTGACCTAAATCTACCGCTATATATTCTGCCTTCCTGATCAGAGAGAAAGTTTTATTGCGTTTTATGATACGGAGCGCCACCACCTCCTGTTCTTCGCTGGGAGCCCTACTTGGCTGCCCCGGCCCCGCCGGAGGAGATGATCGACGGTGTCTTGTGCCACACGAGGGCCGACATGGTGATCAGAATCTTTTGGGTAATTTCTCCTTTACACAATTAAAAATCTTCGAATAAGCTTAGTTATTGTACTAATCAATGTTGTCTCGTTTGATTGCAGACATTCTACAGGTGTGAGGAGGGATACGAGGAGGCCTGTGCACGGGTTATCAATGCCGAGTGCAGGCGCCTACTACAAAACTTAGGGCACGAGGCTCGGGTGCAGGCTGTTCGAGACTACTTCGCCTCGCGTGGTTTTAGGAAGCCCAAGAAGAAGTGCCGCGGAAAGTTTCTGAACAAGGAGCAGTACATGGCGGTAATTGCCTATATTCTTAAGGCCTTGTTCTTAGTTTCGTTGATTTGATTCATAGGCGTAGCGCTCAAGTTTCTCTTTACTAACTTAGGTGCCCCCGAGATGGTGTGCGGATAAGATGGATTGTTGGGAGGCGTTGGTGGATGAGTGGTGCTCAGACGCATGGCTAGTCGTCCACAACAATGCCAAGGACCAGCGTGCCCAAATGAGAGGTGTGCCACACCATCAAGGCAGCGCCAACTCATATCAATACGGGCGGAACTGGGTATGTGGTTTGCTTCTTGATTCATGCAATTCATTCTATCATGCTAGCTTGAGCCCTTTAATTACTAATACTATGTTCCTCTCTTTTAGGCGGGATACAATATGGCACCGGTGCCAGAGGTGTTCGACCTCTATGCCATGGCCCATACTGCCCCGTACAAGAAGGCCAAGGCATTCTCTGCGTCTGACCTCGATCATCCAGAGAACTTCACCAACATCTCCTCCCACAACAAGCTCGTGAGGTACGGAGATGTGGGGAAGGCGAGGAAAGGGAAGGACTTTAACCCGAGCGGGCAGTTTGATCCGGAGCTAGTGATGATATCTGGTGGCGGGAGGTCCCATGGCTCGATAGCCATTGGAGATGGACTTATACATTATCCTCGCACTCTCTCGGAGATCAAGGCGCGCCAAACGAGCTCAGATCCTGAGATAAGGCCTCGTCCATGGCCAATCAAGCTCGCCTTCAAGGTTAGTTATACAGACTCAGATTTCTTTCACATTGTGTGTGCAGCCATCGATGATTACAATGCTAACGAGGAGTGGTGTTGCAGGCTGCTCTTGAGAGAGAGAGAGAAATACAACCAAGGCGCTTCTGGTGAAGAGGGACCGGCAGGCGGCGGAGAAGGAGCGGGACTTGGAGGAGAGGACGGTTAGGATGTTGGAGGAGGAGAGGGCACGGAATGACATGTAGAACCGGGCCATGTACGAGCTCCTCGTGGTAAGTTTCTTATGCATATTAGCCAAATCATGCACGTAATGTTTGTTTCATTACTAGCTAATATGACTGACTCGTCAAAACCAAATGTGCATTCTGTGTGCCAGAAGGCCGGTCAGACCCCTCCACCGATGCCAGAGATTGCTCCGGGGACCACGGTGAGTTTAATTTGAATGGTCATTAGTTACTAGTATTAACATTTGAGTGTCGTCATGCTAACGAGACATTGCAAATGATCTTTGGTGCAGCGTACCTCCAGACAAGCATCACACGATCCTTCTCCAGGTGGTGGTGCCGGCACGAGCCACACCGGTGCTTCACCTCCGTGATGACGGTAAGTTTTCTCTAGTGTTTTTCTTAACAAATGCATAATGACCTAGACTTAGCTTTATTTCCTCCAAAATGCTTACCATAATGACCTAGACTTAGCTTATTTTCCTCCAAAATGACATAGTTAGCTTACTTAGCTCCAAAATGATCCATTTTACCTTAGTTAGCTCTAAAACGATCTATACTTAGCTTTCTTTCCTCCAAAATGACCTAAGTTAGCTCTAATATGCTAAGTTATCTCTAATATGCTTAGTTACCTAGGTTTGCTCAATAATGACATACACTTAGCTTACTTATGTAAAAAATGGCATAATTAGCTTACTTAGGTTTAAATGGTATAACCAACCTTGGTAACCTCATATATGTCATATACTTAGCTTATTTTCCTCGAAAATGACATAATAAGCTAATTAGCTCCAAAATGATCAATTTTACCTAATTAGCTCCAAAATGACCTAATTTAGCTCTAATATGCTAAGTTAGCTCTAATATGCATAGTTACCTAGGTTAGCTCAATAAATACCTATACTTAGCTTACTTATGTCAAAAATGGTATAATATGCTTAGTTAACTGAAAATTGGCATAATTACCTAGGTTAGCTCAATAATGATCCATTTTACCTAAGTTAGCTCCAAAATGATCCATTTTACCTAGGTTAGCTCCAAAATGATTCATTTTACCTATGTTAGCTCCAAAATGATCCATTTTACCTAAGTTCGTTACAAAATGATCCATTTTAGCTTGGTTAGCTCCAAAATGATCCATATTAGCTAGGTTAGCTCATAAATGATCCATTTTACTTAGGTTAGCTCCAAAATGATCCATTTTACCTAGGTTAGCTCCAAAATGATCCATTTTAGCTAAGTTAGCTCATAAATGATCCATTTTACCTAGGTTAGCTCCAAAATGATCCATTATACCTAGGTTAGCTCCAAAATGATCCATTTTACCTAGGTTAGTTCCAAAGTGATCCATTTTAGCTAAGTTAGCTCATAAATGTCTTTTTACCTAAGTTAGCTCATAAATGTCATTTTTACCTAAGTTAGCTCATAAATGTCATATACTTCTTCTTCTTCTTCTTCTTCTTCATTTTCTTCTTCTTCTTCTTCTTCTAATCTTCTTCTTCTAACTTTCTTATTTCCCATTTTGCAGATTTCATTCACTTCACGGAAGCTTGCATTGATGGAGTGCTTGTTATCCCTTTCTCTGTTTATTTTGTATCGATGAACTATGCATGTATGGTTGGATGAAACTATTGTAATATGTATGGTTGGATGCCTGTATGTGGAACTTGCTATGTATGGTTGGATGGAACTATGCATGTATGATGAAATTATATGTGTTGGATATCTCATATGATTGCTCTGAAATTACCCTGTGAAAAATATATATATATCATCTATTTGCTGTGAAAATGCTTGGATATAAGAAAAAACAGAAAAAAAGAGGCAATGCAGCCTCTTTGCCGTCTGCCACGGACGGCAAAGGGGCCTTTGCCGTCTGCCACGGACGGCAAAGAGGCCACGTGGCAGCAACCTGTGCAATCTGGGAGCTATACCATTTGGTTACTTTGCCATTTGTGGCAGACGGCAAAGGATGTGGGCGTTTGCCGTCCGCTGGCAGACGGCAAAGGCTGCCGTTAGCCACCTAACGTGGCTAATGCCTATTATTTACTGTCCACATTCTTTGCCGTCTGCCACAGACGGCAAAGGTTCTTTGCCGTCCGCTTTGAGGAAGCAGACGGCAAAGAACCTATTTACCGTCGCTTTCTTTGCTGGGCAGGTTTGCCATCGGTGGCAGACGGCAAAGAGGTTTGCCGTCCGCTTTTGCTTCCAAAGAAGCTGATTCCTGTAGTGAAAGGCCTGCCAAATATAATGGGACAAAAGTTATCTTTTTATGAACCAAGTACAAAGAAATCAGTAGGGTATTTGATTTTACCACACAAGACTTCAACATCTCAAACAATCCCAAGTGGTGAAATAGTATCTCTATTTGCAAGCTTAATAGTGATGTCAATATCATCAATCTCAGCAAGTGCAATATCATTCAAAATTTCTAGATATAAAGTACATGGAATAGCACTCACACTAGCACCCATGCCACATAAACCATGATAGCAATGATCACCAATCTTAACAGAAACAACATGCATGCTAACCACTAGCTTATTCTTATCTAACATATCTTGTTCATTTCTAGCAGGTTTAGCAATTCTGGTAGCTTCATCACAGAAGTAAATAACATGCCCATCAACATGATCAACCAAAAGATCTTTAACCACAATAATATTAGGTTCCAAACTTATTTGTTCAGAGGGTCTAGGTGCTCTAATATTACTTTTATTAACCAAAGTTCTAGCTTTAGCATGTTCCTTAATCCTAACAAGGAAAGGAGTTTATCAATATAAGTAGAAGGGACAACTGGATCAACATTATAAATAATAGTTTCATCTTTAACTATAGCAGGTACCTCTAACAATTCTTCAATAGGTCAATGATATTTAAACCACTTCTCCTAAGGGAGATCAACATGAGTAGGAAATGATTCGCAAAAGGAAGCTACTATCTCAGAGTCAAGTCCATATTTAGTACTAAACTTGTGAAAAGCATGTGTTTCCATAAAAGATTTAACACAATCGAAATCAAGTTTTATACCTGACTCATTACCTTTGTCGAGTTCCCAATCTTCAGAGTTGCATTTAATTCTTTCCAGAAGACTCCATTTGAATTCAATAGTTTTCTTCATAAAGGAACATGTAGAAGAAGAATCAAGCATGGATTGATCATTATGAGAAAGCCGAGCATAAAATTTTTGTATAATAATTTCTCTTGAGAGCTCATGATTGGGGCATGTGTGCATCATGGAGTTAATCCTCCCCCAAGCTTGAGCGATACTTTCTCCTTCACAAGGCCAAAAATTATATATATAATTCTGATCACGATGAAACCAATGCATAGGATAGAACTTTTGGTGAAATTCCAATTTCAATCGGTTCCAATCCCATGTTCCAATATCATCCAATAGCCTATACCATGTCGATGCCTTTCCCTCCAAAGATAAAGGGAATACCTTCTTCTTAACTCCATCCTCGGATAAACCTGCAAGCTTAAATAATCCACAAATTTCTTCCCCATAGTTTAAGTGCATATCAGGATGTACTGTTCCATCTCCTGCGTAAGGATTAGCTTGCAGTTTCTCTAACATACCCGAAGGAATCCTACAATAAATATTTTCAGTAGGTTGATGTGACGCCCCCGACTCAATCATGCACTAATCATACACGCAAACATGCACGATCAAGCACAGGGACTCACGGGAAGATATCACAACACAACTCTAACACAATTAAATGGAGATCCACAATATTACAGACCAGGGATCACGAGGATCCGAATACATAAGTCAGTCATACAAATATTATCTGAGTACAGACATAGTTAGACAAGTTTTTCCTTAAGAAGGCTAGCACAAACAACGACTCTAGATCGAAAGGCGTAGGCCTCCTACCTGGGAGCCTCCGATCCTACTCCTGGTCGGCTGGCTCGATCCAGTAGTAAGTGCCGTCTGGACCCTCCTGGTAGTAAGCTCCTGAGGTGGCATCTGGCTTCGGGGCTCCATCGTCTGATGTATCATCAAGGTGGGGTATGGGAAAAAGAAGTAACAAAGCAACCGTGAGTACTCATCCGTAATCAGCAAGCAAGGATCTACACTACATATGCAACATTATCAAAGAGGAAAGGCTGTATATGTGGACTGGGCTGCAGAAATGCCAGAATAGAGAGAAGGCCTAGTCCTATCGAAGACTAGCATCTTCAACATCTTCACGAGCCATCATCTTGCAACAATAGAAGAGAGTAGAATAGCATTTTATTTAGCAAACATGTTGAAGCAAGCCTAGAGATCCTTCCTTGACTCCCAGCGAGAAAGCGATCCCGAAGCTTCAATTAAGTAACAAGTATCCAGTTCAAGTAGTAGATCGGGATACACAAACTGAGCGTCCTTTACCGTAGGACCGGCTATCAATAGATTATTCATCCCTGCAGGGGTGCACTACTGTTACCCAACACGCTCGATCACCTCTGGCCGGACACACTTGCTGGGTAATGCCCGGCCTCGGGAGATCAACAAGAAGCAGCGCCCTAGCTAGGCTCAGCAGAGAGGTCAGCACGCCGGACTAACCTATGCACCCAGAGGTCTTGGGCCATCACCCTGGGCACCCTGCGCGTTGCGTGGCCGGCCGGGGTGCAGGCACGGCACTGAACTCGTCTGTGAAGTATCCAGCCCAATCCCGGCGATCAGCCCGCATGGTGAATCGTGATGTCTGAGGAGCTTTCGGGAGAAACGTACATCGCAGAGGGGCCCATAACCATTATCCCGCGTGGTGGTAGTGCGTATAGGGCACGTCGACCCACTCAGATCACAAACCCAAATCCAATAGGCTCATTTAGTATCACGTGGAGACAATCAGAGTTTCTGAAGCTCCGCCATAATATCACACTCGAGTGCCCTTCCGGCACACCCGACATCATAGATCCCCAGCGGGTACCCATCAGGGTCCACCCGCCTGTAACAAGGGTCAAAGTAACCGTGTGGTCATAACATCAAGGGGGAAACCCCGAGGAATCACCCTCGGTGGATTCCACTCGATGAAAACATCAGGGTGAACGTATGAGGCATCACCCTCGAGGTTCACACTGAGGGGTTGCACGACAGAGTTGTATCGGAACTGGAGAAGGAGGAATCACCCTCGATGACCATGACCGAACAGCTACACTGCAGAGTATTCACCAGGAGTGCGTTACGAGGTATCACCCTCGGCACTCGATAGTTACTATGCAGAGTCGTACAACTAAGGGGGCTGAAGTGATGTGTCGGTCTCTGGTCATCGATCACGTTGATCGAGCAGTCGATGATGAAGCAGGGGCAACAAGGGTAAGGTGGTGGGGTCACTGATGGTTCACTACCAACCTATACTAAACAGTTTATCATAGGCAGGTAAGGTAACAATGAATAGGTTACGAAAGCAGGCTATGCATCAGAATAGGAGCAAACATTAATAGTAGCAAAATCTAATGCAAGCAGGAGAAATGGAATGGGCGATATCTGGATGCTCAAGGGGGGGCTTGCCTGGTTGCTCTGGCAAGAGAGAGGGATCGTTAACGGGCTGCTCGTCTGTAGCGTAGTCGTACCCGGCTGCAACGTCGTCGGTCTCGGCGTCTATCGAGAGAGAAGGAGGGCGAGAGAAACAATAAATTCACGTCAATAATGCAAACAATATGTATGACATGCCTAAATGATATGCCGGGGTGTTCTATTGCCTAACTAAATGATTTAGTTAATTTAGGAATTTATCCAGATTTATTTAATTAAAGTTGGACACTATTCATTTATCGAAATCAGTCTAAAAGTTTAATGTTCATCTAGCTAGGGGCATCTGATAGGAATACGGAGGGCGTATCCGGGTTCGTATCGAAATTCTGAGCAACTTTCATATATAAATTATTTTCATCGGAGTTACGGTTTAATTTATATGATTCTCTAAAGTTTTAATCATTTTCTGAATTTAATTATTTATTTTAATTCAAATTATCCAGAATAGTGTAGGCTGACATCAGCATGACCTAGGTGTGATGTCAGTAGGTCAACAGGGGCTGACCAGGGTCAAACCTGACATGTGGGGCCCACATGTCATACACAGTGGCCTTAACAGAGGGGTTAAATTTAGCTAATTGGGTTAATTAGCGGGTGGGCCCCAGTAGTCAGTGACTAATTAGTGATTTTAATTAACTAACTAATTAATTAACTAATTATTCTTTTTAATTAATTCGTTTAATGGGGTGGGACCCATATGTCATAGACACAAGGAGGCCACGTCGGCAGTTGACCTGGTCAACAGGTCAGCTGGGGCCCAGGGGTCAGTGGCACTGGGCGGGGCCCACCCAGGCCAGGTCAGCGCTGGCCGGCGACGCGCCGGAGTTAGCTCCGGCGAGCCAAACGCGGCGGCGCGCGTCGGGCTCGGCTCGGGTTTTGCACACAGGGGGCTATTCGCGGCGCGGTTGCTTGCGTTCGACGCGGCCCGGCGCGCGCGTCGAATGGTGGCGGTGCGGGGTGCTGGGGAGGCCGAAGTCGAGCGGCACGAGCTCGCCGGCGGCGGGGTGGTTCGGGCGTGCGACGGAGACGGGGCTACTGTGCGAGTTCGGGCAATCCAGAGAGCAGGGCCAGGCCTACGTGCACGCGCGAGCAAGACGGGCGCGAGCAAATGACCAAAAGGTCGCCGGAACAACGCCGGCGACGAGGTCTGCGGCGGTGGGCTCTTGCTATGGTGGAGCGAGCGCTACGGGCGGCTAGAGGGGGCAGGGGAGGGCGCGTTCGGCGCAGGGGCTCACCGGAGTTGCAGAGAAGGCCCGGGGAAGAACGGAGGAGCTCGGGGTGGCGCGAATCAAAGCGGCGATCGTCAACGGCCGTAGGGGAAGAAGGGAAAGCAGGCCGGCGATGCAGAGCTCCCGGGGCTCGGCCTTGTGGTCGAGGCGGACGGGCTCGTCGTGGCGGAGCTTCTGGACAGGCTACGGAGGCGAGAGGTGGGCTGTGGCCGCGGCTAGCCGGCATCCATGGCGGCGGCGGTGTTCGGCTGCGACGGGGGAGCGAGGGAGAGGGCGAGTGGAGTAGCTAGGGTTCGTCCGCGGGGTTGGGGACGGGCGCTTATAGGCGTCCGCGGCGCGCGGGTGGCCGCTGTCGATCGGGGACGCGAGGAGGGGGGCGGTGTGCGCGCGCGTGCGCGTTCGACAGCGAGGGCGAGGAGCAATGCGGGAGGTGGGGGACGGCGCCAGGTGGGCTGGGCCGGCACTGTAGCGGTAGGCTCGAGTGCACAGTAGCGCCTTTAGGCCCTTTCTATTTTCTCTTTTTTTCTGTTTCTTTTCTTTTCTGTTTGCAAAATGTTTGGGCACTAAATGAATCTTGTAAAAAGTGTGACCTAGTCCATAATTCTCAGTGCATTATGCCCTAACACCAAAAACTAGTTTGGGCAAAACATAATTTCATATTTAATTTAGATTAAATAAAAGGCTATTAAATATTGTTTTCAGCCACTGTTAAAGGATGTTTGAGTTACTTAATTGATTTATTAAATGTTGGTTACAATTTTAGAATAGTCTCTGGAATATTTGTTATTTATTGAACATTTTAGTTTCTATGTTTGAACAACTTTTATTTTCCACTTTTATTTAAATTTGAATTTGAGTTAGGAGTTGAAATGCAATATGATGCAAATGATGATTATGCACTGTTAAACTTGCTGACTTGTCATTATCAAAAGAGATTACTGTGGCTAATGACATGGGGTGTTACAATTCTCCTCATCTATCAAGAATTCTCGTCCCGAGAATTAAGAGGAAGACTGAAAGAAAGCGGGGTATTCTTCGCGAAGACGATCCTCGCGTTCCCAAGTGGCTTTATCTTCAGAATTATTCGACCACTGAACCTTGAGGAATTTGATTGACTTGTGACGAGTCCGGCGTTTAGCTTGATCAAGAATACGGATGGGATGTTCTGGATAAGACAGATCTTCACGCAATTCAAGCATTTCATGATCCACAGCTCGAATAGGATCCTTGAAGCAGTGACGTTGTTGGGATACATGAAAGACATCATGCACTTGAGAAAGATTTGGCAGCAATTGCAACTGATATGCCACTTCTCCTCGACGGGCAAGAATACGGAACGGGCCAATGTAGCGAGGAGCTAGCTTGCCTTTAATTCTGAACCGATGAGTGCCTTTCAACGGAGTGACGCGAAGGTAAGCTTGCTCGCCAGGCTGATAGACCATTTCCTGGTGCTTTTGGTCATAGTTGCTCTTCTGACGAGACTGAGCAGTTTTCAGATGTTCACGGACAATGCGGACTTGTTCTTCAGCTTGCTGAACAATGTCTGGTTCGACGAGTGAGCGTTCCCCAGTTTCTGACCAATTCAGAGGGGTTCGACACTTACGTCCGTATAGAACTTCAAACGGTGCCATCTTCAGACTAGCTTGATAGCTATTGTTGTAAGAGAATTCGGCATACGGGAGAGATTCCTCCCACTTCTTACCGAAGGAGATGACGCAAGCTCGAAGGATATCTTCGAGCACTTGATTAACTCGTTTGACTTGACCTTGAGACTGAGGGTGAAAAGCGGTACTGAAGGACAGATGAGTTCCCATAGCTTCTTGGAAATTATTCCAGAATCTAGAGGTGAAGAGGCTGCCATGATCCGAACTGATCTCCAAGGGAACAACGTGGAGTGACACAATTCGAAAACATACAAGTCTGCTAACTGACTAGCAGTGATTGTCTCCTTAACAGGCAGAAAGTGAGCAACCTTTGAGAATCGGTCAATGACAACAAAAATAGCATCATGACCCTTCTGAGATCTGGGAAAACCAGTAATGAAATCCATTTGGACTTTGTCCCATTTCCATTCAAGAATTGCAAGGGGTTGCAGAGTTCCAGCTGCCCTTTGATGTTCTGCTTTAATGCGGCGACAGACGTCACACTCAGAAACATAATGAGCAATGTCTCGCTTCATATTAGGCCACCAGTATCTCTAACAAATGTCACTGTACATCTTTGTGCTACCAGGATGAATAGACAGAGGAGTGTCATGAGCTTCTTTCATAACGTGTTCCCTCTCATCCTTGAACTTGGGTACAAAGAGACGGTGTTGGAAGAATAGGATCCCATCATCATCAAGATGGAATTCCGACGGCTTTCCTTTTTCGAGGTATCGCTTAATCCTTTCAACTTCAGAGTCATACCGTTGCATAGTATTAATGCTGTGCTCTAAATCTGGTTCGACAACCAGGGTATTGAGATAACCCTGTGGAACAATATGGAGGTTCAATTTGCGAAGCTCTTCATGGAGAAGAGGTTGCGTTTCCTGAACCATATGGTTGCTGCAATAAGCCTTGCGACTCAAAGCATCGGCCATTACATTAGCCTTGCCAGGGGTATATGAGATATTCATATCATAATCGACAATTGTCTCGAGCCATCTTTGTTGACGAAGGTTCAGATCTAGTTGAGTATATAGATACTTCAAACTTTGATGATCCGTGAATATCTTGCAACGGTTACCGAGAAGGTAATGTCGCCATAGCTTCAGGGCATAAATAATCGCAGTAAGTTCAAGATCATGCACTGGATAGTTTTCTTCATGAGGACGCAATTGTTGGGAGGCATAAGCAATCACTTTGCGCTCTTGCATTAGGACACAGCCTAATCCTTGA
Source organism: Thinopyrum elongatum (assembly GCA_011799875.1). Lineage (NCBI taxonomy): Eukaryota > Viridiplantae > Streptophyta > Magnoliopsida > Poales > Poaceae > Thinopyrum > Thinopyrum elongatum. Next base: position 311,603,431 of record CM022297.1, read on the forward strand.
CGAGATGCATCACAATATATCATGAAATCCTTTTGGGAATCCGGGGGTGCTAGCACTGGGGCAGATGTTAACTTATCTTTTAGTGTCTGAAAGCTTTCTTGACATTTTTCTGTCCACTCAAATTTAACACCTTTGTGGAGCAGATCAGTAAGTGGCTTTGCAATCTTGGAAAAGTTCTCAACGAATCGACGGCAGTAACTAGCGAGTCCGAGAAAACTCCTGACTTGCTTGACATTCTTCGGGGGAGTCCAATCAAGAATAGCCTGAACTCGCTCGGGGTTAACAGCAATGCCATTCTTGGAAATCACATGACCAAGATAGGTCACTTCAGATAACCAGAACTCACACTTGGAGAATTTAGCATACAACTGATGTTCTCGTAGCTTCTCCAATACAAGCCGAAGATGTTCAGCATGTTCTTCTTCATTCTTGGAATATATAAGGATATCATCTAAATAAACCACGACGAATTTGTCGAGGTAATCCATGAAGATATAGTTCATCAACCGGGAGAAGGTGGCTAGAGCATTGGTTAAACCAAATGACATGACGGTGTACTCATAAGAGCCATATCGAGTAACAAAGGCAGTCTTCGGAATATCCTCTACGCGAACACGGATTTGATGATAACCCAACCTCAAGTCAAGTTTCGAGAAGACAGAGGATCCAGCAAGCTGATCATAAAGATCATTGGTCCGGGGCAGTGGGTATTTATTCTGGATTGTGGCTTGGTTAATGGGCCGGTAATCCTGAACCAATCGGTTAGTTCCATCCTTCTTCTTAACGAAGAGTGAAGGTTCTCCCCAAGCAGAGGAACTGGGGCGGATGAAACCTTTCTTAAGTGACTTGTCGATTTCTTCCTTAAGCTCGAGAATGTGGTGCGGAGGCATCTTATAAGGACGCTTCGCAATAGGGGTAGTGCCAGGCTTCAAGTCGATGACGAACTCGACAGCCCTAACCGGGGGTATTCCTGGAAGTTCTTCCGGAAAGACGTCCGGAAAATCTCGAACGACAGGAACGTTCTCAATTCCTTCCAGAGGTGAGGCGTTCAAAGCATTCAGAGCATATATCTTAGCTTCAGCATCTCGAGTAATTCGGGCGGTGTAGTTCACTATCTCATCGGAGGGGTGAAGAAGTTGGACAACTTTAGTGGCACAATTGATCGAAGCAATGTGAGCTTTCAACCAATCCATTCCAAGGATGAGGTCTATGGTGGAAGACTTCAGGATAATGGGCGAAACAAGGAATTCCAACCCTTTAATTTCAACGGGGACATTGTGTGCCATCATAGTGGTTTGACACTGGCCTCCAGGGGTGCGGATAACTACTGGCAGATTCATCTTTTGAAATGCAATGCCATGCGATAATGCAAATGCTTTTGACATGAATGAATGCGATGCTCCTGAATCAAATAATACAGAAGCGGGTACTGAGTTAACGAGAAGGGTACCCATCACAGTAGCAGGTTGATCCTGGACTTCTTCAATATCAATGTTGTAAGCGTGTCCACGACCATGTGCAGCAGACCCAGTATTATAGTTGCAGGCCTGATTGTTGCCACGTCCATTGCCACGGCCAGTACGAGAAAAATCCAACTGATTCTGAGTCTGGCGGTAGTCCTTAGCAAGGTGACCTGGTTTGCGGCACTTGAAGCACAGACCATCTTCAGGACAAAGAGGAGCATTGTGTTGAATAGCTTGAGCTCTTGGCTGTCTTGGTGGTGGAGGAGGCAGACTTGGTGCATCATAGTTGTTCTTTGGCGTAGGGGCATTTGGACGGAACACGTTGTTGGGAATCCAGACTCGACGCTTCTGTGCTGAGCCCAAAGATGAGCCAGCATCACGATAGCGCTTCTGCGAGTCCTTGTGTTTCATCTGAGCGGTCTCAACCAGAATAGCCTTGTTCACAAGAGTTGAAAAGTCGTTGAAGTCTTGAGCAGCAAGGGCAAGGTCTTGAGCAGCAAGGGCAAGCTCGAGGTCTGGGTGGAGTCCATTACGGAACTTCTCTTGTCTACGAGCATCCGTGGCGATGTCTTCTTCAGCATAGCGGTAGAGGTCAAGAAATTCCCGCTGATAAGCTTCGACAGTCTTGTTGCCCTAAGTGAGGTTGCGAAACTGGGTCTTCATCCGTTCCATAATTGCCAGAAGGATATAACGGGCACGGAAAGTAGCCTGGAAGTCATACCAGGTAACGAGTGTTCCAACAGGCAGTGTACGCTTGTGGGTGTTTCACCATTGAGCAGCGGGACCCTTTAGGAAAAAGGACGCGAAGGTGACAAAGTTGGCAGGGGCGACATTAGCAGACTCCATCTCGTGAGTGATGTCGCGGAGCCAGTCATCAGCATCCAAGGGCTTCTCAGAGTTGCAGAACAGAGTGGGGTTAAGTCGCATAAATTCCGGCAGTGTTATTGAAGGAGGGTTCTGGTTCTGGTTGTTCTGATGCGGAAACTGAGCCATGATCCCAGTCATGAACTGGTGGTTGAGCTCGAATTGTTGCATCATATCTGCCATATAGTCTGGCGGTGGTGGGCGTTCAGGGGCTCCACAACCACGACCACCTGGTCTAACCATCCTGCTAAGTATCAACAGGGGACAGTTTAGTAAAAGCAATTGCGAGCGTTTAGCGACAAGCATGATGTAACTCGACAACAATTTAAGCAGTGCAACAGATACATAACAGTAGTCAATTAAGACATACAGATCCATACACAAAGTCGGGTACATGCTGACAGCATAACGGCGCAAATTTAGAACTAGACATACTAGGCGGCGCGCAGGCACGCGGTAAGGAAGTACACAACGAGACATAGCAAAGGCTACATCAACGTCGGGGAAAACCACTGAAACGGGGTAACTGCGAGTGCGGACGACGAATGTTCGTCGCGGTAGGATCCTGCGCTCCATGTGCACTCTGATGCAGAACCCGGTCTCGAGCTGTAAGGAGAGGTCCACGTGTAGGTGTGTGACCTCCAACAGCAGGCTAATCAATACCAGCATACATCTGAGTCCTGCGCGGGTAAAGGATGTGCTCCGGATGTATCCCTGCACGAACAGCGGGTAGCAACTGCGTCATAGCATCGTAAAGACGTGCTCGAGTGGCAACCAACTCGACGACAAGAGCCCGAACAGTGCGATCCAGAGCCTGAGTGCACTGAATCAGAATGCGCGGGTCGTAGCGACGAGGCTCGTACGGGGCACAGATAGCTGTGTAGTATCCAGTAGCATCTCCAGCAGGGGCATAAGGAATGTATCAGAACTCAGAGTCATCCAAGATATCACTGAACTCTCCTCGGAGACGTGCGACAGCAGAGTAGGCAGCATCATGTACTGCCATCTCAATCGTCACGCCGATACTGTAGAAAAGGTGCAACGCGGTGTCTAAGTCATCTTGCTGATCATAGATACGAACGTCAGCATGGTACTGCTCCTGGTTGAACTCGTGGTAATCCTCGTAGACCATGTACTCGGGGTACCAGCGGTAGCCAAGTCTGGTCAGGAGGGCGATCAGAACAGCTGGAAAACCAGGGGCATCACGAGCCCAAGTGCGAAGCACAAGCTGCGTCATAGGACGTGGTGGAAACAAACGATCCATCTGAAACAAAGGAAATTCAGGATTGTCAAATGACAATGAGAAGTTTAATACAACTCGGAGAGAAAGGTTAAACAAAACAATGGAAAGGAAAATGATTATCAGACTAATCAGATCAATGACAGGGAAATCGCACAGATATCCAGCTCTACGGGTAGACGGGATTTACGAGATCCTAAGTGTTGGCGTTAGTTAAATTTATTTAACCCGAATAGAAGAGATATCAGAGTCCCAGAGTATAGACGAGGAATAAAAGATCCTAATACCACCCAGTTGGCGACGTGGGCCCGTAAGCCACACATCCAAGTTAGTAAATTAGTTTTTCGGTTTCTAGACTCAACTTCGGCCAAGGAATTGGAAGGGGGCTTCCTACAGGCAGTCGGCTATGATACCAACTTGTGACGCCCCTGACTCAATCATGCACTAATCATACACGCAAACATGCACGATCAAGCACAGGGACTCACGGGAACATATCACAACACAACTCTAACACAATTAAACGGAGATCCACAATATTATAGACCAGGGATCACGAGGATCCGAATTCATAAGTCAGTCATACAAATATTATCTGAGTACAGACATAGTTAGACAAGTTTTTCCTTAAGAAGGCTAGCACAAACAACGACTCTAGATCGAAAGGCGTAGGCCTCCTGCCTGGGAGCCTCCGATCCTACTCCAGGTCGGCTGGCTCGATCTAGTAGTAAGTGCCGTCTGGACCCTCCTGGTAGTAAGCTCCTGAGGTGGCATCTGGCTCCGGGGCTCCATCATCTGATGTATCATCAAGGTGGGGTATGGGAAAAACAAGTAACAAAGCAACCGTGAGTACTCATCCGAAGTACTCAGCAAGCAAGGATCTACACTACATATGCAACATTATCAAAGAGGAAAGGCTGTATATGTGGACTAGGCTACAGAAATGCCAGAATAGAGAGAAGGCCTAGTCCTATCGAAGACTAGCATCTTCAACATCTTCACGAGCCATCATCTTGCAACAATAGAAGAGAGTAGAATAGCATTTTATTTAGCAAACATGTTGAAGCAAGCCTAGAGATCCTTCCTCGACTCCCAGCGAGAAAGCGATCCCGAAGCTTCAATTAAGTAACAAGTATCCAGTTCAAGTAGTAGATCGGGATACACAAACTGAGCGTCCTTTACCGTAGGACCGGCTATCAATAGATTATTCATCCCTGCAGGGGTGCACTACTGTTACCCAACACGCTCGATCACCTCTGGCCGGACACACTTGCTGGGTAATGCCCGGCCTCGGGAGATCAACACGAAGCAGCGCCCTAGCTAGGCTCAGCAGAGAGGTCAGCACGCCGGACTAACCTATGCACCCATAGGTCTTGGGCCATCGCCCTGGGCACCCTGCGTGTTGCGTGGCTGGCCGGGGTGCAGGCGCGGCACTGAACTCGTCAGTGAAGTATCCAGCCCAATCCCGGCGATCAGCCCGCACGGTGAATCGTGACGTCTAAGGAGCTTTCGGGAGAAACGTACATCGCAGAGGGCCCCATAACCATTATCCCGCGTGGTGGTAGTGCGTATAGGGCATGTCGACCCACTCAGATCACAAACCCAAATCCAATAGGCTCATTTAGTATCACGCGGAGACAATCAGAGTTTCTGAAGCTCCGCCGTAATATCACACTCGAGTGCCCTTCTGGCACACCCGACATCATAGATCCCCAGCGGGTACCCATCAGGGTCCACCCGCCTGTAACAAGGGTCAAAGTAACCGTGTGGTCATAACATCAAGGGGGAAACCCCGAGGAATCACCCTTGGTGGATTCCACTCGATGAAAACATCAGGGTGAACGTATGAGGCATCACCCTCGAGGTTCACACTGAGGGGTTGCATGACAGAGTCGTATCGGAACTGGAGAAGGAGGAATCACCCTCGATGACCACGACCGAACAGCTACACTGCAGAGTATTCACCAGGAGTGCGTTATGAGGTATCACCCTCGGCACTCGATAGTTACTATGCAAAGTCGTACAACTAAGGGTGGTGAAGTGATGTGTCGGTCTCTGGTCATCGATCACGTTGATCGAGCAGTCGATGATGAAGCAGGGGGAACAAGGGTAAGGTGGTGGGGTCACTGATGGTTCACTACCAACCTACACTAAACAGTTTATCATAGGCAGGTAAGGTAACAATGAACAGGTTACGAAAGCAGGCTATGCATCAGAATAGGAGCAAACATTAACAGTAGCAAAATCTAATGCAAGCAGGAGAAATGGAATGGGCGATATCTGGATGCTCAAGGGGGGGCTTGCCTGGTTGCTCTGGCAAGAGAGAGGGATCGTCAATAGGCTACTCGTCTATAGCGTAGTCGTACCTGGCTGCAACGTCGTCGGTCTCGGCGTCTATCGAGAGAGAAGGAGGGGGAGAGAAACAATAAATTCATGCCAATAATGCAAACATGACATGCCTAAATGATATGCCGGGGTGTTCTATTGCCTAACTAAATGATTTAGTTAATTTAGGAATTTATCCGTATTTATTTAATTAAAGTTGGGCACTATTCATTTATCGAAATCGGTTTAAAAGTTCAATGTTCATCTAGCTAGGGGCATCTGACAGGAATACGGAGGGCGTATTCGGGTTCGTATCGAAATTCTGAGCAACTTTCATATATAAATTATTTTCATCGGAGTTACGGTTTAATTTATATGATTCTCTAAATTTTAATCATTTTCTGAATTTAATTATTTATTTAAATTCGAATTATCCAGAATAGTGTAGGCTGACGTCAGCATGACCTAGGTGTGACGTCAGCAGGTCAACAGGGGCTGACCAGGGTCAAACCTGACATGTGGGGCCCACATGTCATACACAGTGGCCTTAACAGAGGGGTTAAATTTAACTAAGTGGGTTAATTAGCGGGTGGGCCCCTGTAGTCAGTGACTAATTAGTGATTTTAATTAACTAACTAATTATTCTTTTTAATTAATTCATTTAATGGGGTGGGACCAAAATGTCATAGACACACGGAGGCCACGTCGGCAGTTGACCTGGTCAACAGGTCAACTGGGGCCCAGGGGTCAGTGGCACTGCGCGGGGCCCACCCAGGCCAGGTCAGCGCTGGCCGACGACGCATCGGAGTTAGGTCCGGCGAGCCAAACGCGGCGGCGCGCGTCGGGCTCGGCTCGGGTTTTGCACACAGGGGGCTATTCGTGGCGCGGTTGCTTGTGTTCGACGCGGCCCGACGTCGCGCGTCGAATGGTGGCGGTGCGGGGTGCTGGGGAGGCCGGAGTCGAGCGGCATGAGCTCGCCGGCGGCAGGGTGGTTCGGGCATGCGACGGAGACGGGGCTACGGTGCGAGTTCGGGCAATCCAGAGAGCGGGGCGAGGCCTACGTGCACGCGCGAGCAAGACGGGCGCGAGCAAATGACCAAAAGGTCGCCGGAACGACGCCGGCGACGAGGTCCGCGGTGGTGGGCTCGGGCTATGGTGGAGCGAGCGCTACGGGCGGCTAGAGGGGGCAGGGGAGGGCGCGTTCGGCGCAGGGGCTCACCGGCGTTGCAGAGAAGGCCCGGGGAAGAATGGAGGAGCTCGGGGCGGCGCGAATCAAAGCGACGATCGTCGGCGGCCGTAGGGGAAGAAGGCGAAGTAGGCCGGCGATGCAGAGCTCCCGGGGCTCGGCCTTGTGGTCGAGGAGGACGGACTCGTCGTGGCGGAGCTTCTGGATAGGCTACGGAGGCGAGAGGTGGGCTGTGGCCGCGGCTAGCCAGCATCCATGGCGGCGGCGGCGTTCGGCTGCGACGAGGGAGCGAGGGAGAGGGCGAGTGGAGTAGCTAGGGTTCGTCCGCGGGGTTGGGGACGGGCGCTTATAGGCGTCCGCGGCGCGCGGGTGGCCGCTGTCGATCGGGGACGCGAGGATGGGGGCGGTGTGCGCGCGCGTGCGCGTTCGACAGCGAGGGCGAGGAGCAATGCGGGAGGTGGGGGACGGCGCCAGGTGGGCTGGGCCGGCACTGTAGCGGTAGGCTCGAGTGCACAGTAGCGCCTTTAGGCCCTTTCTATTTTCTCTTTTTTTCTGTTTCTTTTCTTTTCTGTTTGCAAAATGTTTGGGCACTAAATGAATCTTGTAAAAAGTGTGACCTAGTCCATAATTCTCAGTGCATTATGCCCTAACACCAAAAACTAGTTTGGGCAAAACATAATTTCATATTTAATTTAGATTAAATAAAAGGCTATTAAATATTGTTTTTAGCCACTGTTAAAGGATGTTTGAGTTACTTAATTGATTTATTAAATGTTGGTTACAATTTTAAAATAGTCTCTGGAATGTTTGAACAACTTTTATTTTCCACTTTTATTTAAATTTGAATTTGAGTTAGGAGTTGAAATGCAATATGATGCAAATGATGATTATGCACTATTAAACTTGCTGACTTGTCATTATCAAAAGAGATTACTGTGGCTAATGACATGGGGTGTTACAGTTGAGGGGCAACTCTTATTGCTTCCGGTCGAGGTGGAGATACCCCGAACAAACCCCTCAAAGGATTATTTTTCATAGTGACAAGTGACAGTAAATTTCAGCACATAATATAAATGTTTCCATACCAAATTACACTTACCAAAGGCGCTTCACTCCCTGGCAACGATGCCAGAAAAGAGTCTTGATGAACCACAAGTATAGGGGATCAATCATAGTCTATTCAATAAGTAAGAGTGTCGAACCCAACGAGGAGCAGAAGGAAATGACAAGCGGTTCTCAGCAATGTATTCTCTGCAAGTGTTGTAGGTAACAGTGATAGAGAGTTTTGTAGCAAGATAATTCGTAATGGGTAACAAGTAACAATAGTAGCAAAGGTGCAGCAAGGTGGCCCAATCCGTTTTATAGCAAAGGAAAAGCCTGAAAGTTCTCTTATATAAAGCAAAGTGCTCTTGACGACACATGAGAATTGTCGTCTAGTCACGTTCATCATGTTTAGAGTTGATTCGCGTTCGCTATGTTGATAATTTGATATGTGGGTGGACCAGTGCTTGGGTGCTGTTATTACTTGAACAAGCCTCCCACTTATGATTACCCCCTCTTGCAAGCATCCACAACTACGAAATAAGAATTAAGATGAATCTAACCATAGCATGAAACATATGGATCCAAATCAGCCCCTTATGGAATAAGGCATAAACTAGGGTTTAAGCTTCTGTCACTCTAGCAACCCATCATCTACTTATTACTCCACAATGCCTTCCCTTAGGCCCAAGTATGGTGAAGTGTCATGTAGTCGACGTTCACATGACACCACTAAAGGAAGCAACAACATACATATCATCAAAATATCGAAACGAATACCAAATTCACCTGATTACTTATAACAAGACTTCTCCCATGTCCTCAAGAACAAAAGTAACTACTCACAAATCATATTCATGTTCAAGATCAGAGGGGTATTTAATATCATCAAGGATCTGAACATATAATCTTCCACCAAATAAACCAACTAGCTAGCATCAACTACGAGATGTAATCAACACTACTAGCAACCCACAGGTACCAATCTGAGGTTTTGAGCCAAAGATTGAATACAAGAGATGAACTAGGGTTTGAGATGAGATGGTTTTGGTGAAGATGTTGATGAAGATTGGTCCTCCCATGATGAGAGGATCGTTGGTGATGTCGATGGCTTCGATTTCCCCCTCCCAGAGGGAAGTTTCCCCGGTGGAATTGCTCCGTCGGAGAGCAAAAGTGCTCCTGCCCAGGTTCTGCCTCGAGACGGCAGCGCTTCATCCCAAAAGTCTTATTCTGATTTTTTTCTAGGGTAAATGGCATCATATAGGAGAAGATGGGCCCTGGAGGCCTGGTAGGGGGGCCCACAAGCTCGGGGGCGCGCCCCTAGGCTTGTGGCTTCCTGGTGGGTCCCCTCCTGGTGTTTCCTTTGCCAATATTTTTTATTTATTCCAAAACAATTCTCCATAAATTTTCAGGTCATTTGGAGTTGTGCAGAATAGCTATCTCCGTTGTAGCCCTTTTCGGTCCAGAATTCCAGCTGCCGGTAATCTCCCTCTTCATGTGAAACTTACAGAATAAGAGAGAAAGACATAAGAATTGCATCATAAAGTAAAATAACAATCCAAAACGCAATAAATAAGAGTAGAGACAATGATGCAAAATGGACGTATCACGCACACATACCTTATTTTCTTGAAATAATCATATTGACTCAATAAATTAAAAATAAATACATATGGATCCTCATCCACTTGCTTATATTTTCAAACTTGCTGGTTATTGTAAACCAATGGCTAATAATGAAGAAGTGATAAAAGAAAATGCTATTGGGACACATTTATTGAATGAAAGGCATGATTGCAATGTTGTTAGTATAAATTTTATGAATGTCAATTGTGGAAATGACCAAGATTGGGATGATTATCATGATGTTTCTTGTGATCTTGAGAATTCCGAGCCTCAAAATGAATATATTATTGATGATAAAATTCACAATACTATTAAAAGTGGGTTTGGAGAGGTTATGACTTTAGTTGATGTCAATCCCACTATCATGAAAGATTATAAAACTTGCATGCATGTGGATCATGGAGAGAATATGGAATTTGATTATGATCCTATATATAATTATTTTGAGAGAGGGAAGTATAGCTATGAAAATTTCCATGTTACCAAATTAACTCTCGTTATGTTGAGATTGTCAATGTTTTATTCTTCTTCCTTGCATATGCTAAATATTTCTTGTCCTGATAATTTTTTTCTTATAAAATGCCTATGCATAGAAAGTATGTTAGAGTTAAATGCGTTTATCACATGTTTTATGATGCTCTCTTTGTCTTTAACATGAGCATCATTGAAATCTCAAAGCCTATCTTAATGGCTATAAAGGACGAGCTTGTTGGGAGACAACCCAATTGTTTTCTTTTCTGTTCTTGTGTGCAAACATGTGTTGCTACTGTAATTATTATGTTTTATCTTTTAATTAGTTTTTGTGTGCCAAGTAAAGCCTTTAGGATGATTTGGATGATTGTTGGAAACTGGTACTGTGTAGAAACAGAAATTTAGAGTCCAGTGCGTGAATTGTTGACATGTTTTAGAGCGTGATCAATTCCTGAATTTTGTATACATAACTGTGATACAATTTTTTTATGTTTTCCTATTTTTTCTGAATTTTTGGAGTTACAGAAGAATGGATAAAAATTCTGTCATTACGTACTGTTCTGTTTTAGACAAATTCTCTTTTTATTGCATACTGTGCTTATTTTGATGATGCTATGGGTTATATTGGGGGGTATAAATCATGGAGATGTTAGAATAAAGTAGGTATTATGCAAGGGAAAGTATTAATCTATTTATAACAGTACCTAAAGTGGATGATTGATTTATTATATTAATGGATCTCACGAAGTTTCTGTTGAGTTTTGTATGCTGAAGTTCTTAAGTTTTGGGTGAGATCACGATGGATGAAGGAAATAAGGAGCGGCCAATCCCTAAGCTTGAGGATGCCCAAGGCACCCCAAGCCGAAAGGGCCGCTAGTTCAAATTGGTGGGGGGTACTTTTGTAACACACCCTACATTTCGGACAAGCGCGTCCCTAAGTCATGGTTCCCCCCTCAACACCTCCTTTTTGCCATTCAAAAACCCAGGCCGCCATAACCTCTCTGCTCCAGCCGCGAAACCCCACCCTCATCCGTCTGCCACCCCACCGCTGCCTAGTCGTAGCCTCTTCCCCGATGACGTCCACCGCAATAGCTCGACGTCCCTCATCCACTGCCCTGGATGAGGATCCGTCGTCGATGTCGTCATCCCGTCGGTTCAGCCGCCCCATCCTCCACCTCTAGGGAGCTGCTCCGGCGATCACCTCGTCTATCATTGTTGCTCCATCCCCACATCACCACATTAACTCGCCCCAGAGGAATCACAACTTCCTCGCCGACTCCTCGGATGAAGCTGAGGCCTACTCGGCGCCACCAAAGAGGTTGTACACTTAGTGCATCAAATCTTCTCCTTAACTCGACCTCATGGCACCGCCTGTGCTCGATCCCGCTCCGCCATGGCGCGCCTCCCTCGATGCCAGCGCCGCCGGCAACATCCTCCATGGCGGCTATCCCCGAGTGCGAGGCTCACTCGGTGCCAGTGTCCTTACCGATCGGAGCTGCTGCTGGTCTGGCTCTCGCTCTCGCTCTCGCTACTGCTCTGCTCTTCCTCTCGCTCATGCTGCTGCTATGCTCTTGCTCTCGCTACTGATGCTGGTACACGGGCTATTGCAGCTACATGAGTTGCTCCTCTATCTCTCATTCGCGCTGCTGTTCCGGGCACTGCTACCCCGGCTGCTATCTGCTAATGTGTTCCCTGTCGAGCGCCTGCTAATTTAGATCACTGCTTCTCTGCTACTAGTGCTCGAGCAGCCTAAACTACCTGTGAAGTGCTTCTCTGCTACTAGTGTGTTCGGTTTCGTCAGTAAAATTCAGTTTCGACAGTAACATTTAGTTTCGATAGTAAAATTCAGTTCCGACAGTTAAGTTCAGAGTCAATAGTTTTTACATAATTTGTTGGAGTTAGGTGTTTTTTGGTGATGTAAATGTTAAACCTAGCACTTTTTGGTAATGTATTTTACATCATCTATTGGAGATGCTATTAGAATCCCACTTCAGATTAACGATGTTTGTCTTATACTACTTCAGCCTCGATGTCATACACCTCGTCGGAGCTGCTCCAATGACCGAAGCATCCATCACAACAGAGCAGTACACCAAAGATGCCTCGGATCTTCTTCCATACCTTCGATAGCCACCTCTGCCGCAACATCTTCATCGACCAACCCAATGATGCTGAGGTTGACACTGGTACACCAAAGAGGGTGTACACTTGTCGCATCACTTATTACTCTACATTCATGTCGATCCCTTAGGGCTATTTTGGTTCAAAGGAAAAAGTGAAGGAAAAACATAGAAATAGGAAATTTTCCTATGGTACTCTACTATTCAATTATTCATGCATTTGGTTGGAAGGAATGGAGCAAAACAAAATTGAAGTATTCTTTTCCTTTCGTGTCTGTTTCAAAGGAAAAACATAGAAATTTTAACATATACCTGACTTACTTTTGAAAATCCTATGCTTGAAAACAAGACTAAGTGCATTAGTGGCATAATAACATTCTAACAGTACACATTTTCATGTGGTTTGACTTTAATCCGGCCATGTTTCTTTGCATTCCTGTGCTCTTTCGATTCATGTTGACAGAAACCCTGTGTTTACAAATGCTCTGTTTTCCACATGCATTCCTATCCTATTCCGGTGTTTTTCTTATCCCTGCATTTTTAGAATCCTGCAAGCCAAAGGAGCCATTACATAATTACTTCAGATACAGATAGGTGTCGAAGAAAACTTTGTGTGGTTTGTCCTGCTCCTCACTACAAAAAAAAGACACATCCATGACATTTTGGGCCGAACAAATTTTTTTCTGTCATGCTTATGACACTTCTATGACAATAATTGTGACAAAACCCGGTATCATCATAGATGTGGTGGGCTCCTACTTCTATGACAAAAAATCATGACAGAAAATGGGCTTTTTGTCCTGGGCGGGCTGGAGACGCACCTGCATGACATTCTTTGGGCCGTCCATGACAGAAAAAATCATGGTAGAAGCGAGGGCGAGGAAAATTTCGGGGAGTTCCCGGTTACGGTGGGTGGTCGGGGCCGAGCGATGCACGGAGGGATTGCGCGTTTCTCTCGTACACATACGCGCGTGGGTGCGAGGCGTTGGGCTCTAACTAAACCCGAGCGAGGTGTTTGCTTACTGAACCCAAGCGATTCCACAAGCTACGTTACTGAACCCGAGCGATCGATCCCTGGCTGTTAACTAAACCCAAGCGATTCCTTCGCTACTGCTGCTAACTGAACCCGAGTGATCGATCGCTGGTGCTGCTGCTTGCTGAAGCCGATCGAACCTGCTGCCTCTTGATGAACAATGATCATGGGGGTTGGTTGAACGAGTCGAGACGTACGTGGTTTGGGGTTGGATGAACAGTTCCTGGTGGTGGTTGGATGAACAGGACCCCATGGTAGTAGAGGTCGTTGCCGCTGGATGAACAGGACCCCGGTCGAGAGGAGGCCGCCACACACCCGAGCCGGTTGGGGGTGGATGAACAAGACCTCGTGGAGGGCTGGTTGAACAGGACCCCGTGGAGAGGGCTGGTTGAACAGTAGCCGGTGGAGTCTGGATGAACAGGACCCCGTGGTGAACAATAGCTAGTGGAGGTGGAGGAAGTCGACGGTGGATGAACAGTAGCAGGTGGAGGCTGGAGGAAGTCGACGGTGGATGAACAGTAGCCAATGGAGGCTGGAGCGAGGCAGTAGATGGTGGATGAACAGTAGCTCGTGTTGTCCCGTTTTGCGGTACGCCACACCCCTCCCGATGAACAGGATCCCCGTTTCGACCGTAGGCGCTCCAACACAAGTTCGTTTCCTTCATTTTGCGGTACGCTACACCCCTCCCGATCAACAGCACCCTGTTTTGACCGTAGGCACTCGAACACAAGTCCGTTTCCTCCGTTTTGCGATACACCAGACCCTTCCCAATGAACAGGACCCCATTTCGACCGTACGCGGTTGAACAGAAGGCCGTTTTCCTCCGTTTTGTGGTACACCAGACCCTATTCCGGCTATTCCGTCCAAGCCAGTTATCTCCCGTTGAACATGACCCATTCCGACCCAGTCTGTTGCCTCCCGATGAACAGGACGCTGTTTCTCCATTCCGACCCAGCCGGTTGGCTGCCGATGAACAGGACGCCGTTGCTGCCGTCCGTTGCCTCTCCATGTACACGAGCCCTGGTCGTACAAATGCGTGAGTAGGCGTTCGAGACCCCGCCCGTATGTACGTACGTGGTCGTATTTTTTGGCATCTGGCTGTATGTACATGTACACTGTTTTGACTGGACTGCCTGAACTGCTACGTGGGGGCTCTACTACTACACATGCCGCTGCTTGCTCGGCCACGGTTCATCGTTGCAGAGAGACCAATCGACCAGTATGTACGTACACGTTCGCGACCAGAATGACAATGCTACGTACGTGTGGCACCCCGGCTCAGAGGAAACCGGAACGCCCCGTATTCCAGTCCCAGGGACAAGTCCACTGGAATACGGCACTGTTGGCATAGAACAAATCAGCTCTTTATTGCTATAAATATGGTTACAAAGATTACATCAACACGGCGACACTACGCCTACTCAAAATAGCTCTATGCTAACAGCGGATCGACCTGAGGAGGCGGAGTATCTCTCGGCAGCGAAACAGCGTCTGCGGTGATGGACTCCACTCCGCAGGGACTCTGGCTAGAACGCGTATCCTAGCTCGCGCAATCAACATCTTCGACAAACAAGCAGTCATGGCATGACCTGCAAACTGGCATGACACGCCAGGTGAGTACTTTGAATGTACTCGCAAGCTCACAACAAACATCAGCATTAAGGCAAGACAACATCATAGTAATCAAGATTAAGTTAAGATTTATTGTTACCGAAGGAATGGTTGAAATGAGCAATAACAGGCTACTCTTCCTGCATTCTGGTGACCAACTCATGATCACTCCAAGAACATCCAACGATCATCCTCGAGATCGTTACTAATACTTGCCCATGGCATACTGTCCAACTGTTACCAAACTCAGATGAGTTCTCCCATCATTACTGTCATTATTGTGGTTGATCTCCTATAGAGGTCTGGACGGGCTGTCCAATACCGTGGACACGGCTATTCGAATAGATTTAACACTCTGCAGAGGTTGTACACTTTACCCACACCACGGAACTCATGGCCTCGTGCTCCCATTCGGGTGGACCAACGACGTTCCGACGAAACCCGCCTGACCCGTGACTCTTCCATCGTACGACCGGCAATCATACTCCCTCTTGGAGTCAAGCCCTGGGTGGCCCCGTGTCCTCAAGACACCTGCCAGCGTCCTGGCCAAACAAACTGTCCCAAACGGGGACCTGGATCCAATAACTCAACTGGGCTCACAGGGTTATTGCCGCCTACCGGGCCAGGGTAGCACGCGCGCATAACCCTCCCTCTTTGGAGGTACCGGTGGAAGAGCACGCGATCAGACCAAGTCAAGGCCGTCCCATACCGGCAAATGTGGCTGCACGAATAAGCCCGGACAGGTGACTCTCGATCAACCAACTAAGTTCACTTATTACCAGGTTGTTTCATCAAGTTAACTTAGTTGGTCAAATTAGGCATCTTATCCTCGAACAATCTTTCTGTCACAGCTGACACTCCGGTATCATAGTAATCCAATAACCGGCATGCTTAGGCTACTGCTACTAGTTCATATCCACAAATGCCGGATGAAATCCCAAAATAATCATAGACGGTAATCTCAACATCATAACCTCAACGAGTGGGTAAACTACTAGTCATTAACAATCCGGTATTCAACATCTACTCATGCATGTCATAATCCAATCCATGCTACAGATAACATTCTTGCTATTAAAGTAATTAATTAAACTATGATATTGCATTGCAATTATGCAGATGAGGGTTGTGGCTTGCCTGGAGATGAAGGAGTCATCAGAATGAAGTGCGGAAATGTCGCGGGGACGAATGCCGGAAACAGTACTCTCTCGGAGGGCTGTTTACGAACAAGGGCAAAAGGGTCATTTCTGCTGTGTCAACACAGCACGAGAATGACACCATCGGAACGGGCTCGATGAGACGAAGAAGTGGGCGCTGGTTTCGTCTGAATCGGAGTCCCGGGTAAAAAGATATGAATGATTTTCTGCCAGGGACCAATCAGCAAAAGAGATAATTGCATCCGGGTCCCTGAGCAACTCAGCCGCTTGCGCATTCAAATAAAATGCGTTTTCCCCAGAGGAAGACGTATTCCAGAGGAATACGCCTCCACTTATCCACCTCAGCAGTGGCGGGGCCGGCTCCTGGGTCACCGACGGGCGGGGCCTGCGCTGGCCCTCTCTCTCCTCCCACCTCCTTCTTCCTCCTCCCGATCGGGGACAGGAGCGAGGCGAGGCAGATCGCCGCCGGCGATGGCCCGGGCGGCTCCGGCCGTCCCCGGTGGAGCTTGGACCACCGACGGGACCGAAAGGAGGCGCCGCATTCATCCCGCCTGGGCTCGGACGCCGGAGGGGCCCAAGACGGCGGCGGTTAGAGCGCCCACGGCGGTGGTCGTCGGCCAGATTCGAAGACGGCGTCTCCGGCACCCAAATGACGGGGCAAGAAGGGGGAAAGGACCGCAGGACCACATGGGTTCTTGCGGTGGAGAAAGGAGGGGGAGTCCGGGCGCAGCTCGCCGGAATTTATCCGGAGCCGAGCGGCGGCCCCGACGGCCATTGGAGGCGGAGAGGAGCTCCAGGGCTCGGGCAGGGGAATGGGGAGTGACAGAGGAGGACGGAAGAGGCTCTCGTGAGCTCGGGAGGACTCGGGGCAGCCTATAAATAGCCGGACGGCGCAGGGCTCGGCCACGGCCGTGGCGAAGCGTGCCGGAGCTTCGGGAGAGCTCATGGAGGAGGGGAGAGACGACCAGAGAGATCGAAGAGAAGCTAAGAAGGCTCGGGAGTGCTCAGGAGGGCTCAGGCGAGCTCGGGAAGGCTCGAGACGGAGAAAACGCCAACGGCGGCTACGGGCAGAATAGGGCGGAGCTCGTCGCGGAGCGGCGAGGATGGGACTGGAGGGGGAGAGAGGTCTGGGGAGAAGAAGACAGCGAGGGAAAGCTGTGGGACAAGACTAATCGCGCGAAACCGACAAGGAGAGGAGGGGCCCCGAGCAAACGGCGTTCGGCACGCATCCACTGCGTGCCAAAACGGTGGTCACCGCGTGCATAGTCGCATGCAGTGCTTTCTGGCACCCAAAATGTTGTCTAGCTAAGGGACCTTGCTCCCCAAGGCACCGTGAAGGTGATAGATCAACGAGAAAGTCCAAGGGTTTATGGGAATTCTCACTGAAAGGTTGCTGTAGCAAACTGTTTGATGAATGCTGTGATCAACAGAAGAGGTATAAGGTCCAACTGAGATGTCTGGGAGGTTTGGGATAGGAAGGACTACTATTCTGTGGAACTTTAAGGGAAATGGACCAGGGTTTAACATAGTTGCTTAACAACTGCATAACCTGGTCCAGAATGCCAATCTTGAAGTGCCACTCACATGGAGTGTCCAATTGGTCTGAAATTTGGCAAGGCTTGATTATTTGGACATATAATGATGCTGTGGAAATTTCATACCAAATGGACAAGCCATAATGGTACTTGCTTCACAAGCATCCTCTCTGTCCAGAAACTTGCAAAATTTGCACAGGGTAATTGGATTACTGAATTGGGCCAAAACTTGGTGGAAGGAGTTGAAATGGATTTAAGAATGTCCTGGTAAATTTTCAGCTTAAATGAAGCAATATAAAATATAGTTGCTTCACAACTGAAAAATATGGCCAGAATCTAAGAATTGATGCTCTGCTCACTCAGATGATTGGATAGGGTTGAAACTTGTGTAAGAGTCATTATTTGGGCAATTGGAGGTGCTTGCAAAATTTCAACTCATTTGGATACTCCTAGCTAGCACTTGCTTCACAAAGATTCTAGTTGCCCAGAAACTTTGGAAATTAGCCAAGAGAGATTTAATATCCAAATAAAGTTGAATTTTGGCATGTGGCAATGATATGGATAGGAAAGAATGCCCAAAAAGTTTGAGAGCAAGTAGGCCAATATAAAGGGTACTTGCTTCACAAACTGACAACTAGGGCAGAATCAGAAAAGGAATTTTGGTGGATTATTTTTGGACATGGCAAGGAATATTTTGACATATCTGGATAAGATATGTCCCAAAGGATTTATGAGAATTATTTGGGAATTTTGGGAATGATAGAAATATGAGTTGCTTCACAACTCAGAGCTGACTGGGTTATTCCTTTAATGGAAAAAGGAATATTCCCAAGAAAAGAATATTGGGATTGGTCCAAGATGGAAATGACAAGGTCTTGGGATGATTTTGAGGTTGGCAAGCCACTTGGGAGAGGAATCAAGGGTGATCTCTCCAGGTTTCAGGACTACTAAGCCACAGAAAAGCAAATCCAGACCAAAATAAAAAGGAAAAAGAAATGGGCAAAATCCAGGGTGTCACAGTACGCTTCGACCAGGTGGGTCCCGACTGTCAGGGAGGATAAGGAGGCACTTCCTTGCGTGCGAAGTTATTGATGGTGGGTCCCAGCGGTCAGGGGGATAATCATTTTTTTGCCCGTAATATGGACGCACTTCCTTACGTGCGAAGATGTAGCTGGTAGGTCCCAGCTGTCAGGGGGAAACATTTTTTTCGCAAAATACAGAGTCCCTTCCGGTGGGTCCCCGCTGTCAGGTGGAGGAATAATTATTTTACGCGTAATAAGGAGGCACTTCCTTGCTGCGGCCGTGGACCTAGCTGTCAGCCTCTCCACGTACAGTCCTCTTCCGATGGAAGTCGTTCCTTGACCACGTTGACCACGCCGCGCCGAGAGCACCAAGTAGTGGACAACGGCGAGGCCTAGGAAGGGGACGACACGGAGCCAGGGAAGTCGCAATAGTGGATGCCCACGCGGAGAGGAGTATGAGGGTTGACTGGTTCGGCTGTGGTGTGAGGCTGCCGTCGCCATAGAATAACACGAGTTGTGGGGGAGTAGAGGGATGGCCTGGCCAGCGATGGGATTAGCATGGGGCGGTGAGGCCTACGCAGCAGCACAGCCGACCACTGGATGCAGTAGCAGGCGGTCTCGCCGGCACTGGTTTGGGCGGCTGGTGCAAGAAGATCAGCGATTGAAGAAGCAGCAGGACCGTTTGATTAAAATCCAACGGTCACTGGTGCTAGAATCGTTTGTTGACTAAGTTGACAAAGCCCTGCATATGCGTTAACTTAGTAGGCCCATAGGTCAGCCTCCAAACCAGTGCGCCCTAGATGTGAGTGGGAGGAATCATTTTTTTCGTGTAATAAGGAGGCAGTTGCTTGCGTGCGGCCATGGACCATGGGGATCCCTACTGTTAGCCTCTCCACGTACATCCCTATTCGGATGGCTGTCGTTTGTTGAATGTTGAGCACGTCGCGCCTAGAGCACCAACGCGGTGGACGACGGTGAGGCCTAGGAATGGAACGACCCGGAGCCGGCAAAGACACAACAGTGGATGCCCACGCAGAGGAGAGTATGACAGTTGACTGGTTCGGCTGTGGCGTGAGGTTGCCATCACTGGAGAATAATAGGAGGTGCGGGTGGGTAGAGGGATGGCTAGGCCAGCGGAGGGAGTAGGGTGGGCCGGTGAAGCTTGCGCGGCATCACAACCGGCCACAAGAGGAGGGAGCAGGCAGTCCCGCCGGCACTGGTTTAGGCGACTGGAGCAGGATGATCAGAGATTGAAGAAGCACGTCGGCCGTTGGATGGACATCCAACAGTCACTGCTGCTAGAATCATGTGTTGACTGACAAAGCCTTGCGTAAACAAGTCAGCCTCGAAATCTGTGGCGTGTACAGCCCATTTGCTATTATTTTTATAATTTACAGCCCATTTGCTAATTCATATGGAATTTATTGCAGCCCATTTTCCATTTTTAGAATTGCTGCCCATTTTCTGGTCAGTGCCAGGGTTAAAAATTTGAACTAAAAAATATGCGAAATTTTAAAAATTCGCATATTTTTGCTAGGGAACAAAATATTCTAATCCAAAAATTAGTCGCCATACTAAAACAAATTTAAAATAAAGTAGTACTATGTTATGTTAAAATCCAATGAAATATAAAATATCAGTGAAGAACAAAAACAAAAAACGAAACTAATTGCCCATTTGCTATATATTTTTTGGAATTTGCAACCCCTTTCATATTACTTTTAAGATTTACTGCCCATACTCTTTGGCCAGGCTGGAATGCATCCCTCCTCGTCTTGAAAGATTTGCAGCCCAGTAAGTCGGAGAAAACAAATAGGCCTAGCTTGGGTATTCTTAAAAAATAAATAGTGGGCTACCTATTTTCCCAAAGAAAAAACTGCTGGGCTGGTCATGTTGTTAGACGGGCCACAGAGACCGCACAACCCAGTTTATAGCCTGCTCCTCTGAACAAATCCTCAAAAAAAATGTTGTGCAATTCTGTCGTTAATTGTTTATACGTTGACAATGATGTGGGTCCCAGATATCAGCAGGGTGGATTAGTAAAGAGGCGCTTGCTTGTGTTCAGGAGTGGACCTGGTGGGTCCGTACTGTCATACTCACAACTACAGTCCTCTCCTGATTCACTATGTTGATAGGGCCGGACGGCGGCGCCGTTGCAAGCGCACCAAGGCGGAGGACGACGGCGAGGCCTCGGACGGGAATGAACAGGAGCCGGTCAACATGCGGCAGTATGGCTATAGGCGGAGGGGAGTACGAGGGTTCACTGGTTCTGGTGCGGGGTAGGCTGCCATTGCCGGAGAAGAATAGGATGTTGGGGGGAGTAAAGGGATGGCCTGGCCAGCATTTCAGGGTACGACAGGGCGGTGATGCGTGCATGGCAGCGCAACCAGCCGTAGAAGGAGGGAACAAGCGCTCCGCCCGGCGTAGGTCTGGTTTTGGTGGCTGGACCGATCAGACCCCAAAACTCATTATGCTGGATTATAAGAATTAATTTTATATGGCTAAAACTTATTGTAAAATGCTGCGGAGCACCATTTTCTTCTTGAGGTTTTTTTTAGACAATTTTCTTCTTGAGGTGTGAAGCCGAGCACATTCAGAAGCCCTGGGATAAAGTGGTGTCGCCAATGTGTTGGGCTGGGTTGGGCATTCTTATCGAAAAATAATAATGGACTGGAACTATTTATGACGTTGACTACGATTTGCATGGGTCCGCTGGTTGCAGGAAGAAAATGGTGGGAGAAAAAAGACTATTCGCTATCTTTGCCTAAGAATAATATCGACTGAATGTAATGACACTCTCATAGAAAATAATATCCTCCTGTTAAAATTTGACTTTTCAAATCATAAATTTAAAGAACTGGTGCATGAGCATTTAGCTTTATTTATTTATTTACTTATTTATGTTTAGGGGACCATGAGCATGTACCTGGGCCGGATTCATGTGAGAGCCTCCCTTCCAGTTAATTATGGGCTCCTCTATTGGGCCTTCATCACTGGGCTGCATGTTATCGACAAGTGAAAAATGTGTTCCGTACCAAAAATAGTATGCGCTATGTACGGGGCACTAAAGGATCGGACCATGCAACGACTTCCAAAACATTGTGTTTGTTGTTCTAACAACACATTTATTCAACCAACAGAAGAAATATACTACTGATTGTACATTGAAAATAGCAGCAGCAACAACCAGGGCTGGGGCTGCAACAGAAGCAGTAAGCAGGCCAGAAGAGTAAAGACGCAGCTCTTTCTTCCAAACCAAACATCAGCCATCATTACAAAAGGCCTACCAAAAAAGAACAAGTGTGTGCATCAAACTAAATAAAGATCCTACTACACCAAGTGTACGCATCTAACTAACTGGCTCAATTAGATGTTACTATTTATTAAGCTTTGGAGATTAGCTGACGGCTTGAACCAGATGGGTGCCTGACGGGGGAAGCTCCAGCCAGCAGGTCGAAGTCTGATACTTGCGACCCTCTCTCCTACTTTGGGCTGCAGAGCATGGCGACACATATCAGGGTATGGTGCATGGAGAGACGCATGGTATGCTGTGTACACACAGTTTTGCCTGATGAACCAAACCGCGCTGCCATCATGATCCTTGCCATCGGTTATCTCTTGTTAATTGGATAATTCAGTCCGAGAAACAGAGAGCATGTACCAAGGCTACTTACCAGCCTCCAGTCAAAAATGTCTGAAGGCCCAGAGAAGCTGGGATCCTGCTCAAAGACCTTGCAGTGATTGTTATTGTATTCCGCGAAACAACATGTCCGGTACGTGCGAACGATCATCAATCATTCGTCGTTGTCTGATCAAGCCAAGAACCACCTGCAACTGCCATGCTGCTTTTCTTTGAAAGGTTCTGGGATTAGGAAGGGTAGGGACACCAGGCGGCCTACAACATCATATCAAGTTGGAGTCAAATAAAAAAGGGCTCGTACTGTAGTCAATCTTAAGAACAACATGTTATGAGCATGAATATTTTTTCAGTAAATGTTGACAGTAATATAAGAAAGCCATCATGATATCATAGGAAAGTAACATACTACTGTAACAGCCGTTTGTAGCGATGACTGGAGTAGGCCAGCAATACGTCCAGCCATAGAAGGAGTCCACAGCGTAAATGAAGCCCTTGTGTTCAATGGCATCAGAGAACCATGGAGGATGTATGATCCTGCGACGGACATGCAGATTTATCCACTTACCGCAGTGACCTGTCAGATAGGCGAGACCACGGTTAAAGAACGCAATTAGCCTGAAGTCTTTATAATTTGCAGATCTTGTGGGCACTTGGCAGATTACAACCTTGAGCAAATCAAACTTGGTATCATGTTAGCTACTGTAAGATTCTGAGTATTCTGGGCCGCAGTGCCAAAGCAGTGTAGTGTTAATCGAAGGAAAAGGGATCAATCGCCGGGTGTAGACCTCCACGAGCATCCAGCTACCGCGATCGTCGACGAGCACCATCCAAGACGTGTTCATGCCGACCTAGTACATACCGTTAATGTAGTTGAGGGTGACGGGGATCGGATCACAGCCGAGGGGGTTGATGCTCGCCACCCTACAATCGTTATGCTCCGTGACACACCATTTCTGAAGATCAGGCTGCATCAGCAAGCAGGGAGCTGGCTTAAAAAGCTTCGGCCTGAGGGCTTTGAGTAAACGGTACAGCCCCGACAAGCACGCGGTGAGCGGCATGGTACTGAGATTGTCCACACGCGAAATAATGAGCTTGATTACCTCTGTGGGGAGCGAATTCCAGCCACTCTTTTGGCGGACGCTGCTTGGTTCTGCCATTGTTAGTGCTTGGGTTTCGGAAGAGGGGGAGGCGCCTAGCAGGGATGGAAGATTGGATGATTATGTGCGGATGAGGATGGAGAAGTGAATATGTGCTGCGGGAAGTGGACATGTGATGATGACAATGTAGCAGCGGCACGCCGCTTGACTTACGAGACACATCCTAGTAGCGTAGGGTCTTATCGATGCCAGACAACTTGCTTGAGTGATCACAATACTAGTACAATAAACTACAGTACCTACTACTATGCCCTAGTTTGCATATAGTGGAGTAGGACTCTGCTCTACTACTAGCACCGGAGGAGTAGTATATTGTAAAATAGTTACAAACTTCAATGCCCGAGCGTGGAATGACTACGAACCACCATCAGTGCTAACTCCAATCCCCAACAAACATTCGTTGGGAGACATGGCAGTTGCAAACGCCCGCGACGCAGTTACATTACATGTGTAAGGGTGGTGGTTTTGTCAAATACTATGGCTTAAAAACAGGCCACCGTCGGATGGAATCTGACGGTTATGTGGGATTCGCCAGGATTGGGCTCATGGCGAACAATCGCCAGATATCATTACTAAAAAAAAGGTTAAAACACCCGGGGCTATGACTTGCACCGGCTGACCACTAACAATGATACTAACATAGTTGTAAAATGGTCAAAGAACGTGTCTACGTGGTGTTTGGAATTATATGCAAACTAGCAAGATGCCCGTGCATTGCACAGAACATCAAGATGCATTTTTTTACAAAACACCTGTTGTGATTGACCCATGCAGGAGTAATCCCATGTGTAAAAACTAATGATATCTCGAGAATTTCATCAGAAAAATGGTATCTCGAGAATTTCATCGAAAAAATGATATCTCAAGAAAGATGAGAGATAAGGTGAGGAGGAGTGGGGCGTGGTGGTGACTGGTGGTCGGACTGGGCGGAGGCAGGGGGATGAACGGCGCCGGCAGCGGCCACCATGCCAGATTGTTCCAGAGACTTCCTTTTTTAATTGCTCAACAATGAGGTTGTGGGAGATAAGGATGAATGAGGGAAGGCCTTATCTGCAAACGTGGAGAGAGGTGCGGGTATCTCTTTGCAAAATTGCCATCGTTTGCTTTCTATCCGTCAGATATAGATCGGACGGTCTATATTGCAAGATGGCAGGCACACCATCATCACCAACTCGGTTTTTTTATAAGAGAAAGTAGAGAAGTAGAGAAGTAGAGAAGTAGAGAAAGTAGAGAGTAGAGAAACGGAGGGAGTACTAGTAAGGACACCATCTACTGCTTTGTGTGCTACTCCTGCGCTCCATTCGGCGGGCGCAACGTCCCCTACAACCACTCCTGTTTCATGGATGGCCTGGTCGATGCCTGCAAGGTGCCCTGCGTCTACAAGAGTTTCAGCTGCGAGAGGTACGTCGACCAGCACTCGCTGGCGGAGCATAGTTCCAGATGGCGCACGCACCCTGCTACTGCTATGAGTGCACGCTGCCATTTGAGGGCTCGCCGGAGAGCCTCGTGCATCACCTCACGACATCGTCCGTCAATCACTACTGGCCCGCGGCGATGAACATCAAGTACGAGACGTGCTACCCGTTCGCCATGCCGGAGTCGCTGGAGGATCACCGCCGCCTGCTAGTCACGGAGGAGGACGGCAGCGTCTTCCTCTTGGCCGTGGGCACCGGCAAGGCCCGCATAGGCCGATGTCCCGTCTCTGTAGTGTGCGTCAGGGGCAACACCGCTGACGCTGACACGAGGCCGCTGTACCGGTGCGTGCTCACTGTTACTGCCACTCCGAAGTACGAGGGCACCCATGCCGCCTCCCTCACGCTGAATGGGACTGTGCTGAGCTACTCCATTCCCAGCAATGTGTACATGGAAGAGGCCTGGTATGATTTTCACCCCAAGATGTTGCACGGGGACTCCAAGGAGGTTCACCTGGTCATATGCATTACCAAGTCAACTGTTCATCATTAGTCTTCGCTCAATGTAAGCCGATGTCTAAGCATGTGGAGACTTCTTATTTATATAGTATAGAACCTTCCATGCATGATCTTGCTCTATTAGAGTATCGCACTTGAAAAAAGTGTATCCATTTATGGTTTAGTCTAGAATCTTCCATGTATGCTTTTGCTCCATTAGAGTTCTCGCTTGCAATTTATGAGATTAATTGTGAATTTTTACTACAGTAACGGTGAAAGACTTAAGATGAACCATTTCTTACATCTCCTCTGCCCCCTTCCAAGTCATCCAGATTTACATTCATGGTGGTCTAAAAAAATAAACAAAATGGATACTCAAAAAATAATTCTTAAAGATCATTTCTTGCAAAGCACAATAAGTGTTATTTCTTCAAAAGTTTTGGATGCAGGTTGAGCAGTTGAACACTTTTGTTTGCAAAAGATACTTTTTATCTATTTAGCCTACATTTACTATTCATCCAAATGCTTGTGAGCTCTAGAGAAGAAATAATATCCGAAGAAACCTATCGATATTCGTTACACATGAGATGACCCCCACATACTTTTTCAAATAAACAACTCCCCGATCAATGCATTTCACTGTTTCGTGCAACGCACGGGCACCTTACTATATAGTACGACCATAAATTTAACTAACATTATATATAGTACGATAAATGCTCATGCATGTCACCAAAAATTATATCATTGAAAACTATGTTCAAATACGAATCCAACGATATAGTTTTTGTTGACATGCACTAACATTTTGTCAGTTAAATCTTCAGTCAAATTACATGGGGGACTAATAAACCACGACAGAGGTAGTACTAGTGTAGAGGGCGGCGCTGCACAGGAGTCTCACCCCGCTCGTGGCGCAGCAGTAAAGCCATCATATCACAAAACCCCACCACTCCCAGTAATAAGTGGCCTGGTAAAATAAACGGACAAGCAACCATCACATCCCTCTGTCTTTTTTGCATTTCATCTCTCTGCATTTACTTTGTCCGGTTCATCTAGCACACTCGATCCCTAGCTACTACTCCTAGTATCCCTAGCTACTACTCCTAGGGCCAGTTCTTTTGGCGGCTTAAAAAAATAAGCTATCTCTTCCCTAGCTTTTCCCATAAGGCGCTTCACTCATTCATTTGGGCTTCTAAACTACTACCTCCATCCTGGTTTATTAGTCACCATTGTAATTTGTGCTAAACTTTGACCAAAGATTTAACTGATAAAATGTTAGTGCATGTCAACAAAAGTTATATTGTTGGATTCGTATTTGAACATAGTTTCCAATGATATAATTTTTGGTGACATGCATAAACATTTCATTAGTTAAATTTATGGTCAAAATTTGACACAGATTACAATGGGGACCAATAAACCAGGACGGAGGTAGTAGTTATGGGATTACTAATCTAGAAGCCTGGTACTCCTAGTAGTAGTACTCAAGTTGGAATTCCAATTGCACGGCACAACTTGTTAGGCAAAAAATTCAATACAGGGTGTACGAAGCGGTTTGGGAATTTGCATGCCTTCTCGACTAGTGAGATACTCTGTACAAAGTACGATAGAGAAATAACCACAGAGAAGGAAGCTAAAAGTAAACAATCAAATGAGCATTTTTGCATTTCTTTTGCATTGAATCGTTTCACAAGCTTGACTAGTACTATTTTTCTACTTTTACAAAAACCGCATCGTAATGTTAAAACGTGCATTTGCACATACATAAGTAATAGTAGTAGCATAGTCTGCAAGCATATATATAGAGAGAGACGTGTAGTGCGATATATAGTTAAGTTTGTGCTATATGCACGTACTTACAAAATGCGTACGGATACACAAGGTTTCCAAACTTTTCCTTTTACATACATAATTAAGGACGCTAATAATTCCCGAACTTTAAGGATTTATCATTTCCGTCCCAAAACTAATGAGATCGCCTTACGAAACTAAATTGTTCCTAATAAAAGCCACGGCGCTTGCAGGAGCGCTTGCGGCGCGCCATGAGTGCCCTGGTGCGCGGTCGTTTCCCAGCGCGGCGACACAACGCCTCTTCCTCAGCCTCGCAAGTCGCGAGGTGCTGATTGGCAGCTTGCCAGCGGGCGAGTGCGATCTCACCGGTCTGGTGATCCGGCGCCAACAGGTACTCCTCCTCGCTGGAAGCGTGCACCCGGTCCACGTACCGCCAAGTGTAGATGAGGCGCTTGGGCCCGACTGCACTCAGGGCTTTGGCACGGGCATCCTCCGCCACCCTCACAGCCCTCGCATGAGCCTTCTGCCAAAGAGCCAATTGCCTGACCCTCTCGGACGCGACATAGGCCTGCCAGGCAGCATGCCTCGTGACGCGCTTCTCTTCCTCGGCCTTCTTCTCCGCCTCTATTTTGGCGCGCTCTGCCGGAGGCAAAGCCTCCCACAAGGCGACCTCCATTTCTTTCCAAAGCTCCTCAAGGATGGGGGGCTCGGTGGGCGGCGAGACATTCTCCTTGTAGCGGGGAGCCGACGCATCCTCCGACGCGCATGCTGGCGAGACTGGGAATGCCGACGCGTCCACCTCGACGCATCACGATGAGGAGAGGAACGCCGACGCGTCCACCTCGACGCGTCGCGGCAAGGAGTGGAACACCGACGCGTCCACCTCGACGCGTCGCTGTGAGGAGCGGAACACCGACGCGTCCTCCTCGACTAGTGGTGGCGAGGAACGGAATGGCGACGCATGACCCTCCGCGCGGGGCAGCGAGGGGCGCCTAGGGATTGGGAGGGGCGATGCCATGGTGGTCGACGTGAGAGGGAGGGGAGGAGATAGCGATGAACGTGAGCGTTCTTCCGAATGCCATGGGCGGCGCAGTATTTATAGCGAGCAATGGCACACCTACGTAAGATATGTTGCATGATTAACGTAACAGCTAGGTGGGCATATTTGTTGGAGTAAATTATGGGGAGGGAAGGGGTGGAAATATTGCTGGTCACAACGGATTGGATGAGTGCGGGGGGAGGAGAGGCATGCATTTAGATTTTTTTTCACACGGGGTGGAGTGGTGGGACCGCCGGAGGGAGAAGGAGAGTCAAGCAGGCAGATTGTTTTCACACATGGAGAGGAAAAGATTTGGAGACGAACGGGCTTCCTGTAGGTATGAGGAATGGTGCATAATAAGTCATCTTACATGCAATGAGCTGACCATTGCATGCCGGGCTAGGTATAGTCTCAAGTCATTAAAAACATACACGCCCCACACATGTTCAGATTTCAAGGTGCACTAAATTATTGCATGAGATAATTAAGGCTGGCCATAGTGGTGGTATCTTAGCTGGTATCATGCATACGAGAATAGCAAACATGCTGATGTGGCAAAGAATTAAAGAAGAGAGGGGGGTTAGAGTAACATAGGTAGATACCGTATCATGTTAAATACTATGCTACTTTGTGTCATACATGGCACTATAAAGGTAGTCCCGTATCATACACTAGTATCATGCACATGATACTAGTATATGATACTTTCCACTATGAGTAGCCTAAAGAGAATATTGACTAATGCATGTAAAAATCTTTGTCATTTACTAGTGTTCATGCATGCATGCCATGCGATAATGCTTTGGTAAACACATTTTTTTGTGAAGAACGAGAGTATTAATTGAGTGCTTTTGCAGACTACAAAAACTATTCCACCGCCTCTATCTTGGTAAGAGTAGGTGAAATTTTTGAATCGAGCCCTTTAAACTAGAAGGGAGGTAGTAGTACTCTAATAGCTAACCTTGTTGTGATGACTAGATAGGACATGGTACGCACCTGGACGGAGGAACTAGTCTGCATTGTGCATATAAGTTTTGTCTGAAGTCAATGTACCTCTACTTTGAGCAAACTTATAGAAAAATGTATCAACATTCACAATGTCAAATCAATATTTTTATACTCATTATGAAATGTAGTTTCATAAAATATATATTTGGTATTATAGATATTGATATTTTTAGTATAGATTTGGTCAAACTTTGCAAACTTTGACTTGACACAAATCTTACGCGGAGTAAAAAGGACCAGATGGAGTATCATGCATGCAGAGTAGGCAATTTTTTTTGCTCATTTATAGCCGTCCGAAGTCTCAAAGGGCGCGACCGCGCGAGGGAGGCGAAGGTCGTGGGAGGCACGACGGTTGATGGAATTAAGTGAAGTTACATGCACGCGCCGGCATGGTGTGCGAACACGCAGAAGCTATACTATCAGGCCTATGATGTGGGTCTAGTAGACATGACATCTAGTGGGTCCCGCATAGTACTCGAGAACTCTTTGGGGGCATGCAGCCGTTTATCCACCAGGCAAGCCACCACCCCACGCCGTTTGCATGCCCTACTCATCCCCGTCTTCTACCTTACAACAGTTCGCTCCCAGTCGTCCCGTCCTTTCACATTACACCAGTTCCACTTCTCCTAACCCGCCTCCAAAATCCATGGCCTCCCAAATCTCCATGATCGGCAGTGAGTACAAGGTTAGAACCATCACCAGCGACGAGTTCGTCGTCATCTACACCCGTAGATCCGCGACGGTGGAAGCATGCCTTGGTCGCTTCCTACACATGTTCAAAAGTTCAAAGGATGAGTGGGTCACTGGGCTAGATGTTGATTACACCACACTCCTGGAAAAGGAGAAGCTTCTAAAGGTGGCAGAGATGAAGAAGCCTGCCGTGATCCAGGTTTGCGTACATAACATGTGCTTGGTCTACCACATATGCCATGCCGACGTTAGGTGGCAGGATTTTGAGTTCTTCCTCAAGGACAAAAGAGTGAAATTTGTTATTGTAGACTTTACGAACGACAGGATAGTCCTGGATTGGATAGGCCTCGTTGTAGGCCAGCCCTTAGATCTCCAGAAGGAAAGCCTGGCGTCCTCCTCTTAGCCTTCAATGCTGACCCTGGCAGCAGCCATGATTGATCCTTCGTACGCTCAACTGAAGAAACCTCACCCTGAGTTTCATCATGCATGGGAGTCAAAGACAATAGATGAAGATCACATCGTGTACACAGCAACGGATGCATACCTTTGTTTAAATATCTACAAGGGTTGGATGAAGAAGCAGAGCCCAGTGTCCGGTTCAAAAAAAGAAGTGTCGGCGAAGAGGAAGAGGAAGAGGGAGGAGGACGAAGTCGAGGACGTGGACTCGGACTCCGAGTAAGGTGGCAGTGCCATTGCTCATGCTGGTTCTACTGCAGTGTCAAGCGGACTAGTTGCTTAGTTTTATTTCAGGGGTGTGTTGTGCTGAGCCCCCAGCAGAACTATGTTATGTTCTTTCTCGTTATTTGAACTCTTTAGTACGTACAGTAGTACTAGTATGTCTTACTACTGTTCTTCTTGTAGTTGGTACTACTACTCGTATCTTCATGTTCCTACTATACTTAATACGTACTAGTAGTATAATTTGGGTCAGTCATTTTGTGAAAGAAGTTCGACAGAGCGAAGGAAGAAGATGGCAGAGAAGATACCCCAGTATCTATATTAGGGTGGCAGGGTGCCCATGATCTATCTTATGAGTGTTGGGTGTGGAATGCAACTCGCCGGAAAAAATGGATCGTGCCCAGGGTTAAACGGATGGCGGGGGTGGGGGAGAGCATGGCGGTGGGCAGTTCAGGGGAGGGCGGGGCGACGACAGCAGGCGGTTAGGCCTGTGGCGGGCTGGCGACTCGATGCCTGAGAGAGAAGATGAACAATGCATCATTTTCGGAGGTTGAAGAAGCCCTTCTGGCCGTCCATGTTGCATCCAATGGCTCACAAGAGTCGACTGACCCAAATTGTTCCTTCAGATTGCAGGATCCACGTGGCATTCAAGGTCTCGAAGGTAGATTCCACATCCGCACTCGGTTTGCGGGCTCAGCGCGGGCGCGACCGGCTTCCGCCGCGACAGCCACCATGCGCGCCTCCTCCGCGGGGGCGGAGACGACAATGACATGCTAGCTCCTCCTCGCCGGCGTGCTGGAGCACACGCTCGTCCTCCTCTTTGTACGCTGCGGGCATAGACACGGCTCCACCTGCTCGCGTGCTTGGCAGTGCGGCGGCATCACGAGGAGGGGCTATAGACCATGTGAGCGGGCGAGCCTTCGACTTCATGGCACAGGGATGGCGGGGACACGGTGGTGATGGGCGAGAAATGGTCGGCCGGAGTAGGCGGGCGGCGGCTTGTGCAACGGCGGCAGCGGCATATTGATGAGTGCGCGTATGGGAGCTTAGTTTAGTTTTATATAGGGTTGGTCAAACTTAAAAGAACACCGTACTAATACACGTAAACATTAGACTGAGGCAGCGCTTATACTACCACATTAGTTAGCAAAACATCGATACGGAATCCTGTGCTAGCACGTGCACCGCGGTCACGCGGTCGATCGAACGGTGCGTCACCGTGTCGCGCTCGAAGGACATCCACCGAACCTTTTTGTGTGTGTGAAAACAATCCCCGAATATTACTCTACTTTTTTTTTCCTGGAAAAGTTCTTCACGCTGCAATATTTTCATATATTTGAATTTAGCTTCAGTTCGTGCTTATTTGGATTTGGACGTTTTAGGTGCGCCCTAGACATTTTTTTAACACTGATTCTATGTGTGTGACTGAGAGAGAACGCGTGTATGTGTCCATATGTGTGTTGTGGCGGAAGGGCAATGTGGAGACGGTGTGCGTGTAATAGAGACATCGAGAGGTGTGAATGTGCAAATGATCATGCATGAGTGAGACATAGAGAGATGCCGATATGTTGTGTATACATGAGAGAACGGTCTTCTATTTGTACTTGTGTGTGTGCGAGAGAGAGAGAGAGAGAGAGAGAGGAGCATCCGTAACACAACAACCATAGCTCTCAATTCGTCCGTTGCTCGCACGATCGCATCTAACACATGCATCAACGCACACATTTTGACACCCTCACCCGGCCCCTGCACGCCTCGGCCCGCACATCGCTCTCTATCTCGCACGCACAATCTCTTCGTGAAAAACCTATTTAGCATGTAGCTTTCCATCACATACACACACATTCTCTCCATAGGTTTGATTTCTCTCAATATCTGACACACACACACACACCCCGCAACACCCCCACACACACACCACACAACACAACACACACCCACACACACACACACACACACTGCACACAAACTCCCCCCTCCCCCGAGCACATAATTCATCCCCATCCAAGGTTATATGGCGACCACTCTCGCTTGTGCTTCTCTGCACCCCAGCATGCACACCACCTCAATCTTCAAAGAGGGCATCGAGGAGATCGAAGACGGCGACCACACTGCACTAGAGAATGCGGGGCCATTTGGAAGCAGGATGATGTGATGACGGCTGGCTGACTCCTCCCTCCCTCTCTCTCCCGCACAAAATTATCAATCCCTCAACCCACGAGATCCTTCCCCTCCCATCCATGTTTTTCCAGCTCTCTCATCAAACCCGTTGTCTCTTCTCCTTCCACATGTACAAAATCCGGATGCACACGCATCTCACGTGTATTACATGTCTCCATCTTTCTCACAGACCTAACTTCTTCCTCTCTCTATCTCTCTCTCTTTCTTGTGAGGTTTGTCTTTTACTCTCTCGCCCACATACATACAATCTTTCCCGCCCTATTTGCTCCATCTTCACAAGCTCTCTCTCTACATGTTTCATTCACACATTGGGATGTGTTCAAAATGTTGCTTTATAACGGATCATGTAGAGTTATGGTTGGTTTTGTTGCATCCTATACAAAGTAATAACTATGAAATGCATTTAGATTTTCATTTGATTGGGATTATGTGAGTTTGAGCATATTGTGAAGTACTATAGACCTGGTATACATCTTGGAATTCAACAATGATTCTAACTATTGAATTGTATAAACCATTACATTCGAAGTCAGTAGCTTAATATATTTATTTCACGATTACAACAAATGATTAATTCCACTACAAACTAAGAAAACAAATGTGTACTCCCTCCATTTTTATTTAAGGGCCAGTTCTTTTGGCAGCTTAAAAAATAAGCCGCCTCCTCCCCCGCTTTTGCCATAAGCCATCAACGTCATTCATTGGGGCTTTTGAACTAGTTATGGGATAACTAATTTAGAAGCCTCAAATTTTTTTGGGATCGGCTTATTTTTTAAGCTGGGGAGAGGCAGCTTATTTGTTAAGCCGCCCAAAAGAACTGGCCCTAAGTCCGCGTATTAGCATTGGTCAAAGTCAAGTTTTGTAAACTCTCACAAAGTTTATAACAAAAAATATTAACATATACAATAACAAATAAATACCATTAGATTCATTATTGAATGTACTTTCCCATCATACATATTTGTTATGGTAAATGTTTATGTTTTTCTATAAACTTGGTCAAACTTTAGGAAGTTTGACTTCGGTCAAACCTAATATGCAGAGTTAATAAAAATGGAGGGAGTACTAGTAGTTACTAGTACCACTCGCTAGTTGCTTAGCCCAATCACCCAACACGCCAGACGGGGAGTTCAGCGTTACAAAATTTTGAGGTCAGCGGGAAAATCTCCCGCGACCCTGATTCGAGCAGTGCGAAGTTACCATCATACCCTTTAGAATAGGCCTATAGATGCTGGTGGGTAGGGGGCTATTTTGGTAACTTTAGGTTCACCCTACCCAGCCAACCCCACCCCAGCACCCAGAGTAGTACACCTGAATACTCCCTATTTTCTATCCCCACCGCAAAATAGACTTCTCCACGGCACCGCAGCCTTCGTGCTCCTCCCCTTCTACATCGGCACACTCATCGACCGCATCGCATCTGCCTCATCGACAATGTCGTACGCCGCACTGCAGCCGGTCCACCGTCGTCATCGTACACGGAGCCTCTTCCCCGACACCGTCTTCCACGATCTTGGATCTGCTTCTCGGAAGCCGACACCAAGCGCAGAAGCACCACCATCGTGGACAATGAACTGACTCCCATTGGCGACCATGATGCACAGACGCCGCGGCGACCATCGTGCTCCTCCTCGATTGGTAATGTGTATATTGAATCTCTTAGCAGTAGATGTGCAGTTCCAATTGTGTTCATACCTACCCTTCAAATTTCCTGGTTGTTATTGTTCCGGTAAAAGTAATTGGTTATAGCTTGCATTGTCCAACAGAATATCACCTTGTAATTGTGCGTCGCTCCTGTATTGCGCTATGCTTGGGTAGGTTCTTCATCTGCAACCAGTAGTGTGGCAAATGATGGAAAGTTTTTTAGAACTAGCAAGATGCCCATGCGCATCAAGATGCATTTGTATGAGTAGTTTATCTTGTGGGAGAAAAGGATGAACGAGGGAAGGCCTTATTTGCAAATGTGGAGAGGGGTGTGGGTATCTTTTTGCAAAATCGCCATAGTTTCCTTCCTATCCGTCAGATATAAATCGGACGGCCTATATTGCAGGATGGCAGGCACACCATCATCACCAACTCTGTTTTTTATAAGAGTAGAGATAAATATAAATATAAAATAAATATAATATATATATAATATAAGAGTAGAGAAGAGAGTAGAGATACCAGGGATGTCGGGAAAGGATCGCGCGCGCGCGAGAAAAAGCGGTCGGGCGCGGGCTAGTTATGGCGCTGCGTCCGACGTGCTTTATAAAATCCAACGCCCTCCCGCGCCCTCCCACCGCTCTGTGCCTTGCCACCGCTCTCTCCCCCTCTTTCTCGCCTCGCCGCCACCATGCCACCATGCCGTCGCGCTGCCAGGAAACTTGGGGCTACCGCGGCGTCCGCGCGCGCCCCTCCGGCGGCTTCTCCGTCGAGATCCGTTTCAGCGAGATGCGCATTGGCCTCGGCACTTTCGACACAGCCCACGAGGCCGCCTGCGCATACAACGCGGTGGCGTGGTGCCTCCGGCGGCCTCGTAGGGACATGAACTTCCCCAACGTGCCAACGTGGGAGCGGGCACAGGAGCTCGCGCCTCCCCCACGGCTTATCACTGACGAGGATCGTCGTGACAACTGGAGGTGGGAGCACCGTCTCAGCATCGCCGAGATGGATGAGGAAGCCATGGCGCTGTGGCGCCAATGCTTCCCACAGGACATCATCAAGGAGCGCGAGTTCTACGCGTAAAGGAGGGAGGAGAGGGAGAAGGGAAGGGCGGAGCGAGCCGCCTATCGCGAGGACAGGCGTACGCAGAAGGTGGCCACTCAATTCAACATCAAGCTAGGAGCAGCATCGCCCTGGGACTCTGACGACGATCGATATCTTGACGCCTACATTGAGACGTCGGAGGAGGACATCACCGACACGGAGTCGAACGATGAGGAGTACTTGAACTATCTATTTTTTTATCTATCTATGCTATATCTATGCTGAGAACTATCTATGTATCTATCTATGCTAGTATCGACTCAGAGTCAAACATGTATCGAGTCAGAGTAGAAAGGAGAAAAAATATAGCGCGTCTGTTGGAGCGGCACGCGCGCAATTTTTTGCAGCGGCCGTTGGAGCCAGCACTCCGCGGCCCACAAAAACTGGCTATTCCGGTGCTGTAAACGCTTTTTTAACGCGCCACGCGTTGCGCTTCTGTTGGAGATGCTCTAACATGGCAGATGAGTGCTTTAATGTTGCCCACAAGATATGTGAGTATTACTATATTTTTCTTGCCATGTTGAGATTTTAAAACTATGAATGCGAACATGTAGAGGAGCAATGAAGACCAAACACGGGATATTGGGGACATCTTCAAGGAACGTGGCAAGTTAAAGAGGAGCTGCACCGAACCTGTAAAACAAGCTTTGGTAAGTAACACCCTTTCAATTACTTTCGTTTAGCCTTGTGTTCTTCGATGTGTATATGTTGGAGTTTCTATTTCTCTTAGCCTCATGTTCTTCGATGTGTAATAAGAAGAGTCTTAATCGTCCTAATGCTTTCATTTTTAGCTTGATGTAGGAAGTGGGTGTTCTCACCTTGGAGTCTGTTTTTATATTTCTCCTTTTGAATCCACTTCTCCGAGTCCTGTTTATCTGGCTTCTACTTAATGAATCTGGGTAGCTCTGACTATTGATCTAAAAAAGAAGTAACTTCATGTTAGGATGCAGTTCCTGCGAGGAGGGAAGTGTGGTCAACCTCGAGATCATGTTTCCAAAATGCGGCTGGATTACACACAAGGTGCCCGTTCCCTAATGATGCTGGATTAGACACAAGGTGCAAATTCCCAGATGATGCTGGATTACACACAAGCCAGGTGGAGTCGTCAACTGTTCGTGTCCTCATGGCTCTAGTAAAGGCTGAAAGAAAGCGTGCAGCAGACCTTGAGAATGTAGCTGAGTTCCTGAAGAAGCGAAAAGAGCAATCAGATGCTCTCTTCACCCAAGCCAAAAAAGAGATGGAAGAAGCCAGAAAGAAGCTAGTAGAGGCAGAGCAGGCTAGGCATCTCCTGCTATCTAAAACTGTTGTCAATACAAATTTTCCTTCATAATAGCTAGGTTCAAATGTTTATCCAGTCAGCATGCCTGTTGTGATGTGTGCATCTACTGATGTGGCACAATTTTTTTTCGGGTCATGTAATAACAGCCATTACTTTCCAAACAATAACAAACGAACCATTGGACAAGGTATAGTTCACATGCAAGCCCAACATTCCAAGTTCAACTTCCACATCAAACTCATGTTCACAGATATATGCACATTCATAGATAATGCCCACAACCATGATTCACTTCAAAGCCAAAAAAATGTGAGGAGAGTTATAAATAATAATAAAAATCTCTAGTTCCTACTACCAGTGCGAGCACAACAAGTCAAGACCATACGTAATTAATTATATTTTGGACGTTTTTTGACTAAACACGAATAACTTCTGGAAGCAGGTATAATTTCTAATGCCGGCCGCGGCTGGGGTCCACGATGTTTTGAGCCAAATCGGGCAACACACCGGGTGTCTATGCCGGTGACGCGGTGGTCATAGCATTCGTGGGTTCGGAGCGGCGGCGGCACCCGTGGTCTACTATTCCTCAGTGTCGACGGTGGCCGCGGACGTGTTGGCCACCTCCGCTAGCATGCCGCGTTTCCACCAATGTTTGCCTCGGATGGCGTGACCAACCACGGTGCACTGGACGTCATGGTCCCCCGTGTGCCGGCGTGCAGCAACTGGCCACTCCTCTGCGAGCAGGCTTGGAGCGTCGAGTTGATGCACCAGGGGCTAGCTTGGAGCGGCGGCTTGCTCCTCCGCTTGCCCGCCTGCAGCCTCGCCCATGGTACTGATGGCCTAGGGCGGGGAGGGAGGTGGGGCAGTGAGTTGCAGGGCTCGTCGGGGCACCCAGCCGGCTTCTATGCCAGAGAACTTGTCTTCCTGCTCACCGGATGCTATGGAGAGTGTGGAGAAAATGGTGCAAGGAGGATATGTGGAGTGGAGGTGTGGTGCGGTTCTTGCCAGGCGTCTGGCCTCGTTTAAATAGCGGGCGGACGAGAGGAGCCAACCGGTGTTGTGTTCTAAAATGCCGATCGGCTCGCGGAAGGACGTGTTGCCGACACACGCGCAGATTCAATGGAGGTAGGCAGGGCAGTCTGAAGCCGGTTGCATGCGGCGAGGAGGCGTCTTCAGCCTGGCCTACAGCGAGTGGGGCCCTCTTGGCCGGCACGCTGGTTCAATGCCTGCGCTATGGGAGGTCGCGTCTGCGTCAGAGCAATCACTCCCTCCGGTCCTTTTTTGTTTGGGTATAACAAAATCTCATTTTCCATTCACATTTTACAAGTAAAATTCGTGGACAAACTTTGTCCCAAAATACGATGGGGACTAGTAAACCAGGACGGAGGTAGTAGTTATGAATTCCATTTTCGCTCCATACCAATCGTTCTAAAAACTAGTATAACGCACCATTGAAAATCAGAACTCTTACCCCGCTAAAAAATGATATTTTAAACGTGGCTACTCGATCAGTGGCGACTGGCGAGTCACCGCCTCCAGGTCGTTTACCTGTGGTCCCGACCATCAACTCCTATGGATCAAATTATCACGCGAGCTGACTATTCCTACAAAGGTGCGCTCCCCCACGTACCCGGTACCCGCGCATGCAGCAATCATGCACCTAGGGTTTATTTGTTTACGGTGCCTTTATGTAACTCTTATGTGTGCGAGACAGCGAGAGACCGACTGCATGCGTGCGCCTCTTCTCTTCGTATATGTACTCCACTGTTTGTCTGGTGTCCAAAAAATTATACAGTAATAACTAGCAATGTGCCAATGCGTTGCCACACGTTCAAAGTAGATTAATACATATTCACCGATTTGATAGAAAAGAGTCTAGTTTTGAAATACGTATATCACTTAAAATATGTTATGTTTCACTGAAAATATATTCCTTGGGCGGTTTTGATGAGATAAGGGAGGAATGTGGTTGGTTTCAAGATTCGAGATGTGGTATATTGTTACAAAAAGCCCATGTGTGTGTGTGTGGTGTGTGTGTGAGAGAGAGGGAGAGAGGAGGAGGACGGAGTGTGTGTGTGACAAAGACACAAAGAGTGTGTGTGCGAGAGGCATCACCATAAAATGAGGCGATAGTGTGTGTGTGCACGATCGAGAGGGCGTGTCTCAAGAAGGGACGAAAAATCTACATAGATACAAGGAGCGCGAGAGACATGTACGAGATAGTGGAAGCAAGAGTGTGCGGATGTAAAAACCTATCTGGAGGCTGGTCGATCAATGTTTGTGAGAGAAATACGAGTCGGGGGTGCGAAAGTGAGAGTTTTGTGTGTGTGAGAGAGAGACGGTAGTCGGGAGGGGGAGTGGAAGTAGGAGTTGTGTGTGTGAGAGAGAGAGAAAGGGGGGAGAGCTTGTCTGATCGGTAAACAAATGAATAATGTCAGTTTTATAACCGAGATGAAGATGGAAAGGAGACCCCAACAAACATTGTGTGTGCGGGAGAGAGTAATTTTAGTGGTAGGAGTCATATCTAGAAAGATATAGGGTGCGTGAGAGAAGCCTAGGGAGAAAGACAAAGTGAAAGACGAGTGAGAGTGTGTGTGTGGCGGTGAAAAAGAAAGCTTAGGTACCTAGTGATACCAGAGAACGATAGAGGCATGAGAGATAATGAAAACCGTGTAATGTATAATGATAGGGAGAGTGTGACACTTCTCAAGGGAGACGGCGAGAGACCATGTTTGCGAAAATAGGAGAAACATGAAGTGAGCTTGCGGGTGAGTTGGAGAAAAGAGAGTGATAGCTACATGAAGGAGCACGCGAGAAAGATGGATGTGGAAGGAGATTCAAATATTTAGTTGCGTGTATTGAAAATGTCAACGTAAAAGGGATTCAAATATTTGAATTCGAGATGATGATACATGTAATTCATACTCGAACCAAAATTGATCTATCAAACATGCATACTCATATGAATTCGCGCGCATCTATGTTATTTAATATCTAGATATTACTGATCCATACATTTGAGTAGAACATAATTTGGTTTAAATTTTTTGAATTCAACCTTATGGTTTTGAGATCATTGTATTTGTAAATCATATTATATATATAAAGGAGCAGAATTCTTTGTTGTGCTTTTGAAAGTATATATAAAAAAATTGATGTATATAGAATTTTATTCGAATCGAAAATGGATCCTGCCCGAAAAAAAAGAATACAAAATGGATTGGAATTGAGTTGGCACGGTAAACGTGCAATCTTTTTCTCAAAAATTTGAACGAAGCGGCCAAACTCGCAGTAACCGCCCGAAACCAAAATATGGGAGATGGAAATTACTGCCTGCCCCTGACATGCAACACATGTCGGCTTGATTTCAATAGGTCTTGATAGGGGTAGGTTTGTAATTTCACTCAAACATGACATAACCGCCTCTCACCCGGATTCATACACGATGGGCGCCAAAACACAGTGGTTCCTCGGCCGAAATCGCCTCTCACCCGGATTCATACACGATGGGCGCCAAAACAAACTCTCCTCGGCCGAAATCTCCGTCGGCAAATATTCGGTGTATGCGAGATTACCGTCCTATCCCCAGCAGCCCAATATTCCTGTGATGTCTGAAATTTTAAATGGGGGATAAGTTGGTAACCTTCCCCGCATTTGAGACAAGCGCGTCCCAAAGACATGGTTCCCCCTACCTCTATCCCTCCATTTCCCCATTCGTACTATGTGGGCGCCAAAACACCCTCTCCACCCCAGCCTCCTCCGTCCGCCACCCCATCCACCGCCGTCCTCCTCCACCATGCCGGAGCTGATACCCCGACGCCGTTGTCCATTACAAGAGATCGACCTCTCTCATCCATGACTTTGGACCAGGATCCTTGCATCCCGTCCTCTCGCTTCATCCCCGCCGTCGTCCACCTTGCCGGCACCGCTCCTACGACCGCCTCGTCCACCGCACCAGGATATTTCCCCCGCCGCCACCGTGTACCCTCCTAGATCTGCTTCCACGCCACCGACAGCCATCGCTACCGCAGCACCATCAAATTCTCAGCAGATGCATACACGGCGCCGCACCAGAGGCGGTACTCTTTCGTATCTACTCAACTTATTTATCGTAGCAAGAAAATAGATCGCCACTGTTTTACTGTGATTTCTTATCCATCACTTAGGTTCTTACTTATTAGTTGAAACAAACATTGGTTGTGAAGTTGCCTTTGTCCGGTTTGCACCTTCAGATCCGCCATGGCACGCTCAACACTATACTCGCAATGCTTATGGTTTTTCCCTTTTATATTCCACACTAGTTAAATGACAGTAGACTAAATTTCAAAATTGGGTCAGTCGATTTTTGAGAGCTCATCGGAATTTGCCGGAGGGAAGGAAGGGGCTCGGGTGGGGACGGTGGTTGTGGGGGGCGGTGGCCTGGCGGTGGTGGGGCCTCGCCGAACGAAAAAAAACTCAACACGGGTGGGGCGGGGGTGTGGGTGGCGGAGGAGGAAAACAGGCGGTGGGGGCGGGTCATTCA
The DNA here is from genome assembly GCA_011799875.1 of Thinopyrum elongatum. Taxonomy (NCBI): domain Eukaryota; kingdom Viridiplantae; phylum Streptophyta; class Magnoliopsida; order Poales; family Poaceae; genus Thinopyrum; species Thinopyrum elongatum. The sequence continues at coordinate 311,644,771 of CM022297.1, forward strand.
GGGGAGGCGGGGTGGGGGGGGGGGGTGGGCAGTGGTTCGGCCGGCGGCCCGTGCGGTGTTCTGTAAGGGAAGAATCAGAGACGAGGAAGATGAAGGGTTAGGAGACGTAGGATCTTCATCGAACCGCCTGAAATGGTCGACTGACCCAAATGACAAAAGTCACGCGACTTGCATGCAGACATTCCTTTATATTTAGTACCATCATCGTAGCTGCTTAGCACTACTCCTCAATCCATCAAGCTAAATAACGTGCCACTCATAATTCCAAACTTGTTGCTCAAATACGAATCTGATATGATGCTGATATTACTAAAACAGATAACATTTAATTGGTCAGCTAATGTTCCTACTTTACTTTCGAAAAGCACGTGCACCACATATAGAGAGATAGCAGGGAGTTGCATTCTTAATGCACTCTGGTTCATCATGTGTGGGCACTGCGCAACGAACATTTTATTATCCAAAATCTGCTTGCTCTTCTTTAGCATGTTCCTCTTCTGTTCTTCTTTAATAAGTACTCTCTCCGTTCCTAAATACAAGTCTTTGTATAGATTCCACCATGGACTACATATGGAGCAAAATGAGTGAATATACACTCTAAAATGTATCTGTATACATCTGTATGTGATCAAGAGTGGAAATCTCTACAAAGACTTATATTTTGGAACGGAGGGAGTATAATAGTAGTACAGTATGTTCCTTGTAGTGAAGAGGAGCAGGGACATTTGCAGTGTAGAGGTCTATTCGGTCGGTTGTGATGGACACTTTCAACTCTTCGGGCCTCTTTAATTCGTAGGATTTTGTAAATATAGGAATAGGAATTGTAGTGTCCTGCCCACTTGAATACTATAAGATTTGCAAGGAAATGCGGGGAGCTGTGTCGCCTTTGAGAGTTACACTGATATTAACAGTACCGCACCTTCAATTGAAGAGAGCTGGTATCCGAAGCCTTTTTAGCCGTACCGACAATAGTAGCCCATATTTTTCAGCAAGTTCCACTTTCCTGATTTTACTTGTGATGCTTACGGTTTTCCCGTTATATCTACACTATGATCTGTGTAGCTGCTTTGTGTCGCACTAGCAGCAGTCCACTCTTGAAGCTAAACAACACACCAATCATAAGTCCAAAGCTTACTTCTTCAAATATGAATTTTGATATGATACTGATATTAGTTAACAGACACACATTTAATTGGTCAGCTAATGCTCCCACTTGATTTTCCAAATGCATGTGGCCACATATAGAGAGACAGCATGGAATTGCATTTCTCTGGGCGCTGTGATTCATCATGAGTGGGTAACCAACATTGTATGAAAAGAAGCAGAATCTCAAGAATATGCTTCCTCTTCTGTTCTTTAACATGTTCCTCTTTTGTTATTCTGTATTTAGTACGTACAGTATGTTCCTTGTCAGGAAGGGGAGCAGGGACATTAGCAGTCAACAGCTGATAGAGCTGGCATGTACGTGATCGATAGGCTTTCAATTTGTAGCGGCAATACAACACCGTATTTTCCAGCCAGTTCCACTTTCCTGATATATATATATGCTGATTATGGTGTACCCCTTTTATGTACACAACGATCTGCCTAGTTGCTTTGTGCTCTTTTTGCCATGGTTTGGCAATAAACTCTCTATACAGTATATTATGAACCTATCATCTACCAACTATGCTTACTTCTGGAGCCTATTTTTTGTGTACTTGTGCCAGATTATATTAATGCACGCACCATATTACAGCACACATGGGCTCTCTCATCAGAATCCAGTGATAGCACACAAGGGTTTACAGGGAGCCCCTATATTAGAATATCCTCTGCATTACAAAGATAATCTCACTACTATTTACGTTTTCACGCTTCTCAGATATTGTACATAATCACAATGAATATGAGAATGCGCGCATCAGAAGAATATTATGGAACACTACAATCACTAACAAAATTGGCACCATGGCATTGAGTTCCATTCTGGATGCAATGAAACTCATACGCTCCCCACCTGCAGATTCTTGTTCAGAATATGATCCTAATGACTATTCTGACCTCGAGGAGTTGAAGGCAGATGGTCTGTCCTGTTCACCCATCAAGGTGCCTGTTCTAATTTGGCAAGGTTTTATTAATTGCGCGTATCTTTCATAAGGTGTCTTGCATTTCTTCTACTTTGTTGCACCACCATCTACTTAGTTTACTCATCATATATGTCAAGATGCCATGCCCATCCATTATCAATACATATTCCATCTGTCATCATACCATGTTTTTCCACTCAAATGTTGTTCTTGTGCATCAGACATCAAAAAGGAAGAGGGTGATTGCCGAACCTGAAGGAGTACCAGCGAAGTCCTTGAAATACATGGTGGTGCCGGAGAAATCAGATAGCACCCCACTTATATTGGCTCTACAACCAGTGACACAAAATGTAGGACCGACTCCAACAGACTGTACCCATACTTCACTGGCCACACTACTAGCCCCACCACACAGGACCTGCACTCCAGCAAAAGGTATGCCGATTTCAGTTGCCACAGCACCAGCCGTACCACCAAAAAATCCCACTCCAGCAAAAAGTACAGCAAGTCCACCGGCTGAAGACCTATCCCAACTGCAGAGACGGCCAATTCCTGCAGATTGGAACCCCATTCCAGTTATTCCCAGTTTAAAAGACAATGCTTTCAATGTTGTTAGGGACTACATGCATATATTCCCATCATGGGAAGATTATAGTGAAGACAAACACCATTTTCACATCTTCCTGTCCCACTTACATGTAAGTGCTATTATTCATGGTGATTATTTTCCTGTTTTCTGCTGATTGAACACATCAATGATTTACATTACATTGTTGTAAGTAGGCGAGGGTCAATCTGGATAGTTATGACAAGCAAAGCTTGCTTGCGCATTTCAAGGAAGCATTGCAGCAGTATCAGTGTTACCTGAGGAAATCACACTTTGATGGCAAGTCTATAAACGAATTTCCGGTGAAGTCTCCTGTGCTAAATTGAGAAGACATTGAATGGAAAAACCTTGTTATGCACTGGTCTCGTTCCCAGGATGAGGTATTGTCTATGATATCACATGACAATTTGAACTTCTACTTTTCCGCATGTGCCTTACGGATCTCTTTTGCAGGAAATCTGCTCGAAGAAGAATTCCGGTTTGAAAAGGATGACAGGATATCGCAAATATGCTGCCCGCTGCTTTGCTCTTGTTAGTACCTGTTGTCCTGTATCACTGTACTTGCATTCATACCTGGTTCATTATGTGACAGCAGTATGCATGATAGCTTGCTTATCAATTGTTCGCTCCAAATTATCAGATCTGTATTAATGGTTACATTAATGTAGAATATACCCAATGCCAATGAAAAAGTTTAGCTCTGCATTGTTCTTGTAAGTACCTGCTGTCCTTTATCAGTGTACTTATATTGACAGCTAGTTGTTCATGTACCATCACTCTGCAGCTTATTTTCCTTTGCCCTCTATTTTCTACACATCAGATCTATATTTACTCTTACCATAAGGTTGGATAACACCAATGCTACTGAAGAAGTTTAGCTCTGCATTGCTCTTGGCTGTACCTTTTGCCTGTATCGCTGTACTTACATTTATAGCTACTTGGTTATGTAGCATCAGTCTTCATCTTATTTAAATATTCTCCATTTTTTCTTATATTCTCACATCTATATTTACTCTTAACAAAATGTAGAATAAAGGCAATGCTTATGAAGAAGATTATGTGGTAAACTTCTTGAATTGCCCCCCCATCAGCATGGACAAGGGCTTTATAGAGCCGGTCTTCACCACTAATGTAAGTTTGTCCTTCTCAAGCCTTCAAACTTTGTTGTGTATATTTGGTTAGGCATGACTGCAACAACTATTTATTTTTGGTGTTTGCATCAAATTGCATGTTTAAAGTTTATTATGAAGTTCATAAACAAAAGTTTGTCCTTGTCAATTTAAGTTTTCAGTTGTACAACCAAGTTCCTTCTTCATACCATGTAAATTAAACTATACAGAGCAAGTGATCTTCTTTTGCACTGCATGTATGCTTCTGTTCTTGATCCGTAATCCAGTTGTGTGGTGAAACTACCCACTACAGCACAATGTCATATTCTGCAATGTCTTAACTATGAACAATGTCATATCATTGTACTATTATTTAAACCATCTCTTTATTTGACAATCTGAAATGGGATAAATTGACAGCACACTAACCATTGATACTTATGAGTTCTTGATCTGTAATCCAGTGGTGTCATGAAGCTGCCAACTCCTTCACAATGTCATTTCCTGCCATGTCTTAACCTGAACAATACCATATTGTGTTAATGCTATTTTAAACTATGTATCTTTATTTGCCAATAAGAAATGTGATGAATAGTCAGCACTGATACTTATATGTGCAAAACCTGTCATCTGTCTACTTGTTTCTCTTTCAGAGTGAAGAGGATATAAGCGTCAAACAAGCGCAGTCTCATCAGTTTGCTCAGCTGCTCGTGCTGCAGCTCCCGAGCAGGGCTAACCTTTCTTGAACTCTATTGAAGTGCTGTCAGTTTTGTATATTATTTTATCGGTGTGTTTATTTGCACTGGTGGCGATCTTTGATGCCCAGTGTATGTAATCTGCTGTCTGCTTGTGCTTTATTATCATAGTGGCGAACTTTGATGCCCAGTGGATGTAATATGCCGTAATTTCTTTATTCTATAGTCTAGGTTTTTTCTTATTCATGATGCTGCAGTTATTTTAATGTATATATATATCTTGTCTTCACTCCATGAAAAGTAAACCGGCCAAACCATAAAATTACGGCACATAATCGGGCCGTCATGCAAATCACTATATATGGGCCGCATCATGGGCCCAGTTATCTTGGTCCGTTAACAAGCCTAAATGTAAAATAGCCCACTAGTAGTTTCGGGCTTTTAATAGGCCAAGTAAACCGCCGGCCCTATTTTGGCAAGAAAATTCAATGGGCTTTTAGTAGGCTGAAAAGTAGGTTGGGCCTGAAACGTGTCGAACAGCTCACGGGCCGACAACAGGCCGAAATAGACCCCGACCCATGATTGTGCCAATCACATCACGGGCCGTTAACAGGCCAAAATTGTCTCGGTCCTTGTTTGGCCCAATCAGATTATCGACTGTGAGTAGGCCGGATGCAAAGTGGGCCATAATTAGGCCCAACTATATGACGGGCTTTTAACAGGCCGAAATAAATATAGGGCCAAAATGTTAAACGGGCCTTTAACAGGCCGAAACTAATATGAGGCCGTACTAATAATGGGCCTTTAGCAAACAGAAATCCTAACTGGGTCTCAAGTGGGCCCAAAAGCACAACGTCCAGTTGACGAGCCGAATCTGATATGGGCCATAATTTAGCCCAAAGAATGCAAGGCTCTTAAAGGGCCGGATCTGATATGGGCCGTAATATGGCCCAGAACATGGTAGGCTATTAACGGGCCGGATCTCATATGGGCCCTTATTAGGCCCAGAACATGGCTGGCTGTTAGTGGACCGGATCAAATATGGGTCGGCATTTGGCCCAAAACATGGCAGCCTGTTAACGGGCCGGCCCACTAGTGTCTTCAAAATCTTGTGGGCCTTTAGCTGGGCCGGCCCATTATGGTCTGCAAAATCTTGTGGGCCTTTAGCTGGGTCGGCCCATTTAATCTTTATGGGCCACTTCTGGGCCGGTCCATGTGTCAACATATCATAGGCGCATCTCGCCCATTGGATGAGTGACATCTATACAAACGCGGAGCTGACACGTGGTTCCGTCGGCCAATGAGAATTTTACACGTGAAAATCGCCATTGGTCGTGGCTGTTAGCGGGTTATCGGATCCAAAACCAGACCCGATAGCTTAACGGCGACACGTTATGATGGATGCCACGTGTCGGTTACCCTTGACGAAAGCACTTCTATGACGCGTGATTTATCGTCATGGAAGTGGACACTTCTGTGATGATAATTTTGGTAATGTCATGGAACACTTCTACGACAGCACAGGTATGACTATCTTGATTCTGTCATAAAATCATCATGGATGTACATGCATGACAGAAAACGTGACCTACTGTGACAAACATGTATCATCACGGAAGTGTATTTTTTTGTAGTGCCTGCTGCGACGTCGTCCACCTCATCTGAGCTGCTCCATCTGTAGAAGCATTCACCATACCAGACATCATGACTCCCGACCGTCTTTCGCCACCTCAGATCTCCTTCCCCGCTGCCGGCAGCCACCACAACTGCATCACCATCATCGACTCAGCAGATGAACCTAAGGATTGCACGTGTCCGCAAGAGAGGTTGCACTCTTTTGTTTCTGCTTACGTTATGCATTGCTTAATATTACCTGCTACTTCATCATCATGTTCACCTCTTAGACTCCAAGTCAGGTCCAAACTAATGTTCAAACTTGAGTTTTAAAATGCTTGTGGGGCACATATCAAGGCAACAATGAATAATATCTCTGTCTACTATCTGGTTCATCTAGGGTATGCACTATGTGGTTCATCTTGGGTTGGAAACAAACTGTAAAGTAGCCATCGTCTGCCTTTTTATTAAATTAAAGCTATCATTAGCCTAATATCATTATTTTTGGATCTATCCCCCGGTTGTTACCATCACTCTAGATTTCTGCATGCTCTCCTTACATAATCTCACTATATTTTTTCGTATGCATGTCAGTTATTGTACACAGTCATGCTGAACATGGAGAGAAAAAGATAAGAATCTTGCACGGTAATACAATGTCATGCAGACATCGCTCCATGGTGGGTGCAATGGCACACCCTCCCCCCTCCTCTAGATTGTAATCCAGAGGAAGATAGATGTTCAGTGGTGGATTCAGAGGGAGCTGACCACTCGTATTTAACCCCCCGAGGTGTTTGCTCTAACTTGGCATGATGATGTTGGTCATATCATGCATATGGTGCCTTGCATTGCTTACTTTCAACATCACATATATCATATGCTTAGTTTAGACATGTTATGTAATGCCACTTGTTTAGTTTCTATATCATATAAGTGAATTATGCAATGCCATCTTTTTTAGCCAGCCATAATATATGTGAAATATGCAATGCCATCCTGTTTAGCAAGGCATCATATATTTGAATTATATCTTACCATTCCTTTTTTTCATTACATTTCCATTTATCGACAATGTTTGTACATTCAACTACTCTTCCTGTGAATTAGCCATTTGAGTGGGCGATGGAAAAATCTGGAGTGAAAAAAGGTCTTCAGAGCAGACAGTGCTACCTGTCGAAGTAGATCTCTTGTTGAGTCCAGATAGCTCCTTAGAGGAGGATTCAGAGACAGATGACAAGTCCTATCCCCCCCGAGGTGTATGCTCTAATTTGGTAGGGTTATGTTGCTCGTATCATGCATATGGTGTCTTGCATTGCATAGTTTAGACATCATATACATAATATTCAACACCATGTGATTACTTCACACATCATATATGCGAATGTCATCTGCTTAGTATATAAATCACATATGTGAATTATATCATGCCATCATGTTTACTTACATAACATGTATGTGAATTATGTCATGTGAACCTGTTAACTAAAGACATCATTTAATTATCTCATGACAACCTATTTAGTTAGTCATCATATCTTTGCATCATGTCACGCTATCCTGTCTAGATAGACATCATATATGTGAAATTATGTCATGCTATCATGTTTAGTTAAACAACATATATGTGAACTATTTCATGCCCTGTTTTTTCCTCACTGTCTATTGCATCTGTCTCTCATACAAGGTCTGTACATTCAACTACTTTTCTTGTTTATCAGCCATTTGAATTGGAGGGGGTGATGACAGTATCTAGCAGAGTAAATCATGGTCTTCAAATAAAACAATGTTACCTGTCGATGGAGATAGCACCTCGGTTGTACTTGCACAAGAACTAGCCCTACCACACATAACTCAGACTCTCACATATTGTACCCCTACTCAGATGGACAAAGAACCAGCTTCACCCAATCTAACCCCAACCCCAGCAGATAGTAACCCAGATCCAGTTGACACGGCACCATCTCCACCACAGAGCTCCCAAACAAGAGCAGTTAGTAAGGCAGCTCCGGTGCTGAAAGCACCAGGACTACCACGGTGAAACTCAACTCCACTAGTTAGTACACCTATTGCCGTGGACGAAGCACAACCAGTCGTCCATAGTTTAGCGTCTATCGCATTTGATGTTGTTAAATCCTATGTGTGTATCTTCCCATCATGGAAATATTATACTAAAGATGACGGAAGAAGCTAGTTGCAGGTGTTCCTCTAGGAGTTATTGTAGGATCGAAAGTATGTCTAGAGGGGGGGGGGGACTGGTTAGACTACTTGACCAAATAAAAATCTATCATTTTCCCAAATTTAGTTGTGGGCAGATTTTAGCAATTAGCACAAGTCAAGCAATCAACCTACACATGCAATTCTAAGAGTATAGCAGCGGAAAGTAAAACATTGCACATGAAGGTAAAGGGAAGGGTTTGGAGAAGGCAAACTAAAAGGATCGAGAAGAGGTGTCTAGAGGGGGGGGGGGTGACTAGACACTCAACAAGCAAAAGTGGTAGTTTTTAATTTCTTCAAGTTGAGGTGGAGTTTTAGCACAAGTTTAAGCATTCACAATACATTTCAAGCAAGCATGCCAAGAGTATGAGCAGCAAAAAGAGTAAAGCCTGTAATTTGCAAGAAAGTAAAGGGATGGGATTGGAGTGTGCAATGCAATGTAGACATGGAGATTTTTGGCGTGGTTCCGATAGGTGGTGCTATCGTACATCCACGTTGATGGAGACTTCAACCCACGAAGGGTAACGGTTGCGCGAGTCCACGGAGGGCTCCACCCATGAAGGGTCCATGAAGAAGCAACCTTGTCTATCCCACCATGGCCATCGCCCACAAAGGACTTGCCTCACTTGGATAGATCTTCACGAAGTAGGCGATCTCCTTGCCCTTACAAACTCCTTGGTTCAACTCCACAATCTTGTCAGAGGCTCCCAAGTGACACCTAACCAATCTAGGAGACACCACTATCCAAAAGGTAATAGATGGTGTGTTGATGATGAGCTCCTTGCTCTTGTGTTTCAAATGATAGTCTCCCCAACACTCAACTCTCTCTCACAGATTTGGCTATGGTGGAAAGATGATTTGAGTGGAAAGCAACTTGGGGAAGGCTAGAGATCAAGATTCTTGTGGTTGGATTGGAATGTCTTGGTCTCAACACATGAGTAGGTGGCTCTCTCTCAGAAAATAAGTAGTGAAAGTGTAGGCATGTTCTGATGGCTCTCTCTTGAATAGAGAAGGGGGTGGAGGGGTATATATAGCCTCCACACAAAATCCAACCGTTACACACATTTGACCCAACTCGGTAAGAACGAATAGATGAACTCGGTGAGACCGATTTAGTTCAAAATGTGAACGTTAGGAATCTCGGTGGGACAAACATGATCAACTCGGTGGGACCGATGTGCTAGGGCTAGGGCAAAACCTCATCTTGGTGAGACCGATTGCATGAACTCGATGAGATCGATTTCAGCAATGAGCAAACAGAGAGTTGGTCAGGCAAACTTGGTGGGACCGATTGCACATCTCGGTGAGACCGAAATAATTACAACAGGCAACAGAGAGTTTGCAAGGCCATCTCAGTGAGACCGAGATCCGTATCGGTGAGACCGAGTTGTCTAGGGTTTCTGGCAGTGGCTTTGTCAACTGAACTCGATGGCGCCAGATAGATCAAATCGGTGGGGCCGAGTTTAACTTTGGGTTTTGGACATATGTGGAGATGAGAAAGTGGTTGAGGGTTTTGGAGCAATATCACTAAGCACTTTGAGCAAGTAGACCATTAAGCAACACCTCATCCCCTTTTAATAGTATTGTCTTTCCTATGGACTCAATGTGATCTTGGATCACTAAAATGAAAATGAAGAGTCTTGAGCTTTTGCCAATCTTTGTCCTTAGCACTTTGAAGGGGTTCCTCATCCTCTTGTCCTTGCCACGCCATTGTTGGACTGATCTGAAACGCACTAGGTAAAGGTATTAGTCCAACAAGAGATATGTTGACATTAATTACCAAAACCACCCAGGGAGCACTTGTGCTTTCAATCTCCCCCTTTTTGGTAATTGATGACAACATACATCAAAGCTTTAGACAAACGATATGAAGAGTAACAAGTAAAGCTTTGGAAAGACATGTAACATGCATAGGCTCCCCCTACATGTATGCAATATGAGAACATGTGAATGCATAAGCATGTCAGAGCAAGCAATGAGTTACATGTATCTTGGCTATATGCATCAGAGCAAATGATGTAGATTAGATAAGTGTACCTTCATGTTCATGAATCCTTCTTGCAAACAATATGTACATCAACAAGAAATCATCATGCCCATGAGTGTGATGCATATACTTACCTTGTGGTCTTGAGCTGGCTTTGGAAGAGGTGAACTTGAGAAAACAGGGATAGATAACACAAGAACACTCTAATTAAAGTAATTTCAGGAAACCACAAGATTACCAAGACTGGGATGACATGTAATGAGTGAGTACTTAGTACTCCATTTGGATATAGACATGTCCCCAAAGATTAAAGATATGCAATGAATTCCAAAGATTTTCTTCCCCTAGATATGAACTCTTTCTCCCCCTGAATCTGATATTGGATAATGGGAGAAGGTAGGGTAAGAGAAAACCAAAGCAAGAAATGGTACAATCAACTATATATTAACATGTCTTTCCCCTCTTAAAGACATGTGACTTATCTCCTCTATTGTTAACAGGCATCTGGAGAAGCTAATATGTGCTTTCTCTCCCATGTGATAAGCTTTGGTGTGCTCTCTCTCCCCCTTTGACATCAATTTCCAAGAAGGGGACTTCTGGAGTATGAGTCAAATATGTTTGGTCCTTGAGACACATTACAAAGCAGCATGTAGTTTATGATGCGGGTAGAGGATAAGAATCATTGAGTGGAGCTGGAGAAGAAAAGAAATATGCAATGACAAAAAGTTTTCTTAGCAGTGAAATCGGTAACGCCGACCTGTTTTCATCGGTGACACCGAGTTGGCAGTGTCAGGGATGATGCATATCAGTCAGACCGGGTAAGTCCGCGTTGGTTGTATCGATTAACTATCTACAAGTAATTCCTGTAGTTCGGTCTATCCGATAGGCATGAATCGGTGAGTCTGAGTTCAGTGCAGAGTTAAAGATTTGTCAACTCAGCTCACTAGACAAATTAAATCTCACAAGGATTTGCAATGAAAACACAGAAAGAAATGCAGACAAAAGATCTAGATGACGTGAGCAATGAAACACTAGGGAACTTCATCTAGAGGGGGGGTCGGTGACAAAGTCACCTATGTTAGAGTATATTGACTGAGGAGTCAAGTGATAACACTTGATCGTAGGTCATACTCATCGTTTAAGCTCAAAATGGGGTTACCATTTTTCGTTTAAGCATTTTGATGTATTCACATCTCGTTGAGTTGCTTTGACTCATGACTTGGGTCAAAGCTTCTCTAAGATGGAATAACATACCTTGGGTTGCGTTGATCTTGGTCATGTAGTTGAACTTGCGTTGGATGCTCAAGGTTGATGTAGTCCATCAAGAGTTGAGAGCACCACTTGTAGTTTGAGTTCATCTTCCTACATGGGTTAGTTTTTGCAAGGAAGAGCACTTGTGTATCCAAAATGACAATCATGAAACTTGATACCAAATGAAATTTGATATATAGAAGTTGTCAAAGGATATGTTGAGTGAGCTCATCCTTCCTTGTATTCCACAGCCATATAGTAGAAACTTGGTGATGTAGAGATTGCTTAAGATGTGAGTGACTTGCAATCTCATAGATTTGGGCTCATCCAAGTACCTACAAGGATTAGATAACATGAAAGGGTACAAGTATAGATCCAAGACATATGATCATCATAAGAGAATTATCAAGGATTAGTCATAAAAAGGCTCATGCCTTGCATGCATCTAGATGGAGTTCCTACACCAAGTTTGAGGCATCAATGATGTTCAATTCACCTCTCAAACGGCAAAACACTTTCTCATCAAGCGGTTTGGTGAATATATCCGCCAATTGCTTATCGGTACGAACATGCTTAAGATTGATGTCTCCTTTAGCAACATGATCTCGAATGAAATGATGTCGAACTTCAATATTCTTAGTTCGAGAATGTTGCACGGGATTGTGAGCAATCTTAATAGCACTCTCATTATCACAAAGCAATGGAACATGTTTCACATGTATCCCATAATCCTTAAGGGTTTGGGTCATCCAAAGTAATTGAGCAAAACATGATCCGGCGGCAATGTATTCCGCTTCGGCGGTGGATAAGGATACTGAGTTTTGTTTCTTGGAGGACCAAGACACAAGAGATCTACCAAGAAATTGACAAGTACCCGAAGTGGATTTTCTATCAACCTTGTCACCGGCATAGTCCGAATTGGAGTAGCCAACAAGATCAAAAGAAGACCTCTTGGGATACCAAATGCCAAAATTTGGTGTTTGAATTAAGTATCTCACTATCCTTTTCACAGCCTTAAGATGACATTCTTTAGGGGCCGCTTGATATTGTGCACACATGCACACACTTAGCATAATATCGGGACGGGAGGCACATAGATATAACAATGAACCAATCATAGAGCGGTAAACCTTTTGGTCAACCGGTTTGCCATCCTTAGTCAAGTCAAGATGTCCACTAGTAGGCATGGGTGTTTTCATACCTTTGCTTTCTTGCATGTTGAACTTCTTGAATAAGTCCTTGGTGTACTTTGTTTGAGAGACAAAGGTACCTTCCTTAGTTTGCTTGATTTGCAAACTAAGAAAGAATTTGAGTTCACTCATCATAGACATCTCAAACTTCTCCGACATTAGCCTTCCAAACTTTTCACTAAAATGAGGGTTAGTTGAACCAAATATGATATCATCTACATAAATTTGGCACACAAATAATTCACCATTAACCCTTTTAGTAAAAAAGTGTTGAATCAATCTTCCCAATTTCAAAGCCTTTTTCAATAAGAAACTTGGTCAAGCATTTATACCAAGCTCTAGGAGCTTGTTTAAGACCATAAAGAGCTTTGTGAAGTTTCTAAACATGATCGGGTTTCTTGGGATTAAAAAAGCCGGGAGGTTGTTTAACATAGACTTCCTCCTCAATTTCTCCATTTAGAAAAGCACTTTTGATGTCCATTTGATATAAGGTGATATCATGATGATTGGCATAAGCAAGTAAGATGCGTATGGACTCAAGTCTAGCAACGGGGGCATATGTCTCACCATAGTCCATACCTTCGACTTGAGTGTAGCCTTGAGCGACGAGACAGGCCTTGTTGCGTACAACTTGTCCATCTTCATCTTGCTTATTCCGAAACACCCATTTGGTTCCAATGACATTGTGCTTCTCATCGGGCTTTTCAACCAACATCCATACTTGATTCCTCTCGAAATTGTGTAGCTCTTCATGCATAGCGTTCACCCAATCCGGATCATCAAGAGCTTCTTCAACCTTCATAGGTTCAATACTAGAAATAAATGAGTAATGTTCACAAAAGTTAGCCAAACGAGTTTTAGAGCGAGTAATTCTCCCGGTTTGAATATCATCAAAGATTTGTTCAATGGGATGATCTCTTGAGACTCTTGCTCTAACTCGTGAGAGCTTTTGTTTGGGTCGGGGTGGAACATCCTCTTCATTGTCTTCTTCTTCTTCTTGTCCTTCTTCGTTGTTGTTGGCATTGTTGTTCTCTTGTGGAGGTGGAGAAGGAGGTCGATGAGGTTCATCTTGTTGTACTTCCTCGTTTCCTTCATCTTGACGTGCTCCACTTGTGGATGCCTCCAAGTCAACTTGTGGTTCACCTTGGTGTGAAGTTGAGGCTTCCACTTGAATGGACGAGGTACTCTCCTTCACCTCCGTTGGGCGAATCTTGCCAATAGACAAGTCTTGAATTGCTTCCAAGGAATCTTTATCTCCTACATCAATTGGCAATTGCTCTACTTGCGAGCCGTTAGATTCATCAAAATTCACATCTACCGTCTCTTCAACCTTTCGGGTGAAATTGTTGTAGACACGGTAAGTGTGAGAGTTTGAGCCATAACCGAGTAGGAAACCTTCATGAGATTTAGGGGAAAATTTCAAACGATGATGCTTATCAAGAATGTAACACTTTGAGCCAAATACTCAAAAGTATCCAACTTGGGGTTTGTTACCGGTGAGAAGCTCGTATACCGTCTTGCCGAGAAGCTTGTGAAGATATAGTCGATTAGTTGCATGACAAGCTGCCTCAACCGCTTCCACCCAAAAGTGTCTTGGCGTCTTGTATTCATCAAGCATCATTCTTGCCATCTCAATAAGTGTCCGGTTCTTCCTCTCAACAACTCCATTTTGTTGAGGTGTGTACGTAGCCGAGAACTCATGTGAAATCCCTTCTTTGTCAAGAAAGGTATCCACATTGGCGTTCTTGAACTCCGTTCCGTTGTCGCTCCGAACCTTCTTGATCTTCACTTCAAATTGATTTTGGGCCTTCCTAGTGAAGTTCTTGAAGATTTTTTGGACCTGCGATTTATCATCAAGAAAGAACACCCACGTAAATCTGGAAAAATCATCAACAATGACTAAACCGAATGAGTTACCACCGAGACTCTTGTAGGCGTTGGGACCAAAAAGATCCATGTGGAGTAGCTCAAGTGGTCTTCTCGTGGTCATGATGTTCTTCACGGGATGACTTCCTCCATCTTGTTTTCCTGCTTGACAAGCACTGCAAAGTCTATCCTGGTCAAATATAACATCTTTAACACCAAGGATATGATCACCTTTAATAAGCTTATCATGATTTCGCATGCCCACGTGACCTAACCTTCTATGCCACAACCAACCTTTAGAAGATTTAGCAATTAAGCAAGTTCTAGGTTGAGCTCTTTTGGTGAAATCAACAATGTATAGATCACCTCTACGTATAGCGGTAAAGACCATATTATGATTATCTCTTCGAAACACTTGGCAATCTACTTCAGTGAATAGAACATTGAAGCCGAAATTGGCTAGTCTAGATACGAAAAGTAAATTGTAGCCAAGAGATTCAACGAGCATAACATTTTGGATAGAGCTGTCGTGTGAGATGGCCACCTTACCAAGGCCAACCACCTTACCCTTTGAGTTATCACCAAAAGTGACATACTTTCGGGGACCGTCGTTCTCAGCAAGCTCACGAAACATATCCTTGTCTCCGGTCATGTGATCGGTACATCCACTATCAAGAACCCATTCCTTTCCTCCGGCCGTGTAACCACGAAGGTTAGCCATAAGACCAAAGTGTCTCATTGACTCATCAAGATCAAAGTCACTATCATCATCCTCATCATAATATCCATGTTCAACATCGTCTTGTGATTGATCATCACCTAGAGAGAGTGATTCATTAGATTTATGATCATGATAATGTGCATCTTTATGAATTCTAATGACTTGTGAGATGATGCTAATAATGTCTCCAACATCTCCTTTGGCACGCATAAAGTCACGAAGCTCAAATAGACAATCATCAAATTTAGGATCACTAGGACTCATTTTATGAAAAGCAATGGACTTTTGAAGAATCTCATCTAAATTTTTCAAGGAATAGTTTGGAAAGCGTTCCTCAAGATATCTCCATATAGTATAAGCACATTAAAATGTAGGCAAGCATACAAGCAGATTTCTAGGCAATCCTCTTATGATAAGATCAATAGTTCTAAGATTGCAGGTCATGTCAAGATACTCATCAGGGGTAGGATGCAAGGGATCAATAGGAGGCGCACAAGGGCTAGTAACATACTTGTTCAAATTGTATTCATTGAAAATCTCAAGCATCTCATTTTTCCAAGCACTATAGAACTCTCCATCAAGCATAGGCACTCTACGTCTAATACTCCCAACCGTGGACTCATCCATCTTCCTCCAATGGTGATTAAACCAAAGCAATGGAGACCAATGCTACGATACCAATTGAAAGGATCGAGAAGAGGTGTTTAGAGGGGGGGTGATTAGACAATCAACAAGCAAAAGTGGCAGTTTTTAATTTCTTGAAGTTGAGGTGGAGTTTTAGCACAAGTTTAAACATTCACAATACATTTCAAGCAAGCATGCCAAGAGTATGAGCAACGGAAAGAGTAAAGCATGAAATTTGCAAGAAAGTAAAGGGATGGGATTGGAGTGTGCAAACGCAATGTAGACATGGAGATTTTTGGCGTGGTTCCAATAGGTGGTGCTATCGTACATCCACGTTGATGGAGACTTCAACCCACGAAGGGTAACGGTTGCGCGAGTCCACGGAGGGCTCCACCCATGAAGGGTCCACGAAGAAGCAACCTTGTCTATCCCACCATGGCCATCACCCACGAAGGACTTGCCTCACTTGGGTAGATCTTCACGAAGTAGGCGATCTCCTTGCCCTTACAAACTCCTTGGTTCAACTCCACAATCTTGTCGGAGGCTCCCAAGTGACACCTAACCAATCTAGGAGACACCACTCTCCAAAAGGTAATAGATGGTGTGTTGATGATGAACTCCTTGCTCTTGTGCTTCAAATGATAGTCTCCCCAACACTCAACTCTCTCACACAGATTTGGCTGTGGTGGAAAGATGATTTGAGTGGAAAGCAACTTGGGGAAGGCTAGAGATCAAGATTCTTGTGGTTGGATTGGAATGTCTTGGTCTCAACACATGAGTAGGTGGCTCTCTCTCAGAAAATAAGTAGTGGAAGTGTACGCATGTTCTGATGGCTCTCTCTTGAATAGAGAAGGGGGTGGAGGGGTATACATAGCCTCCACACAAAATCCAACCGTTACACACATTTGACCCAACTCGGTCAGACCGAATAGATGAACTTGGTGAGACCGATTTAGTTCAAAATGTGAATGTTAGGAATCTCGGTGGGACCGACATGATCAACTCGGTGGGACCGATGTGCTAGGGCTAGGGCAAAACCTCATCTCGGTGAGACCGATTGCATGAACTCGATGAGACTGATTTCAGCAATGAGCAAACAGAGAGTTGGTTAGGCAAACTCGGTGGGACCGATTGCACATCTCGGTGAGACCGAAATAATTACAACAGGCAACAAAGAGGTTGCAAAGCCATCTCGGTGAGACCGAGATCTGTATCGGTGACACCTAATTGTCTAGGGTTTCTAGCAGTGGCTATGTCAACTGAACTCGGTGGCGCCGGATAGATAAAATCGGTGGGGCCGAGTTTGACTTTGGGTTTTGGACATATGTGGAGATTAGAAAGTGGTTGAGGGTTTTGGAGCAATATCACTAAGCACTTTGAGCAAGTAGACCATTAAGCAACACCTCATCCCCTTTTAATAGTATTGGCTTTCCTATGGACTCAATGTGATCTTGGATCACTAAAATGCAAATGAAGAGTCTTGAGCTTTTGCCAATCTTTGTCCTTAGCATTTTGAAGGGGTTCCTCATCCTCTTGTCCTTGCCACGCCATCGTTGGACTGATCTGAAATGCACTAGGTAAAGGTATTAGTCCAACAAGAGATATGTTGACATTAATTACCAAAACCACCCAGGGAGCACTCGTGCTTTCACAAACGCAAAGTAGACACAGAGATTTTTGGCATGGTTCCGATAGGTGGTGCTATCGTACATCCACGTTGATGGAGACTTCAACCCATGAAGGGTAACAGCTGCGCGAGTCCACGGAGGGCTCCACCCACGAAGGGTCCACGAAGAAGCAACCTTGTATATCCGACCATGGCCATCGCTCACGAAGGACTTGCCTCACTCGGGTAGATCTTCATGAAGTAGGCGATCTCCTTGCCCTTACAAACTTCTTAGTTCAACTCCACATCTTGACGGAGGCTCCCAAGCGACGCCTAACCAATCTAGTAGACACCACTCACCAAAAGGTAATAGACGGTGTGTTGATGATGAACTCCTTGCTCTTGTGCTTCAAATGATAGTCTCCCCAACACTCAACTCTCTCTCATAGATTTGGTTATGGTGGAAAGATGATTTGAGTGGAAAGCAAGTTGGGAAAGGCTAGAAATCAAGATTCTTGTGGTAGGATTGGAATGTCTTGATCTCAATACATGAGCAGGTGGTTCTCTCTCAGAAAATGAATGGTGGAAGTGTAGGCACTTTCTGATGGCTCTCTCCACGAATGAAGAGGGGGTGGAGGGGTATATATAGCATCCACACAAAATCCAACCGTTACACACATTTGACTCAACTCGATGAGACCGAATAGTTAAACTCGGTGGCACCGATTAGTTCAAAATGTGAACATTAGGAATCTCGATGGAACTGACTGGAACAACTCGGTGGGACCGATGTGCTAGGGATAAGGGTAAACATCAACTCGATGGCGCTGATTGCATCAACTCGGTAAGACCGAAGTGAAGCAACAAGCAACAGAGTGTCTGTCAAGCCAACTCGGTGAGACCAATTGCATAAACTTGGTGAGACCAAAATAAATGCAACAAGTAACAGAGCGTTGGCAAGGCCATCTTGGTGAGACCAAGATCCATATCGGTGAGACCGAATTTCTAGGGTTTCCGGCTATGGCTAAGTCATGTGGACTCAGTGGCGCCGGATAGAAAGAATCGGTGGGGCCGAGTTAGAGTTTAGGGTTTTGAAATATTTGGATGGAGAAAGTGGTTGAGGGTTTTGGAGCAATTTCACTAAGCATTTGAGCAAGCAAGTCGTCAAGCAACACCTCATCCCCTTTTAATAGTATTAGCTTTCCTATGGACTCAATGTGATTTGGGATCACTAAAATAAAGATGAAGAGTCTTGAGCTTTTGCCAATATTTGTCCTTAGCATTTTGATGGGTCCACATCTCTAGTCCATGCCATGCCATTCATTGAACTTCCTGAAATATTTATCTTGAAGGGATATTAGTTCAATGAGCTATATGTTGTTATGAATTACCAAAACCACCCGGGGATTAGTTGCACTTTCAATCTCCCCCTTTTTGGTAATTGATGACAACATATAGATCAAAGCTTCGACAAATGATAAAATGAATGTAATACAACGTCGCTTTGAGAAGTATGTGATAAGCAATAGCTCCCCCTAAATTTGTGCATTATTTAAAATTTGTGTTTGAATGCAAATGCACAATCGATTAGGATCATGGGTCACTCTTCCATGTCACATACATCTTGGTGGAGCGCACAAAATGATAAGAGAGGAATAATATGCACGCATCACCAAAAACATAAGTGAATGATCATACACAAGTAATCATAGGAATAGGCATTTAACCACAAGTTAAACATAGTATGATCACACACAACCACACAAAGTATCTTACGAGCATAAAACCATAAGTAGCATGGATCAACCACAAAAGTAGCAATAACACGAATAAAACCAAGTAGCAAAAGAATGAGACACACACACTCTCTCTCGAAGCCTATGATCTATACATTTCTCCCCCTTTGGAAACAAGTTACCAAAAAGCTAGAAAACGTATAGTGCTATACGGCACTCTAGGCACGATCTCCGGGAGCTCCTGAAGTGGTCTTCTGGCTTGTTGCTCCGGTGTGCGTAGACGGTGTTGAGAGAACTATTTCTGCAAATGCCTCGGCTGAGCTGGTGGGGTAGACACTGGAGGTGCAACTGTGGCAGTGGCGTCAGGTGCTGAGTGTGTAGTCCTGGTGTCTGCAACTGGCACAGCTAATGACCTTTGTGCTCTAGGCACTGTCTGGAATCTGTTAGTGGTAGGTCTGTCATCACTATCCTCAGCATCATCTCTCAGCTTCTCCACAATAGTATGTATCTCAGTGACCTTGACATCTAGATTGTACATTTGTTCCTCAACTATCCGCTCTAGGCTTTGCTGATTCTTGGCTAAGTTGGCCAGACTTTGCTCAATTCTCAGAGTTGCTTCTAGCAGATATGTCGACTGGTCTTGCTTTGTCTTGAGATTTGCTATTGATGCATTTGGTGCACTTGCTGCCTTTGCGGCCTTTGCAGCTCTTGCCTTTTCTGCCTTCTCTTGGGCCTCAACTAAAGTTGGATATGAAGCATCCATCACCACTTCATTATCTTCGAACTCTGTCCGAAGAGGAAGGTGCTCTCTGTCAAGCAGATATGTGTCTGTACCAACCTTGGAGTTGATAAGCATCTGGATGTGTGGTGCATATCCACATGACCTCTTCTGATCAGCAGCAGTCCTTTTGATTGTCTCTACAATCAGGCTCATGACTTTAAATTTCTGTGGATTGTCAAACAAGTGTAGCAAGTTGATGGAGTGGCCACGTATCATCCTCTCATCTCCAAACTTAGGCAACAAGGTGTGCCTCAAGATATAGTTTGTAGTGGCCAAACCAGCAAGCAAATAGTAAATGGAGCCAAACTTATGAGTATCCAAGGCTTCATCAGGAATGGTCTTGTACATGTGTGCCATTGTGTTGTGATCCATCCTAGGCTTTCCATATACATCAACATCATTCTCACTCTCCTCTAGGCATTTGATAAGAGCATCCCATTCTGAGATTGATGACTGGTATCTAGTGCCCTCAGTCATCCACACAATCTTTCCATCTGGGTAAAAGTGAGAAGTGGAATAAAACTGTATTACCATCTCATCATTCCATTTTGTTAGCTTTTGTCCAACAAAAGCATCAACACCTGTCAGCCTAAAACTCTCATGAACATGGGGGAAGTAATCTTCATTGTTATCTATGTACTTCCAATCCACCCATTTCATGTTGCTTATGATGGGCTTCTTGTCGTGCAAAACTGTCTCATAGAAATCTTGCTGTTCTCTAGTATGGAACCTATAGTCAACAACTGTTCTCCTCCTCACCGAGTATGGATCAGCTTTCCTCCATTGTCTCAGTCCACTATCCTTCCTCAGTTTCATGTTCTCAGCAACTGGATGTCCATCATCATGATCTGGAATCTTTGGCTTCAATTTTCTGAGCACTTGTGGCTCTTCATCCTCTTGAACCTCTGGCACTGGGGCCTTGTTCTTTTCAGCAGCTGGGATATTTCTAGTGGATCTCTTGGGAGCAGCAGCCTTAGGAGGAAGGGCTGGAGCTTTGGGCTTGGACTTGGAGGGAGCAGCACCAGTTCTGATGGCATCTGCCATGAGCTTCTGAGACTTGGCAGGGGGTGCTTCAGCTTGCTCTTCCTCCTCCTCATCTTCATCTCTCCTCATAGAAGGTTTTCCAAGCACTTTTGCAGTTGTAGTTCTAGCTCTCTTCTTCTTCTTTCCTCCAGTAGCCTCATCATCCTCCGACTGTTCAAGTGTGAATTGCATTGTTTCTTGAGTAGGTTTTCTGACTTTAGGCAATGGAACTCTCATGGTAGGGGCTTTCTTTTGAGGACCTGGCTTTGTAGCAGCAGCATACTCTTTCTTCAACACTTTCTTCTTTGAGGTGACCTCCTCAGAAACAAAGTCCTCATCCTCACTGTCTGAGGTTTTCTTCTTCTTAGACTTGGTGGCATCCTTTGGTAGATTACTTGGAGTACTTCTGCTGCCCTCATCATAGCTTCACTGAGATTAACTTTACTTGGAGTGCCTTCACTGAGATTAACTTCCTCCTCTGACCTATTCTGGCTGTCACTTGCACTAGACATCTTGCAAACAGACCCTGTGAATAGATAGGTATGGGCAGAGTGGATGAGCATCACAAAAAGCAACTGGTTTTGCAAAAATTTGAATTAAAACTTTAGTTTTAGTTTTCTGCAGAAAGCATTTCGGAGCTACCGATATGAAAATCTCGGTGACACCGAAGCATTAACAGAGTCTAAACACACAACATCGGTCAGACCGAGTTGCTGTTCGGTGACTCCGAGATGCTAGGGTTTCACTGAGGTTTTGCTGTCGGTCTTACCGATCAGTACACTTCGGTGGGACCGAGTTGTACTAAGTGCAATGGCCAGGGCCAATCGGTGGGACCGAAAACTTCATTTCGGTTGGTCCGAGATGAGCTCGGCGGATACCTAACCCAAAAAAATTCATCGAATCTATTCTAAAGGAATTTTTCTGTGGATAGGAAATTCTCATTCGTGGCAAGAAGCTAGGCATTGACTTTGTGCAAAGAATCAGAAAAAGGAAACAACACAAAGTGGTCGAACTGTACCCTAACTTGGTGACGATTCGCTACGGCGACAACGGCGGTGGAGATTCCCGTTGACGACAATGGAGACCTCGAGCGAAGGCGCACATGCAGAAATGGTGATGATCTGGAGACCAAGGGGACGACAGCACTGGGCACGAGCTTGAGTGGTTTGAAGAATTTTTCAACCATACGGGTTCGCCGGATATATATACCTAGTCGCTGTCGGTGGCACCGAATGGAATGGTTCGGTGGCGCTGAGATGCAAAACTGTGTGCAGTTAAAGCAACTCAATGGACCGAGTCATTCTAATCGGTATCACCGAGATGAAAACCTAGATCAATCTGGTGATTTCGGTGGGACCGAATAGGAGTGAGTTGGTCCGACTAAAATGCACAAGAAGGTTTGGATAGCAGCCCTTGACAGATCGGTGACTCTGAGTGCTCCTCACCCGGACGGTCCAAAAAAGACTTGTTCAATTTTTGTGATGTAGCATGAATAGAGTTTGAGACAAGAATAGCATAGATAGCTAGAGAAGGTTCTTAGGCATTCTTGTCCATCCATTTGGCCAATAAAAAAACAAATAATTAAAACAACAAATGGATGTCCTTGAATGGAGAAAATTATGCAACCAACATGCTCACACAATAAGATAGCAAATGAAACATGTGTCAAAGCATGCACAAACAATTCTAGCATCTATCAAGCAATCGGCGATGACTAGGTCATCTATATATGAGTATATTGACTTAGGAGTCAAATGAGAACATTTGATCATAGGTCATTGATACGTCTCCATCGTATCTACTTTTCCAAACTCTTTTGCCCTTGTTTTGGACTCTAATTTGCATGATTTGAATGGAACTAACCCGGACTGACGCTGTTTTTAGCAGAATTGCCTTGGTGTTATTTTTGTGCAGAAATATAAGTTCTCGGAATGACCTGAAACTTCACGGAGAATATTTTTGGAATAAATAAAAAATATTGGTGAAAGAATCAACAGAGGGGGACCCACCTACTGTCAACAAGGGTAGAGGGCGCGCCCACCCTGTAGGGCGCGCCCCCTGCCTTGTGGGTCCCCTGGACCTCCACCGACCTCAACTCCAACTCTATATATTCACTTTCGGGGAGAAAAAAAATCAGAGAGACGGATTCATTGCGTTTTTACGATACGGAGCCACCGCCACCTCCTGTTCTTTATCGGGAGGGCAGATCTGGAGTCCGTTCGGGGCTCCGGAGAGGGGAAATCATCGCCATCATCATCAGCAACCTTCCTCCATCACCAATTTCATGATGCTCACTGCCATGCGTGAGTAATTCCATTGTAGGCTTGCTGGACAATGATGGGTTGGATGAGATTTATCATGTAATCGAGTTAGTTTTGTTAGGGTTTGATCCCTAGTATCCACTATGTTCTAAGATTGATGTTGCTATGGCTTTGCTATGCCTAATGCTTGTCACTAGGGCCCGAGTGCCATGATTTCAGATCTGATCCTATTATGTTTTCATGAATATATATGTGTTCTTGATCCTATCTTGCAAGTTGTAGACACCTATTATGAGTTTTGATCCGCATACCCCAAGGTGCCAATAATTGGGATTCTTTCCGGTGATTACCGTAGTTTGAGGAGTTCATGTATTCACTAAGTGCTAATGCTTTGGTCCGGTTCTCTATTAAAAGGAGACCTTAATATCCCTTAGTTTCCTTTAGGACCCCGCTGCCACGGGAGGGTAGGACAAAAGATGTCATGCAAGTTCTTTTCCATAAGCACGTATGACTATATTCGGAATACATGCGTACATTATATTGATGAATTGGAGCTAGTTCTGTGTCACCCTAGGTTATAACTGTTGCATGATGAATGACATCCAACATAATTATCCATCATTGATCCGTTGCCTACGAGCTTTTCACATATTGATCTTTGCTACGTTACTTTGCTGTTGCCACTGTTACAATTACGACAAAACTGCTACTGTTACTTTTGCCACCGTTACCGTTACTTCCATACTACTTTGCTACAGATATTAAGTGTTTTAGGTGTGGTTGAATTGACAACTCAGCTGCTAATACTTGAGAATATTCTTTGGCTCCCCTTGTGTCGAATCAATAAATTTGGGTTGAATACTCTACCCTCAAAAATTGTTGCGATCCCCTATACTTGTGGGTTATCAAGACCTTTTTCTGGCGCCGTTGCCGGGGAGCATAGCTCTATTCTCTGAGTCACTTGGGATTTATATTTGTTGATCACTATGAAGAATTTGAAAGATACTAGAACCAAGATTTTTCCCTCTGCTACGAGGGGAGGTAAGGAACTGCCATCTAGCTCTGCACTTGATTCACCTTCTGTTTTGAGTAAGCTTGCGACACCTATACCTGCTATTGATTCGGATATGTCGCATGTTATTGATGATGCCACTTCTGCTATGAACGATGCTTATGATGCTACTACTCTGCTTGATAAAACTGTGCCACTGGGTGAATTACTTGATGAACATCTTGCTAGAGTTAGAACTATTGATTATGCTGAAGATGATGATATTTCTGAAACTGATGAAATTATTGAAACTGAAAACTTTGAAACACCTGATAAGACTAGCTCTCCTAGATATGAACTTCCTGTTATGCCTGATGGTTATGTTATGTATGGAGAGGTAGCTAGGGACTTTCTTGCTTGTAAGGATAGAGATGATCTTAAGAAATTATTATGCAAGTGGAAAGAAAAATCTTTGAATGCTAAAATGCAATATGATCCTAAGTTTGCTACTTCACCTATCTTTGTTACTGATAAGGATTATGAATTCTCTGTCGATCCTGAGTTAATTACTTTGGTTGAATCTAATCCTTTCCATGGTTATGAATCTGAAACTGCTGTGGCACATCTTACTAAGTTGAATGATATAGCCTCCCTATTTACTCATGAGAAAAAAATTCATTATTACTATATCCTTATGTTGTTTCCTTTCTCGTTAAAGGGTGATGCTAAGTTATGGTTTAATTCTCTTGCTCCTGGTTGTGTGCGTAGTCCCCAGGATATGATTTACTACTTTTCTGTTAAATATTTCCCTGCTCATAAGAAACAAGCTGCTTTAAAGGAAATATTTAACTTTGTGCAAATTGAAGAAGAGAGTCCCCCACAAGCTTGGGGGAGGCTTCTCTAATTACTTAATGCTTTGCCTGATCATCCTCTCAAGAAAAATGAAATACTTGATATCTTTTATAATGGACTAACTGATGATTCTAGGGACCACTTAGATAGTTGTGCTGGTTTTGTTTTCAGGGAACGAACTGTTGAGCAAGCTGAATTGCTATTGAATAATATATTGAGTAATGATAATGATTGGACACTTCCTGAACCAACTCCTAAGCCAACTCCAAAGAAAAGAGGTATTCTATTGCTCAGTCCTGAAGATATGCAAGAGGCAAAGAAATCTATGAAAGAAAAAGGCATTAAAGCTGAAGATGTTAAGAACTTACCACCTATTGAAGAAATACATGGTCTTGATAACCCGACACAGGTAGTAGAGCTAAATTCTCTCTATAGATTTGATGAAGGTGATATTCCTCATAATAAGTCTGCTAGTCAATGCTTCGATCAGTTTGATAATTTTATTATTAAACAAGAGAACTTCAATGCTTATGTTAGTAGACAATTGAAACGTAATGCTTACATGCTTGACTGCTTGGGTGATTATATGAGTAGAACTATTAGTGATCTGAAAATTATTAGTAAACATGCTTCCATGGTTAAGACTCAAGTAGAACAAGTACTTAAGGCACATGATGATTTGCTCAATGAGTTGAATAGTAAGAACATTGATAATGTTGTTAGGGTTATGACTAGAGGTGGTAAAATGACTCAGGAACCTTTGTATCCTGAGGGCCATCCTAAGAGAGTTGAGCAAGATTCTCAGAGAATTAATACTGATGCACCTAGTCCCAGTAATAAAAATAAAAAGAAAACTGATAGGACTTTGCATGCTCCTAGTGAACCTGTTATAGACACACCTAAGAATCCAAATGATATTTCTAGTTCTGATGCTGAGACACAATCTGGTGATGAACATGAACCTAGTGATAATGTTAATGATGATGTTCATGTTGATGCTCAACCTAGTAATGATAATGATGTGGAGATTGAACCTGTTGTTGATATTGATAACCCACAATCTAAGAATAAACGTTATGATAAGAGAGACTTTGTTGCTAGGAAGCATGGTAAAGAAAGAGAACCATGGGTTCAGAAACCCGTGCCCTTTCCTCCTAAACCATCCAAGAAAAAGGATGATGAGGATTTTGAGCGCTTTGTTTAAATGCTTAGACCTGTCTTTTTGCGTATGCGTTTGACTGATATTCTGAAAATGTCTCCTTATGCCAAGTATATGAAAGATATTGTTACAAATAAGAGAAAGATACCAGAAGCTAAAATTTCCCCCATGCTTGCTAATTACACTTTTAAGGGTGGAATACCTAAGAAACTAGGAGATCCAGGAATACCAACTATACCATGCTCCATTAAAAGAAACTATGTTAAAACTGCTTTATGTGATTTGGGAGTTGGTGTTAGTGTTATGCCTTTCTCTTTATATCGTAGACTTGAATTGAATAAGTAGACACCTACAGAAATCTCTTTGCAAATGGTCGATAAATCAACTGCTATACCCATCGGTATTTGTGAGGATGTGCCTGTTGTGGTTGCAAACGTTACTACCTTAATAGACTTTGTTATTCTTGATATTCCCGAGGACGACAGTATGTTGATCATCCTTGGTAGACCCTTTTGAATACTGCAGGGGCTGTTATTGATTGCAACAAGGGCAATGCCACTTTTCATGTTAATGGTAACGAGCATACGGTACACTTTTCGAAGAAACAACCTCAAGTTCATAGTATCAATTCTATTGAAAAAATTCAACTATTACTATTGGAGGTTTTGAGTTCCCCCTTCCTACTGTCAAAAAGAAATATAATATTCTTATTGTTGGGGACATGCATATCCCCGTTGAGGTAACCTAGTGTTATTCGAAAATTCTCTGGTTTCTTGTTATTCGAAAGAAGTTTATTAATAAGACTTGATCAACCTTATTAATGGACTCCTTTTGATGAGCATGAGATGGATGAATTTAGAAAGCACAACCTTCTGTACCCAACTTTTACTTTCTGTTATTTAGAATAAATAAAGCAAAAATAGTATTATCTGTCTATTTTCTGAATTATCCGTGTAATAAAAAATGTCCCGAAAATAAAAGTTCTCCAAATGCCCTGAAAGTTCAGTACGATTTTTTATATAATATTTTAGAATTTCTGGCACTGAGATTGCACCAGGGGGCTGCCCCAGTGGACCATAAGGTTGGAGGGCGCGCCCTACCCCCTGGGCATGCCCCCCTGCCTTGTGGGTCCCACATGGGTCCCCCTCACTTATTCCAGCACCAATCCACTTCGTCTTCCTCCAGAAAAAATCATCCCGTAGCTCAAACCCGTGTTCTAGCTCATCTTGCTGCCATTTTTGATCTCCTTGTGTAAAGCTCCATTTGCAAAACTGTTTTGGGGGATTGTTCTTCGGTATGTGACTCCTCCAATGGTCCAATTAGTTTTTGTTCTAGTGCTTTATTTATTGCAAATTGTTGCTACTATAGTGACCTTGTTCTTGAGCTTGCATGTCAAATTTATATGGTCCAAAGTAATTTTGATGCATGATATAGCTTCTAGACACTTGTAGGAGTAGTTGCTATTAGTTTTGTTGAGCTTGGATCACTTTTATTTTAAGTCACTAAAAATTTCAGAAATTTTTCAGAGGAAGAAAGATGTTTAGGAAATTGTACCAAGGTGGTTCCTCGAGGAAACAAGCACCGAGGCTCGCGATACATGAGTCGGACCTTGAACCACCAAGGGAAGCTCAAGTGCGGCCTTGTGAATGGCCGTCAGACAAATTCATGGTTCATGCAGGTTTCAAGGATGAGTTTGATGCATACGTACAAAATGCTGGCCTTGAGGACTTCGTGTCAGATAAGTGCCGACAATACTATCACCTCACTAATTCATTTGTGTGAAGATTTAAATTTACATCCCAGCGCAATACTCATACTGTCCTGTTTGATCTTTATGATAAATCTTATACCATGGACATAGAAGATTTTAGTGATGCATGCAAAATCCCACAATGGGGTATTCTTAGTGAGCCTCGCAAAACTGAATACAATGGTTTCCTTGCTAGCATCACTGTAGGAGAAACTAGAAACATCACACAAGCCTCCATGGGGAGCATTCATTTCCCTGCCATACATTATTTTGCTCTCTTCATAGGCAGATGCATTAATGGTAAACATGATCACAGCCACCTTTGTGCATTGGATCTTAGTGTCCTCAAGTGTGCAGTGTTGGGTGATAAGCGATATAATTTAGGGGCTATTATTGCTAGGAGGTTACATAATAATGCTAATGATGGAGATTTCTTTGGTGGGATTTATGCCACCTGTTTAGCTAATTATCTTGAGGTACCTATAAGGGAGAATGACATCGAGTTACCACCTGTTTTCCTTGATTATAATGCTTTGGTACGCTATCAGTTTCTTGTGAGGAATGAACAGTCCCTCCTGTGCCGACTAATCTTTGACCGACAACGCGCTGTCCATATTACTCTTCCTGCTCCTGCCTTCTTTAACTTTCAGGTCAGAGGGAGATATTTTATAACCAGAGAGGAGGCAAATGAGTATGAGAGAGAGGTTGAGGCCACTCGCCTCCATGCTGCAGCCCTTCAGGCAGTAGCTGCCGCATCGCAGTACAACCCTGACTACAACTTTGGATATCCGCCAGGCCAGCCATGGCCATAGACCAACTTAGGCCAAAAGCCTAAGCTTGGGGGAGTACGTATTTCTCACCGACATTACATTCATGTTCACACACTCATTCCAGTTGTTGGTGTTCATACTTTTTCATTGTATTACCCATGCTAGTTTATTTCTTTCCCGCTTTCTTCTTGTGTGTTCGAAAAACTTTGAGATAATTCAAAAAAATTAGTTGTAGTTTCTTTTTAGTTTCCTTTCGATGTTAAACTAGTTGTAGTATTAAAAGAAAACCCAAAAAGATTTCTCATTCTTTTTTTGCTTGTTGGGAGCTTTCCCGTGTAAATAGTTTTTCTCGTTCTTGTTTTACTTTCTTCAGAAAAACAAAAACTCCAAAAACATTTCAGTGTGTTTCTTTGAAATTCTTTTCTTTTCTTTGGGGGTCGAGAGGAGAAGACCACGATGAAAATGTTGAGTGGCTCTCATATGCATTATTGTTAATCTAACAAAGAGCCATATTACCTTATCTTCTCCTTTGAATAAATGTTTGCAGATTCCAGCTTAGTCCAATGCACATGCACTATTATTATTATCCACACCGTTCGGTCGTGCAAGTGAAAGGCAATAATGACGATATATGATGAAATGATTGAGATGAGGAAAAGCTGGTATTTACTCGACCCATTATGAATATGATTAGTTCATCGTTCTTGATTCAGCCCATTATGAATGAAACATGTTTGCAATGACAATTAGAGATTATAGTTACTCATGCCATGCTTCATTAGCTAGGAGTTTATAATGGTTTACCTTGCGTGCCAACATGCTTTTAAAATGGTTGTGATGTAGTATGATAGGATGGTATCCTCCTTTGAATGATTCAAGTGGCTTGACTTGGCACATGTTCACGCATGTAGTTGAAACAAAATCGACATAGCCTCCATGATATTTATGTTCATGGTGATTTATATCCTACTCATGCTTGCACTCAATGTTGGTTAATCTCAATGCATGTTTATGACTATTGTCGCTCTCTAGTTGGTCGCTCCTCAATCCCTTGCAAGCCTTCACTTGTACTAAGCGGGAATACTGCTTGTGCATCCACTTCCATAAACCCAAAGTAGTTCCATATGAGTCCACCATACCTACCTATATGCAGTATTTACCAGCCGTTCCAACTAAATTTGCATGTGCCAAACTCTAAACCTTCAAATAATAATCAGTTTTGTATGCCCGAATCACTCATGTAGCGGCTGGGGGCTGTCAGTATCTTCCATGCTAGGTGGGTTGTTCTCACGATGAGTGGACTCCGCTCATCATTCACGAGAAAATGGCTAGTAATCGAGATGCCCAGTCCCATGCTCAAATCAAATCAAAATAACTCTAAACAAAACTCCCCCAGGATTGTTGTTAGTTGGACGGTACCCGTTGTTTTGGACCAGCCGTGGAATGTGCTTGTTGGTGGTGGGGGAGTATAAACTTTACCATTCTGTTTGGGAACCGCCTATAATGTATGTACCATGGAAGATACCGAGATCTCTTGGTTGTTATGTTGACAATGAAAGCATACCGCTCAAAATTATATTCATCTCTGTTTCAAAAATCTCGAGCTCTGGCACCTCTGCAAATCCCTACTTCCCTCTGCGAAGGGCCTATCTATTTACTTTTATGCTGAGTCATCATCCTCTTATAAAAAGCACCATTTAGAGAGCACCACTATCATTTGTATGCGTTGTTATTAATTGATATTAAGTATGACTATGACTAGATCTCTTTTACCATGAATTACAATGTCTAGTCAGTCCTTGATCTTCAGGGGTGCTCTGCATTTATGTTTTGCGGTCTCAGAAAGGGCTAGCGAGATACCATCTTGTTATATCATATCATGATTGTTATGAAAAAGTGTTGTCATCCGAGATTTATTATTATTGCTCGCTAGTTGATTATGCCATTGATATGAGTAAACGTGAGACCTAAATGTTATTGTGAATATGGTTAGTTCATAATCTTTGCTGAAAACTTGAATGCTGACTTTACATATTTGCAACAACAAGATCAAACAGAGTTTGTAAAAGTTTTTCTTTATCACTTTCAGTTTATCAACTGAATTGCTTGAGGACAAGCAATGGGTTAAGCTTGGAGGAGTTGATACGTCTCCATCGTATCTAATTTTTCAAACTCTTTTGCCCTTGTTTTGGACTCTAATTTGCATGATTTGAATGGAACTTACCCGGACTGACGCTGTTTTTAGCAGAATTGCCTTGGTGTTATTTTTGTGCAGAAATAAAAGTTCTCAGAATGACCTGAAACTTCACGAAGAATATTTTGGAATAAATAAAAAATATTGGCAAAAGAATCAACAGAGGGGGACCCACCTGCTGTCCACAAGGGTAGAGGGCGCACCCACCCCCCTAGGGCGCGCCTCCCTGCCTTGTGGGTCCCCTGGACCTCCACCGACCTCAACTCCAACTCTATATATTCACTTTCAGGGAGAAAAAAAATCAGAGAGACGGATTCATTGCGTTTTACGATACGGAGCCGCCAACACCTCCTGTTTTTCATTGGGAGGGCAGACCTGGAGTCCGTTCGGGGCTTCGGAGAGGGGAAATCATTGCCATCATCATCACCAACCTTCCTCCATCACCAATTTCATGATGCTCACCGCCGTGCGTGAGTAATTCCATCGTAGGCTTGCTGGACGGTGATGTGTTGGATGAGATTTATCATGTAACCGAGTTAGTTTTGTTAGGGTTTGATCCCTAGTATCCACTATGTTCTAAGTTTGATGTTGCTATGACTTTGCTATGCCTAATGCTTGTCACTAGGGCCCGAGTGCCATGATTTCATATCTGAACCTATTATGTTTTCATCAATATATATGTGTTCTTGATCCTATCTTGCAAGTTGTAGACACCTATTACGAGTTTTGATTCGCATACCCCAAGGTGACAATAATTGGGATTCTTTCCGGTGATTACCGTAGTTTGAGGAGTTCATGTATTCACTAAGTGCTAATTCTTTGGTCCGGTTCTCTATTAAAAGGAGACCTTAATATCCCTTAGTTTCCATTAGGACCCCGCTGCCACGGGAGGGTAGGACAAAAGATGTCATGCAAGTTCTTTTCCATAAGCACGTATGACTATATTCGGAATACATGCGTACATTATATTGATGAATTGGAGCTAGTTCTGTGTCATCCTAGGTTATAAATGTTGCATGATGAATGCCATCCGACATAATTATCCATCATTGATCCGTTGCCTACGAGCTTTTCACATATTGATCTTTGCTACGTTACTTTGCCATTGCCACTGTTACAATTACTACAAAACTGCTACTGTTACTTTTGCCACCATTACCGTTACTTCCATACTACTTTGCTACTAAATACTTTGCTGCAGATATTAAGTCTTTCAGGTGTGGTTGAATTGACAACTCAGCTGCTAATACTTGAGAATATTCTTTGGCTCCCCTTGTGTCGAATCAATAAATTTGGGTTGAATACTCTACCCTCAAAAACTGTTGCGATCCCCTATACTTGTGGGTTATCAGTCATACTCATCGTTTAAGCACAAGTGGGGTTACCACTTTTACATAAAGCATTAATGTGTTCACACCATTAGAGTTGCTTTAGCTCAATTCTTAGAGCAAAGCTCCCCCTAGATGTCATATCCCCCCTAAGAGGCTGAACTAACCTTGGGTTTTGTCGATGATGACTTCATGTAGATAGTGAAGATGTGGATGCTCAATGTTGATGCAGATCATTTGGAGCAATCCAATGGAGTGTTGCACTTTCAATACCTACATGGGTTAGTCCCACAAGGAACATACAAGGATATCCATAGACATATAGTGAATTGCATATATGATGATGTCCATGAAAGCATTAGGTTACCTTGTCCCTTGTCTTACCAACAAGAGGGTTTGTGACTCCATGAACTAGTGCAAGATATGGAAGTTGATTGCACAAGTCTTGCCAAAATGAATATGAGTGAAGTACGTTGGCGGAGTCACCCTCAAGAACACTCTAGTTCTTCTTATTTGGGATCCACATCAACTTGATGGGAATCCTTGGAGTTGTAGTTGAACTTGATGAAGTAGAACTTGACGTAGTCTTGGGAACCCACTTGACCATGGCCTTAGGAGCTTCTTCAAATGAGTCAATTTCTTCTTGAAGCTTGTCTTTGCCTTTTAGCTTGTTGTCTTGTGGTGGAAGATCATCTTGAGCTTGTGTTCCCTCAAAAGGAGTGGGGTCATACTTCTCTTGTTGAGGAACAAACTTCATCTTGGGGTATTGATCTTCTTCCCACTCAACTCCATTGGCATTGAACTTTCGTTCAAAACCAACACCTTGATTCTTCCGGTGCCTTCCTTGCTTGCATACAATTTCCTCAAATTGCTTACTCCCGGCAAGGCTCTTGTAAACACCTTTCTCTATAATTCCCTTCAATAAGCTATTTTCTTTCTCAAGTGTAACTTGGCTAAGAGAATCGTTAGTGTAATTAAGAGAACTACTAGAAGCAACAATATTGGATTTAGCATGGTTATTGTTACTACTAGAAGAAGAATCTTTCTTGCTCTTGTTGCTAGATTTTACTTGTGGCATTTAAGTAGACAAGAGGAGATGTTTGGCAATGTAAGAAGAACTCTTCTTTCAAATATCATCATTGATAGCTTTTAGAAACTCATGTTCTTGCTCTAAATTTAGCTTCTCGAAGCGTAGCTTCTCATGAGTTCTTAGGAGCTCTCTATGATCCTCTAGAGTTGTTTCATGAGCTAACTTAAGAGTGTTTAGTTCTTTAGTTAGACGCTCAATCTCCTTCTTATCATTGTCGTTCGTTTCATCTTGATTAGCATGATTACTAGCAAGTTCATCATAGTTTTCATCACTAGTTTTGTCAACAAGTAAATCATCATCACCTAGCAAATCATCTTCATCACTATTGAAATCAACATACTCGAGGTGTGATACCTTGGGGCCTTTATCCATGAAGCATCTTCCAATTCCTTCATTTGGTGAGTCAAATATGTCGTAGGAGTTGGTTGACACAAGTGCAAGACCGGCAACACCTTCATCTTGAGCATATCCAGAGTCGGAGTGATAGCTTCTCTCGGAGTAGTTGTCGGTGTCAGAGCCGGAAACCCATTCACCAACATGAGCTTGATGTCTTCGTCTTGTGTAGCTCTTTGATGACTTGTCCTTCCTTTCCAATCCTTGCTTCTACGAGAGGGTCTTCGTTCATAACGATCATCTCTACTCCTTCTCTCTCTTGGAGGTGATTCATCTCTTATACTCCTCCTTTTAGGTGAGTCTTCTCTTTTCTTGTAGGGAGTCGTGCACTCATTGGAGTAGTGTCTGGGTCATCCACAATTGTAGCAATTACGATCACGACTATAAGATCTTTTGTCATTGTAGGACCTTGACTTGGAACTTCTATCTTTGCTTCTATTCTTGTAGAATTTGTTGAAGTTCTTCACCATTAAACTCAATTCTTCATTGGAGACTAGCTTGTCACTTGATGTTGTAGGAGCATCACTTGAAGCTTTGTAAGCACCACTTGACTTGTTGTGGAGCTCATCCTTATCCTTGAGTGACATCTCATGAGCAACAATTCTACCAATGACTTCCGTTGGCTTGAGATCTTTGTAATTGGGCATCATTTGGATCAAAGTGCACACGGTATCATACTTTCCATCCAAGGCTCTTAGGATCTTATTGATGATGAATTTGTCGGTCATCTCTTCACTTCCTAAGCCGGCAATCTCATTTGTGATGAGAGCAAGCCTAGAGTACATTTCGGCGACTCCTTCACCATCCTTCATCTTGAACTTGTCATGTTGACTTTGAAGCACATCCAACTTGGATTCCTTGACATACTCGGTACCTTTGTGCATATCAAAAAAAGTATCCCAAATTTCCTTTGCATTCTCAAGGCGGCTGATTTTGTTGAATTCTTCGGGGCACAATCCATTGAAGAGAATATCACAAGCTTGAGCATTGTATTGCAACATCTTCAATTCATCCGCGGTGGCTTCTCGAGCCGGTTCTCTTCCATCTTCAAAGTATTCACCTTGCAAGCCAATATGAACAACAGCCCAAACGGCGGGGTTATGACCAAGAATATGCATTTTTATCTTATGCTTCCAACTAGCAAAATTTGTACCATCAAAGTAAGGACCTCTACGATGATAATTTCCCCCGCTAGACGCCATACACTCCTAGGTTGTGAAACTAAGGCTATGATCACCAAAGCTATGGAAATCAAGGCTAATGGAGACCAAAGTGCTGATACCACTTGTAGGATCGAAAGTATGTCTAGAGGGGGGGTGATTAGACTACTTGACCAAATAAAATCTATCATTTTCCCAATTTTAGTTGTGGGCAGATTTTAGCAATTAGCACAAGCCAAGCAATCAACCTACACATGCAATTCTAAGAGTATAGCAGCGGAAAGTAAAACATTGCACATGAAGGTAAAGGGAAGGGTTTGGAGAAGGCAAACGCAACATAGACACGGAGATTTTTGGCGTGGTTCTGATAGGTGGTGCTATCGTCTGTCCACGTTGATGGAGACTTCAACCCACGAAGGGTAACGGCTGCGCGAGTCCATGGAGGGCTCCACCCATGAAGGGTCCACGAAGAAGCAACCTTGTCTATCCCACCATGGCCATCGCCCACAAAGGGCTTGCCTCACTCGGGTAGATCTTCAGGAAGTAGGTGATCTCCTTGCCCTTACAAACTTCTTGGTTCAACTCCACATCTTGACGGAGGCTCCCAAGCGACACCTAACCAATCTAGGAGACACCACTCTCCAAAAGGTAATAGACGGTGTGTTGATGATGAACTCCTTGCTCTTGTGCTTCAAATGATAGTCTCCCCAACACTCAACTCTCTCTCACAGATTTGGCTATGGTTGAAAGATGATTTGAGTGGAAAGCAACTTGGGGAAGGCTAGAAATCAAGATTCTTGTGGTAGGATTGGAATGTCTTGATCTCAACACATGAGTAGGTGGTTGGTGGATTCAGGGCTCCGCAGACCCAAGAAGGTTCGAACTCTAGGGCGTGTGCGAAGATCTCAACCTGTCAAGCCTTCTAGCTCGCCGCCCTATAGCGAAGCCTCGCGAGATTCGCATGAGCGGGGAAGAAGATGAACACGGCAGTTTACCCAGGTTCGGGCCACCTTGCGGCGTAAAACCCTACTCCTGCTTTGTGGTGGATTGGCCTTATGTCGGGGGTATCGTGCAACATATGCCAAAGGATGGCTTATCATGGATGGGGACAAAAGTACGTCGCCGGGCTCTAGAAGCGGGAGTGAGCGAGACCGCGTACGCTTGCGAATCTTACCCAGGTTCGGGGCTCTCCTAGGAGATAACACCCCTAGTCCTGCTCTGCGGGGTCTCCGCATGATCACTACTTTAACAGGTAGCCACAAGCTTGCTCCTTGAGCTATCTGGCTGGAGGAGGAAGAAGGGCAAGGCTAGCTCTACTCCACTCTCTCTGCGTGTGTGTGTGGTGCTGAGGGTGCTCGACGAGGCTTCTGTCAAGGAGCCAACTGCCAACCCCTTGCATGGGGTGACCTGGGGGGTTTATATAAGCCTACCCCCAGGGGTACAACGGTAATCTGGCCAGGTGCGGGGCCCGACAGTCAGCGTCACTGGTCGCCGGCTTCTCCGCCGACCGCCGGGGCCCGCCGCCTGGTGGGTCCGCCGACTGCCGTGATCTCAGCCGACAGGTGGGTCCCGTCGTCTTCGGGCCGCGTTGACTGCTTTATGCTGTAGCATTGCCCCTGATGATGAAGGCTTCATCAGGGGGAGCATGGATACAGTCCCACCGCCTGGCGGGGGCTCACTGTAGCCATACCCCGTCGCATCTGGTTAATGACGCACAGACTTCGAGGGAGGAGGAGGGCCGCCTACTGGGAACCGGCTTCCTACTGAGCCAACTGGTCTGGGCTGGCTGCCTTCTGGCTTGTAACGAATAGGTAGGGCCCGCCGCCTACGGGCCGTACTGACCACCCATCGCAGGAGCATGGCCTCCTCTGCCATGGGTGATGTCATGAGTGGCATGGCAACAGTCCTGCCCTGGATTCGGGGGTGGCAGGCCTGTACTGTAGCCATGCCCTGTCTCATCATGTTTATGTTGGCGCTGACTTTGAGGGCGCGAGGGGCCGCCTGCTAGGACTCGGCATCCCAGGAGGCCGCCTGCCAGGAGTCGGCCCGCTTCATGGCCGTCTTGTGGACTCCGCCGCCTCCCGGCAACCGGCTGCTTGGACCAGCCAGCCTCAAGAAGGCGGCCCTTTGTCCTTGATGTTTGAGGGGCGCAGCCTGCCCCGATGTCTTGAAATACCAAAGGGAGCTGATGGGGCTACCCGTGGTCATTTACTCCAACATTAGTCCCCGAAGCTGATGAGGCGCTGCGGCTGAAGGGGCGAGAAGCCTCAGCAGCTTCATATTCCGGGTCGTCTGGTATTCTGCTTCGTCCGCCTTCCGAGGTGCCGACTGGTAGGTGTCGGCCATGACCAGGCAAGCCGCCTAGCGATTTCAAAACGTCGTGGTGGGGACCAGGTGGCATGCTAGTCAGACATCAGGCTTGCCGCCCGCGCATGTCGGCCACGTGGTGTCATCAGGTCAAGCCGGCCTGCCAGCCCACACGCGTGACGGGACGGCACCGCAGGCCGGGGCCCACCACCATAGTGCCTCGGCACGCGCGCGGATCCGCTGCGATCGAGGTGGACGGTTGGGCACCTGCGACAGTTAATTCGCGCCTTTACTGGCACCGCAATCGTGGGAACGTGGGGGAGTGGGCGTAGTTAATCCCACGATCCCCCATGCCCCCGTCCCCTCGGCTTCGCTGCCTGGGGCTATAAGTAGGGGGAGGAGCGGGGCGGCAGATACACGCGCGCCCTCCTCTCCCTTCACCGTTTCGTCATCTTCTCCGCTGCCGTAGCCCGCCGTCGTCGAGCGTCCTCTCGCTGCGGCTTCCTTGCTCCGCCGCAGCCTCGCCCGCTCGCCACCGCGCAGCGCCTGCGACGAGCTCCTTCGTCCATGGCGCGCTCACGAGCCGGCGACTGGGATGGCTCCAACGTCCACGATGATCATCTCTCCTTCCTCTGTCAAACACGGCGGCTGCCCCGGGAGGCGAACGTGCAGGTGCGCGTTCCTCCCGAAGCAGAGATCTCGCCGGCGCCGGAGGACGATGAACGCGTCGTCTTCCGGTCCCATTTCCTTCGCGGCTTCGGCCTTCCGGCTAGCGGCTTCCTCCGCTCCTTCCTCGACTTCTACCGAGTCCAGCCGCACCACCTCATGCCAACACGGTGGTGCTGCTGGCCGCCTTCATCACCATGTGCGAGGGGTACCTCGGCACTCTCCCCACTCTCGAACTCTGGGGGGAGTGCTTCTACCTCAAGCTTGGCACCGCCGCCAAGGGCCAGGCGGCTCAATGCGGAGCCTATGTGGCGGTGCGGCGCCCGGGCACCGGGAACCGCTTCCCGCCCATCTCCCTGCTACAGTCGGCCAAGTTATGGCAGAAGTCCTATTTCTACCTCAAGAACATCCACCCGACAAGTGACTACGTCAACTTGCCGGCCTACGCAGCCGGCCCGCCAGCCGAGCCGCGCGCCAACTGGCAGTACAGGCCGAGTTCCCTGTCGGCCGCCTCCTCCGCCGCCCTTGCCCGACTTCAGGCGATGACGGAGTCGAAGGGCCTGAAGGGCTCGGACTAGCTGGCTGCCGGCGTGACGCGCCGAGTGCTCCCCCTCCAAGCCCGGCCTCACGTCATCAGCTGCATGAGCGGGCACCGGGACCCGTGCCAGATGTGCACACGGAACTTGCCGGACGTGGAGGTGGTCTGGCTGGTCAACTATATCTCCAACTGCAAGCTGTCGGAGGCGGACTGGCGGTTTGGCATGCGGCCGTACGACCGCGCACATCCGCCGCCTGCGGTGAGTCTTGTAATTCTTTTCTCTTTGCTGGTCCGAGTTCTTGTTTTGCCGCCTGACCAGTCGGCCATGGTGCAGGTCCTCCCGGCCCAGTCGGCCGCTGGCGCTCTGGATCCAGGTCAGGAGTATATGCCAGACCGAACGAGGAGCGATGTGGAAGACCCCGACTTGGGGGCGGCCGCCATGGAGGAGGACGACGCCACAGGTGGCGGCGATGGAGCGGGCGGCTTCGGGGGAGGAGGTGGCCTTGAGGACTGGCCGGATGACGATGAGGAGGAGAACGAGCCGCGCCGCCCGCACGGCACCGACAGGGCGGGCGCGAGCTCCTCAGCCGCGCCGACCGCACCAGGCGGCCCAAAAAAGCGCCGGGCCATCTCGTTGCTGTTCGGCAGCCGGCCGAAGAAGTCCAAGAACGCGGCCGCCACGACCAGGCGGCAAGAGGCCGCCGCAAGGGCGGCCCAGTTCCAGAGGGCCCCGAAGCAGCCCCCGATGGTGTCCGCGTAAGTGCTTGGTTGTGCTTTCCTTTCTTCTTCCTTGCACACTTTTTCTGAGTTTTTCTCTTGTCTTGCTTGAATCAGGGCCCCACTCACTCTTGAGCGGTCTGCCGCTGCTTTCGTGATCGGGGAGGCGGAAAGCTCCACCAATACCCGCCATGTGGACCCACTCGCCGACCTCCGGGAGGCGACGGAGAGGAACGCGTGGGAGGCGCGCGAGGAGCAGGAGGAGGCGGAGGCGGCCAAGGCAGCGCGGGCAGACGCCGCCGCCAAAGCTCGGGCGGACGCGGCCGCTAGGGCGCAAGCGGAAGAAACCGCGCGCGGCCAGGCACCGCAACTTGTCATTCCATTGCGCGCGGCATCGCCAGCGCCAGAGATCCCGGTGCCGACTGGAGGAGCCGGTGATGACCAGCCGGTCGTGGAGAGGGGAGGAGGCGACGCCATCGTCTCGGAGGCGGAGGTGCCCCCGCAAGCGCCGACTGCCGGGGCCTGAGGCAATCGGCCTGACGTGCCTCCAGCGCTGCCGGTCAGTGTCGAGTTGGTGGTGGGGGCGACTCTCGTGGTCCGCCCTTCGGTGCGCCGGCGTGCGGCGAAGGCGGCCTCGGCGCCGCGGCCACAGGAGGTCGGGGCCGCGAGCTCGTCGGCCCTAGACGCAGAGGCCACCATAGCCATCCCACCAGAATGGACGTCTGGGGGCGGGACGGGCGTGCTGAACAAGGCCGCGCAGGACGTTCAGGCCCAGCTCCAGGCCCAAGGCGCCGCCCTCCAGCAGTTTATGAAGGCGTTCTTGGCGACGCGGACGACCGTTTGGGTATGCTTCTTTGCTTTGTTTTTTTATTCTTGCAGTCTTCCGTGGGGGCGCACCAGCACACCCACTGGGTGTAGCCCCCGAATTCCGGGCCGGCTGCTGAGCAGGCGGCTCGGAACTTCAAGGTAGGTTCCGAGTGTTAACTTGTTTTCTCTTCTTTTGTCTTTGTTGCAGGACTACCACAACATCCGCGCAGCCACCTTCAACTCCCAGGTCCAGGAGTTGGCTAAGCGGACCGCCGACCTCACCAAAAGCCGGCGTAAGCATTCTGTCTTCTTCCTCGCGGGGGCGCGTCAGCGCACCCGCTGGGTGTAGCCCCCGAGATTCGGGCCGACTGCTGAGCAGTCGGGCCGGATCTTCTGGCAACCACTTTTCTTTTTTGGTCATCTTTGTTGATTGTCCTTTCTTTCTCATTTTTGCAGGAGCTAACGACACACTGCAGCAGCATCTGGGCAAAGTCTAGACCGAGCTGTGCGTCAAGGAGGAGGAGCACTGTAAGGCGGCCTTGGAGCGCGACTGTCTGGCCAAGAAGTTGGCGAACCAGGCGGACCAGCACAAGGCGGAGCTCCAGAAGCTCAAGGAGGCGGAAGGCACCCTTCAGGCCGAGTTTGAGGTCGAACGCTCAAAGTGGGCCAAGAAGGAGGCGATCCTCGCCGCTGGCTACAGCGAGATTGAGGACATGATCGACAGTAAGCTTCTTTCTTTGGAATAGCTGCCGGCTGCATCAGGAGTCGGCTTCTGATCTTTGTTTTTCTTTTGTGTAGACTTCTTTCCTGGCCACGCCATCGCCGTCAGCCAGACCATCGAGGCGCGGCACGACCGGCGTAGGAGGGAAGGAGTGGAGATCCAGCCCGACACGCCTCGGAACATGAACGAGCAGCCCCTGGCCGTCAGGACGCGTTTACAGCCGATTCACTGTCTACTCCGCCGCCTTCAGCGTGCCGGGTCTCAGCTGGTTTCCGCCCTCTGGCCATGCGGCCAAGCTCCACGCACCCCCGGTCGAACCGCCGACTAGTTGGAGGCGGCAATTGGCCGCTTCGAGGCTTGGAGGGGCTCCTCCGCTCGGGCAGGCGCCCGAAGAGCCTTGGAGTTTATCAAGGCGTGGTATCCTGGGCTGGTCCTAGCCCAGTTGGCCATGTTCCGGCAGGAGGCCATGGAAGAGTTGGTGGCAGCGGGGCCTACGCTCACCCATCGTGCGTTGGCGATCGCCGAGTACACCGACACCAGCGTCTTCTTTCCCGAACTGGACGAGGAGGGCGCCGAGGTGCCGATGGACTAGTTCGGGCTGAACCCGGATGACGGCGAGGACTCGGCGGAAGAAATCGCCTCAAGCGATGAAGGTGAGGACGAGGAAGATGAGGATGGTGAAGGCGACGCACCGGAGGGCGAAGCGGACGCCCAACCTCAGCTTGATCGGTCCTCGAGCAACGAGCCGCGTGCGAGTGCACCGACTGCTGCTGAAGGCGACCAAGCCGAGACTCGCCGGACGGCCACTCCACCAGCTGGCGCCACCGACTCCACCAACCCGCCGGACTCGCATGTTGCTCATTTGGCCTAGGCTGCCAACTTGTCTTATCTTTTCTTGCTTTGGTAATCTTTAGAACAAACTTTGTTAAATTCACGCAGTTCCACCCGCTGGGTGTATTCAAACTTTGTTGAATGCTGGCTGAGGGCCTCTTGCTATGTGATTTAATTCTCGCACAAGATGTGCTTCGTCGAGCTCTGACTTGTCTTGCTCTGTTCTTTTGGATTTTTCCTTTACCGCTTTCCCTTGGCTGCCGCCTTGCCGGCCAGACAGCCATTCTTCGGTCTGCTGGCCGGGTCAAGTACTTGGCCATTTTGGGAAGACAAGTACTTTGGCTGCTTAGAATGTAGCGGTTTAAGTAAGAAGCCGGCCGGCCGGCTGCTCAGCAACCGGAAGGTTAGGCGAGGAGCCAACTTGGGCTATGCGGGTGCTTTCATCCTTAGCCATTTTTCATGTGAGCACCATTTCCTGCCTTTGACCCTTGCTTGCCAGACAGTCGCTCTGCGAGCTGCGGCTTATGGCAAGGGTTGGCTTAGATGCCGGCACACTACTTGTCCGACTGCAGGTAGAGCCAACATAGTACAAGGCGGCAAGCCCCCGGGCCGACTGGTCGGACCCGGTGCCGGGCGTAGGAATGAAATAACACACTCACAGGCATGAAACTTATCATATAGATAAGAAAGGTAGCCCCCAAGTGCTCCTCGAGGGACCTGGTGCCTTTGCCCTTAGTACAAAAAGGTAGCATGGTACATACTGCTTTTAACTGTAAAATCTTCGGAGGAGATTTGCGTTCCATGGGCGCTCTATTTCCTTGCCGGAATCATCCCTTTTGCGCGCCCTGGGCTTCTGCGCGTCGATGAGGTAATAGGAGTCGTTGCCCAAGGCTCTGTTGATGATGAAGGGGCCTTCCCAAGGGGCCGAGAGCTTGTGCTGGCCGGCTGTTCGCTGGATCAGCCAGAGCACAAGGTCTCCCTCTTGGAAGGATCGTGGCTTGACCTTCCGACTGTAGTAGCGGCGCAGGCTCTACTGGTAGATGGCGGACCGGCTGAGTGCTAACAGCCGGCCCTCTTCCAGCAGATCGATGCCGTCTTCTCGTGCTTCCTTCGCCTCCGCCTCCGTGTACATGGTGACGCGAGGCGAGTCGAACTCGATGTCAGTTGGGATGACGGCCTCAGCCCCGTATACGAGGAAGAAGGGAGTGAAACCGGTTGATCTGTTTGGAGTGGTGCGGAGGCTCCAGCCGGCGGCCGGCAACTCGTCGATCCAGCAGCCGGCCGAGCGCTCCAGTGGCTCGACCAGTCGTGGTTTGATGCCGGATAAGATGAGGCCGTTTGCTCGTTCTACTTGGCCGTTTGACTGCGGATGGGCAACGGACGCTAAGTCCAGTCGGATGCCCTGCGTCGAGCAGAAACGGGCCAAGGCGCCTTTGGCAAAGTTAGTGCCATTGTCGGTGATGATGCTGTGTGGTACACCGTATCGGACGGTGATATCCGCAATGAAGGTCACAACAGTCGTACCATTTAGTTTCTTGATTGGTTTTGCTTCAATCCATTTGGTGAATTTGTCCACGGCGACCAGCAGATGGGTCATGCCACCACGTGCTGTCTTGAATGGACCCACCATGTCCAGCCCCCAGACGGCAAAGGGCCAGGTAAGGGGGATGGTCTTGAGTGCAGAAGTCGGCAAATGTTGCTTGGAGCTGAATTTTTGGCACCCCTTGCATTTCTTGACCAGATCCTTGGCGTCCTCCAAAGCAGTCGGCCAAAAGAAACCATGGCGGAAAGCTTTGGTGACAAGGGATCTGGAGGCCGCGTGGTG
This sequence comes from Thinopyrum elongatum, assembly GCA_011799875.1. NCBI lineage: Eukaryota > Viridiplantae > Streptophyta > Magnoliopsida > Poales > Poaceae > Thinopyrum > Thinopyrum elongatum. The sequence goes on from CM022297.1 coordinate 311,688,224, forward strand.
GCCGCACTCGCCTTGGTGTATGTCTCTGAGGATTGCCTTGCCTTTCTCTGGTTTGACGCAGCGTTGGAAAATGTCGGTCATGCTGCGCCTGACAAGCTCTCTGTTTACTATCGTGTAAGCTCCTGCCCGGCGTCGCACCTGCCGGGCCGAGATCTCATCAACTGGCAGCTCTCCGCTTACCAGAAAGTTGAGGATGGGCTGCGCCCATGATGGTGCTTTGACTTCATCCACTGTCATTACGGCTACTGAAACTAGGGTGGTTGGGTCGGGAGGTGGTGGGGTGGAGTCGGCCGCGTCTTGCTGAGTTGTCGAAGTCCCCGGGACGGCCGCGGCAGCCCTCGGGCCGGGTTGTAGAGTCCCTGGGCCGGGTGCGACTGCCGCAGTCCTCGAGCCGCTTGCCGAAGTCCTCGGGCCGGCTGCCGCAGCCCCCGGGCCGGGTTGCGAAGTCCCCGGGCTGGGTGCGACTGCTGCAGTCCCCGTGCCGCTTGCCGAAGTCCCCGGGCCGGCTGCTGCAGCCCCCGAGTCGGATCCGACTGCTTCGGGAGCAGCCGACACGAAGATGGATTCTGATTCCGGGGAAGGCTTGATGGACGGCTTGCGGAGGCACTGAAGGGACACACCGGCTGGTATGGCTTGCCTGGTGGACCGATCCGAGCCAGGGCGTCTGCTTGCTCATTGTCGGCCCGTGGCACGTGAAGGAACTCGCACCCATCAAAATATCCGCTGATCTGCTGGACGAGGAAGCGGTAGCTCGCCATATTTGCATCCTTGGCGTCCCAGTCGCCGGACGACTGTTGGACCACCAAGTCCGAATCGCCGTAGCACAGAATCCGGCGGATGCTAATCTCCTTGGCCAGCCGGAGTCCGTGTACTAGCGCCTCGTACTTGGCCACATTGTTGGAGGCGGCAAAGTGGATTTGCAGCGTGTATCTGAGCTTGTCGCCTTTGGGAGAGGTGAGGACGACGCCGGCTCCCAAACTGGTGTGCATCTTCGAGCCATCAAAGTGCATCCGCCAATGAGTGGAGTCTGGAGCTGGCGGCAGGTACTGGGTCTCGGCCCAGTCGATGAGGAAGTCGGCCAGTGCTTGGGACTTGATGGCGGCGCGAGGCTGGTAGAAGATGGTGTAGGGGGCCAGCTCGATGGCCCACTTGGCCACCCGGCCTGACGCGTCTCTGCTGCCTATGATCTCCGCAAGCAGGGCAGTGCTGACAACCGTGATGGGGTGCTCTTGAAAGTATGGCTTGAGCTTCTTGGCGGCAAAGTGCACGCCGTAGCACATCTTTTGGTAGTGGGGGTAGTTCTGCTTGGAGGCTGACAGCACCTCACTCAAGTAGTACACGGGCCTCTGGACCGGCTGTGCCTTGCCGTCTTCTTGGCGCTCTACCACCATGACTGTGCTGACCACCCGGCTGGTGGCGGCGATGTAAAGAAGCATGGGCTCCTTGGCAGCCAGGGCGGCCAGAACGGGCGGTGTGGTCAACATCATTTTCTTGAGCTGGAGGAAAGCCTCGTCCTCCTTGTCGTTCCACTCGAAATGAGTGGTTTTCTTCATCAACTGGTACAGGGGAAGAGCCTTCTCACCCAGCCGACTGATGAAGCGGCTGATGGATGCCAAGCAACCGGTGAACTTCTGGATGTCTCGCAGTCGGGTGGGCCTCTCCATCCTCTCGATGGCCTAGATCTTGACAGGGTTGCACTCTATGCCGCGCTCTGAGACAAGGAAACTGAGGAGCTGGCTGACTGGTACTCCAAAGACACACTTCTCTGGGTTGAGCTTGATTTGAAAACGGCGCAGATTATCAAAAGTTTACTTGAGATCTTCCAGGAGGGTACCGCGCTTCTCCGTCTTCACCACAATATCGTCTACATAGACGTGGGCATTTCTGTCGAGTTGCTTGAGGAGGCACTTCTGCATGCAACGCTGGAATGTGGCACCGGCATTTCTCAAGCCGAATGTCATGGTCAAGTAGCAGAAGGCTCCGAATGGTGTGATGAAGGCGGTCTTCAGGCGGTCGGCCGGGCTCAACTTGATCTGGTGGTACCCTGAGTAGGCATCCAAGAAACTCAGCAGCTCGCATCCGGCTGTGGAGTCTATCACTTGGTCAATCCGAGGCAAGGCAAACGGATCTTTGGGGCAGGCTTTATTGAGGCTGGTGTAGTCAATACACATGCGCCATTTGTTGTTCTTCTTTAGTACAAGGACTGGGTTTGCAAGCCACTCTGGGAAGAATACTTCCATAATGAAGCCGACTGCTAGAAGCCGGGCTATCTCTTCACCAACAATTCTTCTCTTCTCCTCCGACAGGCGGCGGAGGGGTTGCCTGACTGGTTTTGCATCTGCTCTGACATGTAGCTTGTGCTCGGCGAAATCCGTCGGAACACCCGGCATGTCCTTTGGAGACCACGCAAAGATGTCCCGATTCTCACGGAGGAAATCGACGAGCTCGCTTTCCTATTTGCTGTCGAGGCGAGTTCCTATGACAGCGAACCTCTCCGGGTGCTCCGGGTGCTTCGGGTCCAAGGGTATCTTCTTGGTTTCTTTGGCCGGTTGGAAAGAGCCAAGAGCTTCTGACCCCTTGGGATCTGGCGATAGGTCCAGCTGCTCGCCGGCCATGGCCACAACCCGGTCAAGGAGCCGTTTCTCGGTAGCAATCACAAGGGACTCAGCCAGCCGACTGCTGGCAGTGGCACAGGCGGCAGACTTCTGGTAGTCGCCGGCTATGGTGATAATGCCCTTGGTGCCCGGCATCTTCATCTTGAGGTAGGCGTAGTGAGGGACCGCCATGAACTTGGCCAGAGCAGGCCGGCCAAGCATAACGTGGTAGGGGCTCTCAAGGTCAACCACCACGAACCAGATTGGCTCTCGGCGGAAGTGACTCTTGTCTCCAAAGAGGACATCTATCTTGATCTTGCCGATTGGTGAGCAGGATAGGCCAGGCACAATGCCATGGAAGACAGTCCGGCTGGGCTGGAGCTGTTTCTCTTTGATGCACAACTTCTCCATGGTGTCACCGTAGAGGATGTTGATGCTGCTACCGCCGTCTATCAGAATTTGGGAGAAACGAGCAGCTCGCCTCTCTGTTGCGAAGGTGGCATCCAACACCAGGGCATAGGAACCCGGAGAAGGCATCACCTCCGGGTGGTCAGCTTGGCTCCAACAGATCGGCTTCTCCGACCAGTGCATGAACTATGGGGCTTCAGAGGCGACATTGTTCACTTCTCAGCGCTGTTGACGCCGGCTGTGCCTGTTGTCAGTCACGCTGGTGAAGACAACATAAGCTCCATGCTCTTCAGGAAACTCGTCTTGGATCGCGCCGACTGGTCGGACCGCCGACTGCTGGGGAGGTGGAGGCGGCGGGCCAGCAGGCGGCGGAGGCAGTCCTTCGCCTCTGGCGATGCGGGTGAGCAAGTGGCACTTCCGGGTGGTGGGATGGCACTGGTGAAGTTGCGGATGAAAACTTCAGTGAAGTCTAGCCAGCTGTTGACGCTGTAGGGCTTGAGGTTGTTCAGCCATGTCCGGGCCGTGCCCTGGAGCATGAGCGGAACATACTTCACGGCGACACACTTGTTGCCATTCGCTATGTTGACGGCAGTGGAGTAGTCAACCAGCCAATCTTCCGGCTTCACAGAGCCGTTGTACTTAGGAGTGTCCCGAGGGAGCAAGAACCCTTTGGGGAAGGGCTCGTCGCGAATGCGGGGGCCGAAACAAGGCGGGCCGATTGCATCTTCTTCTTCCAACGCCAGGGACCGAGCCAAGCGGTCGATCCGGTTGCGGGCGTCGTTCTCTCCGACTCCTTCGTGGGGGCCCAGCCGGCGCCCGAGAGTCGGATGCTCAACAGGTGGCGGAGAGGCGCGCCTCCCCTGCGCGGGGGAGGGGGCTAACGACCGTCCCGCCGTTCTACTGCTCGTGGGCGGCCGTCTTGGTCGCGCTCAATGGAGATGCGGGTGCGGCTGCGGCTAGCAACCGGCTCTGGGTCTCCCCGATCGCGGGCGCCGACTGTCAGCGTCCGGGAGGTCGAGCCGTGCTCCCGGCGAGGGGGAAGGTTCCCAGCTTGTAGGCCGGGTTCCGCCATGCGGCGGCCGGCTTCTTGCTGCGCGGCGGCCGCGTCGATGAGCTACTGGACGCACTCCGTCATGCAGCGATGCTCGTCGCCCTCCAGGCGGTCCAGCTCGTCTGCCGCTGCCTGGGCGGCGTGCAAGTTCTCCATGGGCGTGGCGTAGACCGGGCGGTCGGCCCCCAACATGCTGGTGATGGCGGCACCGCGCTGCCAGACCGTGCCCACGCGGCTGGGTTCGTCAGCAGCCGGTGTGCCGCAAACGGTGCGGTCGATCTCGCGGTGGTAAGCCTCGGTGAGGCGTCTCATGGCCGCCAACTTGTTGGCGCTGTCGAGAAGTGCAATACGGCATGCTTCCAGCGTTTCACCGCTCGCACCGGGCGCTACGGGAGCGGACAGGTCCCGCATTGCCGCCTGCAACGGGTCCCGGCCGGCCTGGTCGGAGGTTCCGTCGTGGCTGATGACCAGCACCTCAGTGACGGTGCTGGTGCCGGCGCTGCTGTCCGCAGCGGGAAGTGGATCGTCGAAGATCACCACGTCACCGGGAAAGGCATCAGGAAGCGCGACGTCGGCGTCGATGACCATGTCGACGAGCAGGTCGGTGGAGCCAACGGACTCCGGGTCGGAGACCGGCTCGTCGGCGATGTGAAGCTTGCCGAGGAGATCGATGAGGCAGCTCTCGGAGCTAGCTGCGCCCGTGTCGAGCGCGGGCTCATCGAAGAGGCGGATCCCGCCGATGAGATCAGTGAGGTTGCTTGCGGCGTAAACAACCTCCACGTCGTGCAGCGTGTCAGCGCAAACACCGTCGGGCGTGCCGGGCTGGCTGCGATCGCCAGGGAGGAAGAGGGTTCCTGTCCAGAACGTGTTTCCGGACGATGGTGCACCTAGCCCCATGGTGGGCGCCAAATGTCGGGGGTATCATGCGACATATGCCAAAGGATGGCTTATCATGGATGGGGACAAAAGTACGTCGCCGGGCTCTAGAAGCGGGAGTGAGCGAGACCGCGTACGCTTGCAAATCTTACCCAGGTTCGGGGCTCTCCTAGGAGATAACACCCCTAGTCCTGCTCTGCGGGGTCTCCGCATGATCACTACTTTAACAGGTAGCTACAAGCTTGCTCCTTGAGCTGTCTGGCTGGAGGAGGAAGAAGGGCAAGGCTAGCTCTACTCCACTCTCTTTGCGTGTGTGTGTGGTGCTGAGGGTGCTCGACGAGGCTTCTGTCAAGGAGCCAACTGCCAACCCCTTGCATGGGGTGACCTGGGGGGTTTATATAAGCCTATCCCCCAGGGGGTACAACGGTAATCTGGCCAGGTGCGGGGCCCGGTAGTCAGCGTCACTGGTCGCCGGCTTCTCCACCGACCGCTGGGGCCCGCCGCCTGGTGGGTCTGCCGACTGCCACGATCTCAGCCGACAGGTGGGTCCCATCGTCTTTGGGCCGCGTTGACTGCTTTATGCTGTAGCATTGCCCCTGATGACGAAGGCTTCGTCAGGGGGAGCGTGGATACAGTCCCGCCGCCTGGCGGGGGCTCACTGTAGCCATACCCCGTCGCATCTGGTTAATGGCGCATAGACTTCGAGGGAGGAGGAGGGCCGCCTGCTGGGAGCCTGCTTCCCACTGAGCCGACTGGTCTGGGCTCACCGCCTTCTGGCTTGTCACAGATAGGTAGGGCCCGCCGCCTGCGGGCCGTACTGACCACCCGTCGCAGGAGCATGGCCTCCTCTGCCATGGGTGATGTCATGAGTTGCACGGCAACAGTCCTGCCCTGGATTCGGGGGTGGCAGGCCTGTACTGTAGCCATGGCCTGTCTCATCATGTTTATGTTGGCGCTGACTTTGAGGGCGCGAGGGGCCACCTACTAGGACTCGGCATCCCAGGAGGCCGCCTGCCAGGAGTCGGCCTACTTCATGGCCGTCTTGTGGACTCTGCCGCCTCCCGGCAACCGGCTGCTTGGACCAGCCGGCCTCAAGAAGGCGGCCCTTTGTCCTTGATGTTTGAGGGGCGCAGCCTGCTCTGATGTCTTGAAATACCAAAGGGAGCTGATGGGGCTACCCGTGGTCATTTACTCCGACACCTTACGAGGAGGTTTGAGGATGAACTAGTACAATGGGTGAGCTGCCTCGCTAAGGCTCGGGGGGGGGGGGGTGAGAATGAGTCGACCCCCTCTACGGTGTTGGCTAACCTATATTTATAGTGGCCTTGGTCCTCTTCCCCAAAGCTTAGGCGGGAAGGGATTCCACAACGGCCAATTTGAAAGGGGACAAGTAGTACATCTTATCCTGATGAAAGGTGGTCTTCGCCTGCAAAGCTTCTGGTCATGACGTAGCTGTGAGCTCGGCGATGACATCCGTCCTGCCGAGCTCGTGGTCTTGGTCTCATTGCACCGGAATGGAAACCTTTGGGGGATTTCTTGGGATCCCACGTATGTCCTTGTATCCATAGCAAAACCCGCGTCTGTCCTTGCCTCCTTAGCACCAAAGAGGAAACTGCCTCCTCTGCGCCCGCTGGCACCTGCCTGGCCTTGGTCGTCACGGCTTACGTCATCGCAGCCTCGGGAGGCCGGGTACCTGCATAGAAAACTTCGCTCCTCGGGAGGCAGCCTGGGGAGGCCGCTCCCTCTGGAGGTCTTGGTGTCGTTCGCCTCGCGAGGCCTGGGCCTTCACGAGGGCCTTGTCTAGGTAGTCTTGTAGATGGGCCATACCAGGCCATCGAGTGAGCCACGCTGTGGGTCGCAGGCAGGTAAGTCTGGGTACCCTGGTTCCCAGAACAACGATAGTAGCCCCCGGGCCCATGGCGCGCTCGCGCTTGGCTTCGGGGCGAAGCCAAGGGGCAAGGGCGAAGCGTCGTGGGCCCCAATCGCCTGTGGGCAAGGCTTGACGCGCGGCGCTTGACAGGACGCGGACACCTCTGCTTCCCCATGTCGCCTCGGCAACTGCCCATGCTTGACAACTTCCTGGCGCATGCAGCAAGGCCATCATTGCCCGGAACGTGGAGGGGCGTCGGTTGGCCTTCGACTTCCTATAAGAGGGCGAGGGGGGCGGAGCCCCCAGCCCGCCTTCATCTTCTTGCTTCTCGCTCCTTGCTCCCCTTCTCCAAACCGCCGCCCCGCATTCATGGCGCCCGTGAGGAGGTTTTTCGCTGCTGATAAAGGAAAGGCACCCAGGAGGGTCCAGGCTCGCCGCCGCCCAAGAGGGGCTGCGGCCGTCCCCGCAAGTGTACTGCGAGGCTGGCGGTGGCTCCCCGGGGGCGCGGGCGCGCCCCCTCGAAGATCGGCGCCACCTCCGATACCTGCGGGAAGGCCCCCTCCCGCGTCGGAGGCTGCAGTGGCCAGGGCGGCCACGGCCAAAGGCGTAAACATGCAGCGGCCGTCCGGCCACCACGTCCGTGGTCCCACATGGCCGACGCATCCCCGGAGTTCGTGGTGTGGGCGGAGAGGCCGGCAGGCACCTGGTTCCAGCTCCCACGCTACTTCGCGGGCGCGCTGCCGGCCGGAGGGCCAGGGGGCCTCTGGCTGCAGGCCGACGGCTGCTGCAGCAAGGCCTCGTGGGTGGAGGTCGAGGTCACTCCTGCCGGCTACGTGTTCTTGAACCACGGGTGGCAGTCATTTGCCCGCGAGCGCGGCCTGCAGGGGAGACGCACCCTCCACTTTAGGCACGACGGAGCGGCGACCCTCTACGTCAGGATCTTCGGGGAAGACGACATGCGTCTTGGGTGCTGTCTACAGGACGACAACGATGGCGACGACGCCCACCCCTCCGACGACGACGACGGCGGGCAGGGCGGCGGCATCCTCGGCGGTGAACTTGCCCTTGGCGATGGCCGTGGCGCCTCCAGCGGCAGCGGCTCCTCCTCCGGGGGAAGCACGAGAGACGACGACTATGACGAGCCGCCATGTCATCATGCTCGGACTCGGGAGGGCGGTGAACCACCGCACCGGCGCGCCTTCGCTCCGGAGGACGCCGAGCCACCTCACCATCACGCTCCGTTGAAGTAGGAGAAGGACTCCGACTGAGCGCTGGCGTCGTCGGAGCAGAGCCTCAGGAGTTGCAGTGGCCGCGAGGCCGCCTTTTGCACCCTTTTTTTCTATATCAAGAAACATAGAGGGCCCCGCCGGGGCGTGTAATGGACCATGGAGCTTGCGCTGTTATGTTAATATTTTCATTTCGTATCCCAACATTTGTGTTGCTACCAATCGACAGGTTCTTGCTGATCGCGATTAGGATAACTTAGCTTGGCGTGCTTGTGGTGGACTCCTGCGTCACGAGGGCGCACTCCTCCGGAGCTTGGATCCCCTGCGTGCGTCTCATTCTCGTAATGACGCGGCTGGGGCACCGAAGCAGTTTAGAGGTCTTGCAGGGCACTTCTTTCTTGGGGATCAGAAGGCTCCCGGGCCTCAGGAGGTGCCCAATGGCCACGAGGCCCCTAGGGGGCATGAGGACGTGGGGCCTCCAGAGATGCCCCACAGGGCGCCGTGCCCCACGCGAGCCCTCGAGCAAGGACCGATCATCATTGGTACGCCGGGTTGCGATGCCCGGCAAGGCCAGGAGATGACGGCTTAGGAGGACAAACATGCCCGTTGGCTCGCTTGAGAGCATCGCGCGAGGATTAAGACGCCAAGGTCTTGGCGAGGTGTGTTCGTGGGCAGGCTTAGGCGTACACACCGTGCCCAGCCCCCGCTCGCGAGACACGCGAGAAGGAGCGACGGGCAACCGTCACCCTCCTTAAAACAGGAATCGAAAGAGCAAACGCTGCAAGGAGAAAAATTCCCATCCCTTTCGAATAAAGACGCGAGAACTTCGAATTTCATTCCAAGAAGTGGCAAATTCGCTACAAAAGCAAGCAAAAGAACAGGCGCGTCCGGCGCCTACACTAGTCTTCTAGTCTTCCCGCCAGCGTGGAGCATGGGGCTTCCACTAGGCGTGGGCATAGTCGTTGAAAGACCGTGTCGTCCAACAGCGCGGAGCATGGGGCTTCCACTTGGGCGTGGGTGGGAGCCCCCGTGAGTCCCCAGGGCGGCGCTCAGGAGACTCCGGGGCTTGTATAGCCCCACTCATTATTACGTGAGAGTGTCATGGGTAGAACTTCCGGAGATGCTGGATGTTCCAGGCATTTTGGATGGGGACCCCATCCTGCGTCCCCAGGCGCGCGGCGCCAGGCCTGGAGACGCGGGCGACCCTGAACGGGCCCTCCCACATAGGCAAGAGCTTGTGGAGCCCCTCCCTGGAGAGCACCCGCCTCAGGACGAGGTCACCCACCTCGAGGGTCCTGGAGCGGACGCTACGGCAGTGGTACCGCCACAGCGCCTGCAGGTACCTCGCGGCACGGAGCGAGGCATGGCGGTAGGCCTCCTCCCCGAGCACGAGATATGTCCCCTGCGAGGCGTCTTGGCGTGCCTCGTCAAACGCCAAGACCCGCGGAGCGATGCTTGACCTAGTGTGGGAGGACCGGCTCAGCCCCGTAGACGAGGAAGAACGGGGTCTCGCCAGTGGGCTTAGTTGCGGTGGTGCGGATGGACCACAACACGGACTGAAGCTCACCAAGCCAACCCCTGCCGCAGGCCTCAAGCTTCTTCTTGAAGCTCCTCGTCTTGAGGCCCCTCAGCACCTCTGCGTTGGCATGTTCAGCCTGGCCGTTGCTCCGTGGGTGTGCCATCAAAGCGTAGCATATCTGCATTCCAAGGTTAGCACAATACATCCTGAAGAGATTGCTTGTGAACTGAGAGCCATTGTCAGTAATGATATGGTTGGGAACCCCGAAACAGCTCACAAGGCCCTTGATGAATTTGACGGCCGAGTGATGTCCACTACGCAACCTTCTTCTTGTAGACTCGTGTTGGGCCTCCAAGCGCAGAGTTTTGTAGGACAGTAGCAAATTCCCCTCAAGTGGATGACCTAAGGTTTATCAATCCGTGGGAGGCATAGGATGAAGATGGTCTCTCTCAAACAACCCTGCAACCAAATAACAAAGAGTCTCTTGTGTCCCCAACACATCCAACACAATGGTAAATTGTATAGGTGCACTAGTTCGGCAAAGAGATGGTGATACAAGTGCAATATGGATGGTAGATATAGGTTTTTGTAATCTAAAAATATAAAAACAGCAAGGTAGCAAGTAACAAAAGTGAGCGAAAACGGTATTGCAATGCTTGGAAACAAGGCCTAGGGTTCATACTTTCACTAGTGCAAGTTCTCTCAACAATGATAACATAATTGGATCATATAACAATCCCTCAACGTGCAACAAAGAATCACTCCAAAGTTTCTATCGGAGAACATAGGACAAAAACATGCATCAACCCCTATGCATAGATTACCGCAATGTCACCTCGGGAATCTGCGAGTGGAGTGCCAAAACATACATCAAGTGAATCAATAAAACATCCCATTGTCACCACAGATATCCCATTGCAAGACATACATCAAGTGTTCTCAAATCCAATACTCAATCCAACATAATGAAACCTCAAAGAGCAAGACTCAATTCATCATAAGAAGGTAGAGGGGGAGAAACACCATATGATCCAACTATAATAACAAAGCTCGCGGTACATCAAGATCGTGCCAAATCAAGAAGACGAGAGAGAGAGAGAGAGAGATCAAACACATAGATACTGGCACATACCCTCAGCCCCGAGGGTGAACTACTCCCTCCTCGTCATGGAGACCGCCGGGATGATGAAGCTGGCCACCAGTGATGGTTTCCCCCTCCGGCAGGGTGCCGGAATGGGGTCCCGATTGGTTTTTCATGGCTACAGAGGCTTGCAGCGGCAGAACTCCCGATCTAGGTTTCTTTCTGGGGGTTTTGGGATTTATAGGAATTTTTGGCGTCGGTCTCACGCCAGGGGGGTCCACGAGTCAGCGGCAAGCCAGGGGGCGCGCCCTAGGGGGGGCGCCCTCCACCCTTGCCGTCACCTCGGGACTCTTTTGGCCCAACTCCGATGCTTCGTGGGCTTCTTCTGGTCCATAAAAAATCACCGTAAATTTTCAGCTCGTTTGGACTCCGTTTGATATTCCTTTTCTGTAAAACTCAAAAACAAGGAAAAAACATAAACTGGCACTGGGCTCTAGGTTAATAGGTTAGTCCCAAAAATAATATAAAATATCATATTAATGCATATAAAACATCCTAAATAGATAATATAATAGCATGGAACAATAAAAAATTAAAGAGACGTTGGAGACGTATCAAGCATCCCCAAGCTCAATTCCTGCTCGTCCTCGAGTAGGTAAATGATAAAAACAGAATTTTTGATGTGGAATGCTACCTAACATATTTATCCATGTAATTTTATTTATTGTGGCATGAATGTTCAGATCCATAAGATTCAAAACAAAAGTTTAATATTGACATAAAAACAATAATACTTCAAGCATACTAAGTAAAGCAACCATGTCTTCTCAAAATAACATGGCCAAAGAAAGTTATCCCTACAGAATCATATAGTCTGGCTATGCTCCATCTTCATCACACAAAGTATTAAATCATGCACAACCCCGATGACAAGCCAAGCAATTGTTTCATACTTTTGATATTCTCAAACTTTTTCAACTTTCACGCAATACATGAGCGTGAGCCATGGATATAGCACTATAGGTGAAATAGAATATGGTGGTTGTGGAGAAGACCAAAAAGATGGAGATAGTCTCACATCAACTAGGCGTATCAACAGGCTATGGAGATGCCCATCAATAGATATCAATGTGGTTGAGTAGGGATTGCCATGAAATGGATGCACTAGAGCTATAAGTGTATGAAAGCTCAAAAAGAAACTAAGTGGGTGTGCATCCAACTCGCTTGCTCACGAAGACCTAGGGCAATTTGTGGAAGCCCATCATTGGAATATACAAGCCAAGTTCTATAATGAAAATTTGCCACTAGTATATGAAAGTGACAAAATAGGAGACTCTCTATCATGAAGATCATGGTGCTACTTTGAAGCACAAGTGTGGAAAAAGGATAGTAGCATTGCCCCTTCTCTGTTTGCTCTCATGTTTTTTATTTTGGGCTCTTTTGCCTCTTTTTTTCTTCTTCTTTTTTTCTTTTTTCTTTTCTCTCTCTTTTTTTATTTTATGTCTAGAGTCCCATCCCGACTTGTGGGGGAATCATAGTCTCCATCATCCTTTCCTCACATGGGACAATGCTCTAATAATGATGATCATCACACTTTTATTTACTTACAACTCGATACTTAGAACAAAAATATGAGTCTATATGAATGCCTCCGGCGGTGTACCGGGATGTGCAATGATCAAGAGAGACATGTATAAAAAATATGAATGGTGGCTTCGCCACAAATACGATGTCAACTACATGATCATGCAAAGCAATATGACAATGATGAAGCGTGTCATAATAAACAGAACGGTGGAAGTTGCATGGCAATATATCTAGGAATGGCTATGGAAATGCCATAATAGGTAGGTATGGTGGCTGTTTTGAGGAAGGTATATGGTGGGTGTAGTGCACCGGCGAAAGTTGCGCTGTACTAGAGAGGCTAGCAATGGTGGAAGGGTGAGAGTGCGTATAATCCATGGACTCATCATTAGTCATAAAGAACTCACATACTTATTGCAAAAGTCTATTAGCTATTGAAACAAAGTACTGCACGCATGCTCCTAGGGGGATAGATTGGTAGGAAAAGACCATCGCTCATCCCCGACCGCCACTCATAAGGAAGACAATCAATAAATAAATCATGCTCCGACTTCATCACATAACGGTTCACCATACGTGCATGCTACGGGAATCACAAACTTTAACACAAGTATTTGTACCAATCCACAATTACTCACTAGCATGACTCTAATATCACCATCTTTATATCTCAAAACAATCATAAGGAATCAAACTTCACATAGTATTCAATGCACTTTATATGAAAGTTTTTATTATATCCCCCTTGGATGCCCATCATATTAGGACTAAATTCATAACCTAAGAAAATTACCATGCTGTTTAGAGACTCTCAAAATAATATAAGTGAAGCATGAGAGTTCACCAATTTCTTCAAAATAAAACCACCGTCGTGCTCTAAAAAGATATAAGTGAAGTACTAGAGCAACTGACAAACTACTCCAAAAAGATATAAGTGAAGATCAATGAGTAGTTGAATAATTATGTAGCTATGTGAGGACTCTCTCTCATTTAAAAATTTCAGATCTTAATATCTTATTCAAACAGCAAGCAAAATAAAATAAAATGCCATTCTAAGGATAGCACATATCATGTGAAGAAGCAAAAACTTAGGCTCAACCAAAATTGACCGATCATTGTTGAAGAAGAAAGGTGGGATGCCAACCGGGGCATCCCCAAGCTTAGATGCTTGAGATTTCTTGAAATATTAACTAGGGATGCCTTGGGCATCCCCAAGCTTGAGCTTTTGTGTCTCCTTAATTCCTTTTATATCACGGTTTCCCTAAATCTTAAAAACTTCATCCACACAAAACTCAACAAGAACTCGTGAGAAAAGTTAGTATAAATCAAATGCAAAACCTTATCATTTTCTACTGTAGAAAATCACTAAAATTATTATTTAACATTGCATACTAAATGCCTCTGCATATTCAATACTCCTATCCTCAAATAGAATCATTAAACAAGCAAACATATGCAAACAATGCAAACATAACAGCAATCTGTCTAAACATGACAGTCTATAAAGAGTGCAATTGTACTTGTACTTACCTAACTCAAAAAATTCTGAAAATTACCACACTGTAGAAATTTTGTTTTTACTCACTGTGTAAAAATTTCAAGATTTTATCACGTTCTGACTTTCCACAAGAATTCAGACAATGATAGAAAACTTTCTGTTTTCAAAACAGCAACATATAGACTTGCAAAATAAGCATGGTAAAGGCTATACTTAACACTTTTATTGAAATAAAAGATGCAAAACATTACTATAAATAACAGCACACAAATCCTAATAAAATAAAATGATGCTCCAAGCAAAACTCATATCATGTGACGAATAAAAATATAGCTCGAAGAAAGGTTACCGATGATGTTGAAGACGAAAGAGGGGATGCCTTCCGGGGCATCCCCAAGCTTAGTTCTTGGACCTTCCTTGAATATTACCTTGGGGTGCCTTGGGCATCCCCAAGCTTAGGGTCTTGTCACTCCTTATTCTCCTCATATCGATATCTCACCCAAAACTTGAAAACTTCAATCACACAAAACTTAACGGAACTTCGTGAGATGGGTTAGTATGATAAAAAAATCATTCACTTTGGTACTGTCAAGACAAGATTCAATTTTTTTCTCAAATGATACCTACTGTAGCCTATCATTTCTACAATTTATATTGAGCAATATAAGCCATAGAAACTAGAAAACAAGCAAATTATGCATTGAAAACAGAATCTGTCAAAAACAGAACAGTCTGCGAAGATCTGAATTGAAATCATACTTCTGTAACTCCAAAAATTCTGAAAAATTAGGACAACGTAGAAAATTTGTATATAAATCCTCTGTAAAAAATTCAGAGTTTTTATACGTTCCAGTAAAACATAAAAATTTCTGTACTGGACGCAAAAGTTTCTGTTTTTGCACAGAATCAAGTCAACTATCATCCACACTATCCCAAAGGCTTTACTTGGCACTTTATTCAAACAAAAACTATAAAACATGATTACTACAGTAGTTTAATCATGTGAACAAACAAAAACATTAAGGTTAAATATTGGGTTGTCTCCCAACAAGCGCTTTTCTTTAATGCCTTTTAAGCTAGGCATGATGATTTCAATGATCCTCACATAAAAGATAAGAATTGAAACACAAAGAGAGAATCATGAAGCATATGAGTAGCACATTTAAGCCTAACCCACTTCCTATGCATAGGGATTTTGTGAGCAGACAACTTATGGGAACAAGAATCAACTTGCATAGGAAGGCAAAACAAGCAAAACTTCAAGATTTTCAATACATAGAGAGGAAACTTGATATTATTGCAATATGTAAAAGCATATGTTCCTCTCTCATAATAGTTTTCAGTAGCATCATGAATGAATTCAACAATATAACTATCACATAAAGCATACTTTTCATGATCCACAAGCATAGAAATTTTAATACTCTCCACATAAGCAAATTTATTCTCATGAATAGTAGTGGGAGCAAACTCAACAAAATAACTATCATGTGAGGCATAATCCAATTGAAAATTAAAATCATGATGACAAGTTTCATGGTTATCATTATTCTTTATAGCGTACATGTCATCACAATAATCATCATAAATAGCAACTTTGTTCTCATAATCAATTGAAACCTCTTCCAAAATAGTGGATTCATCACTAAATAAAGTCATGACCTCTCCAAATCCACTTTTATCAATATTGTGAAAAGATTCAACACCCTCCAAAATTGTGGGATCATTAACTAGAGTTGACACTCTTCCAAACCCACTTTCATCAACATAATCATCATAAAATAGGAGGCATACTATCAACGTAATAAATTTTCTCAACAAAACTTGGGGGACTAAAAATATCATCTTCATCAAATATAGCATCCCCAAGCTTATGGCTTTGCATATCATTAGAATCATGGATATTCAAAGAATTCATACCAACAACATTGCAATCATGCTCATCATTCAAAGATTTTATGCCAAACATTTTATTAACTTCTTCTTCTAACACTTGAGCACAATTTTCCTTTCCATCATTTTCATGAAAGACATTATAAAGATGAAGCATATGAGGCAACCTCAATTCCATTTTTTTGTACTTTTCTTTTATAGACTAAACTAGTGATAAAACAAGAAACTAAAAGATTCAATTGCAAGATCTAAAGATATACCTTCAAGCACTAACCTCCCCGGCAACGGCACCAGAAAAGAGCTTGATATCTACTACGCAACCTTCTTCTTGTAGACTCGTGTTGGGCCTCCAAGCGCAGAGTTTTGTAGGACAGTAGAGAATTTCCCTCAACTGGATGACCTAAGGTTTATCAATTCGTGGGAGGCGTAGGATGAAGATGGTCTCTCTCAAACAACCCTGCAACCAAATAACAAAGAGTCTCTTGTGTCCCCAACACACCCAATACAATGGTAAATTGTATAGGTGCACTAGTTCAGCGAAGAGATGGTGATACAAGTGCAATATGGATGGTAGATATAGGTTTTTGTAATATGAAAATATAAAAACAGCAAGGTATTAAGTAACAAAAGTGAGCGAAAACGGTATTGCAATTCTTGGAAACAAGGTCTAGGGTTCATACTTTCACTAGTGCAAGTTCTCTCAACAATGATAACATAATTGGATCATATAACAATCCCTCAACGTGCAACAAAGAATCACTCCAAAGTTTCAATTGGAGAACGTAGGACAAAAACGTGCATCAACCCCTATGCATAGATTACCCCAATGTCACCTCGGCAATCCATGAGTTGAGTGCCAAAACATACATCAAGTGAATCAATAGAACATCCCATTGTCACCACAGATATCCCATCGCAAGACATACATCAAGTGTTCTCAAATCCAATACTCAATCCAACATAACGAAACCTCAAAGAGCAAGACTCAATTCATCACAAGAAGGTAGAGGGGGAGACACACCATATGATCCAACTATAATAACAAAGCTCGTAGTACATCAAGATCGTGCCAAATCAAGAACACGAGAGAGAGAGAGAGAGAGAGATCAAACACATAGCTACTGGTACATACCCTCAGCCCCGAGGGTGAACTACTCCCTCCTCATCATGGAGACCGCCAGGATGATAAATATGGCCACCGGTGATGGTTTCCCCCTCCGACAGGGTGCCGGAACGGGATCCCGATTGGTTTTTCGTGGCTACAGAGGATTGCGGCGGCGGAACTCCCGATCTAGGTTTCTTTCTGGAGGTTTCGGGTTTTATAGGAAATTTTGGCGTCGGTCTCACGTCAGGGGGGTCCACGAGGCAGCGGCAAGCCAGGGGGCGCCCCCTCCACCCTTGCCGTCACCTCGGGACTCTTCTGGCCCAACTCCGATGCTTCGTGGGCTTCTTCTGGTCCATAAAAAAATCACCTTAAATTTTCAGCTCGTTTGGACTCCATTTGATATTCCTTTTCTGTAAAACTCAAAAACGAGGAAAAAAACAGAAACTGGCACTGGGCTCTAGGTTAATAGGTTAGTCCCAAAAATAATATAAAATAGCATATTAATGCATATAAAACATCCAAAACAGATAATATAATAGAATGGAACAATCAAAAATTATAGATACGTTGGAGACATATCACCGAGCCAGCAGGAATGGTGCGCACGGGCTCCACCTCCGCCTACTTGGTGAACTTGTCGATGGAACGGGCCCAGGATATCCAGCCCCCAGACCACGAAGAGCCATGAGAGCGGGATGGTCTAGAGACATTGCACGGGCTGGTGAATCTGCTTGGCGTGGAACTGGCAGGCCTCGCAAGACCGCACCAGCTCGGTGGCGTCGTTGAGTGCCGTGGGCCAGTAGAACCCGCTGCGGAACACCTTACCTACGAGGGTGCGTGATGAGGAGTGATGCCCGCAATCTCTGCCGTGGATGTCGACCAGCAGCTCATGCCCTTGCTCCCCAGATACACACCGCAGTGAGACGTCATTGGGGCGCCTGCAATATAGCTCGCCGTCATGCAAGTAGTAAGCCGTGGCCTGGCGAACCACACGTTCTGCGTCCTCCTCCTCCGGCAGGGCACCGCTGAGCAGGTACACCTTGAACTCCTCAGTCTAGTCGCCCACCTGAGGCTCCATCGCCAGGATTAGGCGGGCCCCTGAGGTCGGGCCACAGGCTGGGGTGCCTGAGGGTGGGGCCGATGGCAGTTCTTCCCGGAGGGGCGTCAGGCCTGCCATCGGTGGAGCTGCCGATGGCTTGAAGAGCCTCTCCTCGAAGACACTAGGCTCCTGAGGCTCGTGGCAGGACGCCCTCCTGGCGATGTCGTCCGCTTGCCTGTTTGCGCCGGACATGCTGCAATTCCAAACCCAGGAAGTGCTTTTCAATTTTACGTGCCTCTTCCAAGTACGCCTCCATGTGTTCATCCTTCGGCTTGTACTCTTTGTTGGAGAAGTTGACGAGGAGCTAGGAGTCGCCCTTAATAGTAAGGCGCTTGACCCCCAGGGCAGCAGCGGCCCTTAGGCCAGCGATCAAGCCCTCGTACTCCATGATGTTGTTGGAGACCTTCTCTCCATGCTGGAAGCAGAGTTGCACGGTGTAGTAGAGCTCGTCCTTGGTCGGCGAGATGAGTACGGCTCCAGCCCCCGTGCCCTGTCGCATGAAGGCTCCATCGAAGTGCATGACCCAGCCGTCGGGTGCCTCTGCGCCAAGTGCGAGGGACTAGCCCTCGTCTAGCCCCCGGTCAGGGGCATCCATCCACTCCGCCACGAAGTCAGCGAGGGCCGCGCCCTTGATGACACTGGTCATGCTAAACTCTAGCTGGAAGGCTTGTAGCTCGATGTTCCATTCCGCCACCCTTCCAGCAGCATTGGGGCTGCACATCACCTTCTCCACGGGGTATGCAAAGACGACCTTGTTGGGGTGGCCCTGGAAGCAGTGACGCAGTTTTCTCGAGGCGATGAGGAGTGCGAGCAGAAGCTTCTGCTGCATGGGGTAGCGCTCGCGCATCACGCATCATCGTGCTGACGAAGTATACCGGGTGCTCGACGAGAGACAGGGCGTCAATGTCGTCCTGTCCTGCTTGGGGCGAAGGGGCCTCATGGGCTTCACTGTTCGGCGAGGTAACAGGAGCCACAGGGGTGCCATCCTGAAGGAGTGATGGTGCAACTCCTCGCGGGGCACCCAGCCGTGCGCCCACGCCGGCGTGATCCTCCTTGACTGCCACGAGTGCCGCGCTAGCCGAGTGGGGGTGGCCGCGAGGTAGAGCACCAGAGGCTCAAGAGGACGAGGCGCCACCATAATAGGCAGGCTCGTAAGGTACCTCTTGAGGTCCTGGAAGGCGGCCTCTGCTTCAGGGGTCCATTTGAAGGGGCCCTTCCTCTTCATGAGCTTGAAGAAGGGGAGGGCGCGCTCGCCAAGCTTGGAGATGAAACGCCCCAGGGAGGTCACGTAGCCCGCTAGCTTCTACATTTTTGTGAGGGTCTGAGGCGGGCGCAACTTCTCAATTGCCTTGATCTTCTCGGGATTAGCCTCGATCCCGCAATGTGATACGAGGAAACCGAGCATTTTGCCAGACGGAACCCCGAACACACACTTTTCCGGATTAATCCTCAGGTTCACCCGACGCAGGCTGGCAAATGTCTCCTCCAGGTCCTTGATCAGGGTTCTCACCTCGCGTGACTTGACCACGATGTCGTCAACGTACGCCTCCATGTTCCTCCCGAGCTACATCCCCAGAGCAATGTGCATTAGCCGCTGGAAGGTCGCGCCAGCGTTCCGTAGCCTGAAGGGCATGCATGTGTAACAATACACACCACATGGGGAGAGGAAGGCCGTCTTCTCGACATTCTTTGCTGCCATTTTGATCTGGTGATAGCCTGAGAAGGCATCCAAGAAGCACAACTGATCGCACTCTGTGGTGGAGTCCATGATCTGGTCGATGCATGGGAGCGGGAAAGGGTCCTGAGGGCTGACCTTCTTGAGACTCGTGAAGTCGACGCACATGCGCTCTTTCCCGCCCTTCTTGGGGATGATGACTAGGTTGGCCAGCCATTCCAGATGCCGTACTTCCCGAATGACACCAGCTTCTTGCAGCTTCCAGACCTCCTGGACAATGAACGCCTGTTTCTCCGTGGCTTGCCATCGTGCCTTCTGCTTCATCGGGCGTGCATTGGGGCACACCATTAAGTGGTGCTTGATCATGTCCCGCGGGACGCCGACCAAATCTGACGCTTCCCACGCGAACACGTCCTTGTTCGCCCTGAGGAAGCCAACCAATGCCTCTTCTTGCTTCGGGGGGAGGCCGGCGCCTATGGTGAAGGTGGGGCCCGAGCCCCCGGCGTCGACGGGCACCTGCTTTGTCTCAGCCCGGTCCTGGGAGAAAAGTTGCTTCTTTTTTGCGGGCGCGGCCCCCAGGGCCAGCGTGACGCTCGTGGCACTAGTGCACGCGGCCGCCACGGCCTCCAGAGTTCGTTCGACACCCACAGTACCGGGTCCCATGGCTGCCGCGGCCTTGTAGACAGCCCTGAGGGTCCGGAGCGCGTCCTCGGTGTCTCCGCCCACGGAGATGATGCCACCGCTCCCAGGCATTTTGATGACATTGTAGCCTGGGTGTGTAGCCGCCATGAACTTGGCAAGGGCCGGATACCCCAGAATGGCATTGTACGGGAGGCCGATGCAGGCCACATCGAAGTCGACCAGCTCGGTGCGGTAGTTGTCGCGAGTGCCGAAGGTGACGGGGAGGCGCACGTGCCCGAGGGGAGTGGTGGAACCTTCGGTCACCCCCGAGAAGGGCTTGGTAGGCACGAGCTGGTCGTAGGGCACTTGGAGCATGTCGAAGGCCTCTACGGAGAGGACGTTGAGGTCGGCGCCACCGTCGATGAGGGTGCGAGTGACCACCACGTTACTGATCATGGGCGTGCACAACATTGGGAGTGCGCCGGCGGCAGTCGTAGTTCTGGGGTGGTCCCTGGAGTCAAAGGTGATGTCGACCTCTGGCCTAGGGCAACCTTGCAAGGCTCCCGATCGCTGCCGGGGAGCACCTACCCGACGCAAGTTGCTTGACATGATGCCGACATGGGCACCTGCGACCCACCGAGGATACACGCGACCACGTGGGGTTCGGGGACCGCGAAACGCGCGATGAGCAGACCGTAGAGCTCCTCCCAGGTGGACACCAAGGCCTCGGGGAGGCCATGGAGCCAAGAGCGTGGCACCTTTGTGAGGGCTAGAGGGAGCCAGTTGGCCATGGCCTTGTCATCGCCTCCGGCCGCACAGATGGCATGCACGTACAGCCGGAGGAACTCCTTGGGGTCACCCGAGCCGTCATACCGCGGGGGCAGCACCGGCCTGAACTTTGCCGGCCATCGCACCCAATGCAGGCTGAGGGTGCAGGCCTGGCAGCCCGCGGTGTCTTCATAGGCCACGGGCGGCCAGGTCGGTGAAGCAGCGTCCACCATGGAGGCAGCAGGGCAAGAGCAGAGCGCGGCGGCGGAGAAGAGAAAGCTCGACACGCCCCTACTTGGCGCGCCAAATGTCGGATTCAGGGCTTCGCAGACCCAAGAAGGTTCAAACTCTAGGGCATGTGCGAAGATCTCAACCTCTCAAGCCTTCCAGCTCGCCACCCTATAGCCTAGCCTCGCGAGATTCATGTGAGTAGGGAAGAAGATGACCACGACAGTTTACCCACGTTCGGGCCACCTTGCAGTGTAAAACCCTACTCATGCTTTGTGGTGAATTGGCCTCACGAGGAGGTTTGAGGATGAACTAGTACAATGGGTGAGCTGCCTCGCGAGGGCTCGGGGGGTGAGAATGAGTCGACCCCCTCTACGGTGGTGGCTAACCTATATTTATAGTGGCCTTGGTCCTCTTCCCCAAAGCTTAGGCGGGAAGGGATTCCACAATGGCCAATTTGAAAGGGGACAAGTAGTACATCTTATCCTGATGAAAGGTGGTCTTCGCCTGCAAAGCATCTGGTCGTGACGCAGCTGTGGGCTCGGCGATGACATCCGTCTTGCTGAGCTCGTGGTCATGGTCTCGTTGCACCGGAATGGAAACCTTTGGGGGATTCCTTGGGAACCCACGTTTGTCCTTGTCTCCTTAGCAAAACCCGCGTTTGTCCTTGTCTCCTTAGCACCAAAGAGGAAACTGCCTCCTCTGCGCCCGCTGGTGCCCGCCTGGCCTTGGTCGTCATGGCTTACATCATCGCAACCTCGGGAGGCCGGGTACCTGCATAGAAAACTCCGCTCCTCAGGAGGCAGCCTGGGGAGGCCGCTCCCTCTGGAGGTCTTGGTGTCGTCCGCCTCGCGAGGCCAGGGCCTTCGCAAGGGCCTTGTCTTGGTAGTCTTGTAGATGGGCCATACTAGGCCGTCGAGCGAGCCACGCTGTGGGCCGTAGACAGGCAAGTCTGGGTACCCTGGTTCCCAGAACGCCGAAAGTGGTTCTCTCTCAGAAAATGAATGGTGCAAGTGTAGGCACGTTCTGATAGCTCTCTCCATGAATGAAGAGGGGGTGGAGGGGTATATATAGCCTCCACACAAAATCCAACCGTTACACACATTTGACTCAACTCGGTGAGATCGAATAGTTAAACTCGGTGGCACCGATTAGTTCAAAATGTGAACGTTACGGTGGGAATGACTGGAACAACTCGGTGGGACCGATGTGCTAGGGCTAAGGACAAACATCAACTCGGTGGCGCCGATTGCATCAACTCGGTAAGACCGATGTGAAGCAACAAGCAATAGAGTTTCTGTCAAGCCAACTCGGTGAGACCGAAATAAATGCAACAAGTCACAGAGCGCTGGCAAGGCCATGTCGGTGAGACCGAGATTCATATCGGTGAGACCGAATTGCTAGGGTTTCTGGTTGTGGCTAAATCATGTGAACACGGTGGTGCCGGATAGAAAGAATCGGTGGGGCCGAGTTGGAGTTTAGGGTTTTGACATATTTGGATGGAGAAAGTGGTTGAGGGTTTTGGAGCAATATCACTAAGCATTTGAGCAAGCAAGTCATTAAGCAACACCTCATCCCCTTTTAATAGTATTGGCTTTCCTATGGACTCAATGTGATCTTGGATCACTAAAATAAAGATGAAGAGTCTTGATCTTTTGCCAATATTTGTCCTTAGCATTTTGAGGGGTCCACATCTCTAGTCCATGCCATTCATTAAACTTCATGAATTATTTATCTTGAAAGGATATTAGTTCAATGTGCTATATGTTGTTATGAATTACCAAAACCAACCGGGGATTAGTTGTACTTTTAGTTATGTGTAAGTAATGTTATTCATGGCAACTACTTTGCTTTGTCCTATAGTTTCTACCTTCCTGCTGGTTATAACACAACAAATGTTCCCATTTTTCTCTATAGAGAAGGACCGATTTGGAAACTCAAGATGAGATAACCTGTGCTAATAGTTGTGCTATCTTCAGGAATGCTTTGCGGAAATATCAGAATTACCTAGAGAAAACATACTTCACTGGCAAGGAAACTCATCAAATTCCCTTACTTCCTTCGGAGACACATTTACGGGATGATGACTCGGAACGCCTTGTTCTGTACTGGTCCGGACCCAATAATCTGGTAGGGTCTATGAGATAATATTTAATTTTGAAGTAATATATGGCCGTGTCTTACTGTACTCTGTTCTTGTAGAACAAGTGCTTAAACCTGAAGAAAAACTGTTCTCAGGTAAGATTCCATAGCTATAGTGCATACTGCTTTGCTCTTGTATCACTGTATTTACTCATACCAACTAATTTTTAAATTTATGTATCCAATCAAAATTTGAATGGCACAACAGGTATGTTTAAACATGTTTCTTTAACTGGTTTGCTCTTCTAAATTTCTCTATGTTGATTTCAATTTCAATTGTGTAGACAGTTGTCTTCTCATTTGATGCACATTACTAGCATCAAAACAGAGCCAATAGTGTTGCTAGTTCTACATATATACCCATGGTACCAATCTAAAATCTTGTGGTGCCGTGTAGTTTCCCACACTTATATTCTTTCAATGCTGATTT
This sequence comes from Thinopyrum elongatum, assembly GCA_011799875.1. Classification (NCBI taxonomy): domain Eukaryota; kingdom Viridiplantae; phylum Streptophyta; class Magnoliopsida; order Poales; family Poaceae; genus Thinopyrum; species Thinopyrum elongatum. The sequence continues at coordinate 311,711,892 of CM022297.1, forward strand.
GTCTTGAACTGATATGATTTGAACCGTGTCTCTATTTTGATTTGGTAAGACAATGCAGTGGCCATAACACATAGACATGTGTTTGTTTGATGCTTTTATTATGCACTACTTCACAATAGAAGACTTGTTAGTTTAATCATGTCCACCTTACTACTAAACTGGTTCACCAAAATGGGTTCATATACTACATGCTAAACCTGTTATGTGTCTACCTGTTTCTTCTTTTAGAATGCTGGCAGAATATTGGAGAAAAGTACCCCATTAAGCAATGGTAAAGGAAGTAATGGAGATAAGGTTCAGGATAGTGAGACAGCCTTGTTGGTCTCCAACAAAGCTGATAAAACAGATAAGGAAAACTATCTTGAAGACAGTGAGACAACCCCAAAGTCATGTCTTGATGTAGTGTTCGAGTTACTGACCACTACCGCTGGCACAAGCTCTTCGAACTCGCTATCTGAATTAGTTTGGTTTCTTGAGTCTCAACTACAAACTGAAAGACATCGATCAGCTATGTTGCGCCAAGAAGCCAAAGGACTGAGGAAGTCCCTGCAGAATTCAGATGCATACTGTCTAGTGCAACAACACGTGTTGGAGGATTTTAGCGCCAAACAAGAGAGAACTAATAAGCTTGCTAAGCTTATTGCCAGCATGGTGGATAACCAAGATAACGTTTCTTGAGTTGTTCTGAAGTTGTTTCAGTTAACGAACTTGTTTTGCTACCGTGTTTATTTGCACTGGTGGCCAATTTAGGCGCCCAGTGTATGGAATATGCTACTTTGTACCCTCTATTTGCACTGGTGGCGAACTTTGATGCCTAGTGGATGTAATATGTGTAATAGCCATAATAGTCTAGCGTAAGTTGCTTGCTTATTTATTTCCTTATTGTCTTGTTTATTTGCTTGTTTTTAGTCACTAAAGTTCTTTTTTCCATGATTTGCTAGTGGCCATAGTAACCTTTTTTTAGAACTAGGCCACAATAACCATGGGCAACATACGGACCGTTGTAACCATGGTCCTGCTACCTGCTGTAGTGGCCATTGGCTTCCTGCAGGCCATAGGATCCATGGGCCTTCTACGGGCCGTATGATCCATGGGCCTTCTACGGCCGTATGAACGATTGGCCAAACATGGTCTGTACTATTCGTGGACCAATAATGGATCGCAAGATGGGCCGTAAAGAGGCTAAAATCGAAATCGTCTATTTATGGGCCCGACTATAACAGGCTGTTAACTGGCTGGTTGTATCTCATGCTTAATTCTATCGACGGGCATAACAGGTCGTTAATGGGCCAGAATACATGACGGTATGAAAACGGCGCAATGGCTTATCGGGCCACAAACGGGCCAACTTAACCATGGGCTGAATTTGGCCCATTAGCTGAACAGGCCAGTAAAATCATAGAGGGCTGGAAATGAGCCCAAGAATAAATGTGCCCTTAGAAGGCCGAAAGATAACATGGGATGGAAATGGCCCAACTGAATAATGGGCCATTAATGGATGTAATGTGATTTACTGCTCATTATGGCCCAGATTCACCCCGGGTCGTTAAAATGCCAAGAGTTACAAAGGGCCTCATATGGGCCGAAATACATCATGGGCCATACACGGGCCGGAAGTTACAACGGGCTGGAATTATATTGGATGGCCCACATGACGCTGCTGGGCCAAATTTGGAAAGTCCATAACGAGTTGTGAGTTACCGGGCCGTAAATGGGCTATATGCGAACAGACCGTTAAGAGGCTTTCCATGGGCAAGCCCGCTAGCTTTTGACCAAGTCAAACGGGTCGGACTTTTTAAACTATATGGGCCTTTTTTGGGCCGTGCCATGTGTCGACGTATGATAGGCGCATCTCATCCATTGGATGGATGACATCTTTCCCAACGTAGAGCTGGCACATGGTTCCTTCGGCCAATGAGAATTTTATACATGGAAAATCGCCATTGCTCGTGGCTGCTAATGGGTTATCGGATCCAAAACCGGACCCAATATCTTAATGGCGACCCTTTATGGTGGATGCCACATGTTGGTTATCCTTGACGAAAACACTTCCATTACGCGGTATTTATCGTCATGGAAGTGGACACTTCCGTGATGATAATTTCAATATTGTAATGGAACACTTCTACGATAACACAGGTATGACTATCTTGATTCTGTCATAAAATCATCACGGATGTATATGCATGACAGAAAACATGACCTACTATGACAAACACGTATTATCATGGAAGTGTTTTTTTGTAGTGCATAGACCAACTTAGGCGAAAAGCCTAAGCTTGGGGGAGTACGTATTTCTCACCGACATTACATTCATGTATCACACATTCATTCTACTTGCTGGTGTTCATCCTTTTTCATTGTATATCCATGTTAGTTTTATTTTTGCTTTCTTTCTGTGTGTTTCAAAAACTTTGAAAATCCAAAAATATTTCTCGCTTGTTTTCGGTATTTCTTTCTTGTTTAGTTCGTAGTACTAAAAGATAACCCAAAAAGATTTCTCTTTCTTGTTTTATTTGTTGGGAGCTTTCCAGTGTAATTAGTTTTCCTCGTTTTTGTTTTTCCTTCGTTAGTTTTCTTTCTTCAGAAAAACCAAAAACTCCAAAAACATTTCAGTGTGTTTCTCTGAAATTATTTTCTTTTCTTTGAGTTGTCACAAGGAGAAGACCACGACGAAAATGTTGAGTGGCTCTCATATGAATTATTGTTGATCTAACAAAGAGCCCATATTACCTTGTCTTCTCCTTTGAATAAAATGTTTGCAGATTCCAGCATAGTCCATGTGTCGGTGCAACAAACCCCAGATGTGTTGCCCAGACTGTACACAGGCTTGGAGGTGAGGTTGCAACGTCCAAGTCCAGACCAAGCAAGGAGAGATCAGCTCTTTGAGAAATCAAAGGGCGGATCAAGAAGACCAAGTCAAGCTAAATGAGCAAGACACCACTAAGGAAAAACCTCCCTTGCCGGGTAGGCGAGCCCGGCGAGGTCAAAGTTACCCCGAAGGCAAACCTCAAGACTGCCCCGGCAGGCTTGCCGGGGACACCAAGGGCGGCCTACCCCTCCAAGGCTCCACCGCTCCACCTCAAAGCGACGCAAGTCATCGATCGGTGCGGTGTCAAGCCCCCAAGTGGCTGAGTGGCTGTTATTTGACACATGGCAGCCACTTCTGAAGGAAATCAGCTCCAAATGACACCCGTCCAGGGACGTGTCAAGCAAACAGATGAGAAGGTGGCCGAACGGCCCGGCAAGGCTTGCCGGGCATGCCACGATGTGACACTAAGCGGCACATTTAATGCGCTCTGCCCTGTCTGCAGAGTTAGGTATAATAGCACTATTTGCTATCTAATCAGTACACAATGACTGATTTGCCATTGTGGTGACCCCTTGATCTATAAAAGGAGGACCATGGCAACCATAGAAAGGATTCGGACCCCTGTATACTCATGCGCGCGTAGCTGCTCTCGCCCCAAGGCAACCCTGGTGGGCTAGAGCGCTGCGTCTCCACCATGGTCCTCTCATCAATCCACCAAAGCAGGAGTAGGGTTTTATGCCTTGCGGCGGCCCGAACCTGGGTAAAAACTGCCTGTGTGACCTCTGTTGTGTTGTGCTACGCTCTCCGCTCTTTGTGCAATGTGCCCTTCCCCCCGCCGAACCACAAAGGGGCCGATGGCCCCATAGGTGGCCGTGGTTTCCCATGACATCTTTGGCGCACCAGGTAGGGGGAAGCGCTTGCGCGAACCCGAGAAACATACGCAACGCGTCATCTTCATCATCGTTTTCTTCATCGACGGCTTCATCATCCATGGCGCCCAAGAAGAAGCCCGGTGCTGCAGCTCACCCATCCACCTCGAAGGCCCCGTCGCACGCGGCCGTCGACGCCACGAGGGCTACGGGGACACACGGGGACGTGGACGCTGCGGGGGACGTGGCCGGCGCAGGCGGCGTCGTCACCACCCCTCCCGCGGCCGAAACGGGGGCAGGAGGCACCGGAGAAGGACAGCGCCAGCAGCATCCCAGCGGCCATGCTCCACAAGGTGCGGGTGGAGAGATCATTCCGTCTGCACCTCTCCGCCCCGTCGAAGCACACAGCCGCAGCGGTGGCGCTCGCTCTGGGGTGAACCGCAACTCTCCGGTCGCTCCCGCTGCGGGCGCGGCCATAGGGCATGCACCACCCCCAGGGCGAGCCCACCCAGCCGGTGCGCCGAACGGAGCTGCCGATCCCCAAGCACATCCACCTCGCTGCCACGCCACCCTGGCGACTGGCTGGCAGCGACGAGAGCACGGCGTTGCCACTACTGGCACTGTCAGAAGCCAAGCGACGTTACAGTCTATGTCGTCATCCATGCCATGCATTGCTTCGGACGCCATGACGCAGGCCCAAATCCTGTTGAGATTTCTGCCGGCGGCCGATCAGATGGATGAGTGGAGAGCCACCATTCAGAGTCTGATTGGGTTCACCGAGGCGGGAGGATCACAGCGAGCGGGCCTGTCATAGCCTCCACAGGCGGCAATAACGGCCTGAGCCGCTGGCCGAACCGAAGGGGCCACCCCCACGGTGCAATCCCCTCCGCGGTAGCCGGTGCAGGGGCCGCAGCAAGGGCCTGATGATGTATCGATTGCTTCTCTGATCCTCGAGCACGTCAAGACCAGCGGCGAGTCCAGGAAGGCAGGCGAAGGGAAGGCGCGCGCGTCACCATTGAGCAACGCCGCGACACCCACCGCCAGTCTGATAGGCACAATGGCCCCGACGTCGAGGAGCCCACGCTCGGTGAAGGTGGGTACTTACCTTTCGAGGTTGGGTGCCCCGCCTTCACTCGTGAGCTGCGGCAAGTCCGTTGGCCATCTGCTCGCACGTTCAAGCCAGAAATACCAGAGAAGTATGATGGGAGACTGAACCCGGCAGAGTTCTTGAGCATCTACACCATCGCTGTTCAAGCTGCAGGGGGAAGAGACGAGAAGGTATTCGCCAACTACTTCCCTTTGGCACTCAAGCCAAATGTGAGGTCTTGGCTGATGCACCTGCCAGAGAACTCCATCTCGACCTGGGCTGACCTGTGCCATGAGTTTGTTGGCGCCTTCACGAGCGGCCATCAACCAGGGCGACCCAGCGACTAGCAGCTCCTCCCGCAGAAGGAAGGAGAAAGTCTGCGAAAGTTCATACAGAGATTCAGCCGAGTGCACCGGAACATCCCAGATATCTACTTGACAGCTATGATAGCTGCATTCCAGTCCAACATACGCAACCGCCGGATACGTTCTAAAATGAACGTTCGGTTGCCCAAGACTGTGAATGAGCTGTACACTCTGGTGGATAAGTGTGCTCGGGTAGAAGAGGGGAGGCAACTCCCCGGTGAAGAAGATGGTGTCGACGTCGTCTCAGAGGACGACGATGGCGCCACTGACCAGAAGAAGAAGAACAAGAAGCACAACAAGAAGCGCAAGGACAAAGTAGTGATGACCGTTGAAAGATCGAGCGCACCTAGTACCGGCAAGAAGGCCAAGACCGAGATTCCTGGCAAGGAAGCTACCACGTGCACTGATTGCTGGGAAGCTGCGGCTGCCGAGAAAGCTGGGAAGGGTGATGGGCCGTACTGTAAGATCCATCAGACCAAAGGCCACGATCTTCATGAGTGCCATCAGGTTGAGCAACTCGTGAAGAAGCAGAGGGCTGAGTACGAGAAGCGTGATAAGGAGAAAGACCAAGATGGCGCTGGCGGGAAGGCCCAAGGCGGCAGAGCAGGCCACCCCGGCAAGGCTCCTCAGTATCAAGGGGAGCCCGCCAGGGCCGTGATAAGAAGGATTGCGATGATGAGACTAATGAAGGAGATGAAGAGGAAACCAGCAAGCAGGAGTTCCAGAAAGCCACTGACACCTTGTGTATTGATGGGGGTGCATCTGTGCACTCCTCTCACCACCAACTTAAACAGTGGGCGCGTGAAGTCAATGCCATGGAGCCAGCGGTAGATTCTCGGAAGCCGCTCAAGTGGTCCCGCACGCCCATCATCTTTGACGAGGAGGATCACCCTGACTGCACCATCGCGATAGGGTGCTTGCCGTTGTTGGTCTCACCAACAATCTGCAACCTCAAAGTCACAAAGATGTTGGTTGACGGCAGGGCCGGGTTGAATCTAATTTCTCCAAAGGTCATCAGCAAACTCTAGATAACAGATGAGGAGCTCAAGGTTACTGGTACGTTCCAAGGAATCAACCCCGACAGGAGTCGTCCTAAGCGGAAGATCACACTGCCGGTGACATTCGGAGGGGAGTTAAACTACCGGACTGAGAAGATCGTGTTTGATGTGGTTGACCTCCCCCTGCCATACAATGGAATCCTTGGTCGCCCAGCCCTGGCCAAATTCATGGCGGTATCCCACTATGCCTACAACACTTTGAAGATGCCAGGACCAATGGGCGTCATTTCCATTCTGCCGGACAAGAAAGATGCAGTCATATGCATGGACAAGATGTACCAGGAAGCAGTCGCTGCAGAGGCTGCGGAAGCCATTGCTCCCGCCAAGGAAAGCAAGAAAAAGAAGAAAGCTAGCAAGGACGCCAGGAAGGAATCCGGAAAGTGTACCTCTCCGGAGTGCGCTGCGCTTGTTGATGACTTGTCGGAGAGTTCCAATAGCGAGAGATCCAAGGCTGCTGCACCTGCTGTGAAGAAGGTCCTGGCAGGGCTGGCTGGCGCTGATGGTACGTTTACTATCAGTGCCACCCTCGATAACAAATAGGAAAGCGTGCTCGTTGCCTTCCTGCGGGTGAATGTCGATGTGTTTGCTTGGCAACCATCTGACATCCTCGATGTTCCCAGGGAGGTAATCGAGCACCACCTTGCTATCTTCCCACACGCCTGGCCCGTCAAGCAGAAGGTCCGGAAGCAAGCTTTGGAGCAGCAGCACTTTATTGCCAAGGAGATCAAGAAACTTGAAGCAGCTGGTTTGGTCAGAGGAGTGTTGCATCCAACATGGTTAGCAAATCCAATGGTGGTGCACAAGGCGAATGGGAAATGGAGGCTTTGCATAGACTTCACAGATCTAAATAAGGCGTGCCCAAAGGACCCATTCCCCTCGTCACGCATCGACCAGATTGTGGATTCCACCTTTGGGTGTGACCAGCTTTCCTTTTTGGATGCCTACTCCGGGTACCACCAGATCTTCATGTCCAAGGAAGACGAAGAGAAGACCGCGTTCATAACCCCATGTGGCACGTACTGCTTTGTACGGATGCCTTTCGGGTTGAAGAGCGCCGGATCCACTTTTGCAAGAGCAGTACAGATTGGCTTTGAGTCCTAGCTGCATAGAAACATTGAAGCCTACATGGATGATATAGTGGTCAAAACCAAGGACAGAATGACTCTCATTCAGGATTTGGAAGGGACCTTTGCAAATCTGCGCAGGATCAACTTGAACCTGAACCCGGAGAAGTGTGTGTTTGGTGTTCCCTCCGGCAAGCTACTTGGCTTCTTTGTGTCCCATCAGGGGATAGAAGCCAACCCCGATAAGATCAAGGCTATCGAGCAAATTCAAGCACCCAAGATAGTTAAGGACATGAGGCGTTTGACTGGATGTGTAGCTGCGCTAAGCACGTTCATTTCCATGTCTGCTGAGCGCGCCCTACTGTTCTTCAAAATCTTAAAGAAGGCAGGACCTATGGAGTGGACCCCAGAGCAGACGCTGCGCTACAAGATTTGAAGACCTATCTTTCCTCTGTGCCCACTTTGGTCGCTCCCAAACCACAAGAGCAGCTGCTGCTATACTTAGCGGCAACCAATCAAATGGTTAGTGCGGCACTGGTGGCATAGCGGGAAGTGGATGAAGCGGCAGCCATAGCCACTGTCCCCTCTGGAGAGGAAAGCGAACCCATCCCGGCAAGGTCAGATGCAGTTCAAGAGAAAGAACAGCAAGGCAGCGGAGACAGTTCCAAGGTGGCGGCAAAGAAGAAAGTGGTGCAGCGCCTAGTGTACTTCGTCAGCTCCCTACTGCAGGGGGCTAGATCGAGGTACTTTGGCATGCAAAAGTTGATTTTTGGCCTTATCATAGCCTCAAGGAACTGCGCCACTACTTCCAAGCCCACGAGATCACGGTTGTCACCCGCTTCCCCTTGCAATGCATACCCTGAAACCCCGAGGCCACTGGCAGGATTGTGGAATGGGCTTTGGACTTGTCCATCTTTGGTTTGAAGTTTGAAAGCATGTTAACCATTCAGAGTAGAGCACTAGCAGAGTTCATTGCAGAGTGGACGCCAACTCCTGACGAAGAAGTACTGGAGACAGTCATCCCCGGCAAGGAAGCGCCCCAAGAATGGATTATGTATTTCGATGGTGCCTTCTCCCTACAAGGTCCAGGGGCTGGCGTGCTTCTCGTTGCTCCCACTGGGGAACACCTTAAGTACATCGTCTAGGTGCATTTTCCTCAGGAGAAGGCTACCACCAATACTGTAGAGTATGAAGGGCTCCTTGCTGGGCTCAGGATTGCAATGGAACTAGGAATCAAGAAGATGATCCTCCGCGGAGATTCACAACTTATGGTGAGACAAGTAAACAAGGATTACCAAAGCCCATTGATGGAGGTATACATCGAGGAAGTGAGAAAGTTGGAGAAGCGCTTTGATGGATTGCAAACAAAGCACGTGCCCCGTGCGGAAAACAGTATTGCTGATCATCTGTCAAAGTGCACTGCGCAAAAAATCCCTGTGGAACCAGGGACTTTTGTTCTCCATCTGACTCAGCCCTCCGTATCCCCGGTAACAATGGCCAGAAAAAGGAAGAAACTGGACACCGACAAGCCTCTCCCGGCAGAGCCTCCCGAAGCCCCCGGCAGAGAGCTTGGCGGGAACAACTCCCCTTCGATCGGTGAGCTACACCCTCCCGCCAGACCACCGGTCCCTGCGGTCGAGGAGTGCGCTCCCATGAATGAGGAGGTGCCGCTGGTCCTCGTTGCCGAGCCCCTGGCCCCAGCTTGGGCACGACACATAGTCCATTTCCTCCAAACAGGAGAACTTCCTGAAGAGCAAGAAGACGCTGAAAGAGTAGCCCGGAGGGCCAGTATGTATCAGTTCATTGATGACACACTATACAGAAGAAGGCCCAATGGTGTGAAATTGAAGTGCATTTGCCAGGAAGAGGGAAAGGAACTGTTGGCAGAGATACACAAGGGTATGTGCGGCTCCCACATTGGATCAAGGGCTCTGGTTGGAAAAGCCTTCCGGCAAGGTTTCTACTGGCCCACAGCCCTCCAAGATGCAATTGAGCTAGTCACCAAATGTGAAGCCTGCCAGTTCCACTCCAAGAACATCCATCAGCCTGCCCAATCTCTCCAGACGATCCCTTTGTCATGGCCCTTCTTAGTCTAGGGGCTCGATATCTTGGGCCCCTTCGTCCATGCTACCGGGGGCTTTGAGTTCTTGTTCGTCGCTATCAACAAGTTCACAAAGTGGCCAGAGGTGGAGCCCGTGAGGAAGGTGACCGCACAGTCAGCTATCAAGTTCTTGAAGGATTGGTGTGCCGCTTCGGGGTACCTCCCCGAATCATCACCGACAATGGCACCCAATTCATGAGTCGCGCCTTCATGTAATACGTTCATGCCCTCAGAAGCAAGATCTCATTTGCTTCTGTCGCCCATCCCAGAAGCAACGGACAAGCTGAGAGGGCAAATGTTGAAGTGCTGCGAGGTCTCAAGACAAGAACCTTTGATAGGCTGCAGAAGTGCGGCAGGCGATGGATCGACGAGCTGCTGGTGGTTCTTTTGTCCCTCCGTACGACACCAAATCGAGCTACCGGGCAGACTCCCTTCTCCCTAGTCTATGGGGCAGAAGCAGTTATCCCCATGGAACTCATATTCGGATCTCCTCGAGTACTTGCCTATGATGAAGTAGCGCAGGAATGGTACCGGCGTGACGACGCTGTGCTACTTGAGGAGAGCCGTCTCCGGGCTGCTACGCATGTTGCGCACTAACAGCAAGCCCTGCGTCGCTATCACAGCCACAGGGTTCATGCCCAGAGCTTTGAGGAAGGCGACCTTGTCCTTAGGCGCGTTCAGTCCGCCAAGGGTACAAACAAGTTGACGCCAAAGTGGGAAGGCCCTTACCGGGTAGTACGAGTTACCAGACCTGGCGCAGTCCGTCTGGAGACCGGAGATGGCATTCAGTTGCAAAACTCATGGAACATTGAGCATCTCCGAAAGTTCTACCCATAAGGCGCGGCTATCGGGCCCTGCCCGGCAGCCACCCTTTTGTACAGGCCTTGCCGATGTTGCATGTAACCCCTTGTACAAAGCCAGGCGCAGACCCTGAGCAACAGAGAAACAAACAAAGCGCTGGGGGCCCCCAACAAATTGCATGCATGCATAAGCATATAATGAGCATAGCATGATCATGTAGATGAGGTCGCATGTGGCATTGTTTTCATCTGCACTAAGTTGCAGGGTTCTTCCCGTGGACTTGGTCCCAAAGAGAAGAAATGAAGACAAGCCTACGTGACAATCCCCGGCAAGCCAAATAGATAAGTTCTTTTCTTATCCATACGTGTTCTGTAAGTAGAAACTTGTGCATATGAAAACCTCACCACCTTCGAAACTTAGGTGCTCCCATCCTTTGACTCGAATGTTGCTTCGGTCAGGATGGTCGCAGTGGCCTTTGGCGGAGAAAGCTTGGCGGGGGGCTGGTCCCTTTTTGTGATTTGTGCCCAGGAGGCTTAGCCCTGCGGCAACAAATCGAGGGTACCAGCAGGATAGCTTGCCGAGGATAACTTGTTTACTTGAATGTATAGAAGCATTTCACCTCTGCATGGATATAATACATGCACAAGTGCCCGGCAAAGCTTGTCTTTTTCATTAATATGCTAATAAGCAAGTACAAATCTTACAGAACACAAACATGGATAAAGAAGTTTACATAATTCAGACTAAAGTTTGGCAAGTGCCTACATGTTTTGGATTGAAAAAAGATAAGTGCCCCGTAATCCCTTTCTTGTCCCTCTCCTCCTAGGCACTGCAGTGGAAGGTGAAGAGGGCAAAAGGGGTGCCTAGGCAGAAACCTAGCCTGACCCCGTCAGGCCCCATGAAAGGGAGCCCAACAAGGCCAGGAAGGTGCGGGCGAAGGTGATGGTGAAGAGGACGATGGAAAGGTCCGCCTAACCACCACCACCAGGGCCAGCAGGACACGGCAGGGCGAAAGAAGCTGCAGCCCGCGAGGAAGCCTATCGGGGTCCAGCTGGAAGGCTGCTAGAGGAGCCAGGAGCACCAGTCCCAATTCTGCACCCAACTCCCTGGCAAATCGCCTTGCCGGGAAAGGGGTGCAGGTGCAGATGGTAGTGCCGTCGCCTGACGGTGATGGTGCGGCTGACGTTCAGTCGGAGTCGGAGCTGTCGTCCTCCCCATCGACGCCGTCATCACCGTCACTGTCCTCCTCGTCGCTGTCGCTCAAAGAGGAGCTTTCATCGTCGGTCGAGCTCTCCGCGCAGCACCCTAAGCGAGCACCCGAACACCTGAAGACCTTGATGGAGAGCAGCTCGGCATCCATTAATTTAAAATGGAGGACGTGCCCCTTCGACGAGCTGTGGGCGCGAGCAAAAGTCTTCCAGCCGTGTTGGAAGAGCATGACCTGAGGAGCAGGGAAATCTACATCCACCCGCATGCTACCATTACAGTAGCCCCTCATGTGCAGCTTACAGTGCGTGCGGCTGCTCGAGCTCCATCGCCCTTGCGAATGGAGTGGGGAGACAGAGGCGGCTGCGCGAAGGCTTGTACAATCTGATGATGAACTCCAGAGGCTGGTCTCCGACATGGCCTTCCATCGGGGGAGGGGCGGCCGGACAGCACGACGACCACGACCTCGCCCCCTCCCACCTCCTCTCGCGGCGGACACTACCCCCGCGTTTTCGGCAGGAGGCGGGAGGCGCTGTCAAGCAGAAGCCCTCGTCGCCACCACCAGGGCGCCACCGCGCCCTCGCCCTCTTGCCATGGTGGACTAAGGATGCTCAAGGAAGGGGAGGAGTGAAGCACGCAAACAAATGCACCGCTCCTACCCCCTTTTATAGGGGAATGGGGCAGGGGGCTGACTCCTCACCATGGAAGCAGCTGCCCCACTCCTCCAATCCGGCTCCCCCACGCCATCAGCGGCTCGGGGAATCAAAGCCGACCCTCTGCGCCAATCCACGATGCCTGGTTTTCTGCCATGACGCTCATACTCGTGCCCTCCGCATCCGCCACCAACCCTGTGTAATGCATGCAGCACACGTGGCAGAAGTACTAGAGGCGAGGAAGCTAGTGGAATGGCAGTTATCACCCCGTGATCGTGGCACGTGGGCAACCCACGGATCGTGGCTCGAATTTCCTCTGTAACGTCTTGCACGGCGCGCGGGAAAACCGGAAACTAATCCAAGCTCAGATTAATGAAGAAGCAAAGAAGACCTCAAAGGATAAACTGCCGCAAGCCCCCTCACCTATGTACTTGACAGGGCCTACCCCGACGACGCTCGGCAGCGCATTCAGGCCAGGCCCGGGGGCTCCTGTCGGTGCAACAAACCCCAGGTGTGTTGCCCAGACTGTTCACAGGCTTGGAGGCGAGGTTGCAACGTCCAAGTCCAGACCAAGCAAGGAGAGCTCAGATCTTTGAGAAATCAAAGGGCGGATCAGGAAGACCAAGTCAAGCTAAATCAGCAAGACACCACTAAGGAAAAACCTCCCTTGCCGGGCAGGCGAGCCCGGTGAGGTCGAAGTTACCCCGAAGGCAAACCTCAAGACTGCCCCGGCAGGCTTGCCGGAGACGCCAAGGGTGGCCTACCCCACTAAGGCTCCACCGCTCCACCTCACAGCGACGCAAGTCATCGATTGGTGTGGTGTCAAGCCCCCAAGTGGCTGAGTAGCTGTTATTTGACACATGGCAGCCACTTCCGAAGGAAATCACCTCCAAATGACACCCGTCCAGAGACGTGTCAAGCAGACAGACGAGAAGGTGGCCGAACGGCCCGGCAAGGCTTACCGGGCATGCCACGATGTGACACTAAGCAGCGCATTTAATGCGCTCTACCCTGTCTGCATAGTTAGATATGATAGCATTGTTTGCTATCTAATCAGTACATAATGACTGATTTGCCATTGTGGTGACCCCTTGATCTATAAAAGGCGGACCATGGCAACCATAGAAAGGATTCGGACCCCTGTATACTCATGCGCGCGTAGCTGCTCTCGCCCCGAGGCAACCCTGCCGGGCTAGAGCGCAGCGTCTCCACCACGGTCCTCTCATCAATCCACCAAAGTAGGAGTAGGGTTTTACGCCTAGCGGCGGCCCGAACCTGGGTAAAAACTGCCTGTGTGATCACTGTTGTGCTGTGCTACGCTCTCCGCTCTTTGTGCAATGTGCCCTTCCCCCCGCCGAACCACAAAGGGGCCGATGGCCCCATAGGTGGCCGTGGTTTCCCACGACACCATGGCACACTTGCACTATTATTATTTTCACATCATGCGGTCGTGCAAGTGAAAGGCAATAATGATGATGATTTGATGAAGTGATTGCGGTGAAGGTAAGCTGGTATGAAATTTTCATGTTTTCGTTTTTCTAAATATGTTTAGCTCATCATTCTTGATTCGGCATATTATGAGTAAACATGTTTGTGATGATAATTAGAGATAATAGTTACTCATGCCATGCTTAAACAACTAGGAGTGGATAATGATTTATCTTGAGTGTCATCATGCATTAAAATGGTTATGATGTTGTATGATAGTATGGTATCTTCCTCTGAATGATTCGAGTGGCTTGACTTGGCACATGTTCACACATGTGCTTGTTACAAAATCAACAAAGCCTCCATGATATTTATGTTCATGGTGTTTTATATCCTACTCATGCTTGTATTCAATGTTAATTATTCTTAATGCATGCTTATGACCATTTTCGCTCTCTGGTTGGTGGCTTCTCAATCTATTTGCTAGCCTTCACGTGTACTAAGAGGGAATACTGCTTGTGCATCCAAATCCTTAAACCCAAAGTTATTCTAGATGAGTCCACTATATCTACCTATATGCAGTGTTACTCTGCCGTTCCAAGTAAATTTGCATGTGCCACCTCTAATCATTCAAATAATGATCTGTTTTGTGTGCCCATACCACTCATGGAGCGACAGGGGGGCGGTCAGTATCTTCTATGCTAAGCGGGTTATTCTCACGATGGGTGTTTATTCACTCGTCATTGCACGAGAGAGGCTGGTAATTGGGATGCCAAGTCCTATAATAAAAATGAAACAAATTCCCCCCAAAAAAATTTGGTATCGAGGGCACTCGTGAATTCGGCTAGCCATGGCTTGTGTTTGCTGGTTGAGGGGGAGTAAACTTTACCTTTCCGCTTGGGAACCGCCAATTTTGTGTTTAGCATGGAGGACATTGAAAACTCTCGGTCATAACGTTGACAGGAAAGGCATACCTCCCAAAATTATATTCATATCTATTTTAAGCTTTGAGCTCTGGCACCTCTACAAATCCATGCTTCCCTCTGCGAAGGGCCTATCTCTTTACTTTTATTGCTGAGTCATCACCTTCTCATTCAAGCACCAATTGGAGAGCACTATTGTCATTTTTATTCATTGAGTATAGTTAATGTTGGGTGTGACATGGCTGGATCTCTTTTACCATGAATTACAATGTTTAGTCGTTGCTTGAACTTCAGAGGTGCTTTGCATTTATGTTTTGCGGTCTTAGAAAGGGCTAGCGAGATACCATGTTATCATATTATATCATGATTGTTTTGACAAATTGTTGGCATCCGAGATATCTTATTATTGCTTGCTAGTTGGTTCTGTCATTGGTATGAGTAAATGTGAGACCTAAGTGTTATCATGCACATGGTTAGTTCATAATCTTTGATGAAAACTTGAACCTTAGTTAAGCATATATACAGCAACAAGAACAAAAAAGAGTTTGTAGAAGTTTTACTTTATCACTTTCAGTCTAAATTGCTTAAGGACAAGCAATGAGTTAAGCTTGGGGGAGTTGATACGTCCCAGAATGTATCTACTTTTCCAAACACTTTTGCTCTTGTTTTGGACTCTAATTTGCATGATTTGAATGGAACTAACCCGGACTGAAGCTGTTTTCAGTAGAATTGTCATAGTGTTATTTTTGTACATAAATAAAAGTTCTCGGATTGGGCTGAAAATTTACGAAGAATATTTCCAGAATATATAAAACTATTGGCCCAGATAACTACCAGAGGGGGGCCACCCAGGAGCCACAAGCTCAAGGGGTGCGGCCACCACCCCAGGGCACGCCCCCAGGCTTATGGGCCCTGGAGCCTCCAGCAACCCTAACTCCAACTCCATATATACCTATTCATGGAGAGAAAAAATCAGAGAGAAGGAATCATCACGTTTTACGATACGGAGCCGCTGCCACCTCCTGTTCTTCATCGGGAGGGCTGACCTGGAGTCCGTTTGGGGCACCAGAGGGTGGAAATCATCATCGTTGTCATCATTAACCCTTCCCCATCAACAATTCCTTGATGCTCACCACCGGGAGTGAGTAATTCCTTCGCAGGCTGCTACTTATGAGCTGCGTTGGGATTTCCTCGAAGAGGAGAGGATGATGCAGTACAATAGAGATAAGTATTTCCCTCAGTTAAGAACCAAGGTTATCAATCTAGTAGGAGAACCACGCAATACCTCGTTAGTAGTACCTACACACAAAATAACAAATCCTTGCACCCAACATGAACAAGGGGTTGTCAATCCCTCGGCGGTTACTTGCAAGATTAAATTGTATGGTGATAGATAGATAATTAAAAAAAATAAAAAAATTGCAGCAAGATATTTTTTTATTTTCATATATGATAAACAGTAGACCCGGGGGCCAAAGTTTTCACAAGAGGCTTCTCTTCTTGAAAATAGCATACTATGGGTAAACAAATTACTGTTGGGCAATTGATAGAAAAGCAAATAATCATGACGATATCCAAAGCAATGATCATGTATATAGGCATCACGTCCGAGACAAGTAGACCGAAACGATTCTGCATCTACTACTATTACTCCACACATCGACTGCCATCCAGCATGCATCTAGAGTATTAAGTTCACAAAGAACGGAGTAATGCCTTAAGCAAGATGACATGATGTAGACAAAGTAGACTCACGCAGGAATAAACCCCATCTTTTTATCCTTAATGGCAATGATACAAATACATGTCATGTCACCTTCTGTCACTGGGATTGAGCACCGCAAAATCGAACCCATCACAAAGCACCTCTCCCATTGCAAGAAAAATCAATCTAGTTGGCCAAACCAAATCAATAGATTGGAGAGAAATACAAAGTTATAATAATCATGCATAAAAGAGTTCAGAGAAAACTTAAATAATATTCATGGATAATCTAATCATAAACTCACAATTGCCTGGATCCCAACAAACACACCTCAAAAGGTCATTACATCGAATAGATCTCCAAGAACATCGACGAGAACATTGTATTGAAGATCAAAGAGAGAGAAGAAGCCATCTAGCTACTAGCTATGGACCCGTAGGTCTATGGTAAACTACTCACACATCATCAGAAGGACAGTAAGGTTGATGTAGAGCCCCTCCATGATCGATTCCCCCTCCGGCAGAGTGCTGGAGAAGGCCTCCAGATGGGATCACATGGGAACAGAAACTTGCGGTGGCGAAAAAAGTATTTCGGGTGGCTCTCTGATGTCAGGGGAATATTTGAGAATTTATAGAGGCAGAATTAGGTCATGGAGGCCACAAGCCTTGTCGCTCCCTCATGGCTCTTCGGGTCTTCTCCCAAACCTTCTAGGGTCTCTTCTGGTCCAGAAAAAATTAATCCAAAGTTTTTTCTCCATTTGGACTCTATTTGATATTGATTTCCTAAAAAGCCAAAAACAGGCAAAAAAAACAACAACTGGCCCTAGGCACTGGGTTAATAGGTTAGTCCCAAAAAAGGATATATAACTACATATAAAACATCCAAGATTGATACTGTAATAGCATGGAACAATCAAAAATTATAGATACGTCGGAGACGTATCATAGGCTTGCTGGACGGTGATGGAGTTGGATGCGATTTGTCATGTAATCGAGTCAATTTGTTAGGGCTTGATCCCTAGTATCCAATATGTTCTGAGATCGATGTTGCTATGACTTTTCTATGCGTAATGCTTGTCACTAGGGCCCGAGTGCCGTGATTTCATATCTGAACCATTTATGTTTTGATGAATATATTTGAGTTCTTGATCCTATCTTGCAAATTGTATGCACCTATTACGTGTTATGATCCGCATACCCCAATGTGACAATAATTGTTTCCAGTGATTACCGTAGTTTGAGGAGTTCATGTATTCACTATGTGCTAATGCTTTGTTCCATTTCTCTATTAAAAAGGAGGCCTTAATATCCCTTAGATTCCCTTATGGACCCTGCTGCCATGGGAGGGTAGGACAAAAGATGTCATGCAAGTTCTTATCATAAGCACGTATGACTATATACAGAATACATGCCTACATTATATTGATGAATTGGAGCTATTGTGTATCGCTCTAGGTTGTGACTGTTACATGATGAATATCATCCAACACAAAGATCCACCACTGATCCAATGCCTACACTTTTCGCATATTGATCTTGGCTAAGTTACTTTCGTTGCTGCTACTGTTAATGTTACCGTTACTATTGCTATTGTTACTACTACTATCAGAACTAGCTTACTACTGTTCTACTAAACACTTTGTGCAGATATTTAATTCTCCAGGTGTGGTTGAATTTACAACTCAACTGCTAATACTTGCAAATATTCTTTGGCTCCCGTTGTGTCGAATAAATAAATCTGGGTGAAATACTACCCTCGGAAACTGTTGTGATCTGCTATACTTGTGGGTTATCAGAAAACCCAGGCCACGGAGGAGGAAGGGAACAAAACATACCCGCTCATTCCCGTGTGGGATGGGATGGCTATCGGCGTGTGTCTGCCCATCTATAGATATCAAGCCTGGGCGGGTGGATGCCAGATCTGGATCTGGTAGATTGCCCTGGGTGGAAAGCTGATTTAATTGGAGGCACATGACAGAGCAACTTCCCCAGTCTCCCTTGAGGGGAGCATGGGGGCACTTCAAAGAACCCGCATCATTGGCCATTGCTAGAGCCCTTGCAGCTAGACTTGGGAGAAAGGAAATGGCACGGAGCGGCAGAAGAGACAGGTCCGAATGCGCTTGGTCATGGTTTGGGCCAGGTACCTGTTAAATAAGGCGAACAAGGGTGACGCTTTGACGTCTGGCCGTAAAGGCGACTCGATTCCCTAGACTGCGCAACGCTGGAGACAACGCAGGATGGGAACAAGGCCGAAGAGAAGTTATATGCTCGAGCCGAAGACTTCGCAGTTGAACTCAAGTCATGGATGGACTCGTCTATCGAGCCGAAGACTCCCTGCTGAAGTCGTGCGACCGAAGAAGATTGTCATCCTCTGCATCCAAGATTAGTTTGGGGGCTACTGACAGTGTCCTGGACTACGGGGTCTATGGGCCGGACTGCCAACCCATAGAGAAGGAAGGACCCCCGGAGGCATCTAACCTGCTTCAACCGAAGACTTGGCGTGTACTTCAAGTATATCTGTTAGAGTCGGCATGTTATCCCTAGATGGTAACCGACCATGTGCAACCCTAGATTCCCTTGGTGCCCATATAACCAAAGGGTTTAGTCCATAGAGGAACATTCATTTATCATCATCATACCCATAGGGTTTAGACCACAACTCATGATCTTGAGGTACATCAACTCTGTACTTTGATCATCATACCCCTGTGGATACCTTTCTTGACGAAGAAGGCATCTCACATGAGTTCTAAGCTACATACACACCTCAACAAAACAGAGTTGTTGAGAGGAAGAACCGTACCCTCATTGAGATGGCGAGAATGACGCTAAATGAATACAAGACGCCAAAACACTTTTGGGAGGAAGCGGTTGAGACGTCTTGTTGACAACCCACAAGTATAGTGGATCGCAACAGTTTTCGAGGGTAGAGTATTCAACCCAAATTTATTGATTCGACACAAGGGGGGCAAAGAATATTTGCAAGTATTAGTTGTTGAGTTGTCAATTCAACCACACCTGGAGACTAAATATCTACATCGGAGTGATCAGTAGCGCAGTAGTTTGGTAGCAGTGGTAATAGTAGCTAAAGTAACGGTAACAGCAGTAGCAGTAGTTTTGTAGCAATGGTGACAGTAGCAGCAACAATAGTAACGTAGCAAAGGATAATATGTGAAAAGCTCGTAGGAATTGGATCGGTGATTATGTTGGATAACATTCATCATGTAACAGTTATAACCTAGGGCGACATAGAACTAGCTCCAATTCATCAATGTAATGTAGGCAGCTATTCTGTATATAGTCATACGTACTTTGCATGACATCTTTTGTCCTACCCTCCCATGGCAGTGGGGTCCATAAGGAAACTAAGGGATATTAAGGCCTCCTTTTAATAGAGAACTGGAACAAAGCATTAACACATAGTGAATACATGAACTCCTCAGACTACGGTAATCACCGGAAAGAATCCCAATTATTGTCACTTTGGGGTACGCGGATCATAACACGTAGTAGGTGCGTATAACTTGCAACATCGGATCAAGAACACAAATATATTCATGGAAACATAAAGGGTTCAGATCTGAAATCATGGCACTCGGGCCCTAGCGACAAGAATTAAGCTTAACAAAGTCATAGCAACATCAATCTCAGAACATAGTGGGTACTAGGGATCAAGCCCTAACAAAACTAAGTTGATTACATGATAAATCTCATCCAACCAATCACCGGCCAGCAAGCCTACGAAACTCACTCCTGGTGGTGAGCATCATGAAATTGGTGATGGAGGAAGGTTGATGATGACGACGGCATCGAATCCCCCTCTCCGGAGCCCAGAACGGACTCTAGATCAGCCTTCCCGATGAAGAACATGAGGTGGCGGCGGCTCCGTATCGTAAAACCGATGATTTCTTCTCTCTAATTTTTTTCTTGGCGAATAGGTACTTATGGAGTTAGAGTTAGGGTTACGAGGGCTGCCAGGGGCCCACAAGCCTGCAGGGCGCGCCCCTGGGGGGCGTGCCCCCTGGGATTGTGGCGCCCTGGTGGCCCTCCTCTGGTAATTTCTTCTGCTAATATTTTTTATATATTCTGAAATAATTCTTCGTAAATTTTCAGCTCAATCCGAGAACTTTTATTTCTGCACAAAAACAACACCATGGCAGTTTTGCTGGAAAAGGCGTCAGTCCGGGTTAGTTCTATTCAAATCATGCAAATTAGAGTCCAAAACAAGAGCAAAACTGTTTGGAAAAGTAGATACGTTTGGGACGTATCAACTCCCCAAGCTTAACTCATTGCTTGTCCTCAAGCAATTCAGTTGACAAACTGAAAGTGATAAAGAAAAACTTTTACAATCTCTTTTTGTTCTTGTCATTGTATATATGCTTAACTAATGCTCAAGTTTTCACCAAGGATTATAAACTAACCATATTCATGATAACATTTAGGTCTCACATTTACTCATACCAATGACATAACCAACTAGCGAGCAATAATAAGATATCTCGGATGCCAACAATTTGTCAAAACAATCAAGATATAATAAGATAACATGGTATATCACTAACCCTTTCTGAGACCGCAAAACATAAATGCAGAGCACCTCTGAAGTTCAAGCAGCGACTAAACATTGTAATTCATGGTACAAAAGATCTAGTCATGTCAACTCAACATTAACTATGCTCAATGCATAAGAATGACAATAATGCTCCCCAACTGGTGCTTAAATGAGAGGGTGATGACTCAACAATAAAATTAAAATAACATGAAAGTAAATGGGTAGGCCCTTTGCAGAGGGAAGCAGGGATTTGCAGAGGTGCAAGAGCTCAAAGCTTTTAACAGAGATTATATAATTTTGGGAGGTATGCCTTTCCTGTCAAATGTCACGACTGAGAGTTTTCAATATCTTCCATGCTAAACAAATTAGAGGCGTTCCCAAGCGGAAAAAGTAAAGTTTACTCCCCCTCCACCAACAAACACAAGCCATGGCTAGCCCCTTGGATGCCCTTCATACCAACAACTTTCCGGGGGAGTTTGTTTTATTATTTTTGCAATTTTAATCATGGGACTGGGCATCCCAATTACCAACCCCTCGCGTGTAAGGACAAGTAAATAAACACTCATCATGAGAATAACCCACTTAGCATGGAAGATACTGGCCGCCCCCTGTCGCTTCATGAGCGGTACATGCACACAAAAAGATGTTTATTTGAATATTTAGAGGTGGCACATGCAAATTTACTTGGAACGGCAGGGTAATACCGTAATACGTAGATATAGTGGACTCATCTGGAACAACTTTAGGTTTAAGGATTTGGATACACAAGCAGTATTCCCGCTTAGTACATGCGAAGTCTAGCAAATAGATTGAGAAGCGACCAGCTAGAGAGTGAAAATGGTCATAAACATGCATTGAGAATAATTAACATTAAATACAAGCATGAGTAGGATATCAAACACCATGAACATAAATATCGTGGAGGCTATGTTGGTTTTGAACCAACTACATGCGTGAACATGTGCCAAGTCAAGCTACTCAAATCATTCAGAGGGAAATACCATACTATCATACTACATCATAACCATTTTAATGCATGTTAACACTCAAGATAGATCATTATCCACTCCTAGCTAATTAAGCATGCCATGAGCAACTATAATCTCTAATTGTCATCACAAACATGTTTACTCGTAATAATTCTGAATCAAGAGCGATGAGCTAAACATATTTACAAAAACAAAAACAAAAACAAAAGGAGTTCATACCAGCTTTTCTTCACCTCAATCACTTCATCAAATCATCGTCATTATTGCCTTTCACTTGCACGACCGAATGATATGAAAATAATAACAGTGAAAGTGTGGCATGGACTAAGCTGGAATCTGCAAACATTTTATTTAATGTATAAGACAAAGTAATATGGGATCTTTGTTAGATTAATAATAATGCATATGAGAGCCACTCAACATGTTCATTGTGGTCTTCTCCTCACGACAACCCAAAGAAAAGAAAAGAAATTCAGAGAAACACACTGAAATATTTTTGGAGTTTTTGTTTTTCTTGAAGAAAGCAAATTAAAAGAAGGAAAGAAAGAAAAACAAAAACAAGAAAAACTATTTACACGGGAAAGCTCCCAACAAGTAAAAGAAGAACGAGAATTTTTTTGGGTTTTCTTTTTAATACTACAAATTACTAAATGAGAAAGAAAAACCAAAAAGAAACAAGAAATATTTTTGGATTTGCGAAATTTTTCAAACACACAAGAAGAAAGAAAAATAAAACTAACATGGATATACAATGAAAAAGGATGAACACCAACAACTGGAATGAAATGTGTGGTACATGAATGTAATGTCGGTGAAAAATATGTACTCCCCCAAGCTTAGGCTTTTGGCCTAAGTTAGTCTACAGCCACGGCTCAAAGTATTCCTGAGGATAGTACTGAGGCTCATCGGGGTTCCACTGATAAATTGGGTCCTGCGGATCCCACTGGTAGATAGGCTCTGTGGCTGCCTCAGGCTCAGGTGTTGGCTCTGGCTCGACCACTTGGGGCGGCTTCATGCCCCAATAAGCATAAATGTCTGTGGGCATGATAGTGTACCTGCCTAAGGAAAGATCGAACAAAGAAGGTGCAGGCGGGGTAATATTCTCATGAGTGCCCTAACTAAATACTAAGTTATAACAGAATCACGTCTTGCCTCCATCAATAAAGTCATGCCCAACCATGCTAGCATAATCTAGGCGTCTCACAGGTAAGAGCCTCTCCTCCGCCTCATCGTGCCTAATGGTTATCTCAAAATGTTTAGCGAGGCGAGAAGCATAAATACCACCATAGATCACTTGCTTCAAATGGTTAGTGTGTAATAGTAGAGCAATCATAGCGCCCAAACTAAAAGTCCTATCTCTGTAAAGAGCATGGCGCAGAATAGCAAGGTCCAAAGAGCTAAGTGTTCCACTCTCCCACCGTCTAGTCAAACATCTCCCAGCAAATAATGAATAAGAGCGAAAAATAGGGAAATGTAAACTAGCAACTCTAGCCTCAAAAACTCCTCTCGTCTCCCCAACAGTGACGTCAGATATAAAATCCACAAGGTCACGGGGACGTGACTCTATAGGGCTGCCCTCAGGTGGAATCAAACAAACCTCAAAAAATTCATCTAGTGTCATCTCTCCAGGAACATCATATAAATTGAATGTGACCGTGGGTGGTTCCGTCCTAGAGTGAAAATGGAAACTTTGCACAGAAGTATTTCTAAGGAGGAGGTACTGATCACACTTATCTTCGAGGAAGGGAAGAATGCCGGCGTTGTTCGCCAAATGGTAGAAGTCATTGAGAATTCCCGCACCCCTCAAGAAAGTGTTGCATGGCCATTCGCACGGCCTCACTTCGGCAACATGAGGAAGATGATATTTGGGCTTCGGAGCCTCCTTAGGAGTCCGACTTGAGGATCCTCTTAACCTCCACTTGAGGATTTTCTTTTCCTGAAATTTTCTGAAATTTTTAGTGACTCAAAATAAAAGTGAACCAAACTCAACAAAATTGGTAGCAACTACTCCCATAAGCATCTAGAGCCTATATCATGCATCAAAACTACTTTGGACCATGTAAATTTGACATGCAAGCTCAAGAAAAAGGTCACCACAGCAGCAAAAATTTGCAATATATAAAACACTGGAGGAGTCACATACCGAAGAACAATCTCCCAAAACAGTTTTGGAAACGGAGTTCCGAGCAAGGAGATCAAAATTTGCAGTCAAATTAGCAAGAACATGGGTTTGAGCAAGCAAGTGATTTTTTTCTGGAGGAAGAAGAAGGGAGTGGGCGGCTGGGATAAGTGAGTGTGTCCCTGTGGGACCCATAAGCCCACATGGCGTGCCCTGGGGGGTGGCGCGCCCTGTGAGCTTGTGGCTCATAGGTGCACCCCTCTCGGGTGTGTTTAGTGCCAAAAATTGTTAAATATTCCACAAAAAATCATACTAAATTTTCTGGGCATTCTGAGAACTTTTGTTTTCGAGTCATTTTTTATTGCACAAAAAATTCAGAAAGCAAAAAAATCATGGCATTTCTACTTTATTAACTTTAAATAACAGAGAGTAAATAAGGGATACAGTAGGTTGTGCTTACAAAATTCATCGACCACATGCCCCTCAAAAAGGATCCATTAATAAGGTTGATCAAGTCTTATTAACAAACCATTTTCGAATGAAATGAAACCGAAGAATCTTCGTATAACACTAGGTTACCTCAACGGGGACATGCATCTCCCCAATAATAAGAGTTTCATATTTCTTCTTGATAGTAGGAAGAGGGAGTTCAAAACTTCCAATAGTAATTGTTGGAGCTTTTTCAATAACATTAATACCATTCACTTGAAATTGCCTCTTCGAAAAGTGTACCGTATGCTCATTACCATTGATATGAAAATTAATCTTACATTTGTTGCAATCAATAACAGCCCCTATAGTATTCAAGAAGGGTCTACCAAGGATAATCGACATATTGTCGTCCTCGGGCATATCAAGAATAACAAAGTCTGTCAAGATAGTAACATTTGCAACTACAACGGGCACATCCTCACAAATACCGATAGGTACGGCCATTGATTTATTAGCCATTTGCAATGATATTTTAGTAGGTTTGAGTTTATTAAAATCAAGTCTTCTATATAAAGAAAAAGGCATAACACTAACACCAGCTCCAAAATCACATAGAGCAGTTTTAACATAGTTTCTTTTAATGGAGCATGGTATAGTGGGTATTCCTGGATCTCCTTGTTTCTTAGGTACACCATCCTTAAAAGAGTAGTTTGCAAGCATGGTTGAAATTTTAGCTTCAGGTATGTTTCTTTTATTAGTGATAATATCTTTCATATACTTTGCATAAGGAGCCATCTTTAAAATATCAGTCAAACGAGTACGCAAAAAGCCTGGCCTAAGCATTTCAGCAAAGCATTCAAATTCTTCTTCATCCTTATTCTTAGATGGTTTAGTTGGGAAAGGCATGGGTTTCTAAACCTATGGTTCTCTTTCCTTACCATGTTTTCTAGCAACAAAATCTCTTTCATCATAATGTTAATTTTTAGGAGGTGGGTTATCAAGATCAACAGCAGGTTCTATTTCAACATCATTATCGAGTTCTTTATCATTGTCTAGTTGAGCATCTACGTGAACATCATCATTATCATTATCACTAGGTGAATGTTCATCACCAGATTGTGTTTCAGCATCAGAAATAGAAACATCATTACTATTATCAGAAGGTTTTTCTACCTCATGGTCACTAGAAGCATGCAAAGTCCTATCATTTTTCTTTTTCTTTTTAGATGGACTAGGTGCATCAACATTAATTCTTCGAGAGTCTTGTTCATTTCTTTTAGGGTGACCTTCAGGATATAGTGGCTCCTGGGTCATTCTACCTCCTCTAGTCGTTACTCTAACAGCATGATCATTCATATTACTATTCATTTCATTAAGAAGATTGATACGTCCATTTTGCATCATGTTTTTGTACTGTTATTTATATTGCTTTTATGCATAATAATGTTTTTTGGAGTAATTCTAGTGCCTTTTTTCTCATAGTATGCAAGGTTCACACAAGGAGGGAGAATACCGGTAGCTGGAATTCTGGACCTGAAAAAGCTACGTCAGGCCACCTATTCTGCACAACTTCAAATGAGCTGAAACTTCACGGAGAATTTTTATGGAATATATAAGAATTATAGGAGCAAATAACTACCAGAGGGGGCCCACCAGGTGGGCACAACCCACCTAGGCACGCCAGGGAGCCCAGGCGCGCCCTGGTGGGTTGTGCCCTCCTCGGCCCACCTCCGGTGCCCCCCTTCTGGTATATAAGTCATTTTGACCTAGAAAAAATAAGGAGAGGACTTTCAGGATGAAGCACCGCCGTCTCAAGGCGGATCTTGTGCAGGAGCACTTTTGCCCTCCGGCGGAGCGATTCCGACGGGGGAACTTCCCTCCCGGAGGGGGAAATCATCTCATCATCATCACCACCAACTCTCCCATCTTGGGGACGGTAATCTCCATCAACGTCTTCAACAGCACCATCTCCTCTCAAACCCTAGTTCATCTCTTGTGTTCAATCTTTGTACCGGAACCTTAGATTGGTGCTTGTGGGTGACTAGTAGTGTTGATTACATCTTGTAGTTGATTACTATATGGTTTATTTGGTGGAAGATTATATGTTGAGATCCATTATGCTATTTAATACCCCTTTGATCTTGAGCATGATTATCATTTGTGAGTAGTTACTTTTGTTCTTGAGGTCACGGGAGAAACCTTGTTGCAAGTAATCATGTGAACTTGATATGTGTTCGATATTTTGATGGTATGTATGTTGTGATTCCCTTAGTGGTGTCATGTGAACGTCGACTACATGGCACTTCACCATATTTGGGCCTAAGGGAATGCATTGTGGAGTAGTTATTAGATGATGGGTTGCGAGAGTGACAAAAGCTTAAACCCTAGTTTATGCGCTACTTCATAAGGGACTGATTTGGATCCAAAAGTTTAATGCTATGGTTAGATTGTATCTTAATACTTTTCTCGTAGTTGTGGATGCTTGCGAGGGGGCTAATCATAAGTAGGACATTTGTTCAAGTAAGACAACACCTAAGCACCGGTCCACCCACATATCAAATTATCAAGGTAGCGAACACAAATCAAACCAACATGATGAAAGTGACTAGATGAAATTCCCGTGTGCCCTCAAGAATGCTTTGCTTATCATAAGAGACCGTTTTGGCCTGTCCTTTGCCTCAAAAGGATTGGGCTACCTTGCTGCACTTTTTTTTACCATTACCGTTACTTGCTCGTTACAAATTATCTTGCTATGAAACTACTCGTTACTTATAATTTCAGTGCTTGCAGAGAATACTTTGCTGAAAACTACTTGTCATTTTCTTCTGCTCCTCGTTGGGTTCGACACTCTTACTTATCGAAAGGACTATGATTGATTCCCTATACTTGTGGGTCATCAAGGCTCTTTTCTGGTGCCGTTGTCGGGGAGTGAAGCGCTCTTGGTAAGTGAAAATCGATAAGGAAAAATTATTACTACGTGCTGAAATTTATTGTCACTTGTTATTATGGAGAACAATCCTTTGAGGGGTTTGTTCGGGGCATCTTCACCTCAACCGGAACCACAATTAGTTTCCCCTCAACCTACTGCACCTACTAAAAATATTGGTTATGAAATTCCTTTGGGTACGATAGAACAACTGCTAGCTAATCCTTATGCAGGAGATGGAACCGAACATCCTGATATGCACTTGATATATGTGGATGAAATTTATGGATTGTTTAAGCTTGCATGTTTACCCGGAGATGAAGCTAAGAAGAAGGTTTTCCCTTTATCTTTGAAGGGAAAATCATTGGCATGGTATAGGCTATGCAATGATATTGGATCTTGGAATTGGAATCGTTTGAAATTGGAATTTCTCCAAAAAAATTATCCTATGCATCTAGTTCATCGTGATCGGAATTACATATATAATTTTTATCCTCGTGAAGGAGAAAGTATCGCTCTAGCTTGGGGGAGGCTTAAGGCAATGTTAGATACATGCCCCAATCATGAGCTCTCAAGAGAAATTATTATTCAGAATTTTTATGCTCGGCTTTCTCGTGATGATCAATCCATGCTCGATGCTTCTTGTACTGGTTCCTTTATGAAGAAGACCATTGAATTCAGGTGGGATCTTTTAGAAAGAATTAAATACAATTCTGAAGATTGGGAACTCGATGAAGGTAAAGAGTCAGGTATTAAGCTTAAGTATGATTGTGTTAAATCTTTTATGAATACTGATGCTTTTCAAAAGTTTAGCACTAAATATGGACTTGACACTGAGATAGTAGCCTCCTTTTGTGAATCATTTGCTACTCATGTTGATCTCCCTATGGAGAAGTGGTTTAAATATCACCCACCTATTAAAGAAGAAATTAAAGAACCAGTAATAGCTAAAGATGAAACTATTATTTATAATGTTGATCTAGTTGGTCCTACTGCTTATATTGAAAAACCGCCTTTCCCTGTTAGGATAAAGGAACATGCCAAAGTTTCAACTGTGGTCAATAAAAGTTATATTAGAGCACCCAAACCTGCTGAACAAATCAAAGTAGAACCTAGTGTTGCTATGATTAAAGATCTCCTAGTAGAAAATATAGATGGGCATGTTATTTACTTCTGTGATGAAGGTGCTAGGATTGTCAAACCCGATGAAAAAGATAAACATAGACCTGTTGTTGGCATGCCTGTTGTCTCAGTCAAAATAGGAGATCACTGTTATCAACGTTTATGTGACTTAGGTGCTAGCGTGAGTGATATTCCTTTTACCTTATATCAAGAAATTATGAATGATATAGCACCCGCTAAAATAGAAGACATAGATGTTACTATTAAAATTGCTAATAGAGACACCATCACACCACTTGGGATTGTTAAAGATGTTGAAGTCTTATGTGGGAAAATAAAACATCCTACTGATTTTCTTGTTCTTGGTTCCCCATAAGATGACTTTTGTCCCATTATCTTCAGTAGACCTCTCTTAAACACTGTTAATGCTAAAATAGATTGTGAGAAACAAACCATCGGTGTTAGTTTTGGTGATGAGTCTCATGAGTTTAATTTTTCTAAGTTTAGTAGAAAGAATCATAAGAAAGAATTACCTAGTAAGGACGAAATAATTGGTCTTGCTTCTATTGTTGTGCCTCCAACTGATCCACTATAACAATATTTGCTAGACCATGAAAATGATATGCATATGCATGAAAGAAATGAGATAGATAAAATTTTCTTTGAACAACGACCTCTACTTAAACACAATTTGCCTATTGAAACTATAGGAGGTCCTCCTCCACCTAAAGGTGATCCTGTGTTTGAATTAAAACAATTGCCAGACACTTTGAAATATGCTTATCTTGACGAGAAAAAGATATATCCTGTTATTATTAGTGCTAACCTTTCAGAACATGAAGAAGAAAGATTATTGAAAATTCTGAAGAAGCACCGAGCTGCTATTGGTTATACTCTTGATGATCTTAAGGGCATTAGTCCCACTCTCTGTCAGCACAAGATTAAATATGGAACTTGATGCTAAACCCATTGTCGATCACCAACGACGTTTAAATCCCAAAATGAAAGAAGTGGTAAGAACTGAAATACTGAAGCTTCTGGAAGCAGGTATAATCTATCCTATAGCTGATAGTAGATGGGTAAGTCCTGTTCATTGTGTCCCTAAGAAGGGGGGTATTACTATTGTTCCTAATGATAAAAATGAACTTATTCCATAAAGAATTGTCACTGATTATAGAATGGTAATTGATTTTAGGAAATTAAATAAAGCAACTAGAAAAGATCATTACCCTCTACCTTTTATTGATCAAATGCTAGAAAGGCTATCTAAGCACACACACACTTTTGTTTTCTCGATGGATATTCTGGTTTTTCTGAAATACCTGTTTCACAACCTGATCAAGAGAAAACCACCTTTACTTGTCCTTTTGGAACTTATGCTTATAGATGTATGACTTTTGGTTTATGTAATGCACCTGCTACCTTTCAAAGATGTATGACTGCTATATTCTCTGACTTTTGTGAAAAGATTGTTGAGGTTTTCATGGATGATTTTTTCGTTTACGGAACTTCTTTTGATGATTGCTTAAGCAACCTTGATCGAGTTTTGCAGAGATGCGAGCAAACTAATCTTGTCTTGAATTGGGAGAAGTGCCACTTTATGGTTAATGAAGGTATTGTCTTGGGGCATAAAATTTCTGAACGAGGTATTGAGGTGGATAAAGCTAAAGTTGATGCAATTGAGAAAATGCCATGTCCTAAAGATATCAAAGGTATTCGTAGTTTCCTCGGTCATGTTGATTTCTATAGGAGGTTTATTAAAGACTTCTCTAAAATTTCTAGGCCTCTTACAAATCTTTTACAAAAGGATGTTCCATTTTTTTTATGATGATTGTGTAGAAGCCTTTGAAACACTTAAGAAAGCCTTAATTTCTGCACCTATTGTTCAACCACCTGATTGGAACTTGCCTTTTGAAATTATGTGTGATGCTAGTGATTATGCAGTTGGTGTTGTTCTAGGACAAAGAGTTGATAAGAAATTAAATGTTATTCATTATGCTAGTAAAACTCTAGACAGTGCCCAACGCAATTATGCTACTACTGAAAAAGAATTCTTAGCAGTTGTGTTTGCTTGTGATAAATTCAGATCTTACATTGTTGATTCTAAAGTGATTGTTCACACTGATCATGCTGCCATAAAATATCTTATGGAAAAGAAAGATGCTAAACCTAGACTCATTAGGTGGGTTCTCTTGCTACAAGAATTTGACTTACATATCACTGATAGAAAAGGAGCTGAGAACCCCGTAGCTGAAACTTGTCTAGGTTAGAAAATATTCTTGATGACCCACAACCTATTAATGATAGTTTTCTTGATGAACAATTAGCTGTAATAAATGTTTTTCATCACACTCCCTGGTATGCTGACTAAGCTAATTATATTGTTGCTAAATATATACCACCCAGCTTTACTTATCAACAAAAGAAAAAAAATTATGATTTAAGACATTACTTTTGGGATGACCCACATCTTTATAAAGAAGGAGTAGATGGTATCATTAGACGTTGTGTACCTGAGCATGAACAGGGACAAATCCTACGAAAATGTCATTCCGAAGCTTACGGAGGGAACCATTGATGTCTACTACGCAACCTTCTTATTGTAGACTCGTGTTGGGCCTCCAAGTGCAGAGTTTTGTAGGATAGTAGCAAATTTCCCTCAAGTGGATGACCTAAGGTTTATCAATCCGTGGGAGGCGTAGGATGAAGATGGTATTTCTCCAACAACCCTGCAACCAAATAACAAAGAGTCCCTTGTGTCCCCAACACACCCAATACAATGGTAAATTGTATAGGTGCACTAGTTCGGCGAAGAGATGGTGATACAAGTGTAATATGGATGGTAGATATAAGTTTTTGTAATCTGAAAATATAAAAACCGCAAGGTAGCAAGTAACAAAAGTGAGCAAAAACGGTATTGCAATGCTTAGAAACAAGGCCTAGGGTTCATACTTTCACTAGTGCAAGTTCTCTCAACAATGATAACATAATTGGATCATATAACAATCCCTCAACATGCAACAAAGAATCACTCCAAAGTTTCTATCGGAGAACGTAGGACGAAAACTTGCATCAACCCCTATGCATAGATTAGCCTAATGTCACATCGGGAATCCGCGAGTTGAGTGCCAAAACATACATCGAGTGAATCAATAGAACATCCCATTGTCACCATAGATATCCCATCGCAAGACATACATCAAGTGTTCTCAAATCCAATACTCAATCCAACATAACGAAACCTCAAAGAGCAAGACACAATTCATCACAAGAAGGTAATTAGGGGAGAAACACCATATGATCCAACTATAATAACAAAGCTCGCGATACATCAAGATCGTGCCAAATCAAGAACACGAGAGAGAGAGAGAGAGAGAGAGAGAGAGAGATCAAACACATAGCTACTGGTACATACCCTCAGCCCCGAGGGTGAACTACTCCCTCCTCATCATGGAGACCGCTGGGATGATAAAGATGCCCATCGGTGATGGTTTCCCCCTCCGGCAGGGTGCCGGAACGGGCTCCTGATTGGTTTTTCGTGGCTACAGAGGCTTGCGGTGGTGGAACTTCCGATCTAGGTTTCTTTTCGGGGGTTTTGGTATTTATAGGATTTTTTGGCGTCGTTCTCACGTCAAGGGGGTCCACGAGGCAACGGCAAGCCAGGGGGCGCGCCCTCCACCCTTGTCGTTGCCTCGGGACTCTTCTGGCCCAACTCTTGTGCTTCGAGGGCTTCTTCTGGTCCATAAAAAATCACCGTAAATTTTCAGCCCATTCCGAGAACTTTTATTTCTGCACAAAAAACGACACCACGGTAGTTCTGCTAAAAACAGCGTCAGTCCGGGTTAGTTCTAATAAAATCATACCAAAACCATATAAAATTGTTGTAAACATGGCATAAATACTTCATAAATTATAGATACGTTGGAGACGTATCAGCATCCCTAAGCTTAATTCCTGCTCGTCCTCGAGTAGGTAAATGATAAAAGAAATAATTTATGAAGTGTGAATGCTAGCAAGTGCACAAGTTTGATCAATGATAATTTCAATCACTTTTTCTAGCATCATTATAAATCATAAACAGTAGCTCATCTCATAAAACTTCTCATGATCAAGTAGCAAGCTATTCCCATGTTAAAGTGTAGATCATAAACTTTCTTGAAAACAAACAAACTAGGTTCTCAGTCATCAAACAATTGCGATTCATCTTATTTTCAGGAAGGGTCTATGTAAGAGCTTTGATTTAGCAAATCCCACATACTAAACTATCATATAGTCTTCCATGATTGCTACCACTCAAAGCATATTTTTAGAACAAATAGCATCCATTGAACACAAAGAAACATAGGGGCTTAATGTTTCGCCTCCCAACTTATTTATCATATAGATAATTGTCAACAATAATAATTCATGATCAAATATATTTGAATGGCCATATATGCTTAGATCTTTCCCCATCACATGATGCTTGCCAACTAAAGAGTAGGTTGGAATGAGAAGGAATACCACTGACTCTTGCATAAAAGTAAAAGATAGGCCCTTCACAGAGGGAAGCAGGGATTTGCAGAGGTGCCAGAGCTCGAAGCTTTTAAAATAAAGATGAATATAATTTTGAGAAGTATGCTTTCATTGTCAATGTAACGACCGAGAGTTCTCACTACCTTCCATGCTAGACACATTATAGGCGGTTCCCAAACAGAATGGTAAAGTTTTTACTCTCCCTCCACCAACAATCACACTCCACGGCTGATCCGAAACAACTGGTACCGTCCATACCAACAACAATCCTGGGGGAGTTTTGTTTGATGATTATATTTTGATTTGATTTCGAGCATGGAACTGGGCATCTGATTACCAGCCACTTTCTCGTGAATGACAAGTGAATCAACACTCATCGTAAGAATAACCCACCTAACATGGAAGATACTGACAGCCCCTAGTCGCTACATGAGCGATTCGGGCATACAAAATAGATTATTATTTGAAGGTTTAGAGTTTGGCACATGCAAATTTACTTGGAACGGCAGGCAAATACCGCATATAGGTAGATATGGTGGACACTCATGGAGGAAACTTGGTTCAAGGATTTTGGATGCACAAGCAGTATTCCCGCTTAGTACAGAGATTTTGGCTAGCAAAAGATTCTAAATAGCAAGCACTACATGTTGGAGGATCCATAACAATATAACTTCTATACAAATATACCCAAGCATAACTCATTACGTTGTCTTCCTTGTCCAACTTCAACTAATTTGATCAAGTTTGAAAATAATTAATGGGGCTCACAATCATAGAAGATGTCCAAGATAGTATATTTATATGTGAAATCTCTCTTCCTTCAATATTCTTTCATGAATTGTTCAAGTGACCAATACTATGTTTGCTAACTTTCAATAAATTTACCAACTCCACTTCTTATATGTGAAGTCATTACTCCCCGTGGGATAAGCATATGAAACATATATAATTTCAGATTTATGATATTCAATTCATTCAACCATTTACTCATAGGATATAAGTGAAGCACACGAGTAAATGACAAACTACTCCAAAAAGATATAAGTGAAGATCAATGAGTAGTCAAATAATTAAGTAGCTATGTGAAGACTCTCTCTCATAAAGAAAATTTTGATCTTAAGTATTTTATTAAAAACAGCAAGCAAAACAAAATAAAATGACATTCTAAGGATAGCACATATCATGTGAAGAAGCAAAAATTTAGGCTCAACCAAAACTGACCAATCATTGTTGAAGAAGAAAGGTGGGATGCCAACTGGGGCATCCCCAAGCTTAGATGCTTGAGACTTCTTGAAATATTAACTAGGGATGCCTTGGGCATCCCCAAACTTGAGCTTTTGTGTCTCCTTAGTTCCTTTTATATCACGGTTTCCCTAAATCTTAAAAACTTCATCCACACAAAACTCAACAAGAACTCGTGAGAAAAGTTAGTATAAATCAAATGCAAAACCTTATCGTTATCTACTGTAGAAAATCACTAAAATTATTATTTGACATTGCATACTAAATGCCTCTGCATATTTAATACTCCTATCCTCAAATAGAATCATTAAACAAACAAACATATGCAAACAATGCAAACATAACAGCAATCTGTCTAAACAGGATAGTCTGTAAAGAGTGCAATTGTACTCATACTTACCTAACTCCAAAACTTCTGAAAAATTACCACACTAGAAAATTTGTTGTTACTCATTGTGTCAAAATTTCAAGATTTTATCAAGTTCTGACTTTCCAGAAGAATTCAGACAACAATAGAAAACTTTCTGTTTTCAAAACAACAATATAGACTTGCAAAATAAGCATGGTAAAGGCTGTACTTGACCTTTTTATTGAAATAAAAGATGAAAAACATTACTCTAAATAATAGGAAGCAAATACTAATAAAACAAAATGACGCTCCAAGCAAAACACATATCATGTGACGAATAAAAATATAGCCCCAAGTAAGGTTACTGATAATGTTGGAGACGAAAGAGGGAATGCCTTTCGGGGCCTCCCCAAGCTTAGTTGCTTGGATCTTCCTTGAATATTACCTTGGGGTGCCTTGGGCATCCCCAAGGTTAGGGTCTTGTCACTCCATATTCTCCTCATATCGATATCTCACCCAAAACTTGAAAACTTCAATCACACAAAACTTAACGGAACTTCGTGAGATGGGTTAGTATGATAAAACAAATCATTCACTTTGGTACTGTCAAGACAAGATTCAAAGTTTTTATCACATGATACCTAATGTACCCTATCATATCTACAATTTATATTGAGCAATATAAGCCACAGAAACTAGAAAACAAGCAAACTATGCATCAAAAACAGAATCTGTCAAAAACAGAACAGTACGTAAAGATCTTAATTAAGGTCATACTTGTGTAACTCCAATAATTCTGAAAAATAAGGAAAACGTAGAAAATTTGTATATAAATTCTCTTTGAAAAATTCAGAGTTTTTCCACATTCCAGTAAAAGATAGGAATTTCTGTACTGGACGCAAAAGTTTCTGTTTTTGCACAGAATCAAGTCAACTATCAACCACACTATCCCAAAGGCTTTACTTGGCACTTTATTCAACCAAAAGCTATAAAACATGATTACTAAAGTAGCATAATCATGTGAAAACACAAAACAGTAGGGGTAAATATTGGGTTGTCTCCCAACAAGCGCTTTTCTTTAATGCATTTTAGCTAGGCATGATGATTTCAATGATGCTCACATAAAACATAAGAATTGAAACATAACGGGAGCATCATGAAGAATATGACTAGCACATTTAAGCCTAACCCTCTTCCTATGCATAGGCATTTTTTGAGAAAACAACTTATGGGAACAAGAATCAACTAGCATAGGAAGGCAAAACAAGCATGACTTCAAAACTTTCAACACATAGAGAGGAAACTTGATATTATTGCAATTCCTACAAGCTTATGTTCCTCCCTCATAATAATTTTCAGTGGCATCATGAATGAATTCAACAATATAACTATCACATAAAGCATTATTTTCATGATCCACAAGTATAGAAATTTTGTTACTCTCCACATAAGCAAATTTATTCTCATGAATAGTAGTGGAAGCAAACTCAACAAAATAACTATCATGTGAGGCATAATCCAATTGAAAATTAAAATCATGATGACAAGTTCCATGGATATCATTATTCTTTATATAATAAGAGTCATCACAATAATCATCATAGATAGCAACTTTGTTCTCATAATAATCAATTGAAACTTCTTCCAAAATAGTGGATTCATCACTAAATAAAGTCATTACCTCTCCAAATCCACTTTTATCAATATTGTGAAAAGATTCAACACCCTCCAAAATAGTGGGATCAATACTACCTAGAGTTGACTCTCTGCCAAACCCACTTTCATCAATATAATCATCATAAATAGGAGGCATGATATCATCATAATAAATATTCTCATCAAAACTTGAGGGACTAAAAATATCATCTTCATCAAACATAGCATCCCCAAGCTTATGGCTTTGCATATCATTAGAATCATGGATATTCAGAGAATTCATACTAACAACATTGCAATCATGCTCATCATTCAAAGATTTTATGCCAAACATTTTATTGCATTCTTCTTCTAACACTTTGGCACAATTTTCCGATCCATCATTTTGAAGAAATACATTATAGAGATGAATAATATGAGGCAACCTCAACTCCATTTTTTTGTAGTTTTATTTTAGAGACTAAACTAGTGATAAAACAAGAAACTAAAAGATTCAATTGCAAGATCTAAAGATATACCTTCAAGCACTCACCTCCCCAGCAAAGGCGCCAGAAAAGAGCTTGATGTCTACTACGCAACCTTCTTCTTGAAGACTCGTGTTGGGCCTCCAAGCGCAGATTTTTGTAGGACAGTAGCAAATTTCCCTCAAGTGGATGACCTAAGGTTTATCAATCCGTGGGAGGCATAGGATGAAGATGGTCTCTCTCAAACAACCCTGCAACCAAAGAACAAAGAATCTCTTGTGTCCCCAACACAACCAATACAATGGTAAATTGTATAGGTGCACTAGTTCGGCGAAGAGATGGTGATACAAGTGTAATATGGATGGTAGATATAGGTTTTTGTAATCTGAAAATATAAAAACCGCAAGGTAGCAAGTAACAAAAGTGAGCAAAAATGGTATTGTAATGCTTAGAAACAAGGCCCAGGGTTCATACTTTCACTAGTGCAAGTTCTCTCAACAATGATAACATAATTGGATCATATAACAATCCCCCAACGTGCAACAAAGAATCACTCCAAAGTTTCTATCGGAGAACGTAGGACGAAAATGTGCATCAACCCCTATGCATAGATTACCCCAATGTCACCTCGAAAATCCGTGAGTTGAGTGCCAAAACATACATCAAGTGAATCAATAGAACATCCCATTGTCACCACAGATATCCCATCGCAAGACATACATCAAGTGTTCTCAAATCCAATACTCAATCCAACATAACAAAACCTCAAAGAGCAAGACACAATTCATCACAAGAAGGTAAATAGGGGAGAAACACCATATGATCCAACTATAATAACAAAGCTCGCAATACATCAAGATCGTGCCAAATCAAGAACACGAGAGAGAGAGAGAGAGAGAGATCAAACACATAGCTACTGGTACATACCCTCAGCCCTGAGGGTGAACTACTCCCTCCTCATCATGGAGACCGCCGAGATGATGAAGATGGCCACCGGTGATGGTTTCCCCCTCCGGCAGGGTGCCGAAACGGGCTCCCGATTGGTTTTTCATGGCTACAGAGGCTTGCGGCGGTGGAACTTCCGATCTAGGTTTCTTTTTGGGGGTTTTAGTATTTATAGGAATTTTTGGTGTCGGTCTCATGTCAAGGGGGTCCACGAGGCAGCGGCAAGCCAGGGGGCGTGCCCTACACCCTTGTCGTTGCCTCGGGACTCTTCTGGCCCAACTCTTGTGCTTCGGGGGCTTCTTCTGGTCCATAAAAAATCACCGTAAATATTCAGCCCATTCCGAGAACTTTTATTTCTGCACAAAAAATGACACCACGGTAGTTCTGCTGAAAACAGCGTCAGTCCGGGTTAGTTCTAATAAAATCATACCAAAACCATATAAAATTGTTGTAAACATGGCATGAATACTTCATAATTATAGATACGTTGGAGACGTATCAACCATGCGGGAGATAGAACTGCTCACAAGGTATTGCAATCTGGTTTTTATTGGCCTACTCTCTTCAAGGATGCCTGTAAGTTTGTTTTATCTTGTGATGAATGTCAAAGAATTGGTAATATTGGTAAGCGTCAAGAAATGCCTATGAATTATTCGCTTGCTGTTGAACCATTTGATGTTTGGGGTTTTGATTACATGGGACCTTTTCCTTCCTCTAATGGGTATACACATATTTTGGTTGCTGTTGATTATGTTACTAAGTGGGTAGAAGCTATTCCAACTAGTAGTGCCGATCACAACACCTCTATTAAAATGCTTAAGGAAGTTATTTTCCCAAGGTTTGGAATCCCTAGATATTTAATGACTGATGGTGGTTCACACTTTATTCATGGTGCTTTCCGTAAAATGCTTGCTAAGTATGATGTTAACCATAGAATTGCATCCCCCTATCATCCTCAATCTAGTGGTCAAGTTGAACTTAGCAATAGAGAAATAAAATTAATTTTACAAAAAACTGTCAATAGGTCCCGAAAGAATTGGTCTAAGAAATTAGACGATGCACTTTGGGCTTACCGAACAGCCTATAAAAATCCTATGGGTATGTCTCCTTATAAAATGGTTTATGGAAAAGCTTGTCATTTGCCTCTTGAGTTAGAACATAAAGCATATTGGGCAATTAAAGAACTCAACTATGATTTCAAACTTGCCAGTGAAAAGAGGTTATTTGATATTAGCTCACTAGATGAATGGAGAACCCAAGCTTATGAAAATGCCAAGTTATTTAAAGAAAAAGTTAAAAGATGGCATGATAAAAGAATCCAAAAGTGTGAGTTCAAAGTTGGAGAATATGTTCTTTTGTACAACTCTTGTTTCAGATTCTTTGCAGGAAAACTCCTCTCCAAATGGGATGGACCCTATGTTATCGAGGAGGTTTATCGATCTAGAGCCATCAAAATAAATAATGCCGAAGTTACTAACCCGAAAGTTGTCAATGGGCAAAGAATAAAACATTATATCTCAGGTACACCCATTAATGTTGAAAGCAATATCATCCAAACTATGACACTGGAAGAACACATAAAAGAAACCTTCTGGAACACTCCAGAATCATGAAAAAAAGAGGAGGTACGTGATACGGTAATTAAACGTGGACTCCGAAAAATCCGCAAAAATATTTTCTGTCAGTTTTGGAATATATTAAAAATTAGGAAAATAAGAAACAGCTAGGAAGGTAACCCTGGTGGGCACAAGACACCAGGGCGCGCTTGGCTTGCCAGGCGCGCCTAGGTCGGTTGTGCCCACCTCGGGTACCTTCCGGACTCCGTTTTTCTTTCGTTTGCTTGTTTCACAAGATAAAAAATCTTTATATACCCCCCAAACCTATTGACCCTCGTATCGCGAAGAAATCTTCTGTTTTCTTTTCTCGCTGTTTTCTGCCAGATTTGTCAAGCTAGGCATCATGTCTTCCTCTCCCTCCAACAACGTAGAAGAGGATGCTTGGTTGATGAAGATGGAATTGAAGAGAGAAGAACCCAAAGAGGCCTGCAAGGGGGACAATAGCAAGGATGCTGTCGAAGATCAAGCTCCAGCTGTAGGGCAAGCCTTGCCTGCAGAGGAAGAGGAAGAATATATCCTTCAACCATACTATGAATATCTCACTCCCACTGAGATTGAAGCCTTTAGGATCATTGAAATGGTTCATGTTCAAAACAAATATCTCACTCTTGAAAATATTTTATTGCAAGAGCATATCATTGCCCTTTGGAGCGTCATCCAAAGATTGGAGTATCTTTTGAGCCTGAAGGATAAGATCACGACTACCTCACCACCACCACCACCTTCTTCATCACCAAAGGAAACTTGAGTATCGGGTATGGGCACTCCCCTTGGCTTGTGCCAAGCTTGGGGTAGGTGCCCCAGTATCATATCACCTTCATTACCTTTTGCCTTTACTTATCTTAGTTCGATCCTTAGTTATCTTTTGCTTCAGTTGAATAAAAGTTTAGTTCGATCCTTTCTTTTCGAGTGTTTGCTTAGTGATCTATTCTTGTAATCGTGTGCGAGATATATAATAA
This sequence comes from Thinopyrum elongatum, assembly GCA_011799875.1. Taxonomy (NCBI): domain Eukaryota; kingdom Viridiplantae; phylum Streptophyta; class Magnoliopsida; order Poales; family Poaceae; genus Thinopyrum; species Thinopyrum elongatum. The sequence goes on from CM022297.1 coordinate 311,751,849, forward strand.
AGTTTAGTTTGAGTTTTGTTTTCTTTACGTTCATGTTCAATAAAAAGAAAGAAATAAATGAAAAAGATCATATGCGAATCTTATGGTAAGTGATGACATCACATAAGGAAGAGTATAAGTAGAAAATTTTATTGGAGATTTACAAACATAGCATTGGTCAATGATGCAATTCATGAAAGAATTAATAAGGTAAGACAAGATTCACGTGCAAATACACTATCTTGGACATCTTTTGTGATTGTGAGCCCCCATCAAAATATTATTTGCCAAAATTGTTGACGTTGGACAAGGAAGACAACGTAATGATTTATGTTTGTTCATATTCACATAGAAGTTATATTGTCATAGATCCTTTAACATGTGGTGCTTGTCCCCCATCTTTGCTAGCCAAAAATTCCGCACTAAGCAGAGATATTACTTATGTATCCAAAAACCCTTAAACCCAAATCTTGTTTTGAGAGTCCACCATACCTACCTATGGATTGAGTAAGATCCTTCAAGTAAGTTGTCATCGGTGCAATAAGGCAATAAAAATTGCTTCTAAAAGTGTTGGATCATTTAGTGTAAGAGAAAATTGAGCGTTGTACGAACTTGTGATGACAAAGAATAAAAGCGACAGACTGCATAATAAAGATTGCTATCATAAGGGGCAATATAACGTGACGTTCTTTTGCACTAAGAGATTGAGCATACAACCAAAAAGCGCATGGCAACCTCTGCTTCCCTCTGCGAAGGGCCTATGTTTTACTTTTATGTATTTACTTTTATGCAAGAGTCAAATTATTTCTCTCTATTCCTTTTTATTTTCTCTTTTGGCAAGCACCATGTGGTGAGGAAAGATCTAGGCACATATATCCAGTTTAATATGAGTGGGCATGAGTTATTATTGTTGACATCACCATTGAGGTGAATACATTGGGAGGCGGAACTATAAGCCCCTATCTTTCAATGTGTCCGGTTGAAATTTTTGCTCATGTGTATGCGGTGAGTGTTAGCAATCATAGAAGACTATATGATGGTTGAGTATGTGGACTTGCCATAAGGCTCCGATATGTGACCCTTCCTGAAAAGATGATGAATTGTAGTTGCAAAGTTGACTGAGAACATAGTTTAATGATTTTCAATAGAGTTTATGCTTTACACTTCGATGTTGTGATGAATTGTTACTTGTCCATGAGAAGTTATATGATAGAAATTATATGATAAAAGTTCTATGATAAAGTTTTATGTTAAAGTTTGTTGCTGTTATAATAATATACATGATGCTTCTATGTCCGTATTTTGTTTTTATCGACACCTCTCTCTCTAAGCATGTGGACATGTTTTTCGATTTCGTTTTTTGCTTGAGGACAAGCGAGGTCTAAGCTTGGGGGAGTTGATACGTCCATTTTGCATCATGTTTTCCTACTATTATTTATATTGTTTTCATGCATAATAATATTTTTTGGAGTAATTCTAATGCCTTTTCTCTCATAATATGCAAGGTTCACACAAGGAGGGAGAATACCGGCAGCTGGAATTCTAGACCTGAAAAAGCTACGTCAGGCCACCTATTCTGCGCAACTCCAAATGAGCTGAAACTTCACGAAGAATTTTTATGGAATATATAAGAATTATTGGAGCCAATAACTACCAGAGGGGCCCCACCAGGTGGGCACAACACACCTGGGCGCACAAGGGAGCCCAGGCGCGCCCTGATGGGTTGTGCCCTCCTCGGCCCACCTCCGGTGCCCCTCTTCTGGTACATAAGTCATTTTGACCTGGAAAAAATAAGGAGAGGACTTTCGGGATGAAGCGTCGCCATCTTGAGGCGGAACTTGGGCAGGAGCACTTTTGCCCTCCGGCGAAGTGATTCTGCCGGGGGAACTTCCCTCCCGGAGGGGGAAATCATCATCATCATCATCACCAACAACTCTCCCATCTTGGGGAGGGCAATGTCCATCAACATCTTCAACAGCACCATCTCCTCTCAAACCCTAGTTCATCTCTTGTGTTCAATCTTTGTACCGGAACCATAGATTGGTACTTGTGGGTGACTAGTAGTGTTGATTACATCTTGTAGTTAGTTACTATATGGTTTATTTCGTGGAAGATTATATATTCAGATCCATTATGCTATTTAATACCCCTCTGATCTTGAGCATGATTATCATTTGTGAGTAGTTACTTTTGTTCTTGAGGTCACGGGAGAAATCTTGTTGCAAGTAATCATGTGAACTTGATATGTGTTCGATATTTTGATGGTATGTATGTTGTGATTCCCTTAGTGGTGTCATGTGAACGTCGACTACATGGCACTTCACCATATTTGGGCCTAAGGGAATGCATTGTGGAGTAGTTATTAGATGATGGGTTGCGAGAGTGACAGAAGCTTAAACCCTAGTTTATGCGCTACTTCGTAAGGGACTGATTTGGATCCAAAAGTTTAATGCTATGGTTAGATTTTATCTTAATACTTTTCTCATAGTTGTGGATGCTTGCGAGGGGGTTAATCATAAGTAGAAGGTTTGTTCAAGTAAGAACATCACCTAAGCACCGGTCCACCCACATATCAAATTATCAAGGTAGCGAACACAAATCAAACCAACATGATGAAAGTGACTAGATGAAATTCCGGTGTACCCTCAAGAACGCTTTGCTTATCATAAGAGACCATTTTGGCCTGTCCTTTGCCTCAAAAGGATTGGGCTACCTTGCTGCACTTTTGTTACCATTACCGTTACTTTCTCATTACAAATTATCTTATTATGAAACTACTCGTTACTTATAATTTCAGTGCTTGCAGAGAATACCTTGCTGAAAACTACTTGTCATTTCCTTTTGCTCCTCGTTGGGTTCGACACTCTTAATTATCGAAAGGACTATGATTGATCCCCTATACTTGTGGGTCATCACAGATCCTTTTGTGACTTAGCTACTTGTTCTAACGGAGTCTAGACCATAGAAGCATGTTTACCTACACCTTTAATATCATTTGCAATTCTACACAATAGGTCACTCAAGCGATCAATCATATAGGCATTACGTTTCACTTGTTTCATAACATAAGCATTAAAGTGATTTTGCTTGATAATGTAGTTGTCAAATTCATACAAGCATTGACTAGGAGATTTATTGCAAGGAATATCACCTTCGTCGAATTTTAAAACAGAATTCACCTCTACTACCTGTGTCGGAGTGTCAAGTCCATATATTTCTTCAATAGGTGGTAAATACTTAACATCTTCAGCTTTAATACCTTTTTCTCTCATAGATTTCTTTGCCTCTTGCATATCTTCAGGACATAGAAATAGAATACCCCTCTTGTTCGGAGTAGGTTTGGGTGGTGGTTCAGTTATTGTCCAATCATTGTCATTCTTCAATATATTATTCAATAGATCTTCAGCCTGTTCAACAGTTCATTCCCTGAAAACACAACCAGCACAACTATCTAGGTTATCCCTAGAAGCATCGGTTAGTCCATTATAAAAGATATCAAGTATTTCATTTTTCTTGAGAGGATGATTAGACAAAGCATTAAGTAATTGGAGAAGCCTCCCCCAAGCTTGATGGAGATTCTCTTCTTCAATTTGCACAAAGTTAAATATTTCCTGTAAGGCAGCTTGTTTCTTATGAGCAGGAAAATATTTTTCAGATAAATAATATATCATATCCTGGGGACTACGCACACAACTAGGAGCAAGAGTATTAAACCACATCTTAGCACCATCCTTTAACGAGAAAGGAAACAACTTAAGAATATAGTAGTAGCGAATTTTTTCCTCATGGGCAAATCGGGTGGCTATATCATTCAACTTAGTAAGATGTGCCACAACGGTTTCAATTTCATAACCATGGAAAGGATCAGATTCAACCAAAGTAATTAACTTAGGATCGACAGAGAATTCATAATCCTTATCACTCACAAAGATAGGTGAAGTAGCAAACTTAGGATCATATTTCATCCTAGCACTCAGAGATTTTTCTTTCAGCTTACATTACAATTTCTTAAGATCATCTCTATCATTGCAAGCAAGAAATTCTCTAGCTATCTCTCCATCCATAACATAACCCTCAGGTATCATAGGCAATTCATATCTAGGAGAGCTAGGTCTAATAGGTTTTTTATTAATTTCAGTTTCAATAATTTTATCAGTTTCAACATTCTCAAATTCTTTAGCTTTAGCAAGTTGTTCATCAAGAAATTCACCTAGTGGCAAAGTATCCTCAAGCAAAGTACTAGCATCATCAATAGCATCATTCATAGCAGAAGTAGCATCATCAATTACTTGCGACATATCAGAATTAATAGCAGGGGGTGTTGCAAGCTTACTCAAAACAGAAGGCGAATCAAGTGCAGAGCTAGAAAACAGTTCATTACCTCCCCTCGTCCTAGAGGGAACGATCTTGGTTCTATCATCCTTAAGATTATTCATAGTGATCAACAAATATAAATCCTAAGTGACTCAGCCAATAGAGCTATTCTCCCCGACAACGGTGCCAGAAAATGGTCTTGATAGCCCACAAGTATAGGGGATCGCAATAGTTTTCGAGGGTAGAGTATTCAACCCAAATTTATTGATTCGAGACAAGGGGAGCCAAAGAATATTTGCAAGTATTAGCAGTTGAGTTGTCAATTCAACCGCACCTAGAGAATAAATATCTGCAGGAGAGTGATCAGTAGCACAGTAGTATGGTAGTTTGGTAGGAGTGGTAATAGTAGCAAAAGTAACGGTAACAACAGTAGCAGTAGTTTTGTAGCAATGGTGACAGTAGCAGCAACAATACTAACTTAGCAAGGGACAATATGTGAAAAGCTCGTAGGCATTGGATTGGTGATTATGTTGGATAACATTCATCATGTAATAGTTATAACCTAGGGCGACACAGAACTAGCTCCAATTCATCAATGTAATGTAGGCATGTATTCTGTGTATAGTCATACGAGCTTGCGATAAGAACTTGCATGATGTCTTTTGTCCTACCCTCATGTGGCAGCGGGGTCCATAAGGAAACTAAGGGATATTAAGGCCTCCTTTTAATTGAGAACCAGAACAAAGCAGTAACACATAGTGAATACATGAACTCCTCAAACTACGTTAATCACCGGAAAGAATCCCAATTATTGTCACCTGGGGGTATGCGGATCATAACATGTAATAGGTGCGTATAACTTCCAAGATCGGATCAAGAACACAAATATATTCATGGAAATGAAGGAAATATGCCCTAGAGGCAATAATAAAGTTGTTATTTTATATTTCCTTATTCATGATAAATATTTATTATTCATGCTAGAATTGTATTGATCGGAAACCTTGATACATGTGTGAATACATAAACAAACACCGTGTCCCTAGTAAGCCTCTACTAGACTAGCTCATTGATCAAAGATGGTTAAGGTTTCCTAACCATGGACATGAGTTGTCAGTTGATAATGGGATCACATCATTAGGAGAATGATGTGATGGACAAGACCCATCCGTTAGCTTAGCATAATGATCGTTCCATTTTATTGCTATTGCGTTCTTCATGTCAAATACATATTCCTTCGACTATGAGATTAAGCAACTCCCGGATATAGGAGGAATGCCGTGTGTGCTATCAAACGTCACAACGTAACTGGGTGATTATAAAGATGCTCTACAGGTATCTCCGAAGGTGTTTGTTGAGTTGGCATAGATCGAGATTAGGATTTGTCACTTCGAGTATCGGAGAGGTATCTCTGGCCCTCTCGGTAATACACATCATAAGCTTGCAAGCAAACGACTAAGGAGTTAGTCATGAGGTGATGTATTACAGAATGAGTAAGGAGACTTGCCGGTAACGAGGTTGAAGTAGGTATGAAGATACCGACGATCGAATCTCAGGCAAGTAACATACCGATGGACAAAGGGAATTACGTATGTTGTCATAACAATTCGACCGATAAAGATCTTCATAGAATATGTAGGAGACAATATGAGCATCCAGGTTCCACTATTCGTTATTGACCGGAGAGGTGTCTCGGTCATGTCTACATAGTTCTCGAACCCGTAGGGTCCGCACGCTTAACGTTCGATGACGATATAGTATTATATGAGTTATGTGATTTGGTGACCGAATGTTGTTCGGAGTCCCTGATGAGATCATGGACATGATGAGGAGTCTCGAAATGGTTGAGAGGTAAAGATTGATATATAGGACGATGGTATTCGGACACTGGAAGTGTTTCGGGGGTACCGGGTACTTATCGGGTCACCGGAAGGGGTTCCGGGCACCCCCGGCAAAAGATATGGGCCTTATGGGCCAAGAAGGAAACGCACCAGCCACAAGGGGCTGGTGCGCCCCCCATATAGGCCGTCCTAAGGAGGAGAAGGAAAGGGGAGAAGGGAAAGGAAAGTGCGGATTAGGATTCCCACTTCCTTCCCTCTCCCCCCCCCCCCCTCTTTCCTTCCCCCTCGGTTATATATGGCAGGGGGCGCGGCTTGGGAGGGACTCCAAGTAGGATTCCTCCTACTTGGGCGCCTCCTATGGCTGCTCCTCCCTCCCTCCCACCTATATATATGTGGGAGGGGGGCGCCTAGCAGATAATAGACAATTGTTAGCCGTGTGCGGGGCCCCGTTCCACCGTTTACACCCCCGGTCATATTTTCGTAGTGCTTAGGCGAAGCCCTGCGAAGATCACTTCACCATCACCGTCACCATGCCGTCGTGCTGATGGAACTCATCTACTACCTCGACGTCTTGCTGGATCAAGAAGGCGAGGGACGTCACCGAGTTGAACGTGTGCAGAACGCGGAGGTGCCGTGTGTTCGGTACTCGATCGGTTGAAGCGCGAAGAAGTTTGACTATATCAACCGCGTTGTGAAACACTTCCGCTTACGGTCTACGAGGGTACATAGACACACTCTCCCCCTCGTTCCTATGCATCTCCATAGATAGATCATTGCGTATGCGTAGAAATTTTTTTGTTTTCCATCCAACGATTCCCAATAGTGGCATCAAGAGCCAGGTCTATGCGTAGATGATATGCACGAGTAGAACACAAAGAGTTGTGGGCGGTGATAGTCATACTGCTTACCACCAACGTCTTATTTTGATTCGGCGGTATTGTGGGATGAAGCGGCCCAGACCAACCTTACATGTCCACGCACATGAGACCGGTCCCACCGACTGACATGCAACTAGTTTTGCATAAAGGTGGCTGGCGGGTGTTTGTTTCTCCTACTTTAGTTGAATCAAATTTGACTACGGCCGGTCCTTGAAGAAGGTTAAAATAGCAAACTTGATGAATCGCCATTGTGATTTTTGCCGTAGGTAAGAATGGTTCTTGCTAGAAACCCGTAGCAGCCACGTAAAAATTGCAACAACAAAGTAGAGGACGTCTAACTTGTTTTTGCAGGGTATGTTGTGATGTGATATGGTCAAGACATGATGTGATATACGTTATTGTATGAGATGATCATGTTTTGTAAATTATCGACAACCGGCAGGAGCCTTATGGTTGTCTCTTTATTGTATGAATTACAAACGCCATGTAATTGCTTTACTTTATCACTATGCGTTAGCGATAGTTGTAGAAGCAATAGTTGGCGAGACGACCATGACACAACGATGGAGATCAAGGTGTCGAGCCGGTGACGATGGAGATCATGACGATGCTTTGGAGATGGAGATCAAAAGCACAAGATGATGGCCATATCATGTCACATATTTTGATTGCATGTGATGTTTATCTTTTATGCATCTTATTTTGCTTAGTACGGCGGTAGCATTATAAGATGATCCCTTCACTGAATTTCAAAGGTAAAAGTGTTCTCCCTGAGTATGCACCGTTGCTATAGTTCGTCGTTTCGAGACACCACGTGATGATCGGGTGTGATAGACTCTACGTTCACATACAACGGGTGTAAGCCAGATTTACACACGCGGAATACTTGGGTTAAACTTGACGAGCCTAGCATGTACAGACATGGCCTCGGAACACTGGAGACCGAAAGGTCAAACATGAATCATATAGTAGATATGATCAACATAGAGATGTTCACCATTGATGACTACCCCATCTCACGTGATGATCGTACATGGGTTAGTTGATATGGATCATGTATCACTTAGACAACTTGGGGGATGTTGATTTAAGTGGGAGTTCATTGGTAATTTGATTAATTGAACTTAATTTATCATGAACTTAGTCCTGATAGTATTTGCAAATCTATGTTGTAGATCAATAGCTCGCGATATAGCTCCCTTATTTTTTGATATGTTCCTAGAGAAAAATAAGTTGAAAGATGATAGTAGCAATGATGCGGACTGGGTCCGTGATCTGAGGATTATCCTCATTGCTGCACAGAAGAATTATGTCCTTGATGCACCGCTAGGTAACAGACCTATTGCAGGAGCAGATGCAGACATTATGAGCGTTTGACAAGCTCGATATGATGACTACTTGATAGTTTAGTGCGCCATGCTTTACGGCTTAGAACCAGGACTTCAAAAATGTTTTGAACGCCGCAGAGCATATGAGATGTTCCAAAGAGCTGAAATTGGTATTTCAGACTCATGCCCATGTCGATAGGTATGAGACCTCTAACAAGTTCTTTGCCTACAAGATGGAGGAGAATAGCTCAGCCAGTGAGCATGTGCTTAGAATGTCTGGGTACTACAATCGCTTGAATCAAGTGGGAGTTAATCTTCCAGATAAGATAGTGATTGACAGAGTTCTCTAGTCACTATCACCAAGCTACTAGAACTTCGTGATGAACTATAATATGCAAGGGATAACAAAAAGGATTCCCAAGCTCTTCGCGATGCTGAAATTGGCAAAGGTAGAAATCAAGAAAGAGCATCAAGTGTTGATGGTTAACAAGACCAATAGTTTCAAGAAAAAGGGCAAGGGAAAGAAAGGGAACTTCAAGAAGAATGGCAAGCAAGTTGCCACTCCCGTGAAGAAGCCCAAAGCTAGATCTAAGCCTAAAACTGAGTGCTTCTACTGCAAAGGAATGGTCACTAGAAGCGGAACTGCCCCAAAATGCTTGGCGGATAAGAAGGATGGCAAAGTGAACAAAAGTATATTTGATATATATGTTATTGATGTGTACCTTACTAGTGTTCGAAGTAGCCCTTGGGTATTTGATACCGGTTCAGTTGCTGAGATTATCATCGCACACTCAGTTAAGGGCGAGGTGACGATGTGTGTTGGAAGTAATTCCAAGGTTGATACGATCATCATCGCACACTCCCTCTACCTTCGGGATTAGTGTTGAACCTAAATAAATGTTATTTGGTGTTTGCGTTGAAGCATTGTCAGTGCAACAAACCCTGGGTCTGTTGCCCAGACCGTGCACAGGCCTAAGATCAAGATTACAACATCCAAGACCAGACCAAGTACAAGAGATAAGCTCTTTGAAGAACCAGAGTGCAGATCAAGAAGACCAAATCAAGCCAAAGGGGCAAGACACCACTAAGGGAAAACCTCACTTGCGGGGCAGGAGGGCCTGGCGAGGTCAAGGTTGCCCCGGAAGCAAGCTTCAAGACTATCCCGGCAGGCCTGCCAGGTCCTACGAAGGCAAAACACCCCGCCAAGGCTTCACCGCTCCACCTCACAGCAACGCAAGTCATCGATCGGTGCGGTGTCTAGCCCCAAAGTGACTAAGTGGTTGTCTCTTGCCACATGGCAGCCACTTCCTATAGAGATCATCTCCAAACGACACCCGTCCAGCGACGTGTCGTGCAGACAGGAGAGAAGGCGGCCGAACAGCCAGGCAAGGCGTGCCGGGCAGGCCATGATGTGACACTAAGCAACGCATTTAATGCGCTCTGCCCTATCTGCAGAGTTAGGTATGATAGCGCTGTTTGCTATCTAATCAGTACACAATGACTGATTTGCCACTGTGGTGACCCCTTGATCTATAAAAGGAGGCCCATGGCAACTATAGAAGTGATTCGGACTCTTGTACACTCATACACGCATAGCTGCTCTCGCCCCGAGGCAACCCTGCCGGGCAAGAATGCTGCGTCTCCACCACAATCCACCATCAATCCACCAAAGCAAGAGTAGAGTTTTACGCCTCACGGCGGCCCGAACCTAGGTAAAATTGCCCGTGTGATCTCTGCCGTGCTGCGTGACATTCTCTGCTCTTTGTGCAATGTGCTCATCCCCCCTGCCGAACCACAAGGGGCTCATGGCCCCATAGGTGGCCGTGGTTTCCCACGACATCTTTGGCGCGCCAGGTAGGGGGCGTCCGCTTGCGCAAACCCGAGAAGCGTACGTAGCGCGTCATCTTCACCACCGCTCTCTTCATCAACGGCTCCATCGTCCATGGCGCCCAAGAAGAAACCCGGTGCCGCCGCCCAGCCATCCTCCTTGAAGGCCCCGCCGCACGCGACCATCGATGCCGCAGGGGCTACGGGGACGCCTGGGGATGTAGACGCTGCGGGGGATGTGGTCGATGCAGGCGGCGTCGTCACCGCCTCCCCTGTGGCCGAAACAGAAGCAGAAGGCACCGGAGAAGGACAACACCAACAGCATTCCAGCGGCCACGCTCTATGAGGTACGGGTAGAGAGATCATTCCGTATGCACCTCTCCACCCGGCCGAAGGGCACAGCCACAGCGGTGGCACTTGCTCTGGGGCGAATCGCAATCCTCCGGCCTCCCCTGCCACAGGAGCGGCCACAGGACATGCACCACCCCCGGAGCAAGCTGACCCAGCCAATGCACCAAACGGAACTGCTGGTCCACAAGCGCCTCCACCTCGTCACCACGCTGTCTTGGCGACTGGCTCACGACGACGAGAGCACGGAGCAACCAATACCGGCACCATCAGGAGCTGGGCAATGTTACGATCTTCATCGACATCCATGCCAAGCACAGCTTCGGAGGCCATGGCGCGGGCCCAGCTGCTGTTGAAATTTCCGCCGGTAGCCGATCAGATGGATGAATGGAGAGCCACCATTAAGATCCTGATTGGCTTCGCCGAGGCAGAAGGATCGCAGTGAGCTGGCCCGCCACGGCCTCCCCAGGCAACGACAACAGCCCACGCCGCTGGCCGTGCGGAAGGGGCCACCCCCACGGTGCAGTCCCCTCCACGACATCCAGCACAGGGGCCGTGTGACCAAGAACCCAATGATGTCTCGATGGCTTCATCTGACCCTCGAGCGCGTCAAGGCCAACGGCAAGTCCTGGAGGACAGGCAGAGGGAAGGCGCGCGTGTCACCATCAAGCGATGCTGCGACACCCACCACCAGTCCGACAGGCATGATGGCCCCGACATCGACGAGCCTGCACTCGCCGAAGGCGGGTACCTGCCTTTCGAGGCTGGGTGCCCTGCCTTCACCCGCGAGTTGCGGCAAGTCCGTTGACCATCCACTCGCACGTTTAAGCCAGAGATACTAGAGAAGTATGACGGGAGACTGAACCCGGTAGAGTTCTTGAGCTTCTACACCATCGCTATTCAAGCTGCCGGAGGAAGAGATGAGAAGGTATTCGCCAACTACTTCCCTTTGGCACTCAAGCCAAATGTGAGGTCTTGGTTGATGCACTTGCCGGAGAACTCCATTTCGACCTGGGCTGACCTATGCCATGAGTTCATTGGCGCCTTCACGGGCGGCCATCAAGAACCAGGGCGGCCCAGCAACTTGCAGCTCCTCCCACAGAAAGAAAGAGAGACTCTACGGAAGTACATGCAGAGGTTCAGCCGAGTCCACAGAAATATTCCAGACATCCACCCGGCAGCTGCGATAGTTGCATTCCAGTCCAACGTGCGCAATCGTCGGATACGTTCCAAGATGAATGTTCGATTGCCCAAGACTGTGAAGGAGCTTTACACTCTAGTGGATAAGTGTGCTCGAATAGAGGAGGGGAGGACGCTCCTCGGAGAAGAGGATGGCATCGACATCGACTCAGAGGATGATGGCGAGGCCACCAGTCAGAAGAAGAACAACAAGAAGCGCAGTAAAAGGCGCAAGGATAAAACAGTGATGACCGTTGAGGGATCGGGCATGCCTAGTACCGGCAAGAAGGCTAAGGCAGGGGTACCCGGCAAGGAAGTTGCCAAGTGCACTGATTGCCGGGAAGCCACGGCTGCCGAGAAGACTGGGAAAGGCGACGGCCCGTACTGCATGATCCATCGGACCAAGGGCCACAATCTCTAGGAGTCTCATCAGGTTGAGCAGCTCGTTAAGAAGCAGAGAGCTGAATATGAGAAGCGTGATAAGGAAAAAGGTCAGAATGGCTCTGGCGGGAAGGGCCGGGGCGGCGGAGCAAGCCGCCCCGGCAAGGCTCCTCAGAATCAAGGAAAACCCGCCAGAGGCCGTGAGAAGGAGGATTGCAACGATGAGAGTGATGGAGGAGATGAAGAGGAAACCAGCGAGCAGGAATTCCAGAAAGCCACTGACGCCCTGTGCATTGACGGAGGTGAATCTCTGTGCCCCTCTCACCGCCAACTTAAACGGTGGGCGCATGAAGTCAATGTCGTGGAGCCAGCGGCAGATTCTCAGAAGCCGCTTAAGTGGTCCTGCATGCCCATCATCTTCGATGGAGAGGACCACCCTGACCGCACCACCGCGGTAGGATGCTTGCCGTTGTTGGTCTCACCAACAATCCGCAACCTCAAAGTCACGAAGATGTTGGTTGATGGCGGGGCCGGGTTGAATCTGATTTCTCCAAAGGTCATCAGCAAACTTCAGATAGCAGAGGAAGAGCTCAAGGTTACTGGTACGTTTCAAGGGATCAACCCCGGCAGGAGTCGTCCTAAGGGAAAAATCACGTTGCCGGTGACGTTCGGGGGAGAGTTGAATTACCGGACTGAGAAGATCGTGTTTGATGTGGTCGACCTTCCCCTGCCGCACAATGGAATCCTTGGTCACCTAGCTCTGGCCAAATTCATGGCGGCATCCCACTATGCCTACAACACCTTGAAGATGCTAGGGCCGATAGGCATCATTTCCATTCCATCAGACAAAAAGGATGCAATCATTTGCGTGGAAAGATGTATCGGGAAGCAGTCGTGGCAAAAGCCGCTATTCCCGCAAAGGAAAGTAAAGGAAAGAAGAAAGCTAACAGGGGCGCCAGCAAGGAATCCGGGAAGCGTACCTCCTTTGAGTGCGCTGCGCCTGTTGATGACTTACCGGAGAGTTCCAACAGCAAGAGATCCAAGGCTGTTGCACCCGCTGTGAAAAAGGTCCCGACAGGGCTGGCTGGCGCTGATGGTACTTTCACTATCAGTGCCACCCTCAATGACAAATAGGAAAGCATGCTTGTTGCCTTCCTGTGGGCGAATATCGATGTGTTTGCCTGGCAACCATCTAATATCCCCAGTGTTCCCAGGGAGGTAATCGAGCACCACATTGCTATCTGCCCACATGCCCGACCCGTCAAGCAGAAGGTCTGAAAGCAAGCCTTGGAGCGGCAACAGTTCATTGCCGAGGAGATCAAGAAACTTGAGGCAGCTAGTCTGATCAGAGGAGTGTTGCATCCAACATGGTTAGCGAATCCTGTGGTGGTACGCAAGGCTAATGAGAAATGGAGGCTGTGCATAGATTTTACGGATCTGAACAAGGCATGCCAGAAGGACCCATTTCCCTTGCCGCGCATCGACCAGATTGTGGATTCCATCTTCGGGTGTGACCTGCTTTCCTTCTTGGATGCCTACTCTGGATATCATCAAATCTTTATGTCCAAGGAAGACAAGGAAAAGACTGCATTCATCACCCCGTGTGGCACATACTGCTTCGTACGGATGCCTTTCGGGTTGAAGAGCGCCCGGTCCACTTTCGCAAGGGCAGTCTAGATTGGTTTTGAGTCACAGTTGCACAGAAACATTGAAGCTTACATGGATGATATTGTGGTCAAGACCAAGGACAGATCAACCCTCATTCAGGATTTGGAAGAGACGTTTGCTAATCTGCGCAAGAACAACTTGAAGCTAAACCCAGAGAAGTGTGTGTTTGGCGTTCCTTTCGGCAGCTACTTGGCTTCTTTGTGTTCCACTGGGGGATAGAGGCCAACCCCGACAAGATCAAGGCTATCGAGAAAATTCAAGCACCCAAGACAGTTAAAGACGTGAGGCATTTGACTGGATGTGTTGCCGCGCTTAGCAGATTCATTTCCAAGTCTGCCGACCATGCCTTGCCGTTCTTCAAAATCTTGAAGAAAGCAGGCCCCGTGGAGTGGACCCCAGAGGCAGATGCTGCACTACAAGATTTGAAGGCCTACCTTTCCTCTGTGCCCACTTTGGTCGCTTCCAAGCCACAAGAACCGTTGTTGCTATACTTAGCGGCAACTAATCAAGTGGTTAGTGCAGCGCTGGTGGCACAGCGGGAAGTGGATGAAGCGGCAGACACAGCTAGTGTCCCTTCCGGGGAGGAAAGTGAATACACCCCGGTAAGGTCAAATGCAGATCAAGACAGAGAAGAGCAAGGCAGCGGAGGCAGCCCCAAGGTTGCTGTAAGGAAGAAGGTGGTGCAGCGCCCAGTGTACTTTGTCAGCTCTCTATTGCAGGGGGCTAGATCCAGGTACTCTGGCGTGCAAAGTTGATTTTTAGCCTTGTCATGGCCTCAAGGAAACTGCGCCACTACTTCCAAGCCCACGAGATCATGGTTGTCACTCGTTTCCCTTTGCAACGGATACTCCGAAACCCTAAGGCTACCGGCAGGATAATGGAGTGGGCCTTGGAGTTATCCAGCTTTGGTTTGAAGTTTGAGAGCACATCAACTATTCGGAGCAGAGCATTGGCAGAGTTTATTGCAGAATGGATGCCAACTCCTGATGAAGAAGTGTTGGAGATAGTTATTCCCGGCAAGGAAGCGCCCCAAGAATGGATCATGTATTTCAATGGTGCCTTCTCCCTACAGGGTGCGGGGGCTGGCGTGCTTCTCGTTGCAACCACTGGAGAACACTTGAAGTACGTCGTCCAGATGCATTTTCCCCAGGAGAAGGCTACCAACAATACCGCAGAGTACGAAGGGCTCCTTGCTGGGCTCAGAATTGCAACAGAACTGGGAATCAAGAAGCTGATCATCCGCGGAGACTCGCAACTTGTGGTGAGACAAGTCAACAAGGATTACCAAAGTCCATTGATGGAGGCATACATTGAGGAAGTGAGAAAGTTGGAGGAGCGCTTTGACGGGTTGCAAATAGAGCACGTACCCCGTGCGAAAAACAGCATTGCTGATCATCTGTCAAAGTGCGCTGCACAGAAGCTTCCTGTGGAACCAGGGACTTTTGTTCTCCATCTGACTCAGCCCTCCGTATCCCCGGCAACAACGGCCAGAAAGAGGAGGAAACTGGACTCCGGCAGACCTCTCCCGATAGAACTTTCCAAGGATCTCGGCAGAGGGCTTGTCGGGAACAATTCCCGTTCGGTCGCTGAGCTGCATCCTCCCGCCAGACCACCGGTCCCTGCGGTCAAAGATTGCACTCTCACGAATGAGGAGGTGCCGTTAGTCCTCGTTGCCGAGCCTCAGACTCCAACTTGGGCGCGGCACATAGTCCATTTCCTCCAAACTGGAGAACTTCCCGAAGAGCAAGAAGAAGCTGAAAGAGTAGCCCGGAGGGCCAGTATATATAAGTTCGTTGATGACACGCTGTACAGAAGGAGGCCCAACGGTGTGAAATTGAAGTGCATTTGCCGGGAAGAAGGAAGGGAACTGCTGGCAGAGATACACAAGGGTATGTGAGGCCACAAATTGGATCAAGGGCTCTGGTTGGAAAAGCCTTTCGGCAAGGATTTTACTGGCCCACAGCCCTCCAAGATGCAGTTGAGTTGGTCACCAAGTGTGAAGCCTGCCAGTTCCATTCCTAGAATATCCACCTGCCTGCCCAAGCTTTTCAGACAATCCCTTTGTCATGGCCGTTTTCGGTCTGGGGGCTCGACATCTTGGGCCCTTTCCCCCGTGCTACCGGGGGATTTGAATTCTTGTTCGTTGCAATCGACAAGTTTACAAAGTGGCCGAAAGTAGAGCCCGTGAGAAAGGTGACTCTTAGTCAGCTATCAAGTTCTTGAAAGTGTTGGTGTGCCGCTTCGGAGTTCCTGCTCGGATCATCACTGACAACGGCACCCAATTCACGAGCCACGCCTTCATGCAATATGTTCATGCCCTCGGAAGCAAGATCTCATTCACTTCTATTGCTCATCCAAGGAGCAACGGGCAAGCTGAGAGGGCTAACACTGAAGTGTTGCGAGGACTCAAGATGAGAACATTTGATAAGCTGCAGAAGTGTGGCAGGCGGTGGATCGACGAGCTGCCGGTGGTTCTTTGGTCCCTCGGAATGACACCAAATCGAGCTACCGGGCAGACTCCCTTCTCCCTAGTCTATGGGGCAGAAGCAGTTATCCCCACGGAACTCATTTACGGGTCACCTCGAGTACTTGCCTACGATGAAGTAGCGCAGGAATAGCACCGACGTGACGATGCTATGCTACTCGAGGAGAACCGTCTCCGGGCTGCTACGCGTGCTGCACGCTACCAGCAAGCCCTGCATCACTATCACAGCCGCAGGGTTCATGCCCGGAGTTTTGAGGAAGGCGACCTTGTCCTTAGGTGTGTTCAGTCCGCCAAGGGTACAAACAAGTTGACACCGAAGTGGGAAGGCCCTTACCGGGTAGTACGAGTCACCAGACCTGGCGCAGTCCATCTAGAGACCGGAGATGGCATTCAGTTGCAAAACTCATGGAACATTAAGCATCTCTACAAGTTCTACCCTTAAGGCGTGGCTGTCGGGCCCTGCCTGGCAGCCACCCTTTTGTACAGGCCTTGCCTCTGTTGCATGTAACCCCTTGTACAAAGCCAGGCGCAGACCCTGAGCAACAGAGAAATAAATGAAGCGCTGGGGAGCCCCGACAAATTGCATGCATGCATAAGCATATCATGAGCATAGCATGTTCATATAGATAAGATCGCATGAGGCATCATTTTCATCTACATCAAACAGCAGGCTCCTACCATGGATTCAATCCCGAAGAGGAGAAGAGAAGACAAGCCTACATTGTGATCCCCGGCAAGCCCAAACAGATAAGTTCTTTCTCTCGCTTATCCGTACGTGTTCTGTAAAGAAAAAACTTGTGCATAAGAAAACCTCGTCACTTTCGAAACTTAGGTGCTCCCGTCCCTTGACTCGAACATTGCTTCGGTCGAGGTGGTTGTAGTGGCCTTTGGCAAGAAGGTTTGGCGGGGGGCTGGTCCCTCTTTACGATTTGTGCCCGGCAGGTCTATCTTCGCGGCAGCAAACTGGGGGTACCGGCAGGATAGCCTACCGTGAAAAACTTGTTTACTTGAGTGTATGGAGGCATCTACCTCTAAGTAGACATGATACATGCACAAGTGTCGGCGTACGACACCTATGGGACCGCGGGATCCCTTCTACGATTCGGCAGGGAAAGAGGTATGCACAAAGAGCAGAACCAACGATCGACGCGAGGTGGTTTTACCCAGGTTCGGGACGCTCATCAGCGTAAAACCCTACTCCTGCTTTGTTTTATTAAGGGTGTTCTTGAGCTCAAACTCCAGAAGCGCTAGCGATGAACAGTACGTTCAAAGAGCAGCTACGCATGCAGAATGGGCCAGAAGATCCTCCCCCCTGTAGCAGTTGCCTTGGGCCTCCTTTTATACGTCCAAAGGGGTCACCACAGTGGCAAAATGTACATACATTGAGGTGTAAAGTAGCTACAGGGTAATCATACCTAACCACTGACGGTTTAGGACAAATGCCATTAATGCACCGTGAGGTGTCCGTTTAGGTGTCCCCCTTCCTTGGGGATGGAAAAAGGGGCCATCCCATCAGCACCGCTTAAGCTCTCCTCCACTGGTACCCTGCCACGCATCCAGGAATGGGCCCAGGATGCCAGGCTGATTGCTGTGCCGAAGCAGTGGAACAGTAATAAAATCTTGTCGGGGAGCAAACCTTGTCAGGCTCCAATCTTGCCAGGCTCAAGTCTTGCCGGGTTTCGTGAGCCACCCCAGCAAGATCTTGCCGGGGGCCTGGACTTTGGTCTTCAGCTCTTATTAACTCCTGATCCTTTGATTCTTGGTCTGAGCGTCCCCTTGACAATCTTGCACTAATCTCCAATTATTCCCCCGGCAAGCCTTGCCGTGGGCTTGGCTACAACTGCCCGTGCACAAGTATGGGGTACTAAAGTCCCAATACTTAGTACACCGACAGGATCCCCCGGGCCTAGGCCATACATGAGTGCGAGGCGTTGTTGGGCTAGGCCCAAACAGTGCACGGGCACACGTGGCAGGGGATTAACTGCTTGTGATGATTTTACTTATTGCGCGCCCCCCCCACTACGCGCATTGAATGCGTGACGTGGGGCGCGTGCGCTGAACGGCCACGGCCGCAGCGCGCTTGTAGAGGCGTATTCACATTGGGTAGTAAAAGAGGCAGCCTCGCTCCTTCCGCATAAAAAGGAAACTGCAGAGGCGCTGCCTATTTACCCCCCTCTTCTTCTTCTTCTCAATCTGAAATCCGCCATTGCCTTCCTTCTCTCGAGCTCAGAGCGAAGTTTCTCCTCATCGCCTCCACACCCGCTCCATCCTCGGCTTTTGCCCCCGCAGTCGCCATGCCGCCCAAGACTAGCAAAGGCAAGGGCAAGGAAACGAAAGCCGATGTCCCGGAGAGCGAGTTGGTGAAGATGCGGAAGAAGTACGTCGTCTTCACCCCGACGCTCGACGCAAAAGCCCTGAAGAACCGGTACCAGTGCATGTGGGCGAGGGAGACGAAGGCTCACCCCGCAACTCGCGTGATTCCAGGTTCTTGTTCCAAAAGCAGACCAAATAGATATCCCTTCTTCGCCGCTTATTTCTATTGCGGGCTCTGCCCTCCATTTTCAGATTTCTTCAATGACATTAAGTACACATATGGCTTCCGTCTTCTCGATTTTACTCCGAATGCCATAATGTGCATGTCTATCTTTGCTCATCTTTGCGAAAACTTTGTCGGAGTAATCCCCAACACTGCTCTTTTCCGCCACTACTTTTATCCCCGAATCCAGAAAGGGGAAGCCCTCTTCGGCTCTATCGCCTAGATCCCCAGGGCCTGGAACAAGGAGATATAACCAGAAGGGGTTTACCGCGAGAAGTGGGACGAATGGCGGGGCGAGTGGTGCTAGATCAAGGAAGCAAATCCCCATCCGTTCTGTTTGCCCGACGGCAGAAAGTGGTCCGTGGTGACGATTGGAGCGATTTCGCTGCTGAAGACGAGAAGCTCACGATCGCCATCACCAGAATCCTTCGTCTGAAAGCTGCCGAGCTCACGATGGAGATGATCGGCTTTGATTTCCTTCGCCGCCGCATTGCCCCTCTGCAGAACAGGGGGAGACCAACTTGGGAGTACCGGAACACGGCAGACATCATGAGGCTGCGCCCCAGGCTAAACAACAACCTGACTGCTATGCAGCTTGGCGCTCTCCACCAAAGGCTATTCCAGCGCGACAACAAACATCGGTTGCCGGCAAGAAGTATCCCTCTGTGCAACAACTCCTCCTTGGGGTCAATCATTGCTACAATGCCAGTGTTCAATGCCCACGGCCTTGACGTGACTTGGGCCGAGCCATCTGAGGAGGAAGCACAAAAGTTCTTTGATAACCTGATGGAGAGAGCCATCCGGGAAGAAGCAGACCTCATCCGGGCCACCACTGATGAAGAAGTGGCATACATTGCCACTAGGGCAGAGGAGGCGGCTCTTGCCGC
The DNA here is from genome assembly GCA_011799875.1 of Thinopyrum elongatum. Lineage (NCBI taxonomy): Eukaryota > Viridiplantae > Streptophyta > Magnoliopsida > Poales > Poaceae > Thinopyrum > Thinopyrum elongatum. Next base: position 311,771,500 of record CM022297.1, read on the forward strand.
GGAGGCCGACAACGTCGGTTTCACAGAATGGGAAACCAGTGATGCAGAAGTTGTGGTGGAAGAAAATCTTGCCGGGGAGAACAAGGTTGCCAGGGAACAGAGCGGCGCAGCCGCTGAGAGCTCGTCCGACGGAGACGCAGCTGAAGAAGAGCCGCAGGAGGAGCCCCCAGCCCCGAAGAAGACCAAGCGCGTTCTTCGTAAGGCCACCCCTGGCGTCCCGGCAAACCAACCTTCTTCGAGCAGCGAAGCTCCCGACAAGAAGGCGGCCGGCAAGGCTGTACCGTGGCAAGGAGTTAGACAGCAACCCGTGCGGCGTGCGAGACACACACCCGCAGCAGACACTGGGGCGGCAGGGTCGTCTCACACAACCGTGCCGGAAACTGAGGCAGCAGAGCCATGCCAACCCCCTGCACATGCCACAGCCAAGCGACCCAGGACCCCTCCTCTGCCTCCTCATACGGACACGGCAACGGAGGTCGATTTCGACATCTCCGGCTTCAGCCCGGAACATGAAGAGGAAGAGTAAGTACCCTGTGACATCCTTTATCTTCCAAATTCTGAATCCATCTTATTAGCTTGCTTGTTTTGTCTCTGTAGTGATGCAGAAACCTTGGCGGAAAGGATGGCGAAGAGGCAAAGACTTCCACGGGCGACGAGCCCCCAGCAGGCTTTACAAGCGTGCCGGAAACTATTACCATCAGCCCAGAGCTTAGCCCTCGACGCAGCCCCCAGCACAGCCCCCAGCGTGAGTTCATTACTCTTTTTCCATTGGCGAATGCTGAGGTTTCTATCCTTGCCACTGACATCTTTGGGTTTGTAGGAGAAGGACGGCGACAAGGGGAGTTATTGGGAGATACCCCCGTCGTGCCACCTTCGTCAACCACGCCACCCACAAGCGCGTCCCCGGCAAGAGGTCACACCGACGAGCTTATCTTGGTTGAGGAGGAGCCGACAACCATGGGTACTGGCATCCTACCCCCGGCAACCGAGGTTGCCGGGAGGGACGAGGCCACCTCTCAACAGCTCGACGCAGGTAACTGCTTGCCTCAGAGCGCTGGCTATCTTTTCCTTTATCTCTCTTCCTTTTGTCTTTTTGAACTTCATCCATGGTCTTATTTTGTCCCCCCCCCTTCGCCCTTCAGAATTCCCTGCGATGGAACACATGGACGTCGACGCTGTCATCGAGGGGACCGCCAGAGATGCTGCCGCCGAAGCCGACAAGATCGCCGATAGCGAGGCCGCCAAGGATACCACTACCGAGGCCGGTAAGAATGCTGCCGACGAGGCCGCCAAGGCTGCACAAGAGGAAGCCGCCAAGGAATCTGCTGAGAGGACCAGCAAGGAGGCTGGTGACCATACTGACGGCATTCCTGCCGCAGGAGCGCCAGGCGCTGCGCCGGCCACAGAGCCTCCAGCTACCGGTGAGATGGTTGCCGAGGACCAGCCATCGACATCCGAAGCCCCTCCAACAAGCAAATATCTCAAGGTTGGCGACAACCTATTCATCAACTTGCCGGGGACGGCAAGCATTGGAGCTTCGACCGAAGGGGGAACTTTTGATGAAGAGATCATCACTGCCGCCGGGCTCGAGATCGTCAACGAACCAAGTGCCAGCAGTAGCAAATCTGAGGAAGATCAGCTCCTTCAGGCCATGGGCGATAACTTCCGCAAGCTCCAAGCACTCCATCGTGCCCAAAAAGAGAAGGTAGATTCCAGAGCTGCAGTTGTCGAAGTAGCTGAAACAGATTTCCAAAAGCGTGTTGAGCAAACGCAAATCTGGTATGCTGAGGCCTATCAAGAGCTGACTGCCAATCGGGAACAAGTGAGCCAAAGCTGGACGGAGCTCCTCTTGAAGCAATCTGACATAGAGAAGGCGCAAGAGGAAGCTACGCAAAGAATTGCTGCTGAAGATGCCCTCCTGACGGAGCGTCGCATTGCGCTTGATGCTCACGAGGAAGACCTTGTCACACGTGAGCAGGCGCTCGCCGCCAAGCTTCACAGCAAGGATGAAGAAATCGAGAAGCTTGTCGCGCGGCGGACCCAGGAGCTGGAGCAGAAGCACAAGGAGGCGCTCGAAGCTCTAACTGTAGATCACGCCGGCAAGCTCAAGGAGGCCGTCGATACTACCAGGGCTGCAGAGGCCACCAAGAATGAGCTGAGCGACAAAGTGAAGAAGCTGGAAGTGGATCTTGAAGAACACGGCAAGGAGCTCTCGACGCTCAAAGGTGACAGGGAAAAAACCCTCCACACCCTGGCGGAGATGCAAGTTGCCATGTCTGACAAGACCAAGCAGCTCTCTTCAGCTAATGATGCTATTGCCGATCTAAGGCTGAAATTGACCACGCTGGAGAAGTCACTTGAGGACAGCAGGGCCTGCGAGAAGGCCCTGAGCAAGGATCTCCAAGACGAGAAGAACCTGCTCAAAAGCGCCGCCGCCGCCCAGGTTGACTACGAAAAGGGGGTGGAAATCTGGACTGAATGCCTCGTCGATGCGCGGAGAAGCTCACGGCACAACTGTCAGCCATGGGCCTACCAAACTTCAAGTATTCCACTGAAGAAAGGGTATCCCGTAGCGCCAGGCTGACCATATTCTTTGAAAGCGTCATTGAAGCTCTGAAGCTGCTTCAGTCCAACCGGGCGACCCAACTGGCCAACGAATCCCGCCAGCTTTGCCGGGCCGTCCTCCGCAAGGTACTCATGAAGGTGGTGCATAATAATCCTGGTATCGACCTCACCAACGTGCTCGGCCGCATGCCAAAGGACGCAAATCTCAAGGCACTTGAGGAGCTTGTCGCGCCTATCCTTGAGAAGGTGGATTCAATCAAAAGGGTCGAAGGCGAGCGCAGAGATTAGCTGCTCCACCTCTTCTTGCCGCCGCCATTCCATGCCAAAGACAATCAAGTCTTAAGTTAGAACTGTGGCAACTTATTGATGTAATATAACTTGCTTATGTTTGGGTACATGCATGATATTTCCCTTGTCTGATTCCTTTATGTATGGAGTTCACCCTACGCTAACTGAAAACTTGCCGGCGCGCAACCTGCCGCGAGCGCTGGGTGCGGGACTTCAGCAGCCTGCTGGAGGCGCAGTGGCCGGCAAGGCACCTTGGCGTTCTCAGTGCAGCCATCTAAACTGTTGAGTGGACTCGAAACAGAATAAAGGTGCAGCTAATTACGACAAGGGTTCCTTCGCGTGCAGGTTTTCCATACAAAGGTCGAAATCATCCAAGGAAAATAACCTTGTAATAAAAATTGAAAAGCTTGCTCAAGTTTAGCAACTTAGCTCTCTGTTGCTGTATTTCTTGTTCCCCTCTGGCAACGTGTCAATTCTGAACGTCGCCCACTGGTATCCATATCTTCCTTCCCCCCCGGCAAACGTGCGCGCGAGGAACCCTTGTATCTTTTGAGAAAAAGAAAGAAGAGAAAATAAAAATATGGAACCTTGGCGGTTCGTTAATACTTACCGGGAATAAGTGTCATACGATATCTCAGACAAGCATGCACATATATAAACATGGAAATCAACAAGAAATATATAACACTTAAACTTATTTAACTATGCATAGGATCTACGCCTGGCTTTGTACAAAGGATTACATGCCCTGCCGGCAAGACTCGTACAAAAGGTGGTTGCCGGGGGCCCCCGGCAACCGCGCCCTGAGGGTAGAATTTGCGAAGATGTTCGATATTCCAGGAGTTGCTCACTGGAACGCCATCCTCGGTCTCCAGGCGGACAGCGCCGGGCCTGGTGACTCGTACTACCCGATAAGGGCCCTCCCACTTCGGCGTCAACTTGTTTGAATTCTTGGCGGATTGAATCCGCCGAAGAACAAGGTCGCCTTCCTCAAGGCTTCGGGCATGAACTTTGCAGCTATGATAGCGGCGCAAAGCTTGCTGGTAGCGAGCAGCTCGCACAGCAGCCTGAAGACGATCCTCCTCGAGGAGCACAGCGTCATCTTGGCGCAGTTGCTCTTACTCAAGCTCATCATAAGCGAGCACTCGAGGTGACCCGTATATGAGTTCCGTGGGGAGAACTGCTTTTGCTCCGTAGACTAGAGTGAAGGGTGTCTGGCCAGTAGCTCGATTTGGTGTCGTTCTGATTGACCAAAGAACCACCGGCAACTCATCAATCCAGCGCTTTCCGCACTTTTTCATCTTGTCAAAAGTTCTGGTCCTGAGACCGCGTAGCACTTCAGCATTAGCCCTCTCCGCTTGGCCGTTGCTTCTCGGATGAGCAACAAAGGCAAAACAAATTCTGTTGCCAAGGTCTTGGATGTACTGCATGAAGGTGCGACTTGTGAATTGTGTGCCGTTGTCGGTGATGATCCTGTTGGGCACACCAAAACGGCAAACTATTCCCTTAAAGAACTTGACGGCTGATTGTGATGTCACCTTTCTCACTGCTTCCACTTCTGGCCACTTTGTGAACTTGTCGATCGCAACGTACAAGTACTCAAAGCCCCCGGTGGCACGGGGAAAAGGGCCCAGTATGTCAAGCCCCCAGACCGAAAATGGCCAGGAGAGAGGGATTGTCTGAAGAGCCTGAGCTGGCTGATGTGATTTCTTCGAATGAAACTGGCACGCTTCACAATTGGTTACTAGTGCAGTTGCATCCTGGAGGGCAGTGGGCCAAAAGAAACCTTGCCGGAATGCCTTTCCGACAAGCGCTCTTGATCCTATGTGAGAACCACATATGCCTCCATGTATCTCTGCCAACAGCTCTAGTCCATCCTCCTGAGGAATGCACTTCAATTTCACACCGTTCGGTCTCTTTCTGTACACGACGTCATCGACGAACTGGTACATAGTAGACTGACAGGCTACTTTTTCCGCTTCTTCCTGCTCTTCGGGGAGTTCTCCCGTCTGAAGGAAATGGACAATGTGTTGTGCCCATGCTGGAGCCTGGGGCTCGACAGCTAGGACTAAAGGCATCTCTCCCGCCAGGGGAACAATTGTCTCGACGGCGAAAGCCTGAGGCTCCACCGGAGCCTGTTGTTCCCCGGCAGATTTGCCGCTGATCCCGGCAAGTTCCTTGCCGGTGGCTCCAGGGAGCTCTGCCGGAAAGTACTGCCCAGAGTTCAACTTTCTTCTCTTTTCTTGCCTCACTGATGATGCCACAGATGGTTGAGTCAAATGGAGCACAAAAGTTCCTGGTTCCACAGGCAACTTAAGGGCAGTGCGCTTTGACAGGTCATCAGCAATACTGTTCTCGGCACGAGGGATGTGCTTCATTTGCAGACCATCAAAGCGCTCTTCCATTTTTCTCACTTCATCCACATAAGCTTGCATCAATGGACTCTGGTAATTCTTGTTAACTTGCCTGACAACAAGCTGTGAATCGCCTCTGATGATGAGTTTCTTAATACCAAGGTCTGCCGCGATCCTAAGACCGGCAAGCAGTCCCTCGTATTCCGCAGTGTTGTTTGTCGAACTCTCCCGGGGAAAATGCATCTGGATTACATACTTGAGGTGCTCTCCGGTGGGTGCGACAAGCAGCACGCCAGCACCGGCGCCTTGCAGCGAAAAAACCCCGTCAAAGTACATAACCCATTCTTAATCAGTTTCCTTGCCGGGGAGTTCTTGAATCTCTTCGTCTGGAGTTGGGGTCCACTCCGCAATGAACTCTGCCAAGGCTCTGCTCTGAATTGTTGAAGTACTCTCAAAATTGAGATCAAAGCTTAACAACTCCAGCGCCCACTCCACGATCCTGCCGGTTGCCTCTGGATTTCGCAAAATCCGCTGCAACGGGAAGCGAGTGACGACGGTAATTTCGTGTGCTTGAAAATAATGGCGCAGCTTCCTCGAGGCCATAAGAAGGCCAAAGAGCAACTTCTGCACACCAGAGTATCTTGATCTAGCTCCTTGCAAAAGGGAGCTAACAAAATAAACTGGGTGCTGCACCATCTTTTTCTTTTGCACTGGTTCTTCTGACTGCACAGATCCTGTCTTGCCGAGATCAGTCCTTGCCGGGGATGATCCTGGCGTGTCACTTGGCGGTCCTGCCACTGGTGTCACCTCCTCATCAGCTTCCCTCTGCGCCACTAGCGCAGCACTAACCACTTTATTTGTCGCTGCCAGGTATAGCAGCAACGGCTCTTGTGGTCTGGGCGCGACTAGCGTTGGCGGAGAAGAGAGGTATCTCTTCAAATCTTGCAGCGCAGCCTCCGCTTCCGGAGTCCATTTCATTGGACCTGCCTTCTTCAAAAAATTTAAAAAGGGTAGGGCACGCTCAGCAGATTTGGAGATAAACCTGCTTAGGGCAGAAACACAGCCGGCAAGACGACGTACATCCTTGACGCGTCTTGGCGCCTCAATCTGCTCAATAGCTTTGATCTTGTCGGGGTTCGCTTCGATCCCACGCTGAGACACGAAGAACCCGAGAAGCTTACCGGAAGGAACGCCCAACACGCACTTCTCGGGATTGAGCTTTAAATTGATCTTGCGCAGATTTGCAAATGTCTCTTCTAAATCTTGAATGAGCGTCGTTTTGTCCTTGGTCTTGACCACAATGTCATCCATGTATGCTTCCATGTTTTAATGCAGTTGAGGCTCAAAACCAATTTGGATCGCTCTCGTGAAAGTAGAACCAGCACTTTTCAACCCGAAAGGCATTCGTATAAAACAATACGTACCACATGGGGTGATAAATGCGGTCTTTTCTTCATCTTTTTTTGCCATGAAGATCTGATGATACCCTGAGCAAGCATCAAGGAACGACAGTAGGTCACAACCAGCAGTGGAATCCACAATCTGGTCGATGCGCGACAAGGGGAAAGGATCTTTTGGATAGGCTTTATTGATATCTGTATAATCAATACATAGCCACCATTTTCCGTTCGCCTTGCGCACTACAACTGGATTGGCTAGCCACGTTGGGTGAAGCACCCCTCTGACCAAACCTGCCGCTTCTAGCTTCCTGATTTCTTCGGCAATAAATTCTTGCCGCTCCAAAGCCTGCTTTCTTACCCTTTGCTTAACGGGCCACGCGTGGGGACAGACAGCAAGGTGGTGCTCAATCACCTCCCTGGGAACACCGGGGATGTCAGATGGTTGCCATGCAAACACATCAACATTTGCCCGCAGGAAGGCAATGAGCGCGCTTTCCTATTTGTCATCAAGGGTGGAACTTATGGTGAAAGTTCCTTCCGCTCCATCCTCCTTGGCGGGCACCTTCTTTGTCTCTGGTGGAGCAACCTTGGACTTCTTGTTCTTGCCGGTGGAACTCTCTGGTACATCCTCAACGGGAGCGCAACACTCCGAGGAGGTGCGCTTGCCGGAGTTTGCGCCAAGGTTCTTGCCGGTCTTCTTCTTCCC